>OY756396.1:575000-1185000 GCA_963576865.1 Anania hortulata | reverse complement strand
CAGGAAGCCGCTGAATGCAGGCCGCTTCCGTCGGCGAATCTGGAAATCACTAGGGGAAGGCCTTTGTTCAGCAGTGGACGTCCTGTGGCTGAAATGACGTTGAAGCTGATGCATGAGCAACTAAAATAAGTCTTATTTTCTTTGCATTTCAGTTATAATCTGTGCTCTGTGGGGCTCGCGTCTTTGGCCGTGTCCGCTCGTGGCACGGTATAGCCCTAGCCCACTTGTCACAGGAGTCGGGCGATCCGGCGCGCTGTTTTGCGGCGGCGCCCTATCGGTGACATTTTCTTTTCTAGTACGCACTATGTTGTGTGGCAGGATTGGCTTTTACAGGAGCGACTGCCGTCTGACCACCCAACCCCGAATAGAAAGCCTGCGCCAGAGCCTCGTCTGTTGTTCAGCAGGTGCACCGACTGGCAGGTGAGGTTAGCTTGGGCCTAAAAGGTCTTGGTTGGGCCCCTTATAATTATATTCTGTACATAAAACATAATTTAAAAAACACATGAAATATAAGACACAAACAAACTATTAAACTAACAACAATAAAACTCAATCAATACGTCGTCGGCTCCATCGCAAGTGCATTGTAATTGCATAATTTATTAGCTAGATAAACAAACGGACGCGCGGACGGCTGGACAAAGATCGTAAAACAAATAGATCGGTCCGTCGATCACGGGCGAGGCTTGCAATCGATGTAATTTACATGTATTTTATAGCAAAACTGTTCCACTTCCATATATCCCCACTCTAATTATAATTGGCTACTTCTACGCCTCTAGGTCTATTTTCTGACCATAGTGACCATAAACTCACTTTACATCAATAAAAAACCGGGAAAGTTCAAACCGGACCCAGGCCACGCGCCAAGGGTTCTCTTCATTCATCATTATTATTTCAGCCATAGGACGTCTATTGCTGAAAACAGTCCCCCATTGATTTCCAGGCCAGTTGGATCCATCCAGCGTCTTCCTGAGACCTTGAGCTTTCTTATGAGGCCCATAGTGAGAGGCCACGTTTCAGCTCCATATGTCATCACAGGTAACACACACCGGTTGTAGACTTTCGTCTTTAGACACTGAGGTATATTGGACGAGAAGACGTTGTGTAATTTCCGGTACTCTGCCCAGCCAAGTTGGATTCGACGATTGACCTCCTTCTCAAAATTGGATCTACCCAAGGGTTCTAGAACATCGTATTTATTTTCTTTTAAATTGGCTAACCCTTAGCTGATTTTCATTTGTTTAACTTTAATGTGATTATATTTGGAGCATTAACAAAAAATGTTGAAAAAACTTTGGCACCCCAAATTATCTACAGCAAAATTTTGCCAATTCTTGATCAGATCGTCTTGCCACTGGCCTCGCCAACTTCATATGACCCTTAACTGATTTCCATAGGCAGCCAAAATGTAGCTATTGAGTGATGATTTGAACCGACGAGGAACCGACCGGATCAGGAATACGACCACTCGCTCTCAAACCGGAATCACCGTCACTAGCAATGTTTGTAGAATATGTCCAGGAAAATAGTCGCAAATAGTAACACAAATATTGTGAAATAACAATTACCTTTTACCGTTAAAAATTATACAGCCCTTTAAACGCGCTAAATCTTGCATCATCATTATCATAATAAGCTCAAATCAGTCACCTACTTGACATAGGTCTCAATAACAGTGGACGTCCTGTAGCTGAAATGATTATAAAATATTTTTGCTATCATAATCTATACAAAACAATGACTCATTTAAAACGTGTTATAAATAAATACATAATAACACCCAGACCACTAACATAGAGCCATTTGCTATATTCAGACAAAAGCTATATTTAGTCGGTAAAAAACCCATTAACAACAAGACAATTGGACTTTATAATAATTGTCGCTTAACGGAGTCTCTTTGATATAGACAGTAGATCATTATCATCGAACAACAAAAGGTGAAACTTAATAACTGTGACATGCGACAGAATTGATAAAAGAACAAGGCCAAATTATACTTTTGTGCTTAAGTTATAGAAATCAAGCGATTTTCTGAATCTACAATGATTAAATTATTTTTTTCATTGGCTTCACTTGTATCTGCTATGTATTCAAATCTTGGAAGTCGAGTTTGATCTAAATTTAAGTGTCGTATTGATTTGAAACTTGTTAGGTACCTACTTACTTCATCATCGTCCCCCGCATGACAGCTATTCCTATATAATATGTTCAGATAGTCAATATGATAGGCCCAGCCTCTCTAGCATGAGACCAAAACACGATATGATATAGTGATATATCGACACTAACTGTAAAAATATGATAATTACAGCCGCCATGTTGAATTACCATACCGGTGGCGTCACATATTATTATCGCTGTTTCAATAAAAAATTAAATTGGCGGCTATATCCATCATATCTTTACAGTAGGTGTCGATATATCATATCTTATCAAATCGTGTTTTGGTGGTCATGCTAGGGGGCCTGATGTCACATGCAAAGCCGAACTTTGTCCTGAAACCACGATTGCAAGGCACACTGTATAGCTGGACGGAAGCTTTTCGCTTTACCTACATTCAGTAACACATAATGACCCCGTCTTGCGAATGTGCAGAGCCTACAATAATATTAGTAAGGAAGTGGATATATGTTCACTTCCTTATCGTTCCTACTTAAACATAGTCTGAGATAAGTTGTATTTATTTGTGTTGGTTTTCGTTTTAAATATCAATTTATAAATTTTTCAATCATTTCTAATGCGTTTACGTAGATTAAACCAATGTCGTGCTCGGCTTTAATCGAAGTGCAAATTTAAAATATGTATTTTGTAATAATGTTTCTAGGTGTAAGTTGTGATTTGTATTCTGCTGCTGTACCATGAATAAATAAAAAAATAAACTAATAATTATACGAGTATGAGCGCTTGTAGATCGAGTTTTCCGTACTTGGTGTCTGGCATCAAGGACTTGAGGTACTTGTTGGCGTAAGGGAAGTGTTATCCGGCTGACTCAATACCAATTCTATACCATCAAGCTAATCTGATGATGAACCGAGGATGTAAACAGTGGAAGTCTTTTATTACTAATAGTAAAACCTTCGATATTGGGATTTTAATAAGTCCCATAAAGTCCCATAAAGGTTTGAATAAACTTTTTTTATAAGGTGATGTAAATATTTTCTCGGAAATAAAAACGTCAAGCAGACGACATGCACACTCTAATCACAATGATTAACTTTTTAATAAAACAAAACATTTCATAATTGCGAGCTCTATTTTAACTAATTCTTGCAAACTATAAATAATACTAGTGTAGTTGACGAAGAAAGCTAATTCAGAAGAACCTAAAGAAAAAGCCGGAAAATCGAAATAATCTAGATAAGAAATTCTGTGTGGAAAATGCACTTAAAGTATATACGCAGTTTACCGGGTCATCTAGTTTGTAGTTAAAGTGACAAAGAAGTGAAATGGAAGTCAATGGGGGAGGCCTATGTTAAGCAGTAGACGTCCTATGGCTGAAATGATGATGATGATGATGAAGAAGTGAATTAAGAGCCACAGCGTCTAGATGAGATTGGCTCGAATTTTCAAAATAGTTGTTAAGTTATGTTTAAATTTTAAAGTAAATTATAATATTATCATCTTGTGTGATCCAATAGTCTATGTGGGTGAGAAGTAGGCCACTGCATAGTCAAATAATGCTTAACGCATTTCGAAGAAATAAAGCACGATATTTATTTCAAACGCCTGCAGCCTTTTCCTTGCACTTGCATCACACTTAATCGATAAAAATATAATAGTTTAATTGTCACCAATCCTTGACATATGTCTTAAGGTCCTACAAAGAAAAGCCATTATCAAGAAATAAATTGTTTTTTATATTATTATCTTACAAAGATGTCTTGAAACACAAAGCAATTCCATAGAAGGAAATGAGGATTTTAAAGAGAATTGGATGTATAATTTTTTAAAGTATATTATTGTTAGTGGTATGATTTCTTTTGTTTGATTTTCTTAATTACACACATTTTGCAATTTCAGAATTAAAAGTAAACAGAGTGGATACAGGAATATACTAATTACGTTTTTTTTGGAAATAACAACGTTTAAGACACACAATTTAAACGATCGTAGGAGCTAAAAAAATTGCTATTTGCTTGAGTTTGTCCACTAATCAATCACAGCTGCCCGTACAAAAAGCATAACTATTGGCTATTTGAAAGATTATAACTAAATGTTATCTATGGTTTTGGATGTTATGTATCTCTATGTGTGGTCAGATATTACGTAATGCCAGCCTCAACAGTAATATCTGTAATTTTGCAAAGAAATAACTGTTTGTTTATATAGCTTCTCATTCCCATATCCTATCACCCTATTAACAATTCAACGGCGTAATAAGCGACTATCTCTCGTAAAGCTGCCTTCACACGCTCGCTTCCACGTCGGCGGTGTTTAAAGCAACAAATTGCTCGTCACACGTCGCGCCACACTCGGCCCGCTAATCCCCGCGCGGACGGACAGCGTGACGCGACAACAAAGACGAAACAAGTTTTATAGTAACCAACGACAACAGGGATGGAGACAGGGTAATGTTTTTATTTTATTTCATTTTATTTATTTATTTTAGGTAAACTAAGGTTTTCAATTTTAATAGGTATACAAGAATAACACTAAAACCACAGATAGAAAACAATAAATATGCACTAGCAAAATCGTTACTAGAGACTTGAAAACGGTGTTTGATTAGAAAGTCTCAAGAACAGAGTCAATTTAAATGAAATGACCACGCATCCAATTTGCAACTCTTGTGTAACTCCTAGGCGATTGATAGCGTCAACCAAAATGATCTATCTTCTTGTTTGGCCAAACATGGAAATATTCTAAAAAAGTTACAGTCTTGTTCCATGTTTGCATATTTTGCATTCTTTTTCTGTTGTAAATTCGGTCAGTCTGTCGTCAATTATTGGAGTAAAAAGTCAGAGAAAAGATGCGGCCTACAAGCTCAGATATACTTATCAAAAACAAGAATATAAAAGGAATAACAAAAGTTTATTTTTTAAATAAAATTAATAATAATTTATGTGAATACCCTTAATACGTCCCTGCTGTAGTATTACAGACAGACTTATCTGATCTGCTCTGAAATTCTATGTGTCACAAGCTGAAATTTGGCATTTCCTGTGTGGAATCCAGAGACTTATTTTATTGAATACATAATTAAACAAAACCGTTTTTAATTAAGACAATTTGGAACACTTTAATGGTATTTTAAAGCCGCTGCAGGAATATTATATCTCACAAATGGCCTGATAATGACTAATATTCAAGAGATAATAAAAGAAAAACGAAATTAAAAGAAATCTTGCAGTCATTTCCTGTAACAAGTGAAGGAGATACATACTTTGTTTAGTATCAGCTAGTAAATGATTATAAGAAGTTTAATATACTTGAATAAATAAGCCGTAAAAATGCTGGACCATTAAAAACGAGTCTTTTTATGGGGTAAACCCATTTGATAAATAGATCTTTCAGTGCATCATAGAATATTGCCTATCCTATTTATGGTATGTTATGTAGTCAAATCTATAATGGGTGATATGCAGTGATCGGAGTAGATAAATTGATTTGAGGTCAATGATCTCAAACATTAGTATTAACATGGACATGCCTCCGGGATTCCGGAATTTCTTGGTATCAGTTTTTGAAAAAAAAGGCATATCCATAGTATGCTAGCACAACCAAAGTACATTAAATCAATCTACCTACTCCGATCACTGGTAATATGATAACTTAAAATAGGCATGTCCCTGTAATATATCAGTTGCCTTAGTTTTAGGGTTTCGTACCACAAAAAGAAAAAAGGAACCCTTATTGGATAATTTCGACGATTGTCTGTCTGTCTATGACAAGAGCCTTTTGTCAGGAACGCGTGGGGTTAACAAGATAAAATAGTTATTAAATACTCAAGTCTACAATCCTGTAGGTAAACTGTAAAAAAATCAACGTATAACAACGCCATCAAAAGATACAGCATGCTAAATTACACACGCAAGGGAATTAAAACATATAGGGTACTTCCCGTTGTCCTAAAGTAAAGGCAGGGTTGCCAAGTAAATGCATAAAGTTGCATGATGACGTGGTGTCAAGAGAAAGACATGTGTATCGCTTGAATGTCAGATATTTATGAAATAATATTCACTTTTTAACATTATTTAAAATATTGCTTAGTCGACATAATAATCTGACACTATGTCGCAGGCACTTATAAAATAAAACATGTTACAGTATAACTTACAAATCACTACACTTAAAAATTATTTCCGTAAAAGCGAAAAAAATTCTTCTTAAAGCGACGGTTAAGGAGATACACGTAAAAGAGGTGTTTTTATAAAGTTTTCTGGCGAAAATGCTGGATATTAAATGTGGAAATTAATATATCATATAACTTATATGTTTAAGTTTTGCTCAGTCTTTAAATACTATTTATTAGTTCTTATAAACACTAAAACATATTTAAAAGTACCGCGAATACAGTATCTTATTCTATAAACTTATATTATAAACGAGGTTCTTGTTAAGTTTCATACTTGGCATATTTATTTATAGCATTCGTGCCTTGTATTTGTGTTTTTTTTTATTTTTCAATTAATCAAAAAATAAGGGTCTTTAAAGGATTCCAACTTTTGCGCCTACCTTTCTATGACCTGTTACTTTGATAATCTAGTTTTTGTGTGCCACGGAAATGTGACGTTGCATGTGTGCTCGACCCCCGCTAGATGTTTAGTCTGCGAGAAGCGTAGCACGGAATAGATGTCGCGCAAGTTGACGCTAAATGCTTAAGGTCACTCGCCATCCCCTTCGATTCCCGTGATGAACGAACTACTTACATAGTATAACACGTTGTACAGAACCCTCGATGTGTGAGACCGACTCACACTTGGCCCAATTTTTAAGTATAGGTCAAGTTGGACTTCTCAACTGACACAAACAAACATACCCACTTATGAATGAACATGCAATAGATACAAGGGGTGTAATTTTGAAATCAGGGTCCCACTGAATACAGCGTACGACTCAATTACAGCACCGAAGCCGTGTTACATAAATTATCTAATCCTCGTTTAATCTGCGATAGCCGGTAATGAAACAATGGTGCAATTTCTTCATCGGTCGTTTCGCACGGTGCATTTACAATGATTTATGACGCAATAGAGCCGACACAATTTGAACCATAGCTCCCAGCCAAGCGCAGGATACAATATTTTACGTTGACAGACATAACAACGTTTATACGAGCGTTTATTCTTCGCGTCCCGTATTTTATTCGCTTTATGACGGTCTTCCACAACGACTTTAGTGACACTATTGAATTACGTACCATTAAATATTAGCCCTTATTTCTAAAACGTTAGAGCGGTGTTAGCTTTTTCGTGATCGTGTTTTATTTTTGTTTGAGAGTAATAGTCGTGAATGCCGGCTGTATGTTTGTTAGTATTTTATTTCGGGGCGTTTCTCGCGTCATAAAATAATGGCGTAATGCAGTGTTGTAAATCAATTTTCCTTTTGAACGATGACGTTTATAATGAACACCGGTAGTTTCGAATTAGTTTAATATTACGTTTTTTAGGATTCAAAACGGGAGCGTGTGATTATTATCGTTGCGGGATATTAATGGGCCGTGTTTATTTGCTGGAAATAAATGTGAGCCCATTTTAATATTTTTAAATTATGACCAGCATTTTTGTAAAGAGTTTATAACCGAACTTATAAAAAAAACTGACGTTTTTATACTTTCTATAAACACGGTGGTCTTCAAATTATAACGTACTATACGCTTCGTATATAAATATAAAACGTTGTTTGTTGTTACAGTTTAGGTGACGTTGATTACATTGATCTACAAACGACAGGATCAAACGATCCCGAATAACAATTTAAGCATAGGCAAGGTTTGGCAAACCTTGCCTATGTTTAAGTTGTTGTTTGTTATGATATATAAGGCAGCACTATCACAAATAGCTTCAAATATCTGTAGAGATCGGGAGACGTATTTTTGAATCATGCGAATTCCAATCCGAATACGAAATCGCAAGATTCGCATGCGAATTCCTAAAATCACTATTTTTGAAAATTCATTCCATGAATTCTGCAACGACCACTCGTTTTTCTTATTCTACTAGAAGAAATTACGGAAGAATGACATTGACAAGTAAACATAAGTTTGACAGAAATTTGACATAATAACTTTATATTTACGTTCCGTTTTAAGCGATTCACTACTGCTTTTTAAAATCAATGAATTTTTGCATTCCGTTTCATAATATTATCTGCGTAAAACGAAAATAGTTTTATAACAAAAATTCGTAGAAAGAATTTTCAAAAATAGTGATTTCAGGAATTCGCATGTGAATCTTGCGATTTCGTGTTCGGATTGGAATTCGCATGATTCAAAAATACGTCTCCTGATCAGATGATGAGCTCAACAGGTGGATAATGGAACTCTTTAACGACTACTAGTAAACGCGTCGTGTTTAATCCGTTGCGTTAATTTGATTCGTTTTGTCTAAAAGTGTGTTTTAGATTTTGAAAATATGATATTCAATAATTATATTACCCTGTATAGAATGCATACAAAACAAAAGCAATCTGTTGCTGTTACTCAAAACAAACAAGTCGCCAGTTTACGTCAGACAATGCCACTCTCCCCAAACAACAAAAAATGTAAATTGAAATAAAAATGTATGAGTGTTCATCCCACGTCAGTTGTTTAATAAAACAGCGGCCCTACGGCTTCAACGTTGAGACACTTGAAAGGTTCTATGAATAGGGTTACCATTACTTTTTAAACTAGAAAAAGAACATAACTTGTAAAAAAATGAGATTTGTAAAAAAAAAAACTTATCTTCAAAGCGAAAGTCGTGGCAATAGGTAGACGACAGCTCATTGAACTGACAACCGTTAGAAAAAATGTTGTTAAAAGACGTTGGTACCCAGTGGACCGATGACTAAGTTCAGAACATGACGCTGTTTGCTGTGCTTTTCTATCGTGGAGGCCTATGTCCAACAGTGGACTTTGTAGGGCAGATAATGCTGATGAGTTTCAGCATTTAAAAAATTTACTTACTAAATTAGAAAGTATGAAAACAAGTCACAAGCTCTGCAGGTTCTCATACAAAATAAACAAAATAGAACAAAAAAACCCAAAAATTTTTTCTTATCTTGTATTAGAAGTTTATTTTCGTAGATTTCTTCTAAGGCGTGCGTACCTGTAACTTATGGCCTAGACAATACGTATCGTTCATGTTAAGATCTAACAAAAAACCAACTAGAGAAAAACAGCCATAATGATAGCCCTACCCACCTTACCAGAGCACACATAGCTCATCCCGCCAACTCGTCGTAAATATGTAATGAGCCGTCCCGTCGCCTTCCCGAGTGAGGATTAGTCTGAGTAATGCATGAGCGGGCGCAAATTAGTTATGAAGGAGATGAGTGACCGTTACGGTTACCATAACAGGAGTCAGATTATCTGGAAACCCCTAAATTCATTTTGGATTTAACGTAGACCCAAAAAATATATTTAGCAAATAATATATTCAACAAGAGCGTTTGGTAATGCAGTGATCCAAAATTCCAAAATGTACCTATATCTTCTTAAATTTATTTAATAGACTGCATTTAGGTATATGAAGTTGTTTTAGCCAGAATCGTTTAGAAACCTATAGTGGTTTAGCGAATAGGAATACAAATATAACAAGCTGTTACCTAAGTTCCAATTAACGACATTCCATTCAATTTCAGTTCTACTTCCTCTACGTCTAAGTAAGCTAACCCATAAATAAAATGTAAAGTCGCTAAGCAACAGCTGATCAAAGTAGCGTGTTTAATTTATACGATTATTATTCGTAATAGAAAATGTTCTGCGGCGACTGAACCTTAGTACCGGGTTGTTCATAAATCTTCATTGCGTCCCGATGACATGCCACGACACGTCTCTTCGCTACCGCGCTGCCGAGGTATCTAAAGCATTAACAGCTTACATTACATCAGCAACTTTATTCAGTTTAGCACCACATACACCAGTATTAAAGTCCATTTCACATAAACCAATCCTATCTGGAACCTCGTCACATTTTCCAACAGCAGCCACTTTTCAAACAAACGCTCTCGCAATGGAATTTGAACCAAATCCTGTAGGGTTAACATCGCTTTTATGTTTCGTCGCTACAATTAGAACTTTGTTCTTTTCGTTAGACATGCACGGCATCGAAACTAAAACGTCTGTTGGAAAATGTTTTCGAAAGGGAATTTTCAACCTTGAAACAATAACTTGGGATTGAAATTGGGTTGAACGGGTAGTCAACTGTGGAAACAACATTATCCCTCTGTGACAAGTAACGTCAGGCTGTCGATCATTATAATATATGTGCCGCGCTGTCAGCTGTCTCACCGTATGACTGATTCACTCTGTGATAAATTTTAGCTTATGATTACCTTTCAGACACATGTCAATATGTCTGTTTACGTAATTACAACCTCTATATTCGGAGGCTTTCAGGCGGTTTTGTGTTGGAACAGCACGCGGAAGCCACAGTCGTTATTTTGACGTGTGCTATTTTGGCCTAAGTATTAGTGAATGAGCATGATATACGACTTAACGGTCGGGAGGAATGATAAATCGTGCTCATACTGCGTGAATGTAAATATAAAGAGGCAGCCATATATTACGTTGCTTTCTTCATTAATTCTCTTATACTGTCGATTAGTTTTCTATTTTGGATGTTAAATCCGTTCTCGGTGAATCAGAAAAGTTTAAAAAGTAACTGACGTGACGTATACATTGAAGATTTCTTTTTACTTAGTAAGATTATTATAATACTAGTTTAAGTTTCTAAATATAAATTTAAGGTAGGCTCTTGATACACAAAAAGTTATAAAAAATAAAGGAAACAATATGTCAGTTTTTAACAATTTAAAACAAAATAAAGTATAACTGGGTGACATTTTTCTAAAAAGCAGGAAATGTAATACTTATTCATAGGGATGAATGTTATTAAATTAAATTTTAGATTTTATTTAGATTTTATTCTACCGTCATATAACAAAATAATACGGTCAAGTATGTTTAAATACTTATTTATTAGTTCCAATGCCATAAAATTAAAGAATCTTCTCTTATCTATTCTGTCATCATATTTTATTTCCCCTTACTTATCTCAAGTCTAGTCTGATCTCAAAGAGTCGATCAGTCATGTCGATGCGCATTACTGTCATCTCAGCTACCCGAGATCACTGCTCAATTAAAACTTTACACATCATTTAGTTCATTAATGATATTTGTTTGATAAACAACCGGTATTTCTGATTCAGGTCGACTGTTTTGTGTGTTTGAAACTAGTGCAGCTAAAGAAGTCGAATCTACTTTGTCTTCTATGAATACGAGTAATTATATGTTTTGAAATTATTGCTTTAAAAGAGGATACTTGTAACTTCATGAAGTCGAATCCTATTTTCTTTATTTATTTTTACATGTAATTTAATTTTTATATGTCATTTACTTTCGACTAGGTATATCTATTTAGTTCAGTCAGAGGTATTTATTTAGGCTTTATGAGTTTCTCAAATCAGCCGCAAAAAAAAGAGAATTACATTTTCTTGTTTCACTGGTGTATTTTTTTTAAATATCTTATTATCACACATTATTAAGACAATGAGATTAACTAGCAACCGTTATGATTGATCTCAGTAATTGAAGTTGAAGTTAATCGTCCCTGAAGTGGAAATAGCCAGAGTAATCCTACCTTGGGATGTTCATCTTGATTATTTGTATGAGATAAAATATTAGCTTTAATTAAGAACGATTCTGTTACAAATTGTTTATTGTAATGAAATACAGTTTTGAAAATAATAAGTGAATTAATTTAAAGTTTCTAAAATACGCTTTTATTGTACATATGATTGTAATTATTTGAATAATACAAGTATTTCTATAAAGCACGGCGCGCAAACCGTGCATTGACGGCACCTTTATCAGATCCGTACGGACTAATTAATTTATCTACTTACTGTCCCGGCAAACTTCGTACTGCCCTTACATAAATATTTTCCTTGAATATTTCCGTATTTTTCAACCGACTTCAAAAAACGAGGAGGTTCTCAATTCGACTGTATGTTTTTTTTTTTTTTTTTTTTTGTATATTTGTTACGCGATTACTCCGCCAATTATGAATCGATTTTAATGATTCTTTTTTTGTTTGGTAGATCATACTTCAGAGGTGGTCCCATATAAATTTTATCGAAATTGATTTAGAACTTTTTGAGAAAATCAACAAATATATACCCAGATAGTATTTTGGTTGTGGTTCTTGTTACCTATCTTCGTCAAATATGAGCCGATTTTGATGATTTTTGTTTTATTGAATAGCTTATACTTCAAAGATAATATGCTAAAAGTTTACAAAATAAAAATCACCCCTAAGGGTAGGAAAATAGGGGATGAAATCGGTGTTCAGCAGTTAGATTAGGATTTATCACTAAAAATTGATGAAATAAGTAAATTTTATTTAAAAAAATAAAACCGACTTCAAAACACTAAAATGCTAAAAATAATCCTAACACTTAAGTACCTAATCAGTTACTTTTGGAGTCGGTGCAAACAAAAACATTGAATCTCTCATCGGCTGGCACCGACTCCAAAAGTAACTGATTAGGTACTTAAGTGTTAGGATTATTTTTAGCATTTTAGTGTTTTGAAGTCGGTTTTATTTTTTTAAATAAAATTTTTATATAGTTATTCTGCTATTCGGGGCGGAGACAAATCCAACAAATCAAAGATCATACAAATCGGACAAACCGTTCTTGACTTATAAATGGTGTAACTAACTCTGACTTTGTTTTATATGTATAGATAGATTATAACATATCTACGAGAAGCCTTTGCCTTAATAAAATGCTTTCATTTAAAACTTTTTGTTATTATGAGTACTTACATTAAGGAAATGGTGAAGTGATTATAAAAAATCGAAACCTTGGATTAACTAGCCTGGGATTTATTTTCCTGCTCCAAAAATGCTAGATCTAGAAAAAAGGAATCAAAATAAAATATACTTTATTTGCCTTTAATTTAACTTCAATATATATACAAAAAAAAAGTCTGGCTAGTTACACCATTTATAAGTCAAGAACGGCTGGACCGATTTTTATGATCTTTGATTTGTTAAATTCGTCTCCGCCCCGAATAGCAGAATAAATATCAAAACAACGGAAAACTTAACAAGACAGCTAGTTAATTTATAAAATAAACAACATTTGTCGGCCAATCTAACTAACTACTTAGTCTTTTCATTACTGTCAATATCCATATCTTATCCTATGTATCTGTCTACTCATACGTGGAGTTTATCAGAACGCTTTATATCTAATACCAATACTAAATCTCATTCCTTACAGGCATTGAAGGATCGCAAGGAGCAGCCTCAGACAGACACGTCGATCAAGATCCGTGGGGAGGACGTCCGTCACTCAACGGCTGTCTCGGCAGACTCGATCCGCCTCCGCTTCGACTGCGGTATTTAACAAAAGACGAACTGGAATTGCACATTGCAATTTAGTGTCTTGTATTGGAAATTATAATGTTTTTATTTTTATTTATTGATAACAACACACTGGTGTCATTACAGTTAAAATGTATCATTTTCGGAGCTTCCGAATTAATAGTTCAATTGCATTTTTTCTTTTAAAAAATGAAGAAAAATAGTACAATTTGAAAAGAAATGTTTTATTATTTGTACAGTCAACGGCAGGTCAACCTACCCGAAAAGTTAAAGGTCATTGAACCAATTTTCAAGTATATGTCTGACACGTAGAGATCAATTTCAATTGAGAATATTTGACGTGCTGTGGTAGTTGACGTGCTGTTGTCGTACATTAACAAATAACAAATAAATATTAATAAATTGTTTCAAAAATCACACCAATCATCTTACCCCAATCTAAGCAAATCTTGTACTATGGTGTCTAGATAACGGATAAATATACGTTTATAAACATCTATGTCTTAGGTACAAAATAAGCTCGTGCTCTTCACACAAACATTTGCCCATTACGAGATTCGAACCCGCAACCGCTGGCTTTGTAGTCCGGAGCGCGAACCACTACACCAGACGATCGTCAATGCATTTGTTATAATTAATACGTGGTATGTTGTATTATGAGTTAAATCCAACAAAATTAAATAACACGGTAATATTTTAAATAAAAATGTATGTAATAATGAAATCAATAAAACTTATTTATGAGAAAATAAAGTATATAGCACTTTTACATTTTAATTGTACTGTTGCTTTATGTGTTAGTAGGTAATTATAAAAATAAATATATATTTTTTAAAACCAGAACTCAATAGTTCATTAATCATTACCAAACGAAGAACATTACAGATGCAATTAATATCGTGTCCATTCAATTGTAAATCAAACGGCAGGCGAAGCAGAAATACAGATGAAGTATGATAAACTGTGATTAAACCAACAATTTACGACTACAGATTTCAGTACTACTAAACATAGAAAGGGAAGTTACTTTGAAGAAACAAAGATTATAATTAAAGATAATCACAATGTTGTAGCCATTAGACTGTGTGGTTCTGACACGCATGCCCATTTAGACATGCTTAATGACCGGTTGGAGGAAATTATTGCGTCTCTTGACAAGTTAAACACAATTTGTTGAAACAATAATTACATGTCAAGAGTAATGATCTGAGTTGCATGCATAACAGTTTATTGAACAGATTGAAAGTGTGGTCATTGTTCATCAAAGATAAATATCCTAACGCCAAAGGTTAAAGCGTCGAACAAATCAACGTTCTAACAAATGGACCGATCAGTGAACAAATGACGGCGATATAAAATACTATCCCAATTATTTGGGACAATTCATTAGAGGGTTCCTCGACGCTTTCCGATTGCGGTGATCCGTCACACCGTTCGCGACAGATGGGGATCTATCCCGTATAGAGTGCCAGGAAGAAATGGCCTCTGTAAATCAAGAGACGGCCGACAATCCCGCGCAGTCGCCGTCGATACATCAAGTGTAATGCCTCGGATACCGCAGCCAGATAATCGAATGTGAGCATCGACTCGTTACGGTGGAAATAAGATGAGGTTGAGACACATCTTCGGATGAAATGTCCTAACTTTTCTTTCATATTAAACTATTAACGCTACTATTTACTTTATGCCTATCTGATATTCCAAGCGATTGTAAGAGTAGTCATTTAAGAGATAGTGACAGGGATAAAAAGAGGTGCAAATGTTTGTAAGGTTGATTTTCGTGCAGCAGTTGCATTCAGTTGTCGCCGAGCAGCGAGTGCTGATAGATCTGTAAAGTTTGCCGCGGACGTGAATATATCGAGTGGTTGCCTCCGTTCGGCTTTATTTATACATAACATCTGTTTGAAGTTGAATCTACCGGCGCGGACGCGGCGCACATTACCAGAGATTTATTCCGCGTCTTAATTGTGAATCGATGGGTTAATGAAGATAAAACCAGCGGCTGTGTTGTAAATTAGCTTGCGTGTCGACTCGTGGCTTGATAAAGGCCTTCTTTATTGCTTTGTTTGTTTTCTCGGGCCGTACTTCAAAGGAGCGAGATAAACTTAAGTTTTATGCGAGCGTATTTATTGGTTCGCTATAAAATGAATTCGTATGAGTAACACAAAACTCAGAATAGGAAACGGGGGAATGACAGCAGGAGATAAATGGCGGTTGGTGGAATTAACGATGCGTCGACGCTGCGGTAATTAACTAGGTTGCTTATAAATCAGCTGCAACCTCGCAGCCTGTAACAATACCCGCAAAGTAAGATAAATCGCTAGGACAGCTCTGCTCATACAAGTCGATATTGACAAGTGCGGTGTTCTCGTGTTCAGACTTGACTACTTTAACTCCTAAACCTCAAACACATGCAAACTTACTCTCATGCATTTGTATTTCGAGACTGCAAGTTTAGGTTTTCTTTTGTTTGGAGTATTGTTAGGCTGTGGCACAACAGAATAGTATTGTGCTCAAGTCCGGACAGGGTTTAACCCCACGCGGTCACACACTCTCGTCTAATGGTCGTGATTCGACAAGTACAAATGGCCTCTGTGACAAATGGCCTAAGGACGACCCCGCGTTTGGCGTCGTAAGTTCACAAGATAGACAAGCCAATATAGAACTTACCGGTTTACTTTCCAGTAGAGTTGCGGCAAAAATAAGGGGAATGTCATCTTTTGTAATTGATGACGGCTTCTTGATGACATACGATCGGAATAAACGCGGGAAATCGATGTTTAAAAAATGTCAATAAAGTTGAATTTAGAATGGTTTGCAAAAAAGCGTGGCGATAAACGGTAAGTGAATGTAGAAGTGTCGATCGCTTTCTCTGTTCGTCCTCTGATACGTATCAAAGATTCGGGATACAGTCCCCTCCAAAGGGGATATAGGTATGTTTTTCTTACGGCTTCGGTAGTTCATAGTGTCGGGATCTTATGAGTTAGTGATTTACGATTCCGCGTCGAGGGTTTCTTATTACTTATTTGATATAATGTTTCGCTCTCGATATTGGTTTCTTGGACTATTTTTTACGGCAAACAAAGGAGCCATTAAGTTGTTGAGGATAAATCGCCGACATAGATGCAAGCGATTCGTCTTCTAATGAAGAAAAGTGCGCCCCCTGGATGCTTTATCGTCGATCTGTGTAATTAAAACGTTACCCGTAGGAAATGTGCGGTAATAACAATAAATCTGGAGCGCTCGTAGCTCGGTTATCTCATAGAGTAGAAACACGCAGTAGTAATACTAGTGTAGCAACAGTTCAGGGCTACGTTAACCGATTGACGTACTTGTACGGGTTGTTATTCTCTTTTAGATAAACAAATTTTATTAAACGGCTAATAATGAAATCGAGAGAGAGAAAAACAAGCTGTTTCATACATTTTGATCGAGTAACTAGAGTAGCAATTACCTGTTGCGAAATTCGATCTAACTGTACACCGCTAGACGGTCGTTAGGCACAATATAATGACGCAACATGACTAATTAACAAATTATTTTATTTTTTCAAAATTTGTAACAAAAAGCGTTTAATATTCATCCTAAAATATAAACAGAGGCACGCCCTCCTAACCGCTAAAATATTAACTTCTTATACATATTTGACTATGACATTAGGTAGCTAATTGTTTGCAAATATTCTAGCAACCAGTTTGTATCTGTTTGAAAATGTTGTTTGAAAATAGGTAAGTTTCTTCCAAAATTTTAAACAAAATTACTCGGCAGGGCAGCGCTAAGCATGTCATATCGCTTGCGGGTGGCACTTGTTTTGTAAAAAGTTACCATCTCATGGTTGAGCGACACATTTAGCCGGGAGCGAGCCTTCTGCACCCATTTTTATCATGCTTGTGCAGAGGGACGGTAATAGCCATCGTGGATTGGATGAGGATGTGTGCACGTGAATATTTGATGACGGCTAATGAATCAATGGTCCTACACGAATCCTCCGGCTCTCCCTTGTTTTGTAAGTGGATTATTAATTTTGTAAACTAGATCGTAACTCTACCATTGAACTATTACTATTGGAGTGACATGGTAGGTTTGCAATTTTGTAAGTAGGTATGATATTTGGTAAACAAAACAATACTTTGACTTTATCGTGATCTGATGATGGACCGGTGGAGGAAATAGATAGTGGAAATCTTTTAGTAAAACTAAATTCAAATTTAAATCTTTTATTGCATGTCACATTAAACAATTAGTTTATTCAATTCAATTCAATTCAAAATTTATTTATTTATTTATTTATTTACTTCCTGCAACCTTTACCAGGTCGTCTGTCCACCTTGTAGGTGGACGTCCTACGCTGCGCTTGCCGGTACGTGGCCTCCATTCCAGAACCATTTTTAGGATGCTGTTGTTACTCCCCCGCACCCTGCCCATCAGTGATGCCACTTCTCATCATCTTGAACACGTTATTATACTGGACTCGTAGGGTGTTGAGCGATTTCTTGGCATACCGAACCCTCTCTAGGTTCGGTATTTTGACCCGTTCTCCTGTCCTGTGTTTAGATGGTAGGGACAGACTAGGATACATACGTTGCCCTGTATTTGGGCTCAAATTATGATTAATTTTAATGAGCCCTATACGTATTAATGTGTATTTTTTTTCTATATTTTACTATTAAAAGTGACTTTTATCCATCACTACCTGTACCTATGCTAGCTTGTGTTTAAGTATGATCACATCATAACTTATTTTTGTGGAATTGGGAATTCCACCTTTATTCCTTGACATCTGTACTCCACAAATAACTGTCACAACAAGACAATTGTTTTAGTTTTTAACTACTTTAACAATAATAAAACATCATCATCATTATAAACAGCCCACGTCAGTCCACTGCTGGACATAGGCCTCTCTCAATGCACGCCACTGCGCCCGATCCTCGGCTATTCTTTTCCATCCACTGCAAGCCTTGCGTTGCTATACCTAAGTCTAGTTTGTCCAAGGGCGCCCCACGCTACTTTAACAAAACATGTTTGGTGACAAATATTTCTCATCTTCTTCATCTATAACACTGATTTGGTATTATACTATACGGTCAATCCCGGTTACGTCCAAAGCCATTACTTTGGAGCCCAGGGTCCGCAAATGGTGGTGGTACAAATAATTTTAATCTTTTTAATTTTTAATATGATTTTTATTGTGACATATTTTATTATATTTTGCAATACTACTAAAAGTAATAAATTATACCTTGAAGACTTATATTAGCATGAAACATTAATTTAAATTAACTGTTTTGGAATACAAGTGAATATTAATTCAGATTACCGTTGAAATACCAATCCAATCAGTTCATAATGTATTCGCATGCTAATCGCTTGCCTTAATTATTATTATTGTAGGTTGTATCATCTGTAAACGTCAATTAATTGATAATTTACAATTCTTAACCTAGTTTTCGATAAAAAAGAACTCACACGTTATATATCACGATGAGACAGCAAAATTACGCCTGATTAAATCTATTTCTAGTTTCTGTTCTTACAACTATGTTATTTATTACTTCATTATGTTCCAGGCCACTGTGGAAGCATCATTAGTTGGCTCGTCTATTAACTCGGTACTGGCAGTAAAAACATCGATTTAATTGGGTTCTTTACACTGCTTTTTAAGGATTAAAAAACCTTAACTCTGTGGTTATACACTTCACGTTACACTTCTGGTTTTATGTCCAAATCATATAATTCCAAAATAAAAAAAATCACTTCAAAAAAACATTTTAAGAAGGCTTTGCGTAGGTAGCCGTTTTAAGGAGTAACTCAAAATAAATAATAAAAATCCATTTCATTTTAGTGAGATGTCAACAACCCTTCTGTCTGTCAAATGGATAGATCTAACTTCTAATATTATCATCGCGTTAGTCTTATGTAGTTATCTGTAAAAAATATGTTAACAAATAAAATAATTATAATAAAAACAATTATCGTGGTCGAATTGGATGACAGTTAAAAAAAGCCATTTTGCTGATGCTAATTTAGTAAACATTTATAGATTATAATAACTCAATAACTAGGTATTTTTAAAAAAATTTATGACTTTCATATTCACGGATTAGCAGTAAACAGAAAAAAATGACAGAAAAACAAATCATTAAAATCAGCCCACGTCATTCCACTACCTTCTGCTACGTCTGTTGGTGATTATATAAATAATAAAAATGTGTAATTCAAAACTGCTTAGCAAAAAACTTGTAAAAATATTAATTATAAGAGAGGTTGACAACAGTGACCGAGTTTATTGCACTGCTTCATCTCGGCACTAGCCCACAAATTGTCCCGAAGCAGTGGTAGGGCAAAAAAAAATTGGGACATGTAATCATAATACTTTATTTGCATCAAACATGGTATTAAACAGTCCTTCGTTACATTTTTGAGTCACATGTTAGGCTACGGGAATTAGCATGCAAATGTCATTATAGAAATACAATCAAGAAAATAATTTTACCATAAATAATAATAATATACATAATTCAAATGCCCAATTGCGAACGGGTTAATAACAGATTCTTACATTACATTATGTCCATTTTATACCTACTTAAAAGCTACTTTTTCCAGTCAAAAAAATCCTTAATACTACAAAAATTATGGTCATTGAGCCACCGGAACAGATGCTTTCTGAATAATGTCGCATTTTGTATTTTCATTTGTAAAAGTGCTTTTAATGGCCTATTTGCAAAAATAAATGATTTTGATTCTGTTCTTGATGCACGCAATTGACCTAATCTTCAGCTATTATTTTGTCCTTGTTGAAGGGTGCCCTACGCTGTCTTTGCCACGTCGCGGTCACCACCTAAGGATACGTCGAACCTTTCGGTAATCGGTTCTATAGTAAAATATATTCAGCCGGAGTGGGCACTTTAGGTTATTACCCTTAACTGACAAGCATACGTAAACGAGACACAATAGAAATTCGATTGTTATGCGGTCTCATGAGACCGCTTGGATGTTAACAGGTTAAATACAAAATATCTTCTATAATTATCAAACTGTAAAGTAAAAAAAACTAAAAAGAAGCCATGAATCATCCAACATTATTTGGGAGGTCGTTAAATATGGCTTCTCGATGTTTGTATTTCCTCACCGAAAGGTATAATCTGCCTCATGTTTTACGTCCAATATATTTTCTTTAACGTTATCTTTAATCAGTTAATAACTGTGTGTCGGCGATTGAATGGTGCAACATTTATTATTGGATATTCACAATGATAAAGTCATGGGTAAAGCTAGTTTATAATATTGTCGGGTTATCTTATATGGGATTAACTTGACTGCACTCGGTAGGCGTGGATCGTGTTAAATTTATGGCCGTACTCGGTTATAAAGGGTGTTTACTTTTTTGTGTCGTGTAGGGACGGCTGCAAAGAATACACTTCCCCACCGCCAACAGGAGGCGTGTCGTAAGAGGCGACTAATTCCTGTTGCACGAAATGGACAGCAGCGTCTGCGTGTGAAATCTTATACAAAACTGCTCTCGCCAACCCGCCTGCCAAGCGTGGCGAGTATTGGCAATCCCCCCCAATGTAAATCATTGGGGGAGGCCTGTGTACAGCAGTAGACGTCCTAAGGCTGAAATGATGATGATGATGACTTTGTTCAGATCTCTATATACAACATCCTACATGATAATTTATTATACGCGATTATTGCTTAGACTTGGATCAGATTTAAAATGGCAAGAAAAGTGAGAGATATAAATAAGTGGAAGCTCTTAGAAGAGGTTCTGGCTTTTGTCATGACAAGCCATGATCTACAGTATCATTATTTAATTAATATAGTAACTAAAATATTCTGGCTCACTATCGTTTGATCAGTCGCTAAACTCTTGACAGGTTTATTGCTTACATCTGTCAGTAATAGTTTCGTTTTTGCCACAGAACAAGAATGACACGCTACGGTCTGTGGTTTTTGCACTGGCCTTAAGTACCACTCCTATACTATATCTCACCACACACAGGCCACAAGCGACCGCCACAAACGCTGCCACAAGTAGCGGTCACCAGCGACAAACGATGTCACTTGAATCTGGAATCGGCTTCCAGGTTCAAGTGGTTGCATTAAAATTTGTGGTGCCGCTACATGTGGCGACATTTGTGGTTGTGAAACTTAAGCTTTCACATTTTATTTTTACACATGCTGTATCTACGTATATCTATTATGCTGGCTTACGTCTATCTGTTGCTATGAGCGTGCTTAAATCCGCCTAATAATTGTTACGCGATTAGAGTTATTGAATGAGTAACGACTTTGGATAATCGCATTTTTTATTGTCGTTTATGGTACTGAGGCACATGTTGTCATTTTTACTACATTTAATGATTGCTTTAGCTCTGTAATAATATATTTTTAGTGAATGTCATAAATACTTACGATATGACCTAAATAACACATTACTGATAACACTACATGATTATTTTAAAATAAATGTCAAAGTATTGGAAGATTCTAATTTAAAACCTGTTTATAGGTACTATTATTCATAAATAAATAAAGATTAAATATTGGATCACATTACAGACATTGTTCTGATCCTATAGTAAGTAGATAAGATCCTATACTTGTGTTACAGAAATCCGAAACAACGACAGTACCACAAGACTCCAGACAATATAGAAAAGTTATTTTTCTACTTTGGTAAAGGCATACTTTAAAAAAAACTTAAACATACTTCTAAATCAGTTTCTTAAAAATTCTTAGTAACTAATAAGCACATGAATTGCAAACATTGTATGATGCTTATTGCACGTTTACCGCACTTGTTTTTGGTTTTCCTAACCACAGTTCTCGGACACATGTGAAAATGGTATTTGGAAGCACTGAGTGCCATAGGGTCCATCAGTCCTCAAGCATCATCATATAATCATCATCTCAGCCTATTACAGTCCACTGATGAACGTAAGCCTCTCCAGAAGAGTGCCAAAGAGCACGATCTCTCGCTCCTACACTACGTTTGCCAAGACGTGGTCTTCCCTCGAGAACCCAGTACGGTTTCATTTCCAAATGATATATATGAATGAAGCGAAGCACTAATAAAGGACGGAAGATCGTCTGGGCTACTAAACATACAGTCACTTACGTCAAGTATTTGCTGAATTATGATAATAACAAAGTTTCTTAGGGTTCAGTAAACCCCAAGCGATTAGTTAAAGGTTAAAAGTGAACTGGCGCGTTAAAATTGTAAAAGAGCCATTCTATATTTTCAGCGCGAAAATTATATTTCCAGCGCCTAATTTGCGACCTTAAGTAAGTTTTTAAGACAGTTAAATACATGTCAAATATAGCCTAATCTTTTGCTTAGACGTAAAATGTTTCACATTTGCAAATAAAACCATTTTTCATGTAACTATAAAATCAATCCGCTATACGTTAATCAGACGACCTGGTAAGGTTTACAGGAAGATGCTGGATGCAGGCCGCTTCCAACCGGCCAATCTGGAAGTCAATGGGGGAGGCCTATGTTCAGCAGTGGAGGTCCTATGGCTGAAATGATGATGATGAAACGTTAATGGGCAAATGTATTCGTTTTTTTAACAAATCACCACTGTCTAATTGCTCAAGTTGAAGCTTTAAATGTAAAATTTTAAATCACCTATCGAGATGATTTTAATAAAAAGGTTATTACACTGTTAATGACAATTTAAATGCTATAATACTGCCTTGCTCGCACAGGTTCATTTCATCTTGTAATGTTATTATTATTACAACCTACTATTTAAAAAGAAGCTGACAAAAGTGAAAGAGTTCTTGCACTGCTTTTTCTTAACGCTAGACTATAATATTGTCCCGAAGCACTAGTAGGGAAAAAATAATAGAAACGTGTAAAAGAGCTAAATTTTGGCCTATTTGCAGAATTAATTGGTTTTATTATTTTATTTTGCCCAGCTGAAAGCAAAGGCTAGATAAAAAATGTATTGTTTTTATCACATGGGTCAAAGAGATTTATTGATGAGTAAGCTCAATAGCTTCCTCAATTAGCGTTACTTTACTGTGTTATAAGTTATTAAAATTGTGTTATTTGGGTTCAAAAGCGTAAGTTTTTACCATTATTGTTAAAGTTATTTATTTGGCAAACAAGTCTGGACGTCTAGTATACCCAACAACATTGCTTCAATTAAAACAAAATCCTTCCAAAACAGCGCCGCTCTTCCAATTGTACAAAACTTTAATTTCGTTAAACCAATCCGTTCATCAATCAATCCTAATTCTTGGGACACAAAGTTCGTATTCCTGTGGCAATCCCCAAAGTGGCAATGGTTGACATCGACGAAGCTCATTAAGAACTGTTCGGAGATGCTATCCACACACCCTGAGAACAAATGGTGGTACTAATGGTCGGAATACGAGGATATATTTGGTCTGAGTGTTCTTGGGAGCTGGAAGCGATTTAAAAGTAGATTGGTGTTTCGATTTAAAATTAATCGAAATGTTTGTGCTTAAATAAATTTTGTTTCAACAGATTTGTTCTGAGTCGCCCTGATCACCGTCTGGTCTCGTGGTTGCCGTTCAGGACTATAGCTAGGATATTGCGGGTTACCATCCCAATAGAGGCAAATGCTTGTTTGATAAGCACGAGTATTTGTGCCTAAGTCATGAATGTTTAGAAATGTATGTAAGTGTGTATAACCGATATTTATTTAACATATTAATACTTTGCTAAGTTCTAAGTGTAAAATTAAACTTTTTATAAGGTAGTTTATTATCAACCATATATGATAAAGCCATTGAAAACTATTTAACTTTGACACTTCAGTGCTTAAAGGGCTCCAAACCTCCATCATTAGTCTGCAAAAACAAAAACATATGTCACACCTTTGCTGCCTTCTAAAAAATCGCAAAGACTGTCATATTTCTTTTCAAAGCAATCTAAAGTTGGTCCTAACAAAGATGTCATTCACCTCGGCGTGGCCATTTATTCACAAAAGTACCCACTAAACTAGGTACATAAATTATTTTGTCTGCTACGCCAAGTGTAAGAAACTCCGGGGGAATTTATCACGCGTGATCGGCTGCGAGGTATAAGCGATGGCGGTACCCATGAGACGTAGGAAAAAATATATATACAGCTGGTTAATGCGAATTGATGCTACTACAAGCTGTCCAGTATAACTTGACCTTCGTGTTAGAGCAGAACAGAGTCATACGTAAGACAAATTGTACGGACAGCTTTTTGTAGTGTATGATTTTGTCTCGCTTTAATAGAGATCAATCGCTATTGAAGAGACCCAAATAGCTACCTATTAATATTAACCAATAAAAATTAATTGTCTGTCCAGTAGAGCTACTTCTGTTTAGAAATACCACCAAAGATAAAAAGATAATAGGTAACCATCATATGAATTTGTGATCAATTTTTTAACGACCTTTAATTGTCCGGCTTAGAAAGAATTCAACTAATAAACAAAGATTTAAGACTGTATTGTTTATCACAAGAATACCAAATAAGTTAATGAATACTAAGCTTTTTAAAAAGCATAATATTCACATGAAGCTTTTAACTTGAACCAAACTTGACAGGAAAAATAGTAGCGAGTGCCGACAGGCATTTTGTATAAAGCAAGGGGGATGTTTTAAAATATTATACATCGTAAGGAAATGTATTTTTTTGTAGGAGGTGTAGGGGTCGTATATAGGAAGGATGATAAGACTAATTTATAATGCTGACGGCTGACGTCACAAAGTAGGTAAGCGTTTTAATCCTCTGAATTACATTTAGTATTATTTTATTTTCAGAGCTTAAAGCTTTGCTTTTAGTTTTACATATGAGTAAGCTCCAAGTTATGAGCAATTACGAAGGTTTTCATAAAATAAATGTATTTATCAAGCATCAGGTCATTTGGGAGCGGCGCAGTATAACTGTTCTAGGCCCAGTCACCTGCCATCTAGTCATCTACTCCCTTGTTACTCACAACATCGTCTTCGAATTAGTATAATAATATGAAATACAATTACGAAGGTTTTTATAAAAAACAAAACTTTTCAAGCCTCAGGTCATTTGGGAGCGGCGCAGTATAACCTATTAGGCCCGGTCAGCTGACATCATCTACTCTCTTATTACGCACATTATAGTCTTCAAATTATAAGAAATATCACATTTTAAACTTTCTTGTTGCATTTTTTAACTAACACTATGCACTAAACGCTCGGGCAGACGACGCCACACATCGCCAGTCATCCCGTGACCACGGCCTATGCAACTAGGTCGAAACGTCGGGAAAACCAATAACGCAAAATAAGGTATTTGTTGCATAATACCTTTTAGTGCATAGTATAAGAAATATCGTTTGTAACTTTATTTTTAAATACTTTGAAAATAAAATGTTATTACCTATGAAGAAAAAAAGTTTTCTTGTATATGTATGTATCCGGATTTTTGAAGTATCTAGAGATGACTGATGAAGAAGACCTTGACATTTGGTTGTTCAAAACAAATTTGAAACGACTTATTTTACTTGTTGCTACCTTAGAGAAAACCAAGAAGTAGGGTAAGTAGTGGCCAAAGTTATAAAATCTCTTTTAAAAGATCTAAATGAATAATCTTTAACAAATAAATATGCGTCAATAACAATGATATTATGTCAATGATGAAGAGCAACCAAGAAGAAATAGATTTGCAGGGACCTTATTTTAAGAGTAAATATTTGTTATCCGTTATTGAAACCTCAAGATAATTTAGTAAGATTTACCATTGCGTAAATTAATATTAACTATTACTTTGAATATGCCATTTATTGTATGCTGACAGAAGTAATACTTATAAGTCAAAATATGATTGATAGGGCACGGCTTCACTTCAACTTCGGTGGTTTGGACCATGCTTTACCAAACGGTTCCAGTATGTTTTGATGATGATGTGCCTCTAAGACTAGTAATGATAAAACTTCTAACAGGATCAAGTCGAGCACCCTACCTAAGTCTTCTGACTATAAGTTTAGACTAGTATCAAGTGATAATAAAATGGTATTTCTACCGTAGTTGGGGTCCAACGTACCTTTCGAACTTTTTGCGATAGACGTCACTAAATATGGTCGGTATGGTCACCCATCTACACCCAAGCATGGCGTAGATTGCTTAACTTTAGCAATTACTACCAAAGCAATACCGTCACTGATATGCAAGCATCTCAGATATGTCTAATCTAGGAATTAAGTTAAGCATTTTCTTTACTAAAAACGAGACAAAACACCAAAAGAAAGAATATATAGGTCACAATAATAAATTTTACTCACTTAAATTGTTTTTCTGTTAAATTGACAGGCGATAAAACAGTTTTTACAGTGTTCTAATGTAAGTTAACCATTTTCCACGCCCCTGCTTTTTTGGTAACCAATATCCATTAACTGGAATATCTTTTCTGTCGATAGATAGAAAACATTACAATAAAAGTGTCGTAAAGATCAGCTCCCGCCATTACTCTTGTGATCCCGAACGCCCATTACACAGTGGGAAGGCTATTGTATGTTGTTCCGGTAGTTGGGTACTACGTTCAGTAATGTGTGAGGAAATATTACAGACTGGTTGCGTCCATACGCCTAGAAAAGCGTAAAATTGCCTAAAAATATTTGGTTAATTAACTTTTGCATTTATAGTATTAGAATGGCTTTTAGCTACAATAATCCGGGATCACAAGGTGGAAGGAAAAATAGCCTGCACCGCTGCACCCACCGTCGGAGAGCCTTCCACCAGGCAAAGACCTTCCGTGGCCGATCTAGAAAGCCCTAAACAGGCTGCGAACATAAGTCGGCTGTTGTAAGGAAAATCTAATAAAGTGGGGCTACATCGACGGCACCAACAGCAAGTATGTCTGCGGTGCTTCTCCCAAACCATGGGCCGCTTTCTATCATGTCCCGCGTGTTCAGACAGCTGCACACGCGAAGACACGCGCCACCGATAGTGCGGTTCCTGTGGCGGAATACTGGTCTCCAAAAATTTAAGAGCATTGCCATCGACACGAGAAGAAGAAAAAGAGGCTGCAATAATAGTTACATTATTCCAATACACGTTAGACATAATTTAATTAATTAAAGCTGTTAATATAATTTTTGAATTGATTTAATTCATAACCCGGGCTTGGTTTGACAAATATGAGATTTACAACAATGACCCTATGTGAGGCGAATAACTAACCATACTGTTAATTTATTTTGGTTAGGAAGTTGTTAGCTTTGTTTTGAATGACACCGAAAATTCAAGACACCTATTCCTGATTGCGTTCAGTCAGTATGCATTACGATTCCACCCACTTTTGCCTACTCTATAAGTATAAGTGTATAAGACGTGTAGTTTATTTTAAGTTTTTTTTTATTTTTAGGTTCATTGTTCTTATACTAAGATGTAATTCATTTATTGTTAAAAAGTTAAGTGACAGTGACACATGTTAATTTGACATTTGGTCTTAATAAGACATTTGTAAAAAAAAATAGAAATGCTGAACTTAAAAATTACTTAGACCATTTAGAACAGAACACGACCTATAAAATAAATGTCCATAAGACTAAACAGATTTTCTGAAATTCGCTAATAGTTTAAGCAAACATCGTTACAATATTGATACTAAAGATAATCCACATCAATCGTCCCAATTGTTTGCAAATATGAATTGGAAGAACAAGAATCCGTTCAGCGGTTTCAGCGGGCTCACAATAAATCTCCCGCGACGCATAAATTTCGCGGCGTCACTGCGCCCGAGTCGCTTCGCGTAGATAACGTGGAGCCAGTCCGCGGCCGCCTTAGCCACAGTGTAACCGGACCACACATTGTGGAGATCATTTTTTTAAGTAAAGAATACAAAAATAAATAAATATTGGTCAAAATCACATACATTGCTCTGAATATAGTCTTAGTTTAGATCTTGACCAAGGTAGTTATTGAGTGGAGATAATGATATGGTCCTTAGGGTAATCAGATTTCTATAAAATCCTCTTGCATAATCGGCGTCACTTGTAATCTGATAGCTGGCAGTTTAACGACGTAGAAGTTTAGTTATTAAAAGCGCCTCCTTAAGTAAGTAGGTACTTTAGGACCGTTGACAATTTAGAGGAGATAAATGTAGTGCACATTTTTACAGATACTATAATTGTTTCTGATAATTGATAGTGTTAGAAAGTTTAGAAAGATCTTAAAGTCGAAATAAAAATTCTAACCGAAGACATTTTTACGTCTTTTATACATTTAATATGGCGATCGGCTATTTCTATTTGCATACATAAATTTTATAATCAACAGGCAAAATACATCTAGAAACTGTTTCCCCATTTCTTGTGCCCCACAACCCATATCTCTGCGTTATTTCCCTCGGATGAAATATGTGGCAATTTCTTTGAATAATACATGCGCCATATTTCACCACTACGAGGTTCTACGGCGTAGGCCGTAGCGTTTCAGCTGATAGCTTGTAGTTGATGTTTTAACTTGTTTAGAAATAGCTACTGTTAGTTCTGTTACCGTGTGGGACGGCCGTAAAGAATACACTTCCTCACCGCCAACAGGAGGCGTGTCGTAAGAAGCGACTAATTCCTGTAGCACGAGACGGGCAGCAGCGTCTGCGTGCGATATGTTATAAAAAACTGCGCTCGCCAACCCGCCTCCCAAGCGTGGCGAGTATTGGCAATCCCCCCCAATGAACGTCATTGGGGGAGGCCTGTGTTCAGCAGTGGACGTCCATGGCTGAAATGATGATAATGAGTTCTGTTAACATGTTATGTTATGCCATTTTGGTTAATAACTGTTTGAATTACAAATGGCACCATTTGCAATCTAGTTAGTCTAGTATGTAGTCTCTTTGCACTAGTATCGAAAATGACTTTATATTAATTGCACTGCTTTTAGTGTCAATACAATTCCATGAAATACTTTAACCGCATTCAATTAAGCCGAATATGGACAGTCAGGGAAAAAAATGCGTGTAAATCCAACACCAAGTCCAAAGCTAATATTTCGTATCTAATCATCATCATTTCAGCCATATGTCGTCTGCTGCTAAACATAGCACTTCCCGAATGACTTCCAGATCGTTTGGAAGCACCCTACATCCAGCAGCTTACTGCAACTTTGTTCAGGTCATTTGTCTACCTTGTGTGGTACGTGGCCTCCATTCTAGAACCTTTCTGCCCCATCGGCCGTCAGTGCTACGTGCTATGTGCCCCGCCTACTGCCACTTACACTTACACTTACACTCGAACAACGGCCACCGTCTGAAAATCAGCGTCGTGGCACTAGCTGTGACTTATGCTGAGAAGGGGACCTTTTTGCTGCTGCAACACTACTTACTATATTAAGAATGTGTAACACTCCTGTGTTTATTATGTACCGTGCATTTGTACTATATTTTGTAGCAGCGAAATAAACGTCATTAATTAATTCATTCATTCACTTTAGCTTGCTAATCCGTCGGGCTATGTCATCGATTTTCTTTCGTCCCCATACCAAAGAAGCAAGTTAAAGCAAAATATCACACATTGTGGTACACTTGTACATTTTATAGAAAGAGAAGACGAAAATATCTATAAATAAATAAGTAGAAGACAACAAGTAACATAATAAAGGCAGTCTGATCTATTTTTTATATTACTTAAATCGTGAATTTTTTACCTCTCTGTTAAGACCCCATCAAGTTTGGATGTCCGTCACAACAACGACCTGAAGAAAACCCAAGTAAACGACATTATGACCTAGACTGAAGTGTTTGGCAAGTGATAACGAAAGAGATATTCTAGATGAAATAAAACAAGGCTAGGCAAAGAGAAAGCTGATTATAATAAACAGCAATATTTTTACAAACCATAATAACTGTTAAGGAGAGATCTTAGCATTGCAAGCAAAAATATGACTACATATCAATATCTATAAGGGTGCATTTCGTAATATTGGTTAGTTCGAGTATTATAGAAACATCAAATAAAAAGAAAAATATAAAAACTTTCCAAAACTAATCAAATTAATCATCATCATAGGACGTCCACTGCTGAACATAAGCCTCTCCCAGTGACTTCCAGATTGGCCGGTTAATCAAATTAAATTAATACCACATCATAATTCCTCCAACCTCACTATATTGTCCCATCACATGTGTTACCAGTAAGCAACTAATGACCTGACAGATTTTTTCAACAACCCAAATCTATAGAAATCCCAACAAAAGGCTACGCCATTTAAAGAACACAATTTATAACACGTTTCCTACTGTGATTGCAAATGCGCTTTCAAACATTATAAACGAAATTGATCTTTATGACTTGACCAATACAGTTTATTACCATAGTAGAGCCAAATGCGAAAATGACAAACGATACTTTATAGTTCTATTATGGTGTAATATCCTAATATATTATCGCTAGTAAAATGCCATTCTCGAAGTGATAAATTGGCATGCCAGTGGCGTTTCTTTGTAGCTGGCACATGGCTGTCTACAAAAACGGACAGGTGATATTTTTTCTATGTCCATTTCATAATGGTCGGATAATAGCCAATTGATACGGTTTTGTGTGCTACTAAAACTAAAATACCGTCACAAATTTTATTGGCATTCGATGAGTTAAAGTTTTTAGAGAAATCGTAAATTAGGCTGGCAGGAGCCAGTTGTAGTAGCTCAGTGGCGGCAACGCTTTGGTAGTGATTACCAAAGATAAGCCCACTACGTCGGGATTTTAAATAGATGGGTGACCCCGACCATATTACAATTTTGTTATTTAAATTATTATTTATCCCTAATATCTCCGTGCACTGGAAAGCCCGTCGAAAGCTTCCTTGCTTCTTGCGGCTAATAAAATTGCTTGATATCTGAGACCTTAGGGCGCCCAGCCTCCCTAGCAAGAGCACCAAAACACGATATGATATATATATATATATATAATATAGCGATATATCGACATAAATTGTAAATATAGGATAGATATAGCCGCTATGTTGAATCGCCGTGCCGGTGACGTCACATAGCATGATCGGTGTTTCGATAAAAAATCAAAATCTATCATAATTTCGTAATAATGTTTATAAACCGTTTAGTATTCCTTTTTGTCATACTAACTATAGGCGTAATAGGTGTCTAGTTGGAGCTTGTCAAGCATTGATAATATTAGTGTTAATGTTGCCTTATTTCATAGTAGTATTAATAGCATCAAGATGGCAGTTTTGAAATCGCCAGGATCCGTGGCACTTTATTTGTTTTCCTGTATAGGTATGTATTTAATATTTACTAACCAACAATGTTGTCGCACTCTTTGCAATCTATATGTGGTAGCTTGTTATTAGCTTCTAGTTGTTAATTTCCTATAACTGTAGTAAATTTATAAGTTGTAAGCTATCCTAAGAAATGAAAATAAATAAAATAAACATTTTTACAGTTGGTGTTGATATATCGATATATCATATCATATCGTATTTTGGTGGTTATCATTTGGTGGTCTTGGTGGTAGGCTGGTGATAGCTAACAGTAAGGTAATCACTTGCCTAACGGACACCCCTTCACCAAGCTGCAGTGGGCTACGTGGCAGTGCAGGGCCAAGACCAATATGTTGAGTGCAGCCAGCAGGGGGTCGTATACAGGCTTATTTTACTTTTTGTTACATAATCAACGTGTTTGATTTCTATTCCTTTTTATCATAATCATCATCATCATTTCAGCCGTAGGACATTCACTGCTGAACATAGGCGTCCCCCAGTATGATTGAGTAATTTTACTATACTATAGTAGGTATTCTAATACCCATCACGCGCGTATTACCAAATCTATATCCGCATTATGTTGACTAAATATCTAATCAGTATTACTTATTAAATAAGTATATACTTGGAACTAATTACCGTCGGAATAACCTAATCAGCAATTGGAAACATTTTTATAGATTAAATCAGGTTACTTCTAGATTCATATCTGTTTAATTATTGCTTAAATATAATAATATGTGCGTTAGATAGTCGTAACCAACCTGTACCCTAACATATAAACATTAAAATCAGCAATATGTATTTGTTGTCTGCTTAATTAGTTTAATTACCTCACTCTTTATATTTATCAAAAAATCTACATTAATAAGTAAATAACTCACAGTTAGTCTCAAAGTTGGACCTCAGAGATAGCGTCACCAAGTCCGGTATACTCGCCTCTCGGCTACGGAGGTCGTCATATTGTATAGTAACTATCATTTTTACTATTATTTTGCCTGCAAGCAGTCGTCAAAAATTATATTATATTGTTAATAAATTAGGTCATCATCATAATCATCATTTCAGCCATAGGACGTCTATTGCTAAACATTTTTTACATACGTCAATAAATTCCTATGCGAATATTATTCTTACCTTTTTGGCCTAATTCTAAAGGACCAAACCAAAAAGCTAGTTTTTTAATATGGCGCAAAGAACATCGTGAATGTGACACCCCCTCATCATGTGTCGTCTTTTGCAAAAAAGTGACATTTCCCAATGTGACATTGCGCAAAGTGACACCTTACATTCAAAACGTCGTCCATAAACAGGTCGACGTTAGAGTGGCTTGTCTCACATAAGAACAGCTCTTAAAACTCGTAAAGGCGGTCGTAAGTTTGAGTTACGGCCGCTGAGAGCGCTATAATGAATATGGCGGGCGGTATATTTCAATTTGGCCGCGAGGTGTACGAATACGTTTTAACGCTCTGCGGGTAATGGGGTTTTTAGGGTTGCTTAGTATAACTGGAAACTTTGTTTTTATGCAAAATACACTGTTATGATAGTTTACGTGTTTTAGCGTCTGGTCCAAAGTAATTAGTTTGGATGAAGTAAAGTATGACTATATTCGTCCCATTGCAAGTCACAGGCCTCACTTCAAATATGAGGTGGTTTGGACCATACTTCACGACGTGGGCCTTTTGACTTTGACTTTTAACTTTTGACTTTGATCACGGCGTGGGCCTAGTGCGGATTGGTGGAGGGCTGTCGTAAGGCCAGTGACCAAATCTTACTGTTAGATGAAATCAAGCCGGCTCTGACTTGGATTTACAACTATTATCAAACGATATAATATACTATATTACCGGGACCAATTTTTAACGTGCCTTCCTGGGCAGAGGGGTATAATAATATGTATCTTCATTTAATAGCACTTTAAAATAATGTGATACATTTTTGTATCTTAAAAAGTAGTTAATGCGCTGGAAACATTTGATGTAGAATCAACAGCAGATAACCCCATTGCATTGTGACTTTGCACCAGCTTAGAAAGCTTATAATATAATTATATTATAATGATCTGATTAATGTACCTATTTATAACACCTGTGTAACATTATAGAACGCAATAGATATATTGAATTATTAAACACAGAATACGGAACAAAAATATGAAATAAAATACCAAATGGCTAGCAGCATTATAGCATATGTAATAGAAACATTATAGTCTATTATAAATTTAAATTGACATTGACAACCGAGACTGATAGTCACTGGTTAAGTCGGAGACAGAAGAAGAAGAAGAGAGATGAAGAAAAGTAACAAGATAGATATTGTACAAAGACTCTGTACACTGTGTCCATAAATATATATAGATGGCGTTAAATAGCTCAAGGTTGAATACACCATAGAGGCAATCATAACCCTCAGAACTGAGGAATCTAAAGCGGATAGAGGTAAAATTAAATATATGTTTTTTATCATCGTAATTTGCTTATCACTATCTCAAGTCATCTGGGATCATCGCAGTATATTTTTCTACGTATTTTTTTACTTTCTTTAATTTTAGTCAGAATAGTCAGTCGTTATTGAGTCAGTCTGTTCTCATTCATACCATCTACATCCTTATATACCCTTCGCTTTCCTCGTTATGTTCCTTTCATGTCTTCTTATCATTGTTATGTTTATATAGAGGTACTATTCTCATATTTCTTCTATTTTATTCATTCATTCGGATTTTTTAAACGATACGTGAAAAACGAATAAAGGTGGACATCTGGACCCCTTCAGATATTATTTGGTCGTGCTTCACCAGTAAAAGTCTGCCCCTTGCCTTGTTTTGTTTCATAAATGTAAGGGTTATTTCACAAAATATGGATGTAATTTGCTATGTGGACTTGTCAAATGTTGCCAAATAATGTTATTGAAGTTGCTTAAGTATAAAAAGTAGGATACATTCCTTACTCGTGTTGTAATTTTTTGTGAAGACAATTTATTATGTTAGTGTAATTTAAAATTATGTTTTTAGTAAGTAATGATAGAAGATTTTGTTCTTAAAATTATAATACAGGTTTTGAAAAATAGCACATTTTAGAAATCAACAATCTGATTCTTAAGCATAGGACGTCTAACCACAAGATGGACTGACGACTTTAAAGGGTACCGCAGCAGCAGGCCGCTTCTAACCGGCCTACCTGGAACTTTTTGAGGAAGGCTCATGTTCAGCAGTGGACGTCCTATGGCTGAAATGATGATGATTACTTATACATCTACTTCAGATTTTGTGAAACAACGACAAAGGATGGTGAAATGTTGTATTTTTTTGTTGTTACGTAAATCTTAATTAAGAAATGTTATTGTTGGCGTTTGTTGATGTCACTTACTGATATCACTGATATCATTGAGGTCTGCGCTTTTTTTCTTTTAAATATCAAAATTCAATAAAAATGCTAGGCTTATTAAAATCCTTGTCAATACGTCACATGAGATGTGATCTAACACGTAGCAAAACTATACGGTTAGTGTTCTAAAGATATAAAAGAACCGGTAGTCAAACACAGTAGCCCCATTTATTTTTCACATCAACGCAGCAACACTGCTCAATTGTACATTTCAAGCATTCCGCCAGCTAATTCACCGGGTCCATTTAGCGGCTGCACGGTTGAAATTGTGATATACAGGCCGTTTCATTACGGCGTACGGCCGTAACCGAGCAGTAACTCAAAATTATGGCCGCTTTACGAGTCTGCACGACGTCGCCTGGGGATGGGCCGACTTTTATTTAGTGGTAGGTGTGAGATGGCTAATGCAAGACTGAGGGCTGTTAGACATTTTTCGAGTTACACCAGCCTAAAATATTTTGCACCAGTAATATACAACAAGGAATTTCTTTCTTACTTTGGTTTTATGAGTCTTTGTTATATTCTTTAAAATATAGAAAAGCTGATATGCTGATATAGGTACATAATCAAATATCTTAATCGCTTCATGTAGTATGTACACTATGTTTATCCCTGAATAAGCGGCGCTAGCCCACAATATTGTCCCGAAACAGACAGGGTGAAAAAAATTGGGACATGTAAAATAGCTAAAGTTAAGCCTATTTGCTTAATGAATTGGTTTGAATATTGTAATATTCAAACCGGTTTGAATATGGTTTTGTCTCAAATAACTCCTAATAACCACTGACCGCAAGGCTGTTGGCAGTAGATGGAAAGAAATAGCCGAGGAGCATTTGAGAGGCCTATGTCCAGCAGTGGACTGACGTGGGCTGTTTATGAAGCACTGAAGGTCATCTGTTACTTCACTGTCAATGCGACATTAAAATACTAAATGTGAATAGAATGAATGTCGCTTCACCAACACAATCAAGTTAGTAATAGTAGTATCAACTTGGTGCTAAATATTCTATGACAAAAGTGTCCCTTCCACACGAACTGATTCATACATTAAATTAGCTCCGCACGCTTAGTCAAAGTCTCAACAATTGTATTGCTAACAATTTACGCCGCACACATTAATCATACTGCAATTTTTTTTTTCGGATAATTTATTTCGAGTGATAAATTCCGACAAATCCCCCGTATCGGATCCCCCAGGAAATGTAACAAAAGAAACGCGTACATCATCGAATAAAAAACCAAACACACCACGACACAGCTTATTTATTTATGAGATCGGTTCAAACTCAGAACCCTCTTTACTCGCATAATGTCGACCGATCGATATCAGCTCATTTTCGAGCCCACACTGCGCGAGCACAATGGTACGTGTCAAAAAAAACCGACCAAGTGTCATCTCTCTCTTGACAGAAGACAGCTGCGGGAGTTGACAATGCCCGAGGAATCGATTCATCAAACCGGGTGACAATAGCTTGTTGGGGCGTCTACCCTAAACGTCACAGACTAACTTACATCAGAAGAAAATTCTTGAACTCTGCTACTTTGTGTGTGAGTTAATATTACGGATTCTTTACACTGTGTAGGGTAATAGTGGTGGTGAGAAGAGGATAGACGGGCGTAGAAAATCGACAATGGCAGTGATTTGAAAGGAAAATAAATAGGGTAAACGCCGTGAAGTCTCCAATAACAAACATGCATTTTACGCTTGCGAATTCGCTAAGGTAGTTAGTGGATTTGATATGGGTCTCCGTTTCGTATTGGGTTGCTTTGTCTCAAATTAGCGAAGGAGTCTATTGTGGTATGACACAGATACATAAATAAACGTTAAAATCCATTGAAATGTTTCTCAACGAGAGATTGTTTTAGTCGTAACAATGTCGCTTGAAAAGTTTTGACACGTGTGTTAGTTACGCAATGTTATACTTGTTTTTGTTGTGGTCAGTTTAGAACAAGGCTGAAGAATGTCTATTTTGTATGTAGTTTGAACAAATTTTGGTTTCGTATTTAATAAATTACAAAAAAAAAATTGGAAGAACCTTTTTTAGCTCGTAAAGTCTTGGGCTTGCCATCGGGTGGTAATTATAATAGTTTTACCTATAATTATGTCTAATCACCGACATGTATAGGGTTAAGCCTATTATAAGAAAAGAAGCTAAATCTAATTTAAAATAAAACTCAACAAGTCATCAGAATTTCGCCAATTTGTAATAAAAAGTGATCAAAAACCAAAAGGATGTTCCGGATGTCATTATAAAAATGATATCGCAGCGGAATCAAAGGTCCGGGATAAGGGTTGACAGATTTATTATAACCCCGTTCCGGTCCCGCCGCAGACGTAGGGTTAACTCGGGTAACCCTAGAGCTGACGTTGGGGAATCACTGTATTTTCATATAGTGACATTTTGTTTTAAGACCCTTTTATGAATTTACCATTTGTCATTTTTGCTGACAAAGCTTTAATAGTATCTCATGTTTACTTTTTAAATATATTCTTAATAATAATTGGCTAAGAACAAATAAAATAACCAAAAATCATTCAAAAGACAAAAAATCTATTTCATTTGAGATAAAAAGTACAAACTTTCAGAACATTTTATTTTACACGATTTTACGTGACACTTTTTGTTAACAAAATGTGCAGAATCTTGTCATAAATTCGAACTTGCAAAAAGCACCTCCCACTTATAAATCTGTAAAGTGACAGCCAATTTAACGACTTAAAGCTACCTCACACCGAGACGCACAATAGTGGACGTTTGTACGTCACCGGCTATTGTCTCCTAAATCGGAATTAGGGTAACCAGTCGTTGATAAATTTAAATATCTTAAAAAAACACGAAAAAAAAACCATTTTTTTAGATTTATTTATTTATTACTTAATTCTTATACGATAAATAGTTGTGCAAATTGTGGAAATAATGCCAATAAAGCAATATTTACTAGTCGGCTAGTTTCCAGACAGAGAAGTACAGGCGATGCAATAACAAATATCTGTGAAATGCTTCGGTATTCTCTTGAGTTCTTCACATTAACTGGAAGAAAAAAATAACAACGGTTTAAACGTAGAACATAAAACTTGTAAAAAAAAAATACTGTGACAATCAATAGTACCTGCCGACAGTTACTTATTCAGTGGTGAATCTAATCACAAATGCCTATCAAGTACATATTTAAAAAGTTTTGTTTCAGTTTTCCAAGAAAATACATTATAAAACACAGGTGACCTAACCAATAAAGCAAAATCTGTTTTTTCAGCGTTTATCCCGAACAGTATACTAAACCTGGTTACACTAATCATGATGGACAGACAGACAAAATGTGAGGTCCAAGCTTCCTGCGTTTTCAAAACAGCGGAATTGTGTAAACATACCATTACGACACTACATTTAAAAATTCAAGAATGACACAACGCGACATGTCTCCATACGATTTTGTATCCATCTCTTGCGGGTTAAGGTAAAAATTTGGTTGAAGAGTATTATTGTGGGGTTGTTTACAATTGTCACAGCGAAGTGCAAGTAATGGATTGGCCGATTGTCGGTTCGCTTAGTACTTGCGTGGCCATTTCGCGTCGGCAGCTTTATGTCTTTGTCCAAAATGGACAAAATAACTAGTTTTTTTTAGATAACCTGTCAATGTCTTTAGAAAGTGTAAGGTGCTCTTTATTTATTGTGGCCAATATATCATGCTGCATGAGAAGACTGTATGGGAATCGTGTTAATCTTAGAAGTCATATTCTTGTTGTTTTAACAGAAGCCCAATTACTATAATTTGACATTAGTCGCAAGTCTCCCCCCAGCTCGATGAACCGACGGCCTTAGGAAGATGGCTGGCAGTGGCTAGATGAAATTAGCGGGAGATCGTGTTCTGTGGAGCCCTTGGGGAAGTTTACGTCCAGCAGTGGGCTGAAATAATGATGATGACCTTAACAAAAGTATTTAACTAAATACTAACTTCGAGACCTTGATATTGGTACTTGGTATTACATTAATTTTATATATTTGGTTATTGTTTTTATTTTGTTTTATTTTATTTACTACCATAATTATAAAATACTATCAGTGTAATAAAATATTAATGCAAATAAAATAAACCAATTTGATAATCATAAAAAAGTCTGTGTTTTAGCCAGTGAGATTCATAAAAGAGATAAAATATATTATAGTCCTTAAAATGATCACATCAATTCTGTAAAAAGGAAAAATCGGAAGTAGATTATCTGAAATACTTAAACAATTTTATAAACAGCTATAATTTGCGTCATATTAAACAAGTTTATATGAGTAAAACAATTTAAAATGCAATAAAATATTATTATTACAAAACCTTAAGCAAGCCATGTCATCATTATAATACACTCTTACTGTGTGTACCCATTTATCGGTTCACTTAAGGGGAAAATAGTACCACGAAAGTCATTAAGGGCTTGCCCCCCATGTACGAAGTGACAATAAAAATAAAATATGCTTATCGTTGAGGCAATAACGGCGCCTTAACTCACTGTGTGAACATAAATGTATGACAAATAAAAGCTACGATACCGACTCCTCTGAAGCTTTGTTTTTATGGTCCCTGGATGTAGGGATGCCTCTCTTTTCTTTCACCGGAAAATCAGGGTTGAACTAAGGGTTCTATGTTTGCTAGGACTGTAGTGAATATTATGCTCCTGTTTCATCTTTTTGGATTTCAGTTGTCTTCATACCCTAAGAGTCTTATCACAAACAATTTTATTTGGTTTATTGTGACAATAGACGTTTAAGCAGACTAGTTAAGCATATTTCATATTTACTAACTTTACAACAACATTTTGAAGAAACCAATAAAACAATAAAACCAATTTATTTCTGTAAATAGGCCTAAATTAAGCTCTTATACACGTATCAATATATATTTTTTAACCCTACCACTGCTTCGGGACAATATTGTGGGCTAGTGCCGAGAAGAAGCAGCGTAAGAAACTCGGTCACTATTGTCAGCCTCTTTTTAAATAGTGTATTTACATTACAAGATAAAATGAACCTGTGCGAGCACGGCAGTATTTAATTCCATACATTTTTATCATTTAAATAGTCATTTACAGTGTAATAACCTTTTTTCATTAAAATCGTCTTGACATGCGATTTAAATTCATACATAAGATTCTACTTCACCTATGAAGTCAGTCACAACTTTTTGTTATTTTGGTAGATACCTATAATAATAACAAATTCTTCCAACAATTGCACCAACCTATAATTGTACTTGTAGTATGTTTATTCATTTATGTAATCGAAAATTAGGTAGCTACATTAAAACCGTAAATTTTAAAATAATATCTTTAAAGTTTTACCAAACAAAACAGGTCCAACACATAAATAAAATTGATTTAAATAAAACACAGAGTAAGTCATCGAGCATCTAAAAAAAATAAACCACACAATGGATGTCACGACTTCCATTTTGTGTGCGTATAGATTAAAAAATGGCTGCCGCTGCCAGCTGTCAGCCTGTTATCGCACCTCGTATTTCAATGTTAATTCTTTTTATTCCTGCCCACGTTTATTTAACAAGAAGCTTTATCTTTTATTGCCGGTAAATTGAGGTGTAAACTGTGTCACCTATGATGCGTTTTCTGAGTCTGCGTCTTGTTTTATGTGTTTTATTTGTAAAACTCCTCTGGTTCCTCTGTTAAACTATATACTTAGAAAATAAACCTAAGTAATTTTAGAAAAAAAAAATGAATATACTTTGATTGGACACTTAGAATCAATGTAAAATAAGCTATAAATTTTAGACAAGCTCTTTGTAAATCATATCAGCCCATTATAATTTTAAAAACAAAACCAGTATGCCCAAAAGATGTACTACTATTTGTTGACGTTGTGGAAAGTGTGAATACTTCAAAAATACTTCAAGGTTTCAATTTTAAAACTTTTTTAGTAAAATCCTCGACGCAGATGTTGCAATGTTTGAAATATAATCAATTCCCTAACGATCTCATTGACACTATAAAATAAATCATCACAAGAAATTAATCATTCCGATATCGTTTCCACACAATTAAAGCGCACATCAACGTTTTATCTAATCCACAACAGCGGGGCTTCAATAAATTATTTCTAAGTGAAACATAAATGATAATGTCAATCGAGCAAACATGGACTTACACAAACTGACCTATCGGTTATTAGGGGCAACTTACTGGCACGACACAGGCACCTTACTGTTCTCATCTCTATCAGAAACATACTTTATTTATAAGCAGTTAAAGATGAAATTTAAATAACGTGTCATTTGATATTGTGACGTTGTTGAATTGGAAAAGGGTAGGGACAACTCCATCTATCATCGGTAAGTGATGGATGAGGACAACCCAAATATTTAGATTATTCGATATTCGAATATCGGCAGCCGATCACTTGCCACTGTTGAAAAAATAAAAATTGTCGATTGGGCTGTTCGTTTTGGGCTCGCACTTTTAACAGTAAATATTGTGCATACACTTTTTAGGCTTAATCATGGTTCTCTTAGTTGAATTTAAAGTTGAAGTTAAAGATACTATTAAGTTTGAATAAAATAATTAATTAACACAAAAAGTGACAGTTTGTGTAATATATTTACAACAATAATACCATTTTACCCGATTGTCAAGGAAAGGTTGTGTTTTCTGCGCGTGTCTTGTATGTATGTATATTTGTTTATTCATTTATTAACGCACAGATAATTACATTGTTGGCGGATTTAGTTATACAGCATTCTTTTCCAGCCAATTTTGGGGTAATAATATGCAATATAAGGCAGGGAAGTATTTGACATAGTTAATTTAATTTGAAATCATTTAAAACTCCTAAATATACTATTGTATTATTGTAAAAGTATAGTTTTGTTCTGGCTCTTTGCTTGCTGCTACAACGGATCGCTCGCTTCGCTCGCTCAGCTCGTGCAGTGCGAACTTTGTCTAACATAACCTATTGAAGAGTAACCTAACCAAACCCACCGTATAAGATTAGATTTAAATAAGTCTTACTACTACTTTGGTTTTTAATGTTACTATGAAGCACATACCCTATAGAGTAGAAATGTCATAAGATTTGTTCGCCAAACCGCCTTTTTTATTTCTTGACCTCAGAAGCATATGGTCTGATGTGTGCAAGGTTTTCAATCACACATTAGACCTTATGCTTCTGAGGTCAAATCCTCGACGTATCCTATCCGTACTGTGTTTTGTATGGGCGAGGGTTGACGGGAGTTGTCTTTTCATACTAAATATAAGTGAAAAATCACTAACTAGTTTCGGAGAAAGTTGGTTTGTATTGCTGCTCTATAGTATGTGCTCGATGACTGTGGCGTTCACATTTATCTCAATCCGCAACCCTAAATACACCACGCACCGTTTCTTATCACAATCGTATTTTAGTGTCACACAAGCAAACCGCACTAATCGTACACCTGACGCCCAAACATGGGAGTGTGTGCAAACAGCGCGGGCGCACCTCATGTTTGAGCGCAAACAAATTGTCACATTTACTATGAATTTTAAATTTATTTTCCGATTAGATTCGTGAGTGCTTCACACTTTTGAGTATTTATTTTTTGGTAGCAGCAAATATGGCGTCTAGTTAAAAATAAAATGTTTTTGCGATAGACAACCATGGTCTTGGGTTAGATACCAGAAGCCGGACCTGGCTAACCCATCCCTTAGGTTCCTGGGCTCGATTGCCGGTCAAACAAAAAACGAACTTTTCTATACCGTCTCGGGTCTAGGTGGTGTGGTACCGTCATTGTTTTAGATTTCTATGATACAAGTGCTTTGGCTATTTACCTTAAGATCAGAGCAACTTATGGGATGTTGCCAATTCCTTGTCTTCCTGCTTTTACGCCTTGAACTAGGAATCGAACCTGAACATTTGCGTTTAAAGCAAATCACTGCGCCAATATGCTGATTGGGTACTAAATAAACTAAAACTAAATAAATAAACTAAAAAAAATCAACTTTTAAAACCAACTCAAACACAAAGAACGTTAACAAACTTTAAGGTGTCGTCTTAATGGTATATTTTTTTTTGTTTAAAAGTTGGTGCCACTGGCGATAAAGTCCTGCCAGTGTTGATATTAACTATAACTGAATTCAGGCGGTACACTTTTCAATTTGACATTTCTCCATACTAAATTGTAAATACAATTCCTAGTGGCACTGCTCGATAATTATATTACCTGCTTTTCTAGTTTGTATTATCTTATTGTTAAGTGTTTGTTTTTAAGTTTTTTTTTTGTTTTAGCTGCTTTGTCTTTGTCGACGACCTCTATCATAAATTCATATTCTTTTTTCTCAAAAATGTATGTCAAAAATTAAGATTTCGATAGTAACAGTTATTAAATACAAAGTTTAATTGAAATGTATTAATCAAAAATTAAGAGTATATGTAGGTATGTAGAGAGATTAATCAAATAAATCAACCTTGGGGCCAACATCAAAACCGCAAAAAGTAACACTTCCTAGTAACCGCAACTAGCCGTTGTCAGTTGTGGAAAAGAAAAAATAAATTTCGTCCTAGAGAAAAAGTTATATTCGCGCACCAGAATTAGCCCCTCAGAGGTATTGCATTATATCAATTACACTTAGTATAAGCAGTAGAATCATCTAAAAGGAAGTTTATATAAACCCATAAATGTATTGATGTCTTTATGTATAAGAGTATGTTTTTTAAATTTTTTTTACTATGTTTTTAAGTTATTGATTTGTTAGTTAGCTGCATGACTCCCGTTAGGATGATATTATCAAATCAAATATGCGTTTAATCACCACTTAAAAAAGAATTTGAATAATATTAACAAGGGAAGGTTAATCCCCACGGATGTATTAATACCAGGATGAAATTGAGTAATTATAGCTGTACACAATTCCCTTAACACATTTTCTCCTTCAGGCTGTTTGGGTTAGCCACAGTATTCTAATAGAACAGTAAGTCAGTTCTTATAAAAAGTTATGCTACGCAGAATATCAGATTTTTTAAGACTTGTTTTTTATATATTTAATTAAAGACTCCAACAGAAATAAAATAAACAGTTGCAATAGTATCTAAACTACGGCTAATAACAGGTTTCAGATGAATATTTAAGTTTTGTAAAGATCTCGCCAAAAAGAGCCGATTGCAATGCGCAAAATGATTTCTGTTTCTACATTTTTAGGTTTTACATAACTCAATCCGATAAAATTATTGATGTTTATAAATTGATAGGTACCGTTTCTAGTAATAAATAATCATGCTAATCATGCTAAAGATAAAAATCCAATCAATCTATTGAATCAAAAAAAATAATCAATTGTCGCAGTGCGCTTTTATTATGCTGTAGGATTTGTTTTCTATTCCGATTGACTATAAGAGATTCATAGTTTAATTCAGTTTTTTTTAGATATAATTTGACAGTCGTTTGAAAATGAGTACTGCATTTTGTTTACGGTCCGTAATAAGAGCGTTTATACTTTCAGGATGTGGTACCTATGTTAGAGATTCTTTTGAAGGCAAAAAACCTAAGAACTTAAAAAGGGTGACCATCGTGCCACTTGTCGAAGTGACATTTACAGCTGCTTTCGACCCCTGCTTAACTTAAAAGGTTATTATTTTATCCTACATACGAGTACATGAAAAAATAAAGAAAAAATAAAATAAAGCACCCCTGATTACTTCTAGAATTTTAAATTTCATAAACGTATCCTTAACTGTTATCGATACAGGGTTACATTTCAAGGTAGTGCCAAATTTAAAAAATAAGATCTATGGAAAAATATTTAAATACTGATTTCTCGTAATTAATTCCAGTCGTCGTATTTCTGGAGTAAAATATACTTAAAAATTTCCAAAAAAAAAATGCAAGATGCGCCGTCATTCATCAGAGTTCACATGCATACGCCGACGTCGCTCTAACAAAAACCTCATGCAGTGCACATACGATGCAATTTAATCGATTAATTGTAAAATTTCTACGTATTCTATTTTTCAAATGCAGAAAGGAAAAATTAAATTTTTAAAAAAGAATTTGTTTTATACGTAGGTCGATTTAGTTACTGATTCTGAATGGTCCCTGAAAAATTGACAAATATAACCCTGTAAATAATTTTTTTTTAGACTGGCAACGTTATGCGTAAATTAGTGACAATTCTACTTTCGAAGTAACACTATTGACCATCAATAAACAAGAAGTTGTCTTTGAAATAAATTTTAAGATAGTGTTTATTCCTGTTATATTATTATCATCATTAAATCAGACATAGGATGACCACTGACGAACATATAGGCGGAGGCCTACATATACATATTGGAGGATTCCAATGACTTCCAGATTGGTATATTGAAAGCGACCTTGATCTAGCGGCTTCCTGCAACCTGTAGAACTTAAAGAACTGACGGCCTGTCACTATGATATCTGATGATTATACAGGGTTACATTGCAAAGGGGTGCCAAATTTAAAAAATAAGATCTATGGAACAATATTATAAAGAAGCGTCTTAATTGTAATTATTATTAAAATTCGTATGTAACAAAAAAAACTTTACTTTAAAATAACTAAAAATAAAGTCAATAGAGAGAATACGAAAGCCGCGCGGTCATTCATTAAGGCGTAGGTACGTCGACCTACAAGGACCTTACGTAGTTCACACACGGTGCATTTTTTCATTAATGAGTTAAATTATCCACGCGTACGTTTTAACAGCGGATAGGAATAACTAAAAGTAAAAAAAAAGTTATTTTTCTTTGCATAGTTCGAATAAGTTACTGATTCTGAGCCATTCCTAAAAATTTGGCACCCCTTCACAGTGTAACCCTGTAGAACTTGGCACATAAATCATTTTTTCTATAGGACCAACATAAAATCTATAAAAAAAAAAGGAGAACAGTAGAATCAGACCCTAGGAGGAAGTTTACTAATATGTTAGGAAAAAACGAAGCAAAGTGAAAATACAAATGTGTATGCGTGCTTTATGTACCTACTGCCCTTACTGCACTGTGTCCGAAATCCACCCCCACCCTGACGATGAATGATGGCGCGGCCGCCGTGATTAACGACGACCTCATTCATCATGCGATGCCGACTGACGACTGACGCGCCACGTCGCGCCGCGTCAAGACACGTCACCGTGATCTGAGAGAGTGGCGTTTTTGAATTGATTACACTCGTTTATTTTGTCGTTATAAAGAGGATATTACATTTTTAGTAATCGTTTTTTTTCTTTCGGATTAACGGAGTATCGAGGGAAAAGCCGCCGTGTAGGGACGGCCGTAAAGAATACACTTCCCCACCGCCAACTGGAGGCGTGTCGTAAGAGGCGACTAATTTCTGTAGCACAAGACGGGCAGCAGCGTCTTCAAGCAAAAATTTCTAAAAAAACTGCGATCGCCAACCCGCCTGCCAAGCATGGCGAGTATTGGCAATTCCCCCCGATAAAAGGTGTTGTTCAATAAAAAAAAATTGTAAAGGTTGTTCAGCAGTGGACGTCCTATGGCTGAATTGATGATAATGATGCTGAAACGTAATGGGTTGGAATATAGTCTACCACTCCACGCGTGCAGATTGGTAAAGACACGAGATATAACAATAAACATCTTGTGTTTACAAAATTGGCAACAGAAAAAATCGATTTTGACAGGTTTTTTATTATTTATTTATTTATAGCAGCCTAGCACCGGCTAGCTAAATGTATAGAAGCCATGCCAACAATGATGCCGTCATCATTATTCATCATTTCAGCCATAGAACGCACAGCTTAACATAGACCTCTCCTAGTGACTTCCAGATTGGAAGCGGCCGGCATTCAATCGGTGCCGTACCTGTGCCGTACCCACCAGTAACTTGTATATATGCGCCAAAAAATAGAATACAATTATTATCATGGCTTCAAAGTAAAGAATTAAGATCTTTGTGTTACAACGTTTGTGACTATAATTTTTTCAGGGGCGTCTCCCGTCAAACCAAGAACAGAGTCAATTCGGAAAAAAAATGATTCTATAATTATTTTGCTTGAGCCGAGTATGCAGAGCGAATAACCACGCCATTATACCCCCATCAAGTCATCAAATAGAAAAGTTTTATTAGAATAATGCCAACTATGTCAATTTAAGGAAAAACTGGGGCCTTAATGGATATATACACCGTGACTTTTTAATTACCCGAGAAAACTAAAATTTGCGTTTATTAAAATATGTATATCAGTAAGTAACACACAAATATTATAGCGTTCATACTAAAATATCGTTTTATAGGACTTCAAATAAATCCTGTTAATGCACCAAAAACATGTAAACCATCTTCGTACTATTATAATTAGGTGGATTTTGGTTCCGTTAATGTTGGAATGATAATGGTTACTATTTGAATAAGCAGGACTTTTATGGTGCATATTTTTTACGGAATGTTAGGGACCTTTTAAATAAATTTCCCATAAAAAAAAATATTTTTATTCGCCAAATTCGATGTATAACGATATCTGAGTATATTAGTTAATTTTCTCGGGTAATTCAAAATTCACGGTGTATATTTAATTTAATGAAAATCTAAGTCTGATCAACTAGTCCTTGAGCCAATTAAACAGTAGTAGGCACACTATCCTCGTCATAACACTTGATGAATGACTCCAATGTCGTTAATCATGCCGCCATCGCTATGAGGGGTGGTATCTCGGAATAACATGTTCATGGTTTTATTAAGAAAGAGATGGATTGCCCTCTATTTGTTAAAAGTTTTTGGGGTATATTTAGGGTGTAGGAAAATAAACTTAATTTTAGTTTGGTCAACTTTTGTTTTTGATGTTGAATCTTGAAGATTGATAATGTACAATAAATCATGAAAATTAATGATATCGTCCCCTTAATGCTCATGACATAAGCTTTTATCTTTCAGATTGTTAATAGTTATTATGAAAATTTTTTTTGCAATTCGTCAAAGTTTTACACATATAATTGTAACAGTGTATAAATAACAACTAATTCAATTGAAAGTACTGTACCAACGCATAAAATTAAATTAATTTACGTCAATAAAACATTATTACGACTTTTTTAATCATATTGTTATTTTAAATATATCAAGTAATGAAATATCTAAATGAAAACATGTAAAAATGTAGCTATTGTCAGTTCATAATAAACATTTTGATGTATAAACCTTTGAATTAAGTTTTCTCAAAACTAACAGGGATGCAAATAACTAATAGGTTTTTGCGGTAAGGGGATGATATCTTCCAATAAATTTGGCTTTAACTGTCAGCACTTAACATCAATCCATGATTTTATCTTCAGAAATTAGACAACAGCTTCACAAATGAACGCCACATTGAGTAGTTTATATTTGACTAACTCTTGCCTGCGACTTCGTCTACGTTGATCTAACCCGGATATAAAGTATCCTATGTGTTAATCCAGGTCATGGTTTATCAGCATGCCTAATTTCATCAACACCCATTCAGTAGATTTTGCGTAAAAGAGTAACATACATTCATACATCCATATCTCAAACTTTCGCAATTATAATATTGTAGGATAAGCATGCCGCAACAGCATAAAATATTTCCAGCATAAGTTGCTCTGGCATCTTTGACCATCACCTACGATACTCGAAACAAATCATTTCATCATCATCATCATTTCAGCCATAGGACGTCCACTGCTGAACATAGGCCTCCCCCAGTGACTTCCAGATTGGCCGGTTGAAAGCGGCTCGCATCCAGCGGCTTCCTGCAACCTTTACCAGGTCGTCTGTCCACCTTGTAGGTGGACGTCCTACGCTGCGCTTGCCGGTACGTGGCCTCCATTCCAGAACCTTTCTGCCCCATTGGCCGTCAGTTCTACGTGCTATGTGCCCCGCCCACTGCCACTTCAGCTTGCTTATTCGTTGGGCTATGTCAGCAACTTTTGTTCGTTTACGAATCTCCTCATTCCTGATTCGATCCCGCAAAGAAACGCCGAGCATAGCACAAATAATTTATAGGTAAAAAATTGTTTTTCAAAACAAGCTTTTATTTAAATGCGTTGAAAAGAATAAAAGAGTTTAACTTGCATTCGTATTCTTAGCAAGTCCTATCATTTAATAACCATATTAAAGAAAAGCATAAAAAACTTAGTCAGTCATCTTCAGAAGTCCGCCATATTGGATTTAGAGTGACGTCGCTTTATTTTTCGTGTTATTCTAAGCAAGTCCTTTCATATTGTAGTAGTGCATTAAAAATAACTAGTCCGCCATCTTGGGTGTTCCGCCATGTTAGATTTAGAATGACGTCACACAGCTGATCATGCATTGTCATCAAAACCCAAATCAGTGTCTAAACTAAGTATACAGAATTTCAGCTCAATCGGATATCTGCTTTAAAATTGAGTTGCAAGATTCCACCCGAACAAACATAGTTACATACATACATTGCAAGCAAAATAAAAGCATTTAAAATGGTCAGCTTGAGCATGCATAGCTTGATGTGCTGTTTGAGTTTGACTTTGAATGTTTGCTTACATGTGTATATGCTAATACGCACGTCCTGATTTCAATACATTATGTGACATGGCTCAAGCCTCATCACTCATCAGGGTATTAATTAACATTACTTACATTATCTTGAATAATTAATTTAGTCTGATTTTGTAGATATCAATACAAAATTAAAATGAGTAAAAACATTTTGAAACGCAATTACATAAATCGATTTCTTTCGAATATGAGTAAGTCTAACTATATATTTATTTAAATCCTTTGCTTTCGTAGGTACATACGAGTGGCAATGAAAAGTACATATCGTTTGCTCTGAAAATAAAGTTGTTCCGTAGATTTGAATGAAAGACATTCAAATAGGACAAATGCAACATGAAATCCTTCTATACTAAATAAAATGCGCAGTTTTTGAGATAGGTTAAATTAACAAATTATTTCTATGACAAAGCAAAATCCACGCAAGTAGAGCTGCGGATATCACTATAGAAATCAATGAAACCTAGTTTATTCCTTTAATCGCTATAATCACGAGCCGAGCATGACAGTTTTATCATATATCGCGGTAATTTGATCAACAAACGATTGTGTTAATAGGCTAACTTGTTATAATCGACAGTAATTTAGATCTTTATCGATTCTAATATTAATCCGATAAAAAAATCGATTGTCAGAGCCGCCGCCGCAAAGGCGAGTTATTAGGTGTGGTATCATCGTTAGAAAACTAAGTGATTAAAATAATCTTCTTCTGTCGTGTCTAGGTGGACTTCGACCAAAACTTGGTCGAAGTCCACAGGAGATTAGGTGAGCCTTAGTTTTTTGGGGCGCACCACAGTCACATTCACTCTTTTTCTCGGTCCTCATACCCCACCTTACCAAAACGGCTAACCTCTGTGCGAAGAAGGTATAGCACCTTCCCGGTTTGCCAAGGCTGTTCGTGCCCAGAAGGCAGATGTTCAGACGGTGATATAAAATCGAAAGGTGGAAAAATGTTAGAGGATCGGCAGCCCTAGCCACCAAAACACGATATGATATAGGTATATATAATTATGGTTTATCGACACTAACTGATGGCCATGAAGCAGCAGATGCCGAAGGTCAGTCTCTTGCTTGCTGCTTGCTTGGCACACACATGCTGCCTTTGGACGTCGATTAAAATAATGTTGTCGCTATGCTTTGTTCTGATTGGCTGGCGGACTTTTTTTACTCAACTACCAGATGGCAGCACCGAGCGTAGTCATCATACTTCGTTCTTATTGGCTGGTGGACCTTTTTTACCCAACCACTAGATGGCAGCATTAAGACGTAATTCGTAGAAAAAGTCAGCCAGCCACACACTTTGTTTTGAACAGTTGTAGAGTTACCTTACCTTCAATTATTGTTTGTCGCTATTAAGTATTAAGAAATAAAGCCAGTTGAGAATTAGTGTTAGGTATCCTTTCAATAATAATATTTATAAACAATATAAATCATAATAGGCAAGCGCAGCGTGGGGTGCTCTTCAACAAGGCGAGGATATACGCAAGGCTGCTGGCAGTGGATGGAAAAGAATAGCCGAGGATTGGGCTCAGTAGCGTGCATTGAGAGAGGCCTATGTCCAGCAGTGGACCAGCGTGGGCTGTTTATGATGATGATGGTGATAACACTTATTTGTGTATTGAATTAATCAAAACGAATCAAATATACCCAAACGTGAATATTTTACTAGTAGTAGCAATAAAGAGTTGCACCATCCACCTATGGCTGCATCATCAGATCAGTACGATGTTATCAAATTATGTCAACGGGGGTGGCTTATGTTCAGGAATGGGCGTCCGGTGGCTGAAATGATGAAGATATTTACAAAGTTTGAAATCAATACGATATTAAAAAGACTTTTGAAAGAAGGATACTGTTCTATTTCTAGTAGAAGAAGGTTGAAAACAACTTCCAATATTTGATTAAGCAGTTCTCGGTAACCTAGAATCATAAAATTTGTCAAAAAACGATGTCTTAAGGCACAATTAAAGAATGAAGTCTGAAAACTGTATATTTGTAGTTACAGTTCCTACTTTGTAAAAGAAATATTACTATTTTGGTTTTAGTCTGCAAAATTAGTATTCTTATTCCATTCCACCATTTGATTATAAATAAAATGTTACTGCCGAGTATTCTAACCTAAACATGGAATGACTATGCTTTTCCATAATACTTCTATCATATGAAATATTATTAAAATACATCGATTTTTATAGTGAATACACCTGGAAATTTTCTCATAGGAACTTCAACATAACGCTGAATTAAAAAACTAAGCCAATAATTTAATTGTCATAATAACTAAGGAAGATAATATAAATTACTTTATTTCTGCCTAACGTCTAATCATTGTCATGTTATTGTCATAATATGAAATACCCTCAGTCCTACGGTAAATTTCCTTACCATACTTTAATATTGCTTAGGTAAATATGAAATCGGGTATTTCTTTTAATTAAGGCGAGTAATGCCCCTAAAGTAGGACATATGCTAAGGGGCAAAGACAAATGAAGCAAACAAGTCACCCTATGGCACCCAAGAGATGGGATTAGAGTCCAGGGACGGCCAAAAACCAGATGGAAAGACGACATCTGTCTAACCTTGGGGCCATACTGGAGCAGAGTTGCGGAAGACAGAAATCAATGGAGAGAGCTGGAGGAGGCCTATGCCAAAAGGCACACCGAACTGCGGGACATCCTATAATTAACCCTGATAAATTACCCTTGAATGTAAAAATGTAAAACCAATTTTCGGAAATAAAGGCTTTATTATTATTATTTTCGGTATTTTTTTTTCTCTATCGGGGATACCGATAGGTAATAACGCTTGCTACGCGGGCCTTAGCCAAGCGTAACAGCGTGAAGTGTTGAAATATCAGAGGACAAAAATTTGCGTGTGATTCGGCATGTATTCAGAATTACTGCTTTCTGAAGAAGGGGTATTATTCTGTCGGAAATTATTATTATTAATGCCCCTAAAGTGCGACTTGGTGCGTGTTAGTACAGACAACGACAGGCCAACCTAACCAAAAAGTTAAAGGTCATTGAACTGATTTTCAACTTTAAGTCCAATACGTAGAGATCAATATCGTTGACGTGCTTTTGTCTGTAGTATAGTTGTAAACAAACCGTTTAAACCAAAATCCGAATCAGTGGCTTAAAACCCGTTTTAAACCGGTTTGGTTTAACAAAAAAAACGGTTTAAAAGGAAATGGTTTAAAACATCTTTTGCATCTGTATTTAGTACGAATATCGCAGGAAAACTCTTAACGATACGGTTCATAGCAGCTCGCAATGAAACGTGGCTGTTACGACAGCCGCGAAAATTGATAAAAAAAAATCGTATGGACGCAATTTTCCGATTTAAAAACTTTATGTTCAGTTTATAGCTATAAAGTTAGCCTATCAATCGACGTAAAAACGAATGAAATCGCTCAAGCGGTTAAAAAGAAAGAGAAGTAGCATTTTTTTTTGCCCGAAGTACCTATTAATACTGCAAACAAATGCTATGTTCAAAATGTTGCGTAGATTTTGACAATTCTTAACATGTTTTTAATTATTTGTTTCATAATTTGGGCTTAAGTAATAAGCTTTTAAAACCACACGATAGTTTACATTTGACTACTATACTCGCCTTAAAGAAAATTCGCTTCTGATATGCTACAAATTATACTAGCATACAGCAGAGCATCATTGAGTAGTTGTGCCATATCGTGTAACGTGTTCAGTGTTAGTTCTACAATATAAAAAAAAATGGGTAAACATAAAAAAAAACATCCATATAAAGAGTTTCACTCCTTGCAATGACAGTCAACTCTGTGGATTACGAGTATCACTCCAACCATCTATTTAACATAATCTGTTCAGTGCTGAATCATTCATTCGGTTATTTGAATAACACTCATAGATATTTCAATTTGATATGTTACAACACTAGCAAAAAGACAAAATACAGAAGAAAATTGTTTTCTGTCCATCTGAGGCCCCATTCCCGTAGTTTGACAATAGTCGCAATTCGGTGTCGATCCGCTCCCAGTAACATTACGATCACAAACGGTATTCTCGTAAACCCAAAAAATGCAATAATAGTTAGCAATGCGACTGAAAATGGAAGACACCAAAATTCTATGTTTTTTTGTTCTATTTTCAGTGGTATTGTGATAGTTTTGATAATTTGACGTCAAATTAAAAGTTTACGAGAATACTGTTTGTGATCGTAATGTTACTGGGAGCGGATCGACACCGGATTGCGACTATTGTCAAATTACGGGAATTGGGCCTCTGTTTGAATGTAAAAAAATATTATTAAATAAATACTTTTACTACGGCCATTCGCAGTGGTTCGGGTATCGGTACACTAGAGAAGAAGCAGCTTGTCAAATATTTGGACTACTGTGTTCATGATCATTTACCAGCTGTTGCTCGTACTAACTTTATTTGTGCGGAATTAATTTTTATTCAGAAAATCCTTGACCAGCGTAAATACATACAACAGCACGTCAACCTGCCACAAAACGTCAAATTTTCTCAATTCATATTGATCTCTACATGTCGGACATAAAGTTGAAAATCGGTTCAATGACCTGTAACTTTTTAAGTAGGTTGACTTGCCGTTGACTGTACAAACCCACTAAAGTTTCAATACATTTTTAAGAATGGTTTAGAAATGCTTATGCAGCCAGAAGCCAGCAGCATCATTCCAGTCCGAAAATTATAACGATATCTTAATTTATAAAAGAAAGTCAGGTTAGTTACACCATTTTTAAGTCGAGAACGGCTAGACCGATTTTTATGATCTTTGATTTGTTGAATTTGTCCCCGCCCCGAATAGCAGAATAACTATAAAAAACACGGAAAAATTAACGAAAAAAAATATCTAAGAAGGGGTGGAACAGCTAGTTATAGATAGATATAATAAAAACCCCCCGCCCGCTATCACAACGTTTATTTATTTATTCAAATTCTCCAAATTACATACTTTCTTTTTTATTTGGGACAAACAAACGAACATTTATTTTTATATTTATACAGATTTTTCTTTAAAGTTTACCTCGAATTTCGATACCTGATGAAGCACTATTAAAATGAAAAGAAGATTAACATTGGACAGATATCAGTCGGTAAAAAAATATTTTAAAAGGACTATTGGATTTTAATATTGAAGGCATTCGAGCAAACCCGCGCCCTTGCTAGCATGAATTATTTATACAACAACGCTTGAAGATATGCTAAAGTACTGCAAATCAATAAAAACAATGTGCCTGCTTACAGAAATTATGTTCACAATTGAGTTATAAATAATTTATGAGCCCTTGTCAAGTAGAACTGATTGTATGGGCCGTTAATTTATTTATTTATAAACTACAAAGAAATAATAATTTTATAGCAGGCATTTATATTCAAGTGTTGACTTTATTATCATTCCGATGCAATATTTTATTTGCTGTAGGGCTCTTCATTTCAATAGTGCATTGGTTTTACAAATGGGTACTGGTTTTTGAGCCTTGCATATCTTACAGGTTTTTAAGTCGGAAAAAATAATCGGACGATCTTGCCATGCAACCTATGGGTAAATTATACTAAGTCAGTGTTCACAGCCCTTCGTACCTTGTATAATAATGCCTTCAGGGGACTGGTGGGGCTGCGCCGACACTGTAGTGCATCGAGGATGTTAGCTGAAGCAAGTTGCGACGGTTTCACAATTATAGTTAGAAAACGCATCGCATCCTTGGTGCACCGTGTGCGGGGCAGCTCCAACAGCCTCTTACGGACGGTAGTTGCGAGACTGGAGACGGACAGTGCAATTATGATACACTGGATTCATTTCCAGCTTGGAAAAGATACAAGACTTTACTGTGACCCATTTATTCAAATTGTTGCTAACTAGTTTTTAAGTTCTTGTACTGACATTATATGGATCTAGTTGTCTGAAATAAATGTTTTTCTTATTATTTTTATCTATCATAAGAAGGCCTACTACAAAAATGTTTCGTTTGTTCGGAAGCATAAATCTAATGAATTAAAACTACCATCTACATTTGTGAAACCTTTGATCAATTAAAAACGGTCGTTATTTTTACACGGCTACTTTTAGTTATTCACATTCACAAGTGAATTGTTATACCCACGACAGAAAGGGCCAGTAAGTTCGAACCGAAGTAACCTAAGAGAGTTCGTCGAAGGTTGTTCTGGTTGATTGGAATTACCTTGGAAACGTAAATAGTTTTAGTCTTTATTGATGTTTTCCGATTCTTATTTCAGGGCAAAGAATCGCAGCCCCCGATGGATTCTCTTTGTTTACTTACTAGTACGTTTTATCAGTCGGTAGTTATAAAATGTATTTTATTCTTTTTCTATAACAAAGAACAGTCAGCAGCAGGTCAACTTACCCAAAAAGTGAAGAGTCATTAAATCAATTTTCTATTTTAAGTCCGACACATACAGATCAACATCAATTGAAAAAAAATGACTTTTCTGGTAGGTTGACGACTTGTTGTCTGTACATACAGCGTGTTTCTTTTAATGTATATATTTTTATTAGGTTTATAAGCCTGGAAAAAACATTTTCCTAGTAGGCCTACTGGTATCTCGTAACTTAAGGATGTCAATTTCTTTACTCCGAGACTATGACAATAGGTGTGTTTTCTGGCACATATTAATTTATCTAACCATGAGTATATACTAAAAATAACTTTTACTGTGTTCTTTTTACGTCAAAAACAAGGTTGCGGTATCTAATACTGTTTTAAAAGCTTACGGTTAGGGTCAGGTCAATGATACATGTTACCGCCTGCACTTTTTATGCACAGTACCGTTCAAAGCCGTGTGACTCCTTGAAAGTATTAATAAATATAACCCATAGGTACGTTATAATTTAGGTTTTGATCACATACTAAATGTCAATTTCATAGTGATTTAGGTTTGAAGAATCTTACACTTATATGAGATACTTAATTACAATTAAAACTATTAAACGAGGAGCGTACTTGAGGTTAATACAAATTACAAAGAATTTTTATATTAAAGATAAACACTATTTTATACTTTCTAAAAATTTAATGATTCTGTTCTTTTCACACTCAAAATTTATGATTATTCCATGAAATACTCATTATGGTCACTTTACCAAAACATAACCATTCATTTTAGATGCCTTTAGAAATCCTAAGCTCACCAGTAACCATTTCCTAACAGACCAACTCACATAATGACGGAAACCCAGAACGACAGCTCACAGCTCCGCTCCGATATCGATAACCGACAGCTCTCGATATCGATAATAGCAAATACGAGACAGTTCCAAACTCGCCACTACTTGTCTAGCCGTCAGCGCCGCGGAACATTTCAATGCGCTCAGATACCGCGGTGTCCTAATTGACACGTCTGGCGGGAGCGGAAATAGTAGTGTAGTGATACAACTTAAAAAGTTATCGATAAAATAAGCTAGTTACTAGTCACATTTAAATAGATTTAAAATTTCTGAAGAAAAGCTTTGTTTTCGCAGCGCTGTTAAATAGCAATATAGGTCATAAAATCAGTTTTGAAAATTAGTTTACTTTACATATTAAGGTTATTTTAGACATGTCAACAAGTCTTAGAAAGGTTGGCAATGCAACAGCAACATCAAATGTTTCAAATTTAAAATTTTCACGATAGCTGCTTTAAATTAGGTTGATCGTTTTCTCGCATGCTGTCTTTATGTATATTGAAGACGATGAAATTGTACATAAGAGTGTAATTGGTGAATTAAAAGTATTATAATGATATATTAGTCTGTTATTAAAGCCGCATTCTTACTATGGTTTATCATCACCATAGTCAGCAAACGTCAATCGTACTGGATATAGGCCTCGTAAGGATTACCTAGGCTATTCTACTGCTAGCATTGTTTATTTAACGGTGCTATAATTAGCAACCAAATATGCTAAGCTGACTAAGTGAATTAAAGCGCCAATTTAAATCATTTTAAATAAATACATAAATCGCTATTCAAATAACTAGTCTAGTCTTCTAGATTTTTAGAAAGTTTTGTGAATATATAATTACTGTTGATGACTAAAAACTACAGACGACCTGGTAAAGGTCGCAGGAAGACGCTGGATGCAGGCCGCTTCCAACCGGCCAATCTGGAAGTCAATGGGGGAGGCCTATGTTCAGCAGTCGACGTCCTATGGCTGAAATGATGATGATGATGATGATGATGACTAAAATCACAACCATAGCGCAAACTTAGTCGACACAACGCCATCTAACGATGCAAAACAGAACTAAACTTAAAACCTACCATTGATCATTAAGGCAGTTCCTCAAGCAAATGACATTGAGTATGAATTTCCTTACTGTCCCGTACGGCACGCCAGAGAAACAGAAGTTTATAAATCATGAATTATTGTTAGAAATAATCAAAAATGTACCAATTTAAAAAAAAAAGGCTGATTTTAAGTATTTTAAATTGTCTATCGATTAGCCAAAGCTAAAATTAAGATAAGGATTACTAATGGAGGAGATGCATAAAATACATTTTTATCGACGTAGTTAAAATCCTGCTTTCGTAAATATGGAATAAATTAGAAATACCAATTTTAAACAATGATTTTAAAGATAAAACTTTAAAGATTCTAGTTATATCTTCCAACTATTTTATATACATTAAAAAGGAGTAGAAAGCTGCTAAAAGTTGAAAAAAACGAGTTTTGATGGGGGTAAGGCCCTGAACATAGACTGACAACTATCGACAGTTTTCCCATCCCTACTAGCCCTCACAGTGACGCGCGGAAGTCAAAGACGGAAGCAATGGCGCGACAGCCAAGACAGCCGTACCGACAAAGCTCGTCGCGCGACATTGCCCGCCTCGTCAATTGCAAGCAACGCGATTTGTGAAATGACAGTGTTCATTATGTTGATTGGGTGTTAGTTCGTATTAAAATATAAACTCGTACAAGAAAATAGAATTAAGGTTGAAATAATACTTTTTACCCGACTGACCCAGAAGGACGGTAATGTTTTATAAGCTCTGCCTGCCTAGCATGAGCACCAAAATACGATATGGTATGATATGATATAGCGAAATATCGACACCAATTGTATAAATATGATAGATATAGCCGCCATTTTAAATTTTTATCGGAACAGTGATCATAATATGTGATGTCACCGGCACGGCGATTCAATATGGTGGCTATATCTATCATATTTTTACAGTTGGTGTTGATATATCGCTATATCATATCATATCGTGTTTTAGTGCTCCATGCTAGGTAGGCTGGTGAAGCCCCTAGAATTGTTTTATGACTTAGTTTAAATAGTCTGTTTTTAAAAACCATACTCATGTTTATCATGAATAAATTTTAATTATTGAACCAGTGGTTTTTGTTGCAAAATATAACCCTGTATTCCGTTTAAAAATATTGATAAAAGCATGCATATACATATTAAAAAATACACTATGTTGGCTAGTAATCAAGTAAGGCAGATTTTGACTGAGTGCGTAATCATGTCGACGGAAAGAATGGCGGTCTCACAGCACGATACTTATCTCATCCAAAATATAAAGTTGTGGTATTTGAACACCAGAATCATCCCTCAAGAGGTTTTGCGATTTTGGAGTTACATGCTGTTTAAAGAAAATTGATTTTTTGACTAACTCATATTGTTATCAGCGGCAAACAAGTAAAAGTTAGGCAGTTAAAATTACATATTGGTACCTATTCTTAAATTCGACAGAGTGACTCACATATGACTGTCAGTTAGCTTGATTTATTACTAAATTTAATTAACATAGCCAATATGTAAAGAATTCGAGTTGACATATTAAACTTTCACTTTCATAAATAGTTGGCATCGGTATCCAATTAAAACATCCGACTTGTTGAAACTATAAATTAAATCAGTGTCAACAACGATGTATTAGACGATTTTCTCTAGCACATGACCGACAGCTATCTAATTAATTATATAAACAAGCGACGTTAGATAATCGGTGATAATTTATGTACAACTTTATCACGTCACTTCTTGACATGATAAGCGATTTTGAGTTTTAACATTTGAAGCATGTTGAAAGATAAGTCATTAAGCATCTCAGTGATAGAATTCAGGGGATTTTGATTATCTGCTAGAACTTTTAATTCTTTTTGTTAGCAAATGATAAAAACTTCATTTGTTAAAAGACTGTCGCGTCTGTTATCGCTGACCTCCAGGACATAAGTATCAGCGTACAGTAAGGTGAGTATTTTAAATATTCTATTAAACACTGTTAAAGTCATCATCATCATAATTCGCCCACGTCAGTCCACTGCTGGATATAGACCTCTCCCAATGCACGCCACTGAGCGCCATCCTTGGCCTTTCTCTTCCATCCACTGCCAGCAGCCTTGCGTATATCGTCGCTCCACCTCGTGCCTCACGCTGCTTGTCACTAGTCGCGGTCTCCACTCAAGAACACGTTTACCTAATCTGTTATCGATTCTACGACATATGTGACCAACCCACTGCTACTTCAGTTCGCTTATTCTTTTAGCTAGGTATATCAATGACTTTAGTTTCGTGTCGGATAAATTCATTTCTTATTTTATCTTTCAGTTTTCAGTGTTTAAGTAGTTTTTCTGTTTTGTCATAAGAGGGGGTTATGATCCAATTACAGAATTGCATTTTCCATCCATGTATGTTAAGCCATCTGGTGCAATAAAGCTTTGTGTAAGCTTGTTGAAATATTTTTTGATATTTATTAAAGCATCATTTCACTGGCAGAGGGGGGGGGGGGTGTTTTACTTGCATCTAACAAAAAATATTTCACTTTAAACATAATATCACTGATCATGTAACTAAAAATGATTATTTTTTTCAAGATTTTAATTTACCACTTTGTTTGCGTGAATAATACCGTATGTGTACCTATACGATATAACGGCTTTCTAGTACTAAGAGTACGCCGTGGACAGACAGACGGACGGACATTTTAAAACTCTAAGGGTTCCGTTTTGACTACGGAACCATAAAAAGCAAACAAAAATCCAGTACTACATAAGTAATTTAGTAACAGAGTGACAAAGAGTAATTAATTGACGGAGAGTCCTCGCTGGTCAATGCATGCGTGGCGTCGGTTCGCGCCAACTCGATACATAGAGATTTATGCGATACCGGTCTAGACGTGGCCTCTGAAATTAGTTCCGGGTAATAGTTTAATTATAATAATGACTACACGTGTATTCTTGTACAGATATCTACTCGTGCTTACCCGTAATGTTAAGACACGTAATTTCTGCTGAAGGTCTTTTTGAAGAACTACTTAAGGTACAGGATCCTCATTCAACAGCTTCATTTATTTCGTTAATAACTGAGTTTTTTATGCTACAAAATATTTAAAAACTGGACAAGTGTGAGTTGGAATCACCCACCGAGGGTTCCGTACAAATTTAGGTACATTTATAAATAATTCAGGAATCGAGCATACATTAACTTTATAACGATCGGTCGCTGTAAAAGAAGAAATTGCTTGCTATATTTATAATTTCAATATTGACCTAATCAACGGATTGTACCCTATAAATATGAATATTTAAATTCTATTTTTCCGGCATAAACGGATGTATTTTTATAATTATAAGGAACTGTATATATCAGTATCATCATCATTTCAGCCATAGGACGTCCACTGCTGAATATAGGCCTCCCCCATTTACTTCCAGATTGGCCAGTTGGAAGCGGCCTGCATCCAACGTCTTCCTGCAAACCTTACCAGATCGTCTGTCCACCTTGTGAGTGGATGTCCTACGCTGCGCTTGCCGGTACGCGGTCTCCATTCTAGAACCTTTCTGCCCCATCGGCCGTCAGTTCTACGTGATATTAGTATAATGGTTTTAAATTCGATACCTACACACGTTCCCGAGAAAAAGGGTCTTGGGAGACGGACAGACAGACAGACAGAAGGACAACAAAGTGATCCTATAAGGGTTCCGTTTTTTATTTTGAGGTAAGAAACCCTAAAAATACCACTTGAGTATCTACTAATACAACGACTCTAAGTTACACGGTAGACGAAGAGAACGCGCGTAACTACGATGGTTGAATAAGATCAATAAAAACATGGAGACTTGCGATTTCACTCAAAAAAACTCCTAGGATAGAGCAAACAAGAGAAAGAGTAGAAAAGTAGAACTTGCCATAAGACGAGATACACCAGCAAAAGATTATATATAACATTTTCTTTGAGGATAGAAAAAAGAGGAAGACACTGAAAAACTCTGAAAAACTGCATAATATTTTAACGTCGATCAGTAAAATACGTCGGTTTGCTTTTAATCGACCCCGTTATAATTATGATAGTGTCATACAAAGCAAATCAATGCATTAACAATCCGGACCGCAAAAACGCGATAAGTCAATCCGCCATCGATCAATCAAAAGTCGGATTAGTTCATTAATACGCTCTCAGCATTGTTGTGTCAACTTGTGTCCGTCAAAATATCGACACGCGTCACAATAGAGATTAATATAGAAAGTCTACTTTGTAATGTATGCTTGTTTTTTATCTTTTATAGTGTTGCGAACTTTTGATGTATCACAGCACTTTTTCTCTGTTAGGCTCAAGGCATAAAGACAAAATTAATATCGAATCTAAAAAAGCTATTTTTATATCCTGCTGTAAAAACTGAAAACATGATTTGAAACTCAATGAAAAGGTAAGGCACTAAACAATAATCCGTATTTGTATACAGTTTTCGTCATCAACTGCACCAGTAGACCATGTTAGGATAGCCAGGCTGGCGCGTTGGCTTTTATGAAGTCAACTGTCAAAGTCTTGTACCACATTAAGTTAAAACAATTATTTAAACCAAGAGTTATTGCGCGATTGGCACCAGTTTTCTGTACGCATGTAACACTAACTAAGGTACTTACGTAATACTTACAGCTATTAAGCAAGTTTCTATTATAGTTATAATGTATATATTTATATTACATTATCATAGAAATTTTCAACTTTTTTGTCACCACCGCTGAGTTTCCTTAAGTTCGCTTGTGATAAAGGGAAATCCATATGGTCCGTGTTGCCTTCTCTTAATTAGATATAGAGTGAATTTACTGTATCTATTTTGACTGTAAAGACATTGTCACGTCACAATCACTACTCAAACAGTGTTGTGCGTCACGCTTGTCGATGATGTAACTGACAGGCGGTAAATGAAAATGGTGGAGCACGGCACGGTGTATTGGTTTGAACGAATATTGCTGCAGTTTTTAGTTATAAGGCTTTAAAGGTTTATTTGTTTCTTAATCAATGGTTTTACAGTATTTTGTAGAACTTGTATAACGAAGAAATGGAATGCCTACTATTAAATAATGAAATACCAAACAAAATAGTCGTTAATGATGCCAAAAGGGTTCAGATGTTTTATTTGACGTCCCGATTGGCACAGAGGCGTAGTATTTCACCTTGTACGCAAGAGCCCGGGGTTCGGTTCTTGGTTTATTCAGTTCACAGAATGTTTATTTAGGCCACTGCTAGGCCTCCTCTATTAGAACGCGATATTAAGCAGCGGCATTTCGCAGCCTTGATTACGTCGTCAATCTACCGGGTGAAAAGCTTGCTCACACAGTTTGTAGTCGCAACTCGAAAACGGAACCTTTCATACTCAAAATTTTTCAATCCTGAAAAGCATGTGGCCTACCATAACCACTTAAACTTTGCCATTCGAAGGTATAGTACATGGCAGTGAATTTTGTATAGTGGTAACAGAATGTTACGTACCGGTAAGCGGAGCGTAGTACGTCTACCCACAAGGTAGACAGATGACCTGGTAAAGGTCGCAGGAAGACGCTGGATGCAGGCCGCTTCCAACCAGCCAATCTGGAAGTCAATTGCGTAGGCCTATGTTTAGCAGAGGACGTCCTTTGGTTGAAATGAAATGATGATGGTGATAAATGTTTTCCCTAAACCAGCTCCGTTTAACGTAAAAAGTAACAGCGCTCTTTAATCATTATAGTCTATGGCATAGCGCGGACGTCGCGCGGCAATTAGCTAATTACCGCGGACGTGACGACGAGACGTGACAGCGGAACTGCGGGACACAGCTGTTGCGTGACAGAGCGACTTTTGAACGAGAACTGTCACTTGTGGGATGATAGTTTGGAAATGCTGCACCGGTTTTTAGTATGACAAGTTGTGGATAATTTTATGTAGTTTTAATTACAATTACAATTAAACCCATTTTTATCTGAGCATGATATATAAAATAAGATGCAGAATGACAACAAAAACGTAAAAGTTAACTAACAGAGGGCCAATTCCCGTAATTTGACAATAGTCGCAATCCGGTGTCGATCCGCTCCTAGTAACATTACGATCCCAAACGGTATTCTAGTAAACTCAAAAAATGCTATTATAGTTCGTAATGCGACTGAAAATGAAACCAAAATTAGATATTTTTTTGCTCTGTTTTTAGTCTTATTGGGATAGTTTTAATAATTTTACGTCAAATTGAAAGTTTACGAGAATACCGTTTGTGATAGTAATGTTACTGGGACCGGATCGACACCGGATTGCGACTATTGTCAAATTACGGGAATTGGGCCTCAGATATCGCACAGTTAACTGTTAGTACAGAGATAAAGAAAACATTCTAAAAGTAGGCTAAGGGTGAAAATAATTTTGAAAATGTGTAGATAAATGCCAATGCAACATTTTCAAAGACGAAGTTAGGAGAAAACAAAAGTAGGTAAATAATAAGATGTCAAGCATAACAAATGTATGTTTAGTGTCTTCCATTTAGACATGTCAAATTAATGCAATCATGCAAGCTGTGTAAACCGATCATCACTTTGTCGCGTCTCTCGCGACATCATTTCGACTGCCAAGCTTTCAACGACTCGTGCGCAATAGTGAATATTGTATGTGCTTAGGGCTAGTCCATGTAGATACACTACTAAATAAAATGTAAATCAAATATCATATTACGTATTTTAACAATGCGGCTCTTTACAAATTGTCTATGACTAATATCAATGTCATCATAATCATCAAAGTGGCTGAAACGCCACTCTGACGTCTGATCCTACTGCGGAGTACATCTCGTCCTTCTATCCAATACACGGTAAACCTACTTAGCTAAAAAAAACATGACAGCGATAACCTTGCAGAGGAGCATGCACAAATTTCTACCACCCTACCTACAGAAGACTTGACTTTTTCAGGATTTTTACAAGTAAAAGGAACAAAAGACGACATAGAAGATCATTGCGGGCCAAAAAAGGTAAAATAAAGTTTCGTGTCATGTCAAAAGGTCAAGAAGATGGCATAGAATATAGAAGAATAGAAATAACTCTACCGTCAAGAGCATAGAACTTAAATTAATGATGATAATCAAAATACTAAATATCCCAAACGTAACTGTAGATAAAGCCTAAACATGCTGCGCATCGCGTCGCACTTATTTATGTGGACGCATTTTGCGCGTGACTGCACGCGCTTGATTCAACGGAACAATGACGCGCGACATGTTGCGGGAGACAAGTGACATGTTACATTTTTCACAGAATCTCAAGTATTTTACTATGGTAAGATTATCTTTGTCTTTCTCTTGGCCACAACTCTCTTACCCATTTGTTCGGTGATAGTGTGCGAGTTGCTGGAGCAAATTGGGAAAAATTGGCACAGAAGACGGATTTTTCAAGCATTATAGGTAAATCCAATTCCTAGGCGATTGTCTATGATTCATAAGAATATTCGTATTCCAGGTGTAATTCTAATGCTTTAAAAATATGGCTCCAGTACCGTGACAATAAGTGGTGCAGTAAAACGGAGGCATATACCCAACATTACTGTGGGTGAATATGGGTTTAACAAATTGAACATAAATAGGTTGGCTGGCAGAGAATGCCCTTGGCATTAAGTTCACCTGTTGTACACTTTTAAGTTTGTACAATAAAGGTTTAAATAAATAAATAATCTTCGATTAATAACGTTCTTTTCAATGTATAATATAAATTGATTACAAATTTAGTGGCTTGATGTGTAATCTACTCCCGGTCTGTAAATCATTCATTGCCTTTGTCGGAGACAATTTGAAGTATTCTGTTGTCAGTTTATAGTTTCAAGTTCTTGGTCGTATTTCAAGAATTTCTAAAAATCTTTTAATACATTAGAAACCATTATCGTCTATTATTTATCAGGCAGTCTATTCATTATATTGCGTCACTGTGTTTGTCAACGCATGATCTTTATTCGACGAACTGACAAATGCACCGATCAAACTTTAAATATTTGTTCAAGTTATACGTTTTTGTCTCTACCGCTTGGGTTTGTTTTTGTTACTCGGTGAGTATATCATCATAATCAGCCTACATCAGTCCACTGCTGGGCCTAGGCCTCATACAACGCACGCTGAACCCATCTCCTCAGCTATACTTTTTCTTCTGCTGCCAGCAGCTTTACGTAGCTTAGCATATTATCGCTTCATCTTGTCGACCTACGCTGCCTTTGCCAATAGACCTATGTAATAATAAAAAACATTTCATAGTTATATATCCTAGTCGTAAATGACCACTTGTTTTAACAGACTCTAGGGCTACAAATCTGTCACCACGCCGGTATACGACTGCATTGAATGAGTGCGTCGCGCGTCAAAGCGACAATGTTGATGTTATTATCGCGGGAGCTCTCTGTGACTAATGCTACGCCTTGTGTTTTAGACGATCGTTATCTAGCTTAAGTTAGTTACTTGGTAGTATTATCTGATGATTCTTCGCTGAGTACAATCTAATGAGTTCTGAAGATCTATAAAGATTAATGGCATGACCTATTTTCATGTTTTAAAATTTGTTTCGAAACTTTTTCAACGTCTAGCTTTTATATTTTTAACTTTTTTGACATTGATTACAAATTAAAAAGGTCACTAATTAAATAAGCCTTTTAAGTAGCACTATTTGATCATATATTTTATTCCAACAATTACACCAATTATCTCCTAACTAAGCAAAGCTTGTACTATTTGCGACCAGAAAGCGGATATATCTACATACTTCAATTGATGTGGGTACAAATGTTTGACCTCATGACCAAGACAGATACAGAATTTTTCAGATTCACAGTACAATAAGATAAAATCTAACACAGTAAAACAAAATCTAATTCAGCGGGTGTATTCTTGGAAGTAAGATTAATATTACAGTAGTTAGGCACTTATACTTTATAACTTTGGTCATTATTTTACAAAAACAACGGTAATTTAAACCAGCATCAGATACGATCTTCATCGCCTCGTTACACTGTCGAGAAACAGTACGAAATTATCGCGTAAACATTTTCTAAGAATCATTATACTTTTCTCGCTGACAGACATCAAAACAGCTCTGTTATTATTGTACGTCTGTGAACTAGGTGCAGGCATAGAGTAATTATTGGTAAGGGAACGTAAACTGGACGTTCACGTTGTTCCCGACGTTGGTTTAAAGGTTTTTTTTTGTTTTTTTTTTTTCATCTTAAACTTGGCGACTTAACACTACGTACATAGGTTAAACAAATGAAAGCCCTTTAAACCCAACAAAAGACAATACAACATTTAAATAATTATGCTTTCATTAAGACGGACTCATAGTAAACTTCGATGAAAAAGTAGTAAAATTACCTTTGATTTATCGTAGGTTGACTTAAAATTGAAGTAAGTAGCTAACTAAATATTCAAAGAAGACCAAAGTCAATGTAATGCTCAATACTGAACCATTTATTGCTTTACGATGCTAGGTACGGAGGCAGTTGAGTTGAAGTGATAAACCTATTATTATAGGTATTCATATTAAAAAGTATGACTGATGACATTATTACAAAAATAACGAAAAACAAAAAATCACGAACTTTTTTGGAAGTTGTAGCAACGGATACATTTTTATAACAAGAATGGTGCTAAAATACAATACAGTGAGACACTTGCCCTATCTGTTTGTTAATCTTTGCATCTAACACTGATTGGCGTCTACCCGTTGCTCGTCACGCGATGCCAGCCATGATTTATTACGCTCAGATCTGACATAATTACTATGTAATTAGGTGTTACATTCACTTTGACTGGACGATGTTTTCATTATCTCCACCTCTCTTGCGCGTTGTTTTATTTTAGAAATGTCAGCCATTAGCCGACTGTCTGGTCTTCTTTGATCTATGACAGGTATGAAAGTCGCGTGAGAATTGAGATGGCTTAATTTATGGGTAGTTTAAAGATAGAAACTGATATATAATAAAAATAAAACGACACTAACTTACAAGGCACAGTCGGTATTTTGATGAAACTACTTCTCGATACTAATGATACTTTTAATTGATTGAACTGAGGAAGTTGCATAGAATTAGTTAATTAAAATTAATCAAAAAGAAATGTTTACGGCAGCTAATTTGTATTATTTAATTCAGATTTATACAAACGTAATGAGAAATGAGATTTCGTATTAAACCAAAATGTTTTAAACATGACCTTATTAAAATTTGGTCATCAAATAACTTCTGATTGTGGGCATTTAAGATTTTACAAGCTAACATCTGCACGATACGCATTCAAAAATAACAAAACCAAATCCCAAACTGAAACCAAAAGAAGCCAAAATTCACAATCATTTATCCACGAGACACTTAACCCAAACAAGCATTCTGGCGCCAATTAAAACGAAACAAAACACCATCTGCGATTAACGCCAGAAAGAATCAATTAGTAGCTCCAAATGTTGGAGCTTTTGGTACTTCGTTCAACGTTAAAACCAACATTGGGGCCAACATTTCCGAACGTTGGCACATAGAGCATTAGACGAACGCCGACGCAACGCGAATCGTCAATCATCTGTACGCATTAATCTTGTGCAGACAAGTTGATAGATCATCGCTCTGAGCTTACGTGATCTGAGAAGAAATCCTAGCTTTGGATGTGGCAGTTTTTTATAATAGGCTCTTTTCAGTGACCAAAATGTTGACACGTTGTAAAATTTCACTGATATAACATATTTCACAATCATCAACTTTTACACTAAAATTTCAAACCTGGCAAACCATGTAGTCTTACATTTTACTTTAAAGTTTCAATAATATTATGTACAGTGCCACAAAAAATCTATATAACAAACCCACTCCATTAATTGCATTTAAAACATCAACAAAAATACTTACTTGTGTACTTTAATGTTTCCTGAGTACCTTAACTTAGTAACTTGAAAAGTTATCATAATATTTAATACTTTGACTAAGGTTTTTTTCAGTAGATCATGCAATTTACTAAGCTTGGAAATGTTTGAAGACTGAAACGGGTTGCTATTAGTTAGAATTTTTATTTTGAGAATAATATAGAAATATTTACTGCATAGGTATCTGCATACTTTATTTTACAGAAGGGTAACTAATAGACCAACCTTACGTTTATTGTTCGACCCTGGCAATATAACATGTAACATATTGCTCCTAAGGGCGTAGCGTGACTATACGCGATAGCAGTGAAATTAATTTATGATGAAATGTTGCTTTTTAACATGATATATGTTATGCTAACCGAAAAACGTCGTAAGAGGACATGACCTTATTTACATGTTTAGTTTAGTCATTTTATTTAGTTTTAAGAACCGTAGAAGCAAACAAGTTTCAAGTATTCAATAAAAAAGAAACTAACGTAGTCAATGATGTGACACGCATATACTATCGTGTGCATATGTAAATGTAAAATATGCCCAGCTATATACTACTCAATTCTCTAATCACCAAGATTCTCCAATCACCAGGATCGCTCCCGGAAGCCTGCAGCAGTCTGAAAAGGCTGCTGACCTTTTGGGATGACCTAGGATAGTTGGAGTAAGAAAGACTAAGTAGCACGCACAATGGCCCAATAATGAGGCTAATTGCGAAAAAAGCTTTGCTAAACTAACTAACTAACAACATACTTAATTGCCTATTATTTAACGCACAAAAAACTATGCTTAAAAATTATTAAATTATCAAAATTTGCGGCCACGATGAAACAAACTTAATAAAATTATATTTAAGATGCTTGCAAATCACATGATACTTGCCTTGCCTTAATTTTATAGACCTCCGATTTCCTTCCCTGTTCCACCATCTGTCTCCTCATATGGACGATAGAGTATCCCCTATAGACATTTGTAACGTCCGGTGTGATTTATGTTAAATGTAGGCATGTAAGCCCACCTAGGCCTTCGGTTGTTGACATCGTCGATGGCAGCCCAGAGAGCTATGTGGCTGCTGAATATGGTCATGGCATATATCTAAACCGTCAATCTCATGATAAAGGCATTTCGATTCAGCTGCAGTAAGCAGATTAACATATCGTTGCAATAATTGGGACGGTAAAGCGAATGGTTAATGTTTCCGTTAAAGTTAATGAACTATTGCTAATAGAACATGAATCTGTTGAAATAATAATCATTTATTTAGTAATTTCCGGATAAGCAAAGACTTTTACGATCTTTGTAAGTGTTTAAATAAATCAATCAATCGCTGTTGCGTTATCTACGTTGTAGTAATAAGAACATTTAATAATTACGTCTTACATTATTGCTGTAATTGCTGAACTAATACGACTCCTACCAAACAACTACATATTAAGAATATTATACTGGAAGTGTCTGTTTGTATGTATGTCAAAAGCTGAAGGCTTCGTAGAAATCTAAGAGGTCCTAATACTACTCCCTGTGTGACACATTTTATCGTCACCTCCAAAACTGTTTCCGGGCTCCGTTGTTGGATGAACGAGCCCTCTCTCGCGGCTCGCAGGTAATAAATCGTGTTAAACAAGTAGGTTGCGCCGTTTTATCAAAGTCAATCGGTATCATGCCGCCAGTGGTGAGTAATTATCTCTACACAAGTACAGACAACAACGAAAATACCAAAATCACTTTCAACTTTATCCCTATGCGTAGAAAGGTACAGAGTTAAATCAATTTTGCCGATGACTGTAGATATGGTTGATCGTGTGAGGGGCCTTATTTTATTAATTTGACAGCAACATCTGTTCGCCGTTAGATCAAATGCCATCATGAACGGTGCAATGAAAACATCTAAACATCCGTCCATTTAAAAGTGTGGGCGGGTTTAAACGATGTGAAATCAGTTGCTATCAGCGTGTTTTTAATTGCGAGACTAATTTCATTCGATAACTAAGTAATAGCCACAGTGATAGCCAAGTTTCAAAAATAGGAGATATTTCAATTTAATGACAGTGACAACTTTACTCATTGTAATATCGTATTGTACTTTTAGAAAACATTATTATTATTTTATAAGGTCAAAAGGTAACTAATAGAATATAGATACTCGTCTCATGTATTAAATAAATTTCAAAAGCCCAATCAGAAGGTTTTTGAAGACTAATAAACAGGCTATTCTGGTTTCAATTCTGAAATGTAGATCAAACTTAATACAATATACTTATTTCAATGTATCAATTACATGACCAGAATATACTGTGTCTCTGTTATATCTAGTTTAAAGTTTATTTAATAGTGGGTTGGAAGTAAGTTTCAAATTATAAACTACTCTATTAAGGCATTGATGTAAGTACTGATAAAATATATATATTGTAAGATGAAAAATGCACAATTTGATTGAAAATTTCTCAACATTTGTCATTTTAACAGGCAAAGAGTGGGTGTGTATAAACGACTAAGAAATGATATCCAATAAATCAACTGTCTGTTTGTCTGTCTGTATATTTTGTTCGGATCGCGTTGGCGCACAAACTGTTTATTCTGTCTACATTAGTTAAGATTTATCTAATGGCTTTATGTAATGCAGATTTATAGAGGCAACATTATTCAGCTAATCACCTGATTCATAATTTCGGTGTAAAATGGTTGTTAAATGTCGACAAAATTTTAATTATTATGATAAATCTTGTGACAGTATTGATTAGTATTTGTTGTTTTATTGTATTTGCTACTTTGTTTTGCTAATTATTATGAGGAAATGATTTTTTTAAGCCAAACAAATTTTTAAAGTGGATAAAGTCTGTTAAACATTTTTTTAATTAGTTACTTATCCATGGTTTGACAGTATACCAAAAGTAAATTTACTTTTTTTAGCCTAACGTAAACATAAAACAAAAATTTAAAACTGTCAATGACGTTACTAAAGATTTTTTTAACACTTTTTTGTTTAAATACGTAAACAAGAGTTCATGACACAGGAAAAAGTAATAAAAATAAAATTTAAACAGTGAACCCTATGCAAATTATGCACCATTCAATGGAAATAAGGGTCAAAGTGTTTGGTGTTGAGTAAAATATCACCATAGATGACTTTAGGTTCTCTTGGGATGTGCTATCTTTCAAAGAGATTTGTCAAAGTCTTAAGGATTCTAATTCCAAATATAAATTTTCATTAAAATCCTAATGATTCCTATTAAAAACTTATTTTCATCATTATGGTTATATACTGTAAAATATTTTATAGGTCTTTGTTTACAATAGTAGACGAAATAAACTTGAATTTAAGAAGCCCCAGCTATAAAAATATGAGTCAAGTCTTGCGCAAACATCGCAAGGTCATCTTTATTATAACCATCAACACATTAATCATAAGACAAACTTGAAATCTAACATCATCCACAAAAAAAAAACAAATGAATGGCATTCAAACACATTATGCAATAGACGAACCATCATTCTAACTGACTCATTTGATTGATGAGAACCACAATCACGAATACCAGACGACCAGGCAACTAGACCTGTCAGAACTTCAGATGTTTCATCTCCAAGTTCTGCCTTTGTTTGAGCTCAGGGGTCTGAAGGGGCTCACAGTTTGATGGCCTCGCAAAACGGTGATAAATGGTCCTCCGGATAAACATGGCTACTTTATTACAGGGAACGTTTATGATTTATTCATGTTGTTGTCAGATTTGAAAGGCAGTTGCACTTGGGAGCTTAGTAATAGCCCCTTTGTATTTTGTGAACTTTTTGAGTTATGCTGCAAGGCAAGGTGAATTGCTTTATTTATTATTTATGGAAAAAGTTATGGGAATACGCAAATTGAATTGTTTATTTAGATAACTCGATAAACCATACCAGTACTGTATTTAGTTTTACAAGCATACATACTTACAGCTAAAAGTGTATTCAGCAAAGCCTTTTTTCTTAATAGCGCATAATTTTACCATACACATTGACATTCATCACCCGATCATATTTTCCTGACTCGGTTGGTGTAGTGGCGCGGTAATTCTACTTGAATGCAGAGCAACCCGGGTTGTATTATCAGCTTGGCTCAATTTAAATATATTTCTAAATTATCAGGACTGCACTCGGGTGGAGCCTATGTACACTAACTTATTACGAGTATGCTTGACTTTGTAAGCATAAAATGTCAAGCATAATAAGTTATACTACACACAGACGCCGCGTGTCATTATCTAGAATATACACTATTAAAATGCTCATTAAATAAAAAGCGGCATGCTGCGTTACTTTTATAATAGCATTATTAAGATAAAACTCACAGTTATGATTTATTTTTGTATTAAACAATGGGTCAAATTAAAAGCGCTAAGCAGAGTATAACTCGTGGGAGCTTCGCGTCATTATCAGTCGAGGCTGTTGTTAGGAATGACTGTAAGTATATTTTTATTATATTATATATTTAAACAATTGTACGTTTCAAAATAATTGTATAAATGGCAGTCTTAGCCCAAAGAGATTCTCTACTCCGGTCAACTACTCTTGAAAGTGTTTAATTTTAACTTATCTTATGCAAAATGTTAGTATGTTTCACAAAGTTTCACTGATATCACCATATTATTAGTATTATTATTTCGAAAATTAATGTATCTTTTCATTCTCTCTTTTTTCACTGTTGCTTGGACAAATTGACGATCGGCTCATCTACTGGTTCGCGGTTCAGACTACAATGCCAGATGGTTGCGAGTTTGAATCTCTATCATCATATTTTTAGCCATATGAAATACACTGCTGAACATCTCCAGTCCTCCAATGATTTCCAGATCGGCTGGTTAGAAGTATTCAGCGACTTCTTGCAACCTTTACCAGGTCGTCTGTCTACTTTTTATGAACGTTATTGTCACGTAACAATTACTTATCCAACCGTTATTATTTTTGACGTTAAAATTTTTTGGTGAAATCTTTAATTAGCTTTAAAATAATTGCCGGCTTTGCCCACAAAAAAAAACATAATCATATTTTAAAGATAAATACGCAAAAACAGATGTAATTTAGTTTCTCGTCGTGTAAGAGTTATTTCTTACAAAATGTATTTATGACATTACTGTAATGACCATTTCACGAGAAAATTACAAGTTGTCAAGACGTCATTTATTATTTCCAAAAACCATCTGCTTTTAATTTTCGTTTGCAATTAATGATAATGACTTAAGTTTACTTTAATATTACGTGAAAGCATCGCAGGATTTTTTGGTGGTATTACTGCTTTTCTTCACGAGTGTCAAATGAGACCATAAGATATTAGAGGGAGAGGGTATTAACCTGCAAAACGCTTTTAGCTGCACTTATAAGCTATATTTTTCAACCGACTTCAAAAACGGAGGAGGTTCTCAATTCGACTGTATGTTTTTTTTTTTTTGTATGTATGTTACGCGATTACTCCGCCAATTATGAATCGATTTAAATGATTCTTTTTTTGTTAGGTAGATCATACTTCAGATATAAATTTTATCGAAATTGATTTAGAACTTTTTGAGAAAATCAACAAATATATACCCAGATAATATTTTGGTTGTGGTTCTTGTTACCTATCTTCGACAAATATGAGCCGATTTTGATGATTTTTGTTTTATTGAATAGCTTATACTTCAAAGATGCTATGATAAAAGTTTGCAAAATAAAAATCACCCCCAATAGTAGGTAGGTAGGGAAATAGGGGATGAAATCGGTGTTTAGCAGTTAGATTAGGATTTATCACTAAAAATAGATGAAATAAGTAAATTTTATTAAAACAAATAAAACCGACTTTAAAACACTAAAATGCTAAAAATAATCCTAACACTTAAGTACCTAATCAGTTACTTTTGGAGTCGGTGCCAGCCGATGAGAGATTCAATGTTTTTGTTTGCACCGACTCCAATAGTAACTGAATTAGTACTTAAGTGTTAGGATTATTTTTAGCATTTTAGTGTTTTGAAGTCGGTTTTATTTTTTTTAATAAAATTTATTGTTAGTTTTGTCCGGATGCCGTATTTCTCACAAGTTGCTGACTTACAAAATATTTGTAAATCCTTTAAAACAAGTACAGCTATAACAATTGCAACCACTACAATGCAAACACTTAATCAGCAACGTCGAATTTGTGAAAAATATAGTCCAAACATTATATCTGTAAAAGTATGTAGCGTCTGAATCGATATTTTTTACGGTGTTTTTTAGTTTTCCGATGTTGACCCCATAGTAAAGTTAGTGGTTGTAAATCAGCAGCTGATTTATACACCCTGTATTTAACCATTCGCATGCGGTGGCATGCGATTTTCAGCATGCAGTGAATTTTCCGGTCTACAATGGGTCAGTGTACCCACTTGTAGACCGGAAAATCCGTAAGAAATAAGTATTTTAATTGTACATCTTTCTGTAAAAATCATGTGTATTTTACTTGTATGGTGTGCAATAAAGAGTATCTATCTATCTATCTATCTATTTCATCGAGACAGACATCAATATTGCAAATTTGCTATTTGAAACTAAGTCAGTTGCAGACAAGCTGCACCCGGTGTTAAGGCGACATTAAACCGTTGCGCACGTCGCGTTTGCCCAGCTCGATCCGCATTTGAGAGAAGTTTCCTAACTACCACCTAAACAGTGAACCTAACTTTAACTTCAAAAACAAATAAGCAAAAAGATCATATTCTTTATAAGAATAAAATCTAGCTAAGGTAGAATTTTCATTTGCAGAAACATTGAAAAACGTGTGAATATATTAAAATGATTTTGTAAAATAAAACAATCTTCAAGACTTTATCATTGATCTCTCGAGGTAGAGGATCATTTGACTATCAGTTTAAATCGTAATTAAAATTAACCAAAAAACAACACGTCTCTGCGCACGTACATTTGTTATTTTAACTCACGACATTCAAGATTACGCATATTTCAACCGACCATTTACTAGTTAGAATCGAATAAAAAACTGATAAACAAACATGGACCCCGAATACATTGTTGTCCTATGGTGTTGTTGTTTGGGGAAATTCTTGTGATGTGGACAAAGTTATTGTACTACAAAAGAAATGTGTAAGAATATTAACCAACGTGAGTCCTGTAGACCGCACTTTATCGCATTTGAATTTGAATACATTATCACATTTTTTTCATTGTTTTGGCCGTGGTAAAAATTGTCTTCGTCTATTTTATAAAAACCATTGAATTCTAATAATGATTTTTACCCAGATTGATTTTTACCTAGAGGATCAGGACAGTAGTCATCTAGTAAATAAATTGAAAACAAGCTATTTTGGACCATGGCTTTACACCTCGTATTAGGAGAACATGCAAATTTTCCCAGGACGTTTCTGTTATTGCCAGTGATAAAATCCGTACATTTTTTTTTAAGAAAACCATCTGTACGTGCTGGGATTCAAACTCTAAAGAATTTGAGTCATGACCGTGAGTCCAACCATTACGCTTTTGTATCAAAAATGTCTTAACTTCCAGCGTTTCGTGTTACTTGCCAGACATTAACAGGCCAGCCCGGGGCGCTCTACCGACAATTTGTCAACGTCAAAACTCATTTTTATTGTTACCAACTTGTCAAATTGTCTTTAATGACATGTCACTACAGCGTAGGGCTAGTGACACCTTTTATGTGCTTTCCTTTTTGTAGAAGATGAGGTAAGATAAATCGTGAAAATGTAATAAATGTAATCACTTTGTTCAACGATTAAACCAACCTAAGCCTACGGTCAGATGTAACCTTAAGGCCCCAACTGGGCTTTACGGCTAAAGCACTTAGCAATGTTATTAGCCAGGATAGATACTTGTGATAAATATGGTGTGCTGTGTGAGGACGGCCGTAAAGAATACACTTCCTCACCGCCAACAGGAGGCGTGTCGTAAGAGGCGACTAATTTCTGTAGCACAAGACGAGCAGCAGCGTCTTCGTGCGAAATTTTGTGAAAACTGCGCTCGCCAAACCGCCTGCCAAGCGTGGCGAGTATTGGCAATCCCTCCCGATGATAAGTCATTAGGGGGGGGGGGGGCTCTGTTTAGCAAAGGACGTCCTGCCGCTGGCGCCAATTAACTACAAGCTTCTTGAAAAAATCTATTTTAATACGACAATTACACAAATCTAGCCCCAAACTGACCAAAGCTAAAGTACGAGTATGTATTGGATAAGAATACTAGAAGCATTTATAATTACACGACCCCCGTAGCCGAGAGGCAAGCATATCAAGTTTGGTGTCGCTTTCTTTGAAGCCCCGGGTTCGATTTCCGGTCGGTCTATGTAGAAAAATAACTTTCTATATCGTGTCGTGTCTGAGTGTTGAGGTACCGTCGTTGTTACTGATTTCTGTAACACCAAGTGCGTAAGCTACTTGTCATAATAGAATGTGATGTTGTAAAATATTTAAAAAATAATATCCATGACCTAGGTATATTTCATGAAATGCCTATCTTCATCACACGAAAGTATGCCCCTTGTGGAATTTGAAAATTAGTTTGCAGGGGGTCTAGGAGTTGTCTCTTCTACCTCTGTCAGTAATCCGTTAATACTTCAACTGTTTTATACAGAAATGTAATCGTAAAACGTCATCATCATCATTTCAGCCATAGGACGTCCACTGCTAAACGTATGCCTCCTCCAACGAAAACTTAAAGTATGCACCTACCTAAACCAATAATGTCCCAACTTCCACTGCAGGGCACAGGGTACAGGCTTCACTCTTAATTAGAGGTGGATTTAAGCCATTCTCCACCTCGCAAGCAACATAAGGCTTGGATAAGTAAGGGTAAGTAAGGGTTTCTGTAAGGCAAGAGGCTAAACTTTACTGCCAGATATTATACGTAAAGATGACAACGCATATTTTTAAAAATATTTATCGCAAAAAATTAATAGGATTAACCAAAGTATATAATTTGGATATTTTCAATTCATCTGTATCTTATCGTGTTTGACGTGCGGGTTTCCCCCAGTGATCCATTATTATAGTGTCAGAAATAATTTTAAGCTGATTATCTAGTTAATTGTGATTTATAATTAAATCGGTCGATAAAATACAAAATACAGACATCGCTGATAGTGCGATTATTTCACGCTTTTGATTGATTGCTTATTTTTTAAATTTTATGAAAATTAATCAAGTAGGTTGTCGACTTCTTTAAAAATTACTCAGTCATCAAGTTTATATCGAAATCCATTTAATAAAGTCTAGAAAACTGTTAGTCGTAAATTAAAATTAAAATTTATCAGTTTCAATTTATTTGTAAAAAAAATAAAAACAATTAATTTTAACAATTGACCATTCAATCAAAAAGCGGAAATGTTATGGCAATATTTACAAGCAAAGACGAGATCAATCTTGCTCAACCATTCGTGAGTAATGCTTGTAATTAGAGTCCCCACAAAAATCTTCCAAGTAATAGCTTACTGACAAATCCCAAGTAAGACAGTAAACACATTTAGCAAATGACTATGGATGATGACCACTTTTTATCTAGTTAAATTAGAGTTGGGTGGACCAAAACTGAAACTTAACGGTGGCCAAGAAAAGAATGAAGGACAGATAGACGCACCAGAAAAGAATTTAGTAAATGACTGTAAGATGAGAATTAAAAAACGTGTAAAATAATTGGCCTAGAAACCTAGATATCAGTTACAGATAGGCTAATAAGGCTAAAAAACAAAATCTTTTATCGTTTTTTAAATTTATTTTAGGTTAAGTTGCGATTTGTTCAGTTAAAATGGCAATGGGCAGACCACATCTTGAACAGAACTAACAACCATTGAAATAAAGAATCCTTAGGATCTGAGCATTTTATGTTAGTAATGTACAATATTTATGTTTTATTAAAAGGATCTCAAGCAGCAACCATGAACTCCTACACCAAAGGTAGGTAAACCTTGTAAAGTTATGACCACTAGTAATTCTTCTCTGTATCTCATTATAAATGAAATTAAATAGAGCAGAAAAAGACACAGAACAGAGTTGCAGAAAGTCGTTGGATTTTATCGACCCAGAATCTGTATTATAAATATAGTTTATGAGTGTTAATACTGGAATGATATCGCTGATTATTACAAAAGTGAAGGTCAAATGGGAGTTTTGCTACTGTTGTCAATGTAAAAATTTCTGAATGTATGTTGGCTGTTTTGTTTTAACTATGCAACAGTCATGTACCCTGTAACTCCTGACAGCATGATGGATGCACCACTCCGTCTAATGACTCGCTCAAGACGGGAAAGAAGTGTGGACTCATTGTCGACTTAACAATGGTAGCGATTAGGTTAGGTTAATCCGGCTCATGAGTTTTTTACATCTATATATTTTCACTGCTGTTTGAGAGGGCATAAACTTTATGTTTAAATGTTTTAGTCGGGTTTTATCAATAAGAACAACATAAAAATTGTTTTGTAAGCACTTTATTCGAGTTAGTAAAATAAATAAATAACTCACTCAGTGCAATCTAGGTTTGTAAAAACAAAATAAATTCAGAAACTTGTATCATATGGATTTCCATTCAACCGTGTTGTTACTGTGATGCTTTTTTCATAAGTCACTTTCTTTTTACTTTTTAACTTAAGTACGGAACCTATTATAAGCTATTAATGCAACACATAGACCAAAGAAACAGCAAACACTATTTCAATTGCCAACAAGCATTTTTTTTATTTATCACCACATTTAGCAAAATTATTTAGAAGTTTATGATAGAAACGCGATCCCTTGAGGACCATAAAGTATACACGTATAATTTATGCTCAACATTAAAGTTGGCAACATGTTACACTTGCTCACAAAATATAATTGAATACAGTAAGTCCTATCATACTTTACAGCGTGTAACACAAATGGTAAGCCATGTGTCAAGAAATTGTAGTACCCAAGAAATTTAAAAAGTTTGCTAAAGAATCATGAATCGAAACATTAACCATTCTAAATTTTGGACAACATCACATACATTACTCTGATTCTATGGTCAGTAGCCAAATCACTTGTGTTACAGATATCAGAATCAACGACGGTACCACAACACCCACACCCGAGACAATATAGAATACTTATATTTTTCTACATTGACCGACCGGGAATCGAACCCGAGATCTCAGAGATAGTGACACCAAGTCCGGCATGCTCGCCTCTCGGCTACGGAGGCCGTCATAGCAAAAGCTCTGCTTGATTGGCTAGATAATAATTGTTTTTTTTAACAACATTAAAGCAATTGTTTTATTTTATCTTATTCCCCCATTTAAACTATCAAACTAGATTAGTTTTGTGGCCCTAGCGCTTATCTGAATCGATTTCATGTACGCAATATCTTTGTGTGCGTGACTGCATTTAAGCACTTGTTATGAAAAGGTCCTTCTGTATTTGATTATCTTGCCCCCACCTTCCACAGCGGGACGCCTCATTACGTACTCACTACCGAGGCGATAAGGCTTCATTTGATTTATGAGTAAGCGCTTGATGGATTTACACAATTTAATTTTATATTTTAAATGGTTATTACTTTATTTTGTCAGCTGTTCGTTGAAGAGGGCAATATTTTTAATCATATGGAAATTGGTTGATTGAGCATCCAAAACCCTACCCAAAATACCCAAATCGCACCTTTGGCACGCCAATGCAAAATACAGGATTAGGCTCAAGTTAATTTGAATTTAGTTAAGTCGTAAGAGGTGACTAATTTCTGTAGCACAAGACGGGCAGCAGCGTCTACGTGTTAAATATTATTTTTAAAAACTGTGCTCGCCAACCGGCCTGCCAAGCGTGGTGAGTATTAGCAATCCCCCAGGTTGATAGGTCATTGGGAAAGGCCTATGTTCAACAGTGGAATTCATATACCTGAAATGATGATAATGATAATTTGACCCCTGCCTGCCTAGCATGAGCACTAAAAACACGATATGATATGATATGATGTAGCGAAATATCGACACCAACTTTAAAAATAAGATAGATCTAGCCGTTATTTTAATTTTTTATCGAAACAGCGATCTTAATATGTGACGGCGATTCAACATGGCGGCTATATCTATCATATTTTTACAGTTAGTATCCATATTTCGCTATATCATATCAAATCATATCGTGTTTTTAGTGCTCATGCTAGGCAGGCAGGTTGAGCAGACTTCTAAACTTTTATGGGAAGTCCACAAACATTTACAAGTACAAGTTTATCTAAAATTAACTGTGCATTTGATTAGATACCTAAGACTTTATAAATATTATTGTAACAATGGTGCAACAATTAAATACTAGCGTTTTTATTCTAAATTAATATGCATCTTCTGATCATTTTCTTCCTTAACATCAGTGTTCAATTGCTCCATCCTTTTATTTGCTTTTTATATACACTGTCAATTTTTTAAACACTGTGCCAGTATTTTTTATTTCCATATATATGAAATATAAATTATTCTTATGTTTAATCAATTATCATTTGATTCAATTTTGATATGTAAACTGATTGACTTTCTAAATTATATTAGATATTTATTGAGCGAAATACAAACTTGTCTACAAAAAATAATTTCAATATTTAAATAATTGGTGATCTGTTTTTAAAGTCTACTAATATAAGTTACAGATTAACTACCTGATGATTATTATAAGTACCTATCTTAGGAACTTTATATATAATCTGTTCGCAGCTTAATCTAATTTCAAATAGTCTAGATAAGATTTCCTTATTTATATTAATAATACCAATTATCTTTTCTGCGTAGCCTTAAAGCCTATCATTAACCTGTCTAGTATCAAGGTCAACATTGACATGCAATATCTACACGTTACCATTACCGTTAATGACACAGTGACAATTTGAAGCCTTCATTTCGACAGCTGTCACACAAGTGGCTTAAATAGCGTGTCCATTAAAGCCAGTAACAAAACTAATCTACTATAATTTGGGGTCATTACGTTAGTCCCACTGACACGGTTCCATATAATCAAGTCCTATTATTGTATGTACGTCATAATAGAAATAAACGGTCAACTGGGTCCTAGAAATGAAGACAGTGAGTTAAGTGAAGTCTTGTTGGAGTTGTTCAAAGTGTCGATGGAAGTAATGGTTTAGTATCGTTTCAGAATCTATAGTTTCGATATTAGGATTAATATCGATGAACCCCAGTACCGCAACTCAAAATAGATTTTCAGAAAACAGAGTTTAAATAACATGTACAGTATTTTGATGTTCAGCCATAATTTTCTTATAAAATCTGCTCTGAATCGTTTTCTTACTTTCTAATTATAATTCTGCACCTAACTTATTATAAGTCTTTATTATCATCATCATCAGGACGTCTACTGCAGAACATAAGTAGGCCTCCCCCCTTGACTTCCAGATGGCCGGTTGAAAGCGGCCGGCATCAAGCGTCTTCCTGCGACCCTTACCATTATCAGTTATATATAATTGTCCACTTATTAGAGTTTTGACAAATAAATTACATATTTTCTTTTAGTGATTATGGTACTCCGTTGTGACAGTACCTGACAAATTATGATCGAAATAAATTAAGAATACGACATAACCCTTGCCTGCAACCGCCAATTTGGAATAGCTTCGTCTGCAGCGAGCGCGGCGGTGTGAAATTACCCCGCATTACAGCAAATGATAGGGTGATGGTATTATAATATGGCGTTACAGTGTTACGTGTTCGGGAAACGTGACAAGACGTTTTATATTTAATGGTTGTTGTATCGACGTCCTTTTGTCTTTATTCAGTAAGGTGGATTAGGGTTTATTAGATGCCACACCAACTTTGCTAGATTAATACTTTGTGCTGATCCTAGAAAATCGAATATTTATCGAAATCACTCTTGGTAAAGTCGAGCCACTATCAGTTTGTACATTTTAGTTTCCCTAATAATTACATACTTTCATTCTTCTTGAACAATAGTAGCTCTGAAATTTTCAAGAAGTAAAAATGAGTTTATTTGTGTCTATTTATTAGAGAACCCCTTTTAAAGATTAAATTTTAAGAATACACAATATCTAAATGCCTAGCTATGAGCTCTTATAACGATATTTTTAAATTTTCTTTCAGCTAAGAGTTTGCCGTACAAACAACACTACTTAGGTGCCACACCACTGGTTTAGAATGGTATAATACACTGCTATAATGAATGTGTAAGTTCAGATGTTAGAACTAGTTACGCCGATGACAGTTAGGTAAATAATATTTGACATGTAGACCGATTATGGACTGATTCTAAGAAAATACATACGAGTATTTCCTGAGGGGTGCGCGTTAGCTTCTTCAAGCATTTACGGCAAATTGAATACTACGCGAACAAACCCGCAAATAAAAATATACTTGACACTAAAAGAAGAAAAAAATTGACATAAAAAACGAAAGCTACTCAATTTGTGATGTTTGCTGTTCATAAGATCTAAGCCCGAACCTGGCTTGTCATTATTATGAACACCGTCAAAGAAGATGAGAAATGAGCCCCTACTCCCTACTCACAGCACTATCGACTATCGATTGTCGTAATTTACGAGTGTTGTCGGGCCGCGAACGCCGTCGATTATTCATATTTATGCGATAGTGGCCAACTAGCCACGTGAAATATTATGCAGGAAGATAGTGCTGAGCTAAAATGGATGAAATCTATTGATCACATCGATAGTGGTAAGATTAATAGTAGTAGAAATAATTATGTCAACACTGAAGAGGAAACAAAATGAACTCAATTAATGGTCAAATTTTTTTTTTCTTAACCATTGCAATAAATATAGAATTTGTAGGTATCACTTCAAAAGCATGAAAGTCAAATAGGTTATTATAAAGTATTTCCTGATCACACGACTATTTACTTTTTGGGGCTTCCTAGCGCTTCGAGACTATCATAAAATCATTATGCCAGTACTGAAACAAAGGCACCGAAACTAACTTAGTCTTCACTATAGCTGCCAGTAAAAAGTAAAACTTACAACAAGTTCATCAGTTTTATTGCAAGTTCAACTCAGACGCATACCTGAACAATAGATAATTGAGATGTTTTTAAATAAATAAAAATGTGAGCTTGTTTTTAGTTCAGTGTAAAATTAATAAACTTTTGTGATAAACAACAAGGTCAATTTACTCAAAAAAAAAAAAAAAAACATAAAAAGAGATTGTATAGCAACCTACCTGCCTACTTACGGCTATCGATAACTATTTACTCTAACCTTTCCCCGCACTATAAAGGAAATCACTTTGCCCGCCTCAGGCGTCCTAATGTTTCTACCATAGCTGAATTGTTTTGTAATGCTCATAACAGTCAAGTAATTTATGCAAATTTAACAGCAGAGTGTTAACTTAATAGATTCCGAATTGTTCCCTTATGGTGCAATGTTTTGACTAAAGCTAATCGGTTGCAATTTCGTTTAGAATTTCGATGAGAAAATTGCGCCTGTCAAAACTTGCCGTGTAGACAATTATGTTGTTCATCAATATTAAACGTTGTTTTTAGTTAAAATATTCGGTGATTCAGTAAGGGTTTGTGGTACTAAAATGTTATGATTACGAGATGCATTAAAGTTTTGGGACTAAACACTGTAATTTTAAAATAAAGTCTGCCTTGTAAGAATAATGTTTGGTTTCGGGTTTAAGCATTTTTATATAAAAATTAATTTAAAAATTCAGAAATTTTGTAAAATGATTTTAAAATACTTGTCATTTCTTAAAAATCTATAAAGCATTTATAAGATAAAACAATGTGGACCCTATTAAGGAAATTTGTTCACACTTGGTTGTTTTCTTAACTTAAAGGTTTATTTATAATAATTACCAGCCATTTTTTTTATAACCAGTCAGAAGTAAGTAATATCTGTCGTTTATAGAGGAGTACTGTGTACAAGTGTCCCATGTCTTGTAAGAAGAATCTTTAAAAGTGTTAATTTTTATATTTCTGAAGAATTAAAAGGGTGTTATTTGACAATTATGACTGTATCTTTGTCTTTTTGTGTGTCTATGTGTCTATTCATAGCATTGTAGTTCCTACAGATTATCGATAGACGAGGTTTTTTCAAGTTTTTTAGCAGCTAATGCACTGATGCAAAGATCAGCACTTTTTCTTTTTAGTAAGTTATCACAGCTGTAAAATTTAAATTTACTACTTTTTTACGTTTGCTTGACGACTTCCTAATAACTTCCTTTTGAATAAAACAAGATTTTCAAAAAATATTTTTAATTTGACGACCTCCGTAGCCGAGAGGCGAGCATACCGGACTTGGTGTCGCTATCTCTGAGGTCCCGGGTTCGATTCCCGGTCGGGTCAATGTAGAAAAATAACTTTTCTATATTGTCTCGGGTCTGGGTGTTGTGGTACCGTCGTTGTTTCTGATTTCTGTAACACAAGTGCTTCAGCTACTTATCGTAGGATCAGAAATGTGTGTAATATAATGTATGTGATGTTGTCCAATATTTATTTATTTATTTATAATTGTTTTTTTTTTTTAGTTTCTTTACGTTACCTAGGCTTCTCACCTAATTTTTGGCATCGCTTACGATATCAATCAAGGCGATAACCCGGCCAGTCGCGTGGGCGCGCCATTGTTCCGGGACCACACAGGACGCGAGCCTATTTGAACCGGGGGCATCAATCTTGTCACTGTAGGCGCTCATCAATTATGAGATGTTAAGTGAAGACTCACTGTAGGTGTGCTTAGGTGAGTTGGTAATGACAGCCTTTATTTGAAGCTGTTTGAACTGTGATGGGAAAGTATTCCAGAATCCACTTAAAACATTCCATTATAGTATTCATAAACATAGCATACTTTCTATCGTATTCAAATAATTAAAGCATTTTGTAAATTTAAAATAATAGCCATAAAATGCAAAACGGCAGTAGAGACGAAAAATGCGCACACCATAGGTTAAATAACAAAAAACTTATTACATTTAAAGTAAATTAAATAATTCGTACTGCATGTATGTATTTGCGCATTCTATTTTTAATGAAATTTTAGTTTGATGTTGTTTCTTATAAAAAAAGAACGAGAAAAAGCCCCACTTTACGTGAAGGTGTTACTTTTTTTTTTAATGATTCTATTTTGTCTACTTGTCTGATATTATTATGAATATCCATGCTTAATGACAGCTTTCTAGTACTAACAGTCTCCAAGCTATGCCGCGTACAGACTGACTGGATTCGGTGGGGGGTAGTCGAACGAAAAGCATGGTCGATCTATTTTAATGGTTTTTATTTATCATTTAAAGAGCTTTAGAGTGCAAGTTTGGTGTAGTTTGTGTTCTAATGTTTGGTGAAGTGATAAAGACCTGAAACTATTGAAATATCATTGTATTCAACGCCGCATCGAGTGTCAAGTGACTTGTCTCAAGACAACTTGCTTTAGACCCGATAGCGTCTTGAAACCTGCTTCTACGGGAAGAGTAGCCTTCACTGAATCCAAGAAAAGCAATAAAAACTAAACACCCGTTGTTTATTGTGAACACTATATCAAGAATTACTCGACATTGGCAGAATCACCGCTCTATATAGAGCGGGAAAGTCCATTAAAAAAAAAAAAAAAAAAACAGACTGACTGACAGACATGGCAAAACAATAAAGGTTTAGAGGAAAAATCTAATTTATTATTAAAATTACTTTCCAAAAAATATGTTTTATTTTTTTGTTCTACAGTGAAGACTAAACTTAACTTTTTTTAACAGTTACATCACTAGCATTATTAATAGTTACAGACATCAAAGATTTTGTTCTCGGGTCGATTGTTGTTCCTCTGAATTCGTTTTAAAGACCGCCTTTGATGGTTCCGGGAATGTCAATTAGCGATTGATTATTGGAAGTATTCTCTTTGAGGTATAGATTTATGATTTTGAGAGAGACCACATACTGTGTTGTAAACGAGTTTTTACAGACCTAACTTGCGTGAATAGGTATTACAAAGATTGTCTTATTCATATAAGATAAGATAATAATTATGTAGTCTCTAAGTGACGTGTGATAGGTAGCTATGAGTGCCTGGAAGGAGCCATATTAGGTCTATACAAGGTATAACGAAAACCCCGTTCGATCCAAAACAGGGTGATTTTGGTACTCAAATAAAACCACTTTTACTATAGTTCTTTTGGATCGAATAGGGTTTTTTACGTCTTATATAATAGACACTGTTTAAATCTGGACGGTAGTTACTTTGCAACACTGGAGCCAAAGGTTAATTTTTAGGGGTGACTCAGAAATAGTAACTTAATCGATCCATATAAAGAACAAAACCCTTTTTAACTTTTTTTATTATTCGTATCTGCGTTTATAAAAATGTAAATCGTAGTAATTGTACAATTAGTTGAATATATTGCACCGTGTGTGCACTGCTTAAGAGCGGCGTCGACGTACGCCTGTGATCTCTGATGAATGACATCGCACCACGCGTTTTTTTTTTGGAATTTTATCTTTTATTTTAGCAAAAAAATACAAAGATTATATTTAATTACGCTAAGTCGTACTTTTATATTGTTACCTTAGTTTTAAAATTTGGCACTATCTTGCAAAGTAACCCGTGTATTAATAAGTATTATTTGGTAAGTACAAAAGCAGGAATAAAAACTTATAATTTTTTTTTTGAGTCTGGGTGAGATTGGAGCCTCTTTCGACGAAAAAACAATTGAAATCGATAAAACCATTTTATTTCTGCAAATAGGTCTTCCTGCAACCTGTACCAGGTCATCTGTCCACCTTGTAGGTTGACGTCCAACGCCGCGCTTGCCGGTACGTGGCCTCCATTCCAGAACCTTTCTGCCTTTCTTTCTGATCATTTTTCTTTATTTCATTCTGATCTGATTTCGGCCAATCTGGAAGTCACATAGACCCCCCCTATGTTCAGTTGTGGACGTCCTATGGCTAAAATGGTGAAATAGGCCTTAGTACATTAAGCTCTTTTACGACCCATTTTTTACCATACCACAGCTTCGGAACAATTGTGGGCTAGCGCCAAGAAAAATAATTGTCTAGTAGGTATCTCTATACACAAGAATATTATTTTCTTTCCAGACCATGACAATTGGAGTCTGGCGCATAATTCTTTTGTATTTATAGATCAAAACAAAGTGTATAAATACTGAAAGTCAAGTTATCGGCGCATTATACCTAAATGCGTTTATCCAATCCGATTTACGATTCAATATTTCAGTATCACTCATCGGGTGCAGTTTGCATCCATTTTCATCAAGCTGTCTGTTACAGAATACAACATACGATGTAAAATGAACTCTAAATCAAGATGATAAGGTAGAAAGTGGACTGAGAATTGCTCTTTTTGATCTGTCAATGTAAAGTCAACCTTGGGGATTTATTTCAGAGCAGAATTTATGATCATCCGAAAGGAATAAGGTTGGAGCTACATTAACATTTTATTAAACTTGATAGAAACTTGAGACTAGTCTAGGAATAAATATTAGAATGATTCGTCCTTTTTAGTTTTATAACCTAGGTTAAAACTATAACATTCATTTTTGTGCCTGTTGTTTTGTTTGCATGGAATATAGTCTGTCAACTTCTATTTTACTTTCAAAAGGTAACTAAAAAGCCTACGTCCGTCCATACGGTTCAAGCTTTCGCCGCCGTACCAAAACGGTTTCGTGTTTTTGCTTAGAAAGGGAGATATACAGAGCTACTTTCGAAATTATCATGTTAGTATTATTGATTTAGGACTACCCCAAATGTTAATATTTCTGTAAAAATCATGTGTAATTTAACTTTATACTCGCATGGTATACATAATATACATGGCATGTATAATAGTGTCTGTAGTCTGAGTCTGTAGTCTGTAGTCTGACTGAGTTTGTTGCGCCGTTTCTTTTCATCACCAGCCGATATGTAGGGTAAAGCTATATTTTGGGACGTGTATAAGTGCCCGAAAGAGGGCCTATATACTGAATAAATGAGTAATCATGAGTATTAGTATTAATGAGTAGTAGACTCAGCTATTTTACCATGTGCTAATAAAGCTTTGACTTTTCGCAGAGTTGTTTATGTAAAAAAAATGTTCAAACATTATATTCCTTTCCTTTTTTCAGATTTTCCCGCTATAGTGTGAATGCAGCTCAACTTCCGCGCTCGGAACCTTACGATTTTCTGCTTTAACGCCTACCAAATAGTGTTGTAAATTGCTTCTATCTTTGTCATTGGAAGATGAAAGGCCACGTCTGTCGTCGGGTCGCCGAGGCCGAGGACGAGTGAGTGACGAGCGACATGACATGCCGAAAGGTTCAGAGGTGCTAATAATGTGAACTGGCGGTATAATGGTAATAGTCAAAATAGTCATTTATTTATAAAGACCCTCCGGGCACTTATATACGTCCCATAATATAGCTTTACCCTACCACCGCTTCGGGACTACATATCGGCTGGTGATGAGAAGAAACGGCGCAACCAACATTTTCAACCTATTTTGCAGGAAATACAGTTACAGACATGTAGTAAGTGTAAGCTAAGCAGGTTAAGTCCATGCACTCTTGTCATTTAAAGTATTTAGTGTGAAAGTACCGCGAGCCATTCGACCATCAGTAAAAATCTACTACGTTTTGAAAAATCAAAGATAATTAACATAAAAGTGATTTCCCGTTTTCAGTTCCCGGTTTGGGTCTAAACAAAGCCCTCTTTTTTATAATTAGCTGGGATTTGGGTGTTCTGAGAAACGCAGAAATTATTGGTCTCGTAATAATATGATGATAATTACTTACTTCAAGACCTTAACAATAAGTATTAGTATGTTATCTGGTGTTTATTATTTGGTATAATATTTATTTGTTTACCACCATTGAGCACGGTCATACCCTATAGAGCAGCACTGCAATCCGGACATACTTATTTCTCCGAAATAAGTTATTTTTCACTTACATTTAGTATGAAATGACAAGTCCTACTATACTGAATCCTATGATACAGAAATAGTACAGTCACAGATTAAGTAATAGCAGATTTTTGTGGAACAAATTATAAGATTTACTCTAGAGGGATGTATTCCATGTTTAGGCCCGATTCGACCAAACACAAAATTAAACCAGTTTAACTATAACAGGAATAACTTTACTTCTTGAATTTACTTTTTGATAACTTCGTTTGCGTTTTTCCAACTTACTTCAGGAATACACTATACTCAGTTTTATTTTATCGTGAATGATGAACGAATGGATAAACCTACTAAAATCCATGTCATCTATTTCTTCTAGGTTGTCATCAATTGCCACAACAATTAAATTTTGTAGGATAACAGAATGCCCATGGTAGATTATACAACTTGACAGTTTCTAGGTGACAAGAGTGGTTTTGACAAGTGACAACTATGACATTAACTTATTCTCGGTTTAATTTATACACTGTCAAAATCGCCCGGTTTAATTTTTTTATAGATTTGCGCTTGGTGTATACACTTTTTTAGTATGCTAGTGTAGCATTGGTAGCGTTTTTTTGTAATATTTTTGTTAATTGCAGAAAATCGATATTTAAGGTAAAGCTGTCTTTTACGAATACAACATCGTTTGATACCTTTAGTAAGCCAAATATTTTTGAGTGATTTTTTAACTATTTTTACTTTGATCTGTGGGAAGCACAGATTAAAGAAAAGAGTGATAAGATCATGGAAACATTTGAAAGCTTGATTAATATTACTCTCCTGATATATTTCGTTAAACGGCAAGGCTGAAATACAATCAAAAAATTTTTTGACGTTATTTTCACACATGTCACGTCTATATTCAAACCAACCAACTTTTTTCTGGTATTTAGGGTCTCTGTCAAGTTCAAAAGCAATACTTTGGCCTGTTTCGTGATCAGACAAACACAAAAATGAATTTTAGGTTCAATATTTAGATTTAGGTTACTTGTGATCAAATCCAAACAAGCATTTTTACGGGTGGGATAATTAAGCAGTGGTATACTCTCAAGTTAAAACTTACACCAGCTTGGTCGAATCCGGTCTTAGTGAGATTTAAGTTATTCACGAGTACCTATGTGGTGTTATGTTGTAATGATTGAAGAAGATGGTCAACCTCTATTCTTGTAACCAAACTTTTGATACATAATAAAGATTTGACGTTTTGTGGTAGGTTAACGAGCTGTTGTCTTTAGGTACATGCAGTTCGCCAGATTGACATGTTTTTATACTATTGTTTTATTCATAAAAAAATATTAGATTTAATACATTGCACTGGTATGAAACATAGACACTTGAGACAATGCATTGCCACATGCAGTGGAGTAAATCAAATTGTCAGCGACGGCCGCCAGTAAGCCATTCCCGCACGATGCATGGCCGCGATTAGTCGCGCGACAACCTTCTGTTATGTCGGGAAACATTGCGATTGTTACAGTGGCGAAATGGACGTTGTGCAGATACTGTGGATTTTATTTTAAGAATTTTTCTTAGCTACCAAAGTCTAAGTTGAATTATCAGTCAGTTATTATTAACAGTCAGTCTGTTTGCTACTTATGCGGTGTTGCTACTGAAAGTGCTGAAACTGATTTTTAAAGGCCAATAGCCGAAGATCTCAGAGTCATAAATCATCATTGGTAACACACACTGCTCTACAACTTGAAGCTCTAGGGGACATGTGACGTGAAAACATAGCTTAGTTCCTTCATCGCTATTTAAATACTTCGTATTAGGTATCATCTCTTTGTCAGTGTTAGACCAATTTAGACAGACAATTTGGTCTAGGTATTTGTTTGTCAAAAGCTAAGAGGGTATATCGTTATTAAAAATATCTGGTTATAGGCTTTATTATTATATTTTTACAAAAATAGCAAAATAAATCGAATTTTAACCTACTTTGTAGATACGTACAAAGTTCATAAACATGGTGCTAATTTATTATAAAAACTAGCACACAATCAACACGCAAACATAACCACATTTTTCACCGGCACGTCCAAGCCTTAACATAAAGCCCCCACACACGAGCGACAGCCACAGCGCGACATAAATCGCGCGGTAATCGCGCGCGATCTGACAGCGAGCCTGTTGAAATGAATATTCGTGATAAATCACTGTTTAGCGGCCACCGTGCGCGGGCGAGACAGAGGCATGCATGGAGTAGCTATTTGCATGTGAAATTTGTATTACTACTGATTTGCCCCAGATTTGTAGGGGTGTCAGTATATTATTATTATTTATAATACACGTGAAATAAAAAAACACCAGTTTAGTGGTCAAATAATAAAACACAAAAGGCAATTTTGTTTAAAATATATTTTTAAAAATAAATAAATATTGGACTACATCATATACATTGCTATAATCTTAATCTTCAGATCTTTCTATTCTATTCTATTCAACACACAAACCCGAGACAATATAGAAAAAATCGTTTTCTATATTGAACCGACTTGGAATCAAGCCCGGGACCTCAGAGATAGCGACACCAAGTCCGGCGTGCCTCTCGGCTACGGAGGTTGTCAAAATTTCCTGTAACTATATCCACAAAAAATAAATAGTAGTATTTGTTATCGACTCAATTTATTTCTCTGTTCCTACAGAGGACACAATAACGATCTCCTCAGCGCTGCACGTCAGTTATTATGTGTCGTCCATTACGATTTTATTATGCTAATGCACGTCAGATCGCGCCACGCGTTCACGTGTGAAGTGTTAGACCTAGATGGGATGAGCAAGTATGCTAGTGTGAAAAAGGCTTTAATGAAACTAATGAATGAATTCGTTAGATAACGTATATCATCATTATCATTTTGTCACATTTACAAACACAATAAAGAGACTAGAAGATGATTATTTCACTTGAATAATTTTTTTAACTGTCTATGATTCCCATCTTTTCATTCAACACACAAATTTCACTATCCAACATTTGCTCTTCCAACTGTGCTACGGAGGACATTTTGTCATAGTCGTCGAATTTCTTTAAGTGATTCGCTCTTAGTAAACCAGGATTGTTCTAACCGTGTTGTGGGTTCATCATAATTTCAGACATAGCGCGTCCACTGCTGAATAAAGGCCTTTCCCAAAGACATCCAGATTGGCTGATTGGGAGTGGCCTCCATCCAGCGGTTACCTGCAATCTTACCAGGTCGTCTGTCATCCTTGTGGGCCGTACGATGTCCATCCTACGGTGCTCTTGCCTGAGCGTTGCTTCAATTCTAGAGCTTTTTAGCCGCATCGGCCATCAGTTACGTGCTTTGGGTTACGTACCTGCAAACATCCGAAATAAATATTATTGCAAATATTTATCGATTGGATACGAGCTAAAGCTGTTTCCTTTGTCATTTTAAGTATGTTATTTATATGAAATAGAGTAGCAAGCATATGGCTTCTTATTGAAATTAACAACACTAGTTACTTCCGCGATTCAAATAAGGATAGCGCCATCTATTGTCATTTTTGTTGACTAATTAATGTAGTCATTAACAGGTAGAGAAAGTCTTTAACATAGTTGAGGTTACAGACTGAAGATAGTCAAGGGCGCCCATCTGTAGGCTGACCCAAATTCTGTATGGCCACGGCTGCTTCGAGGCGTACCTCACAGTGATAGGACGTGAGGCATCAGCTGCATGTCACCACTGCACTCACTGCGACGAGGACACTGCGTAGCACACCCTCAAGACATGCCGGCCCGGGCAAGAAAGCGTGGTAAACTTGTCGCAGTTGTAGGATGTGATCTCTGTCATGATGGTCTCCAGCGAGGAGGCTTGACAGGTGGTGCTAACCTTCTGCAAGGCTGTCATCTCACAGAAGGAAGCAGCGGAGAGGGAGCAAGAAGCCTCAGCTGACGCTCCAGTTACCCGCCGACGAAGCAATAGGCACCGGAGGCAAAAGTACCACCTTCACTTGCCTCTTTCTAATGGGCCCCAGACGGCCCAACACGGGGGTGTCTGCTTTGTGTGTGAAAGAAGATTTATTACTAGAAAAGCAATAATTAAATAAATAATAACAAGAAGTACATGTCTAGCGGTGTGAATTATAGCATCTTTTAACTCGCTTGATCTTAACAATAAGAAGACAATGTTTATAATGATATTGCTGTAGCCACGTCAAGACGCGAAATTAAGATTTCCTACACATTTTTTAAATAGTTTTAAGAGTAAAGCATTATTTACTTTTGGACGCGTTAGTATAAAAAAAGCGCAGGAAAACTAACTTAAAACGGGAAATACGCGAAGAAAATGGTGAATAATGTCGCACGGCAACAATAATACTGAAATATAGATAACAGTTTTATTTCATATCGTTTTATAATCTTTGTATAACGGTTATTATGACAAAATCAATTTATAGACGCATTCCAGCGAGGTAATCCGTGTTGTAAATTAGATAGAATTTAAGATACCAATTGATGATAAAAATGAGGACCTAATTTAATAATCATTATTAAAATTTATTACCTGGATGTAGCATTTGATCTGAGGATTATTTCGGGTTTTCCCACAAAAATATAAAGTAAAAGTGAAAAACATGAACAGGATCTACATAGTTTCGGCTTACAAAGAGAAGCAACCTTACTTTTGTGGTTTAATAATAAAGTAAATATAAACTCTTCGGTTAATCACACCATCTGTGAAAGTACCTTCTTGAAATTTAACATCATTTGATCAAATAGCAAATACTGGAAAACATTATCTCAAAGAATCACGAAATTGTCAAATTACCAACTATAAACCTTATGACATCGATACATAAAATTTCCGAATGATCATAAGCTCAACAGTTCATTTAGCGGCGCGAATAATTATCTTCAAATATTTTCACTCAGAGTATGATATTGTGTTTTATTTACCACCACTTTTTATCATTTGCATAGTAAATAATTACGTTTGATAAACGTTGCAACTCATAAATAGTCAAACTCATAAATAGACAAGGCCCATGATGATCTGTATTTTAATTATTAAGACCTTTATGTACATTGTGGAAAAGCAATAAAGAATTGAATGGGCTAGTTTCCTAAAAAAATCTAATTAGTCCGTCAGTTGGATTAACAGAAAATATTGGACACGTATTTGTTCTTTTCTGAATCAAACAAAAAATGATAAAGATATAGCCTGTTAAAGTTCCGCGTAACGTCACGCCTTGCGACACTTTTTAGCAAAACGTGACGTCACGTGCTCACTTTGATGTGCTTTATCTTCGTCATTTTTTGTTTGATTGACAAAAGACAAAATATGGGTCCAATATTTTATGATAATCTAACTGACGGACTAAATAGAATAATCACTTTTTGACCCAGGAAACTAGCCCATTAAAAACTTAGTTGGTAATAGCATCTTTTTTTTATTTGAATGAACTTACTAAATAAAGTACAGACAACGGCAGGTCAACCTACCCAAAATGTTAAAGGTCTTTAAACCGGTTTTCAACTTTAAGTCTGACACGTAGAGAACAATATATATTGAGAAAATTTTCATTTTGTGGTAGGTTGATGAGCTGTTGTGTGTACCTCGTTAACAAGATTCATCTAGTAAGATGTCATTACCGTTTTAACTCATAAACGTATCCTTCACTTATTCGTAATTTTAATTTTCTCTGCTTACGTTCCATCAATAAGTCAAATGAAGCGGTAATCTCAGCCGCTTAACCGCTCATTGTGTTGCCTTTGATTTATTTTACGACCGTACTTTCACTGCAATCAGCGTGTGTTGCTGGCCGTACTAAGTGCGCCGATGGATTGTTTATGATTTGAAAATTGGCAGGGTAATAAGGAGGTTTACGGCTCGAGGCTGGTTGGGCAATTGGGAATTGTTTGGACTGAAGATTTAGAGTACTCCCACTAGGTTTCACGTAGAGCCGCAGGGTCTGCTCAAAGTTCTCTTTGTATACAGGGGGTTAGAATAAGTACCAGTCATTCAAAATTGAGGCTATAACACAGAAAAAACGTTTACAGAACTAACAACCGTTGAGGAAGAAAGGTTCTCGAGTGGTGACCATGCACTAAAAGACGCAGCGTGGGCAGGTCTCTTACACGGTGCACTGATGCAGCTAGGTTACGGGCAGCCGATAGATGCAAACAGCCCAGCCCCCCTAGCATGTCTACCAAAACGCGATATGATTGATATGATATGATATAGCGAAATATCGACACCAACTTTAAAAATATGATAGATGTTATTTTTATCGAATCAGCGATCTTAATATGTGACGGCGATTCAACATGGCGGCTAGATCTATCATATTTTTATAGTTTGTGTCGATATTTCGCTATATGATATCATATCATATCGTGTTTTAGTGTTCATGCTGCTAGCTAGCTGTGGCAGGCAGAGCTGCTAGCTGTGGCGTTCTTTAAAGGCCGATGTCCAACAGGCGACTTCTAAAGGCACGATGATGATGATGACACAGGAGAAATGTTATTTTCACATGGTTTTATAACTTCCTTTTTGAAACTGGAATTTGCACCCATGAGAAATTAAACAGCATTTTGGTCAGGGGTAGTAATAACTCGAAATGAATTTATTAAAGTAATAAATATAAAAGATCATATAAAAGACTCGAATCTCCCTAAAATTTGGTTGGTACTTTTTTATTAGCTTGTATATCAGATAAATAAATAGTCAAGATCCGAATACTGCTAAGTTTTCAATCAAATTGACATTTTATAGTCTAATCAGGCTTCTCATAATCTGCGCCACATTACCATGATTGCGCTTGACCATAATCGTGGATGATGCAAGTCTGGTTAGTGGTTATTACATTTGGAGCTATTATCATGAGGAACGAGCTTATTTTGAGTCATGGCTACAACATCCAGTGATATCTAACTGGGCAAGTTACCTCACATTATGCTTACTGATTGCTAAGCAAGTGGTATAAATCCGTACATTAGATGCCTTAAAACTCAGTGGCACATGCTGTGATTCAAACTCACAACATACCAAGTTGGAGTCTTGTCTCACAAGACAAGACTCCAACTTCCAACCTACCACAGGTCTTTACTCATTTTGTACTCCACGATAAAGTCCACTTTGCTTGCAGACTACACTTACTATTTTATACCAAACACTTTAGCATCAGAATCGCAACTGCGATCTCCTTCAAGTAAATGATCACAGACCATTTATCTGAATGATTATGTAAACTTTATAACTCATAAGCACTAGGTTGCGCCGGAGCAAGTGGCGTTTCAGTTGGTTTATGGTTTACAATAGAGAAAGATGTAGTTGTATCACTCACGAGCGCGATATGCTGATAGCTGATTGGTTATAGGTTTGTTCGATTTTTCGAAAGCCATGCCCAGATTTATACCACTAGCTCTTAGTGAAGGAAAATACGAAACCTGCATAATCATATCACTGGATATGTAGCCATGATTCCAATAATCTTGTTTATGAGATCAAAGCCGCTAGATACAGGCCGCTTTTAACTGGCCAATCTAAAAGTTGTTATAGGGAGGTGGGGGTGGTGCATGTTCAGCAGTGGACTTTGTTCGATTTAGTATCATCTTCTTAAATTGGCTAATACATTTATTGACAACCAAACAGTTTTAGGTTTTTAACCTTTTCAAATACGGATGAGAGGGTAGGACGCCCCTCAGCTGTATGGACCGACGACCTTAGAAGTTGTCTGGCAGTGGCAAAAGATCGTGCTCTTTGGCACTCTTTGGAGGAGGTTCCGTCTAGCAGTGGACTTAAATAGGCTAACATGATGACATGAAATAAGGTGGCGTTTTTAAAGGGTAAGTCTATCAATATTATCAACATTAGAAAGTACTCGTGAGCCTACTCTTTCTACCATTGTGTGGCCGTGTAATCTACAATAATGCAATTAAACGATGCTATCTGAAGTTTTATTGCAGACGGTCGGTGTCGACACCTCTGTAGAGTCACGACCTAAGATACACTGATTCGTTCTTAAGTCAATGCAGGAAGGTTGAAAATATATGCTGTTGTAAATTTTATTGTATACTACATACTGATTTGGGTACAAAAAGATAATAAATCTAAACAACTGTCTAAATTTAGCTAGACCCTAAAAAAGTTAATTTATAAACAAAGAAACAAATATTATCATTTTAAAATCAGACTCAAACCCAAGTGCAACCCGGAAATCGAACCGAAACTAGCATTACTGGGGCAATTCATACAAACTGGACCGATAAGGAAAATATCGATACGACGTCGATACGATAAAACCTAATGTTCAGAACAACGACAAAGACTAAAGAAATGAGCCAGCTAGCTAACACTCAAAAGTCGCGTAAGAACTAAAATAAGTCTAAAGTGACTTTTTAAAACCATAGTGTTTCTGAGACAGTCTGAAATCTTTTCTGGTCAATCCATCCACCCTCTGTATAATTTTAACCCTGACTAAATATTGAAGGTATATGCGGCAAGGGTGAGAGGTCCTTTTGTTTGTTTGTTTAAGTAGCCATGTCCAATACAATGTTGACATTTATCTTCGAAACGGTTTGACTGATTCAGATATAGATAGATAGATACTCTTTATTGCACACCATACAAGTAAAATACACATGATTTTTACAGAAAGATGTACAATTTAGGCGGTCTTATCGCTAATAGCGACCTCTTCCAGACAACCTTTAGGTAGAGGACAACCATTAGAGATATAGTTATCTGTCTTTAAATATTTTCTTGGATAAATGATACATACATGGAAATGCAAGACGATTTATATTTTTATCTAATGCTATTGCATTTTATTGGTTATCCTAATAACGCTCGAAAATCGATATGAGTTCGAAAAACACTCGTTCGTACAGGCACATATTAATTTTATCCGAGACTTATTACATATATTTTTATAGACCAACTTCTTGTTTTCAAATTATGTATTTTACGTTTATAAATGGCAAGGACCGCGTTTTTAAAAGCATTAGAAGTTGATTTAATTGGTGGTGTATTACAATTATCTAAAAGAAGATCAATTAATTCAAACTTTTGTCAAATAAACTGTTTGCTCTATTTTGACTATTTTAAAACCTAACGTTCAGAACAATAGAGGATCCAGTCGTTGCACCCAGTACGGCATCGCAAAATTGACCTTACCAATCTTAAATTAGGGCCAATATTCGATTGAGCTTTATATTGCAAATAAAGACTTCTATAGCCCATAGAACCCACGCAACGCAAGGATTTATTGCTATATTTGTAAGCTAGAGCGTTCAATGGTCTGATTTTAGTATAGCTTAAATCTAACAGTCTTAGGTATTTCTGATGTGAACTAGTTGATAACTTAAAAGTAAGGTGGTAATAATAATGTATAATCTTTCATTTCTACGGTGCTTGGAGTCGAAGTTACTTTTGTTGCGATTTTGATGTAAGCCTCATAAAAAAGCTGTTGTATTTGGGGGCAGCATATATCAAGTAAACTCATAGCATTAAACCACTGTAAAAGAGCACAGCAAAGAAGATGTCACCTTAATTAAAATGAAAATTTTTTTGTTTAATCATACCGATTATTTTATTTTATTTATATTTATTATACACTAGATATACAAGACAATAGATAGATATTTATGTTATACAGCTTCAGAATCGTCTTAACAGAATGTTTTACCCAACAAAATGACACCAAAATCAAAATCGGAAGTAAAAGTTTACATACATACAAAATAGTCAATTTCATCTGTATCCAGCACGAGTTACTTTTTGTTGTACTGTGACGTATCTTTACTACCTATAGCAAATAGGCAGAACATCATATAGTTGATATCTGATATCCTATTTATTATTCTTAACTCGGATGTTCTCGGTCATCACATCAACACTTATAAACGTTTACAATATCCGTAATAAAAACATATAACCACGTCCTCTAGCATGACAAACAAGGTTGCCAATAGTTTACAGTAAGATCTCAATCGATTGATTACACGTGCAGTAATTACCATTGTAATATCCAATACTGAGGTAATTATGAATTCCTTGTGGATATTATAAATAAAAACTGACATACAATAATGCTTTTAATCGATGTCTCAGATGTTATTGACGTGAGTCATTTATTTTGCTTTGCTTGCTAATAACATTATTTATTTATGTGTAGACATAGAATACTTAATATAGGTAATATCTTAATTGTGAAGATAATAAGATAAGATAAAGAATATTTATTGCTCACACTTCACAACTAAACATAACAGTACCACACAAATAATAATTACTTGCTTGATAGATGACCCTAAATCCTAAATATTCACTCACACTTGTAATTTTATTGAATTTATTAAATAATTGCATTGAGCTGGACATGTTAATAAAGTCTTTTGCTAATTGTTACTATAAAATGTATGATAAAAATTTGCATGCTATATTCTATGGCTAAATAGGTCTAAAGCTACATTACCTGCATTAAAACAACAATATAACAACCCTGTTTGTGGCAAATACAGAATTTGAATTTACTTTTCAACCGACTTCAAAAAAGGAGGAGGTTCTCAATTCGTCGGTATCTTTTTTTTTTTTTTTTTTTTTTAATGTATGTTCAGCGATCATTCGTTACTGCGTTGACCGATTTCGATAATTATTTTTTTGTTTGAAAGGTAATACTTTCAGAATGGTCCCATATAAATTTGGTTAAATTTTGATGATGGGATCTATAAGAAAATCATCAAACATTGCATAAACTCCGTACCACGCCAACTGATTTTAGTATCTGTCTTACCTATATCTCTGCCAAATGTGGACCGATTTTGATGATTCTTTTTTTAATAAATAGCTTATACTTCAAAGATACTATAATAAAACATTTTTGGAAAAAATTTCACCCCTAAGGGTGGAAAAATAGGAAATGAAATCGGTATTCAGCAGTTAAATTATGTTTGCACTCGTAAGATTTGTTTTGATTAGGATTTATCACTAAAATGGATGAAATAAGTTAATTTTATAAAAAAAATAAAAACCGACTTCAAAAAACTAAAACGCTAAAAATAATCTTAACACTTAAGTACCTAATCAGTTACTTTTGGAGTCGGTGCCAGTCAATGAGAGACCAATGTTTTCGTTTGCACCGACTCCAAAAGTAACTGATTAGGTACTTAAGTGTTAAGATTATTTTTAGCGTTTTAGTTTTTTGAAGTCGGTTTTATTTTTTTTATAACACTATGAATATATTGAAGTACGTCAATGATAATCAATTGAGCATCTAATTTCAAGTTTTAAATGATGTTCGGTTAAGTGTTTGTATATTAGCTGCTGCTTTATTTGTTTGATTTCTTTCTATCGAATAACGAATGACGATCTGTGTCCGAATGATAACGAAAAAGCCGTTTCAAGATACAAAAAAACACAGGTTTAATGTTTTATGTGTTTTATACCCGAAAGGTACAAGGTTGATAAAATAAAATGACGAAAAAATTCCACAAATACCATTAGATCCCAAATCAAGATCATCAAATTTTAAGTCAACGCTTTACAACGATTCAGTTTACTTCCCACCAAAACGCAGAACCAATTTTATTTCAATAGCACGACAAATTCACAATGCAATCTCACATCCATTCGTTCAAACAAAGAACATTCATTCAACGCAGATTATCATATTTAAAAGCCCACTTTATTTATGCGCAAACGCAACGTAAATTGCGCAGAGCCACGCCCTAAGATCTCAATATGGATGGCTTGATAACGGGGTTGTAAGCTCGAGAGTCGTTATCAGCCATTTCGAGGTATTTATAATGGCAGACCAGTCGTGAAATCGACTTGAAAGGGTGACTTAATATCTGGAAGCTGTCTCACGACATGGGATATCTGTGTTTACATTTTGGGTATACTATATTGTAAGTAAGTAACTATGTTCCGTACTTTGTTGTATATATATAGATGAATGTGTGTGTGGTTGTTATTACAATAGATAGTATCTTAGTTACACCATTTATAAGCAGTGACCGGAATAGGTAGATTGATTTAATGTACTTTGGTAGTGCTAGAATAATATGGATATGTCTTTTTTTTAAAACTGATACAAAGAAATTCCGAAATCCGGGAGGCATGTCCATATTAACATCAATGTTTGAGATCATTAACCCCAAATCAATCTACCTATTCCGATCACTGTTTATAAGTCAAGAACGGCTGGACCGATTTTTATGATTTTTGATTTGTTGAATTTGTCTCTGCCCCGAATAGCAGAATAACTATTAAAACATGGGTAAAATTAAAAAAAATTAGGAAGCGGTACGAAGTACGCCGGGACAGCTAGTACTTACATTAATAGGTTTAAAGAACTTTATTCTCATAATAAATTTACATTAAACTTATAATGACATACAGAGATAAAAATTAATAGTTATACTACTACATATTAAGAACCGGTACTTCTGCTGCTTTATGTGACTTAAGTTTATTTCTAAAGGTGTTTAAACTTTCACAATCCTTCAAGTTACCTAACATTACATGATGAACTCTAAAACATTACGTAGGGAGTCGTATAAAAACAAAATATTCAAAAGCATGATATTCGAAACAAGCTAAAAATATGCTACAAACAGCACTTTTTATTATTAAAAGCTGATTACAGCAAAACAAAAAGAATCCTGTTAGATTATTATTTAACTATACTAGAAATAACATTAGTGTTCATAAATAAAATCATATTAACCAGAATATTCTAGTCAAAGTAATGGTTACAAGTATTCATGAACTAAGCAATTGACTTGAATATAACTTGCATCTAATTCCAATGTTACCGATGCTGTAAAACCGAAAACAATGGATAGCTGACATTAATTTAGAACTGTTTATTGAAATTCAATCCATTGCAATACTTTAACTAAAATACACTTTAGAAATTATAAAGCTATTTACTAGAATTCGCATTGTTTTCTATTATCTATTGTCAAAACTGAACTAACAACTATCTAGTTTAAATTTCTATTATTTTCTGTTACTATGTTCATTTTTTATATGTATAAATTTGAGATTAGATTATTTATCATCATCATCATTGCAGCCATGGACGTCCACTGCTGAACACAGGCCTCCCCCAATGACTTTCATCGGGGGATTGCCAATACTCGCCACGCTTGGCAGGCGGGTTGGCGAGCGGATTTTTTTATAACATTTTGCACGCAGACGCTGCGCCCGTCTCGTGCTACAGGAATAAGTCGCCTATTACGATACGCCTCCTGTTGGCGGTGGAGCAGTGTATTCTTTAGTGGGACGGCCGTAAAAAATACACTTCTACACCACCATCAGGAGGCGTGTCGTAAGAGGCGATTAATTCCTGTAGCACGAGATTATTTATAATACCTATTTTATAAATATATATTTTAAAAGTAAATATAATTGAATAGGTTAGGTATATTTCTTTTTATTCGGACAATTGTCGATTGTTTCGACCCCATTGCTTTTGTTTGTGCCATTTGATCAATGTTGACTTGCAAATAGCAAAGTAACATTTAATCCCAATGGAACGTTGTGCTTTTTAACAGAATGTTCATACAACTTTTTTAAAATCTTTTTATCCATCTTTTACTTTTAAGTATGGACAAAAATGCAAATACCTTGTTCGTATCTAAAGTTACATTGCAAAGGGGTGCCAAATCTTTAGGAGTGGCTCAGAATCAGTAACTTAATCGAACTATGCCAAGAACAAAAAAAAAACCGGCCAAGTGCGAGTCGGACTCGCCACCGAGGGTTCCGTACAAACCTGTAGGTACCGTTATGAGTAAAAGTTCACCCATCACGACAATCGAGTCATAGTTATGGTATTTTTATTGCAAAATGAAATCCATAACATTACGAAAGTTAAATTGCGGTTTCCGATTTATGACGTATTAAGAAAAACTAATTACTTGATCTCGTTCAAACCAATTTTCGCTGGTAGTTTTTATGGTAATGTACATTATATATTTTTTTTAGATTTATCATTCTCTTATTTTAGAAGTTACAGGGGGGGGGGGGGGACACATTTTACCACTTTGGAAGCGTCTAACACGCAAACTATTCAGTTTAGAAAAAAATGATATTAGAAACCTCAATATCATTTTTAAAGACCTATCCATTGATATACCACACGTATGGGTTTGACGAAAAAAAAAATTTCGAGTTTTAGTTCTAAGGCTGGGGAGCCCCAAAATGTATTATTATTTTTCTATTTTTTTAAGAAAATCTTAATGCGGTTCACAGAATGCATCTACTTACCAAGTTTCAACAGTATAGTTCTTATAGTTTCGGAAAAAAGTTGCTGTGACATACGGACGGACGGACAGACGGACAGACAGACATGACGAATCTATAAGGGTTCCGTTTTTTGCCATTTGGCTACGGAACGCTAAAAATCGCATTTAATTATTCCTAATCGCTGTTGAATGTCGTACGCGAGGATAATTTTACTAATTCATGAAATAATTGCACCGTATGTGAACTGCGTAAGGTCCATGTAGGCTCGCTGTACCTACGCCTCTGATAAATGACCGCGCGGGGCTTTTGTTATCTCTATTGACTTTATTTTTTGATATTTAAAACTATTTTTTTTTGTAACATCTGATTATTCAAAAATAATAACGATTAAGACGCTTTATAATATAAAGATAGGTCTTGATCGTTGTTATTTTTTAAATTAAATTTAAAAAATAGGGAATATGTAATTATTAACAATATTATTATTCCCTAGATCTTATTTTTTAAATTTGGCACCCCTTTGCAATGTAACTCTGTATTATTAAACTGTCAACGTAGAGTTAAAACCTCAATTAAAATTATGCAAAACAACTGATATAAGTGGCAAAAATCAACATATTTCCTTGATATTATGTAAAATGCTGCAATCAGACAACACTGATATTTTCTTGTTAACGAATGGGGTAAATTTAAACGCATAGTGTGATTAGATTAGGCATTGCCAAACAAAACTGCCGTGCCGAGCCGTATGGGGACGGCCGTAAAGAATACAATTCCGCTCTGCCAACAAGAGGCGTGTCGTAAGAGGCGACTAATTCCTGTAGCACGACAGCACGAGGCGGCACGGGGGGGGGGGGGCTATGATCAGCAGTGGACGTCTTATGGCTGAAATGATGATGATGATGAAACAAAACCGGAGTTACCTACTGATAAAGCAAGCCGTAGTGGCAGTTAAAGAAACTTGTCTGTCTAAGAGCTGGTAGACGTTATAGTTACATTGGCAAACGTAGTTTTCGACGGACTGAATTTATTTTCCTTTTAAATCTTAGAAGACTTGTGTCAGATCGGTTATGTTAAACTATTGTATACACCATACTTTGATCGAAATTATACTACGCAGCTTATTGCACTCATGATATATGACCACTACCCAGCCCCCAGCATCGCTTTGAAATTTAATTGCGCCTTACGAGATATACGATTGAGATGTGTTAACAGAGCCTTTCTTGATTAATAGCCATGTAAATTATAAAGACTATAAAATGTGTTCGCAGATGAGTTACCTATTATGAGGACATACTTGGAACTTCTTGAGTTGGAATAAAAGTTAATATTTCCACCACGATGAAAATATTTAGCGGACGATGCATGGCTGTAACCGTTATAACAATACAACTGCTATTGAGTCTGGAATCATCATCATCTTTATTTCAGCCATAGGATGTCCTGCTGAACATAAGCCTAACCCAATAACTTTCATTGGGTTATTAGGGGTTTGCCAATACTCACCATGTTTGGCAGGCGGGTTGGCGAGCGCAGTTTTTTGTTAGATTTCGCACGCAGACGCTGCTGCCCGACTCGTGCTACAGGAATTAGTCACCTTTTACGACACACGTCCTGTTGGCGGTGGGGAAAATTCTTTACGGCCGTCCCCACACGACACGGAGTCAGAAATACTGTCCGAAAATGTGTTAAATATTGATTTCATAGGTTTCCGTGCCTAGAAGACAATACAAGCACCTTTGTGGGATGGGATTACTTAGAAAGCCACGTCAAGACATTTTTTTGCATTCTATATCAAATACTTAAATCCCTTCAAATCAAAAGATAAAGATTGGGAGCAAATTAGCTGTGACAGACGCAGAGACCAGACCAGATACACAAGTGTTCCTTTAAAGTTAAAAGACAAAGCTACAACTGATAGCCACCAGTACCTATAAATTGTTTTTTTAAATATTTAAGGCTTATGACTTTACACTTAAAAATCTAGATTTAGCATGGACAAAAAAACATACTGGTAACTTCAAAGATATAATCAATCTGTTAGTATGCTCAATCCGTTTGCGTTTAGAAAAAAGTTTATTTGTATATATAATATACTTAACCTAGAACATAAAAATACCTCGACCCATTAGGTTCTGTCAGAAACAATCCCTACTATCGAGTTCGCGGCTCATGGTACCAGTCCGCTATCGTACCATAATTTATCGCCAAAGGAAGGCGTAAATCGCGCGCCGGCGCACGCCCTCGTAAATCCAATAATATTATCCTGAGCGCTTGGTCACAGTGAAAGGAAATGCAGTAGACATACTTACCACTAATTTCAATTTAAATGCTTTGTTGAATAGTGCTTATAATTCATAATCATTAGTTTAGTCTGTTTCTGGATATATTACCTTCATATTACAACTCGTCAAGGATAAAAAGAAAAAATAATCAATTGTACTGATAAGATTGCCTTGGGAGATTTTCCTCTGCCATGCAGCGCTATTGTGATGCTTGAATTATTTAGTACAGGACGCGATATTAAAATGGCTAAGTTACAGATAAAACTGTGATAGGATTTTCCCGGGTTTTATCCTTATAAACGGAAAACAAACAAAAAAATCTCTTCGTTTTTCTTGCAAAATTTAAAAGTAAATAAAAATGCCCTTTTTAGCTTGCTGAGATTCTATATCGATACCTGAGACAATCTGATATTTTCAAATAAAATTTAAGTGTCTCTACTGTATCTGGCTGTGTTACGGTTTGGTCCGATAATTTCGGCGCCGGAGGTTTGCGATGAGATTGTCCTGTTTTATGAGCCCGATTAAGGATTATCTATTAACGGTTGGGGCTATAAAGATTATCGGAACATTGACGGATGGATCACGATGTTTGTAAAGGTGTAGATGTTCTTTAAGTGTCGTCATTACTGAGAGCTATCTTTAAATTACTAATAATTTGTTTGACAACTCGAAAAGCATTTGAATTTTCTCTCTGTCTTGTTATGTTTGAGTAAATATTATACTAAAATTTTTGGACTTATATGCTAACAAGTTTTTATATATACTAACAATTATGAAGTTAGTGTAAAATATATCATCTATTATACATATTTTATATAGTATTATATTATATGTACGCTCTAGAAGTTCACGGGCCAAAAGTGACCCGGTCCTTTATAAGGCTTGCGTGGGGATATTGATCCAACCTAAAGAGGCCATTTTAAGCGCAAATAATCAAACCTAAAAGTGTTAAACTGCTAGATCCAATATCTGACTACATCATGGGATGTAATCAGAGATTATACCCAGCAATTTACAGGAGCTATTGCAACTAATGACAATTAGTAGTAGGAAATCGGTAGGTTTATTGAAGGAAGGGACTGAGTTCTGGGCTATTGATGGAGGCTACCGGTCACCTGCCTTGGTTCATAGTCTCAGACAAAAAAAACTATTATAATGCTAATAAACAATAACTCTAGCCGTGCATTAAATATAAAAATACGAATAGCGATGGAAAAGAAAGCTTAAATGTTAAAAGGTATATAAACAAAGTTCAAATTTACCTGACGCATTTGAAAAAGGCAAATAAAAAAACAGACTGCTAACTGCAAACAGAAGAAGAATGATTTTGGAACACTTTATCTGACACGATGACCTTTTAATGATAATTATTGAGGGGAAGGCAAAACGGAGATACCAAGAAAGTCATATTTAGACCAAATTAAGAAAAAGTTGGGCGTCTTGTCTTATTAAGAGGTGAAGAAGATGGCATGCAATGGATAAGAATGAAAAGAACTCCACTGACAAGAACATATCTCTTGAATTATAGATGGTCAAACTAATCATGTTGCTGGTCAAAATAAAAAAATAAAATTTTTATGTTCATAAAACTTAATCAAAGTTAAGGAAAATTATGAATAACGGCCTTACAAAACGTACCTTATATTCATTATTCGTTCAGCATTACGAACATACATTAAGCACACATTATTTCACATTTATTTTAATCAACTTAGGTATTCAACAGAGAACTTTTTAAGATAAATCACATATTCAGTAGTCAAAACAGTATTTCTACCAAGAATTTTTAAAACCCTTTTCAGTTTCAAAGACATTTGGAAACCTAAAACATGTAACCTCTCAACCCTTAAATATTCAACACTTCAACACAAATTCTTATCTGCCCCATTCAGACGGGAATGATACAGAAACGACCCCAGCAGTGCACATGCAGGCGTTAGGGCCCATCCACTATCTGTAACGACCAACTCAGATATCGTATCAATACGGCTCTGTTGCCTGCGAATGGCCTTAGAACGTGTTAGAATAGTTTTAATATTAGTGTATTTTGTTCGGTTTTTATTAGCTCTTGAATTGCAGGTTTGCAGGTGCTTGTTGGCGATTTACCGCGACTTCAGTACAACTATTCAGTCAATAACGACCTGTTTAAACGTAAACAAAAAATTACAATTTTAAAAATCCGTGGGGGAACGTTGAGATATATAACTTATACAATCATGATTTTAAATTTGACAAACTTAATTGTACCAAAATCTAGTATAAGCAACTTGTACAAGTAGATTAAAACAGAACACAATAAATATTGTTTTGTTTTTAAATTTAGCAAAAAGTGTTATTAAAAAAAAGATAAAATGTTGTTACAAATAGCGCCAAACCGCAAGACCATTTTTACGCACAAAAGGAGCTACAAACATTGTAGCTAAACAATAAAAAAGATACACGTTCATCCTAAACAAAAAGACTACAGAACTTGCAACATAAAGGGGAAAATTATTACGCTTTCAGCAGCACATTTAAGCGAAACATATTTCAAAAGTTTCGGCGTATTAAGCAACATTTATTTTGGCAGTGACTTGCCCATTACGCCTTTAGAACGGGCGAGTCTAGAAGTTATGAAAAACAAGGGCCCTACTCTCGGTTTCCGACGATGTTTTTTGTGTCGAAAGATCTTGAGTTCTTCATCGCAACAGGTTCATTCATTTATTGAAAATGTATGATAAAAGATGACTGAAGATACTTTATTTCATATAATTACTTTATAAGGACATTGAAGAAAAAGTAGAAGATAAAAAAGGAAGACTTGAAGGTCATTTATTAACCAAGTGAAGACATTAGGTAACCACCAGGCTTTTGGTAAGAGCAGTCGCCCGGATAGCAAAGGCTCGAATCCCACCAGGGGCCATTGAAAAAAAAAAACAAGTGTAAATATTATCCTTGAATAATAAACTAGCATTATTGTGAATTCAAAAAATATTAAAATTTGAATTGTATTTCATGTTTCCTAAGTAAATCTAAATGAATCAATGATCGATGTCAAAAATGATAATCTATTGAGACTTTTTAAACATTTAGTGAAACTTTCGATTGAGAATTTTATTTTACGTTTTATTACAAATATTACGAGAAACCCTTAGTAAACCCTGGACAGATATGGCAAGCTACGACGGCCCTGTCTTGTTACATTCTAGCCTCGTTTTAGGCTCAACGCCAGCGTTTTATTATTTAAAGTGGAGCCACTTTATTCAGGGCGACCATTTTCTTTAAATTATGCTCCTTCATATAGTGCGGAAAGTTATTGTTAATTGGATTTTTGTTTTGTTCCACATTTAGAAAAATCACATGACAGGCATTGTCTGAGAAAAAATTTTTAGGCTAGTCAAATGTTTTTGATTGTAACTACCGGCAACAGATACCACACACTGTTGGAAATCGCTTCTAATGTCCTAAAATATCTATGTCGAGGATTATGATAAAGCGTCTAAAGAACAGATCAAACTGTTAGAAAGAAAAAGATATTGCAATATAGAGTATATTTTGCCATTTTGTTCTATCTACTTTATGTATAAAATTATTTTGTTCCACTACTGGGACTTATTTACAGGCAGAAAACAAATTGTTCACAATTTATTTAGATTACATCTTCTGTTGTAGATAAAACCAACGAACACAGCTCATCAAACTTCTAGAGCCACGCAATTAGACTATCTTATAGATTAAAACTTGCTAATTAAGAATGTATGTTTAGCAAACGAATAACCATATTGAAAACTAACAAAAGCTTTATGTTAATTCTGTTTTATTAAAACTCACAGAACCGGTCAACGCTTCATAAACATCTCACAATACAAATTAACATTCATTCAATAATGCATATTCAAACTCCACACACCTATTATCACCGATTCAAACAAAACAACAAACATGAATTTGCATTCACAACATCAATAGACTACAATATGTTCTCAAATTGTATGGGGTTTATAATTTATACGACTTAAGGTCCTTCGGGCCGGATGGGCGGGGCGGAACGCCTAGTCGACTCAGCATGGCGCCTTGTTAAGGGCTAGATGAGGTTTGAGACAGGATGTCAACGGCAGTGTAAGCTTCGCGACGTCTCGCGCTGTGGTTGGTATGTTTTGTGATGTTAATTTCATTTTTATATCATACAATTTTAAAGGTGCATTGAAACTGATAGGTGGATTGTAATGAGTCTAAACTAATTTTACAAAAGATTTAGGATAGAATTAGTATTATTCTGTCAGGTAGGATTTGGCAAGCCAAGTAATCATAATTTATTTTTAAAAATGATCACTGATTATCATCTATCGAAGGATGCCATCTGGAAAGTATGCCCATTAAAATATAGCGTGACGATTTGGACGATTTTTCTCAGGATTGGCAGATTTTGGGCTAAGATAGAGATTGTGACCCAGCATTTAAAACTTGAATAACCAAGGATTTTGTTTTGTACTTAGACAGTAATATAAATTTACCATCATATTTACTGACGTTACACATGTTTAAAATTCTTAATACCATTAGGATAATAAAGATATATTATTTTGCAATAATTCACATACTAAATGAAGAATAAAAACATAGACTTCATTATTTTAAACCTAAAAATCAGCGTTAATTCAAACAATACCAACATTTTTGTGTTACTTATTTTCTGGTTTGTCAGAAAATTTGGTTGGTCAGAAAATTATATTTTAAAGTACCCTATTTTGTCAAAATATTGTTTTTCACATCCTAGATTGTTCAAACTTCTCTTTAACACCCCGCTGGCCACGCCGCTCCGCCCATCACTAACGACTCCACTCCACAATGTCGAGAAGTCGCTAATGGCCCGAATTGATGGAGTGGGTACGTCCTTTGATTTAATTGTATATAAACTTGTACTATGTGCGGAACTTCTCGATTTGTTTACATCTGCTCAAAATAATAAAAAGCAATGCTCTCTTGTCGAAGAACCGATGATTGTCAGAGAAGATGAGTTCTAAAGTAGAGACAGCTAATTGGCAAAAGTAGTTCCTGAAGTACTTACCACACATACATGTGGGGCAGTCATAAGTCAGTGGCTGAAAAAGAACTGACGTGAAAGGCGGTGAATCAGAAACTGTTTTTTAAAAAGTATAATTTGCACAATGTGTAGTAAAAACAGAGATATCAACGGTTCAAATGATCATAGTGTTCATCTGTAGGCCTAAAAATTATATAAATAAATTTGTGTAAGGTTGATGTTTTATTTTGCAACAAAAAGTTATATAGCAATTCGCCGTAAGCATTTATAATGAAAACGAGATTATATAAGGCGTTAAATTTATAATCTTAGGATCTGACGTGAACTACCGAAAATATTTTGCAATAAGTGAATAACATTAAAATTCAAGTAAACGAAAAAAAAACAATAAATGAGCCGAAGCTTTTGTTTATCTATATATATAAAAGAAAGTTGGGTTAGTTACACCATTTATAAGTCGACAACTGATGGACCGATTTTATGATCTTGGATTTGTTGAATTTGTATCCGCCCCAAATAGCAAAATAATTATAAAAAACAAGGAAAAAAATCGAGAAAAAAAAATGTGTGAAGGGGCGGTACGAAGTTTGCCGTGACAGCTAGTTTGTGTTAAAATTTTGTGACAAAAATGATACCTACCTCCAAATAATTCAACTATTGCCCCATCAGTCACGTCACCTGTCTCAAAAGTCACTCCAATTGTCCCCGTTTCATTTACGAGTTTACGGCGTCTTCAATTGTCTGTAAAGACGTGAAGATTTCACAAGTCTCTCATTACGGGACAGTGGGCGGAGACTGCAAGAGTACTTGACGTGATTTGACGCCCAGATTCAAATTAAAAGGGGACTGTCGACTGGATTGTTCTTGTTGATCACGTTCGTAGCGATAAGTATTTATTGTTAAATAAAGGTATAGGCAATTTAGGAAATATATTTATTTCTCTTAAGACGTTATACTAAAAATCATAATGTAAAAAATTTCTAGTCTTGTTTTTTATCTTATTCTTTTAATAAAAATGATTGTTTTAAGGATGATGCTGCAATTTATCTTAAAATTTGCGAGAACTAAAACACTGCCTGACCTTATTTACTTGGTGACTTGACTTGGTGTCCTATCTCTGAGATCTCGGATTTGATTCCCGGTCGGTCAATGTAGAAAAATAACTTTTCTATATTGTCACGGGTCTGGATGATTTCTGTAACACAAGTGATTTGGCTTCTTTGTGTCGTTGGTAGAGTTGTAAATTGACGGTCACATGCTATAAGCGTCCGTCATTTATGATAAATGCTCGGTCACATTGGACATTTATTGTCACGATGGTCACATATTTTTTTTAGGCTAAATCAAAAAAAAGAAGATTTCCTTTAAAGTAAGTCTTAAATGTTAAGTATTTGACAATAAAAACATACAATAAAACATGTAATTGGATCTGGATTGAACTAAAAAAAAAACTCGCGCGTAACGAAACGACGCTTTTTAGCTTGTTCGTGCAGAAAGATAAATTAATTTTAGAAATTTCATTTCGTTATAGATTATCACTACTAAAGCCTGTCTTTCTTATAATACTGCACTTATTTGTGACCAAATTTTTTTTTCATAGTTTGTCAATAGAATTGATTGTGACGTTAGTGACAATAGATGTCCAAAATGTCCGGTCACACTGAGAAAATGTCCAATTTGCTCGGTCATATTGGTCAGACATTTATAACCTGACGGACACTTTACAACTCTAGTCGTTGGCAATATTTAATTTTGTTTATTTATTTTGAGTGTAAAGTACCTTACTTATCTATGCTTACGATAGCTTCAAGTTGTGTAGCCAAACATCTATCGTTTTAAAGGGCCTATTATTGTTTAGTATTTCCCTGTTACCAAAACAAAAACCCATAAACACTTGCTAACCTCAGCCATAAGTTCCCCAAGCCACAGCGTATGAAACATTAAATAGTGGTGATAATAAATAATCTGCTTGGCCGTAAATCACGCGAAGTGGCGCGACCCCGAATATCAGAGGTTAACCGCCACGATAACTATAATTTACAAGCCTCGCTCATCAGATGCTCGTGTATACTGTGGGCTTTAGATTGGGGGTTAGAAGGATATCTGGTAACGATCGCAGTTTTAAAGATTAGTTCAATATTAAGGCCCTTTTTTACAGTTCCGTAGTCTTCAAGGGTTCCGCCTTATAGTTTTACCATGTCCGTCCGTTATCTTAGAGACTTAGTGCTTTAAAGTCGTAATTTCGCATGGGTACACATATCACGCCGACAAAGTGCTATAATAAAATCTTAAAATAAATAATTGCTTTCTTTAGCGTTTTTAACGGGTGATACTGCTCAAATATTATAATAATAATAAAATAGTTAACTATTGGTAACATAGTTAAATTTTTTGTATGATTCTACCTTCTCAAAATTAAAATAAAGTTAGCTAATGAATAACGAGCATACATATAATGACGATTAAGGTGCGTTTAAAGAAACTCATATTTTTTACCTCTAACATTCTCTTCTTCAAACTATGTCTCGCTACTCCTCTTGCTGCAGTTTTTTCAGCCTAGAGCTCTTCGTTTCCAGTTTCGTCCAAATATCAAACTATTCAACAGTAAAATGATGACTATATTACATTTTTGTGGATGATAGGAGCTTATCGTGTTATTAGTAAATGTTTCTTAATTACCGCAGTCAATTATTTAACTGATCAAGAATACGACTAAGACACAATAGAAATTCTATTGTAATGCGGTCTCATGAGACCGCTTGGATGTTAAGGGGTCCTGAATAGTATTATTTAAATGAATAACTAACTACGCTGAAATTTTAGAAGGGCTTAAATATAACAGTTGCAATCATCTAACTAAGCCAATTGAAACACTTAATAAACATTTCATATTATATCTCAATTCTGAGATATTAATATCACTTCAACATTGCAAATACAAATAGCTCCTACTGGTTACACCGCATTTTTTGCTGCATTCCCACTAATCAGTTATCCTACATCTATCAAAGCTTACGACGAAACGACTATAGTACTGAGTGGAAAAACGGTTGCGAAATCCTTCGACAAGCAACAAGATTTTTGGTGCATTCAATTTTCGGCTTTACCCCATCCGTTATAAAGGACTGTGGGGGGTAAGCTGAAACTATCAGGACTTGTACAATATTGCTACCAGATCGGTTTGAACTCACGACCGCGTTATTTATGACCCAGGCCTGCCGATACTGGGTATTATTTATGTCTCTCTTTCCTATTTTTGCTGTTCGACTCTGCTCTTTTTTAATAGCGTAGATATGGCTGGTTTGTTTATGGATTTGCTTTGTAATGGTGAAGGTTGGATTTATATTTTCAGAATAACTGTGTATGTTGCTTTGTCAGAAAATGTTATTATTTAAAGAATTATTTGGCTTCGATATTTCTTTACTTTTTACTGCCACTAAACTCACCGAACGCTATGTTAATGATTTAAATAAATTATTTTTATTTTATCTATAAGTTAGCATGCTTAGCAACAAGTTGGTCTTGTAATGCTACACGTCTTCAGAATATTCATTAACTGTCTATTCGTTTTAGAACTTCAAGCGATTATCTTAATCTGCGATGGTGTGTATTCGTATCTTTAGTTTATTAATAAGCACTGACACTATGGCGTCGATAGAGTGAGTATCCGGTGGGTATCAAGTGAGAATCGCAACATCGCTAATATATTCTTCAGTGCGTCCGACAGGGCCGGGGGCGGCGTTACACCGCGCATCCATACGCTCATAATGCGTAAGCGTAATAGATGCTGTGAGTGCATTATCTCTCACACACATAAACTCACAAAACGTCTACAAAAGAAGTAACTTCATCATCATCATAATCATTTCAGCCATAGGACGTCCACTGCTGATCATAGGCCTCCCCCATTGACTTCCAGATTGGCCAGTTGGAAGCGGCCTGCATCCAGCGTCTTAATTAGGTTTACCTCAGTGCCTTTCAGAGTCACTAAAAACTACTTATCTAGGTTTTGTATAGTCTACATTACATCCATGAATAGCTATTGTGTCAATCCAATCATAATTATAACCATAAGTATCCAAAGAGTCAAACATTTTATGCATGTAATGTAAGAATTTTGAGAAGTTAAAAACATTTTAAAGGAATCTGCAGATTCAGATATTATTAAATTTGGTAGCCATGGTCTAAAATGGTTTAGTTTCCCGGTCATGGAGATGGCAATGAATCGCTCCAAATGTTATACAACTAGACTTTTTTATCTTTATATAATTTGGTGTTTTAGTCATGTTCATGAACATGTCAGCTCTAATCTATTCTAACAATATAACTTAAGGCTATTTATTATAAAGTTGTAAATCATTTTAGCTGGTGGTATTAGTTCTGCTAAAAAGTAAAATAGTAAACCAAAATCATTCTTGTTTATTTGTAAAGATCTAAAAATTATATTTAGCAGGTAACGATTACGGTCACAGTCCGTTAGCAGAATCAGATGATGATCATCTTCTACTACTTTCAAACATCACAGCTTTGAGATTGAAACTAATCAAGAGAAATTTGTACTAGACTTGACGAATTTAAGATTTTGGTCAGGCTTATTTTGATTAAAAATGAAACAAAGTGTAGAGAAAGAAGAATTGAAGCGGAAAGTAGCATCGCAATTACTGACAATGAAATCATTGGTAGAACTTAGCTTTACACGTTCGCTGATGTTTTGGCAATGACTGACCATCAGCTTATCTGCTAGTTTTTCTCACTTAGATATAAAGTCTTCGAGTAAATTCCCCTAGTGTGCCCCATGCCTGCGCATCCGCCGGCGGCCGCAACGCCTCTTCCATGTCCGCATCAGATACGCGCCGATTTATGCGCCCGCCTTAATTGCGAGCCGCAATCGGACGATTTCAATTTGTTATTGCCGACCCTTAATTTTGTGTGTAAAAGAGTTTTAGTGGGGCCGTCTGGGTAGGGATGGTTCCGTGAATTTCGGATAAAATATTTTAGGAACAGGTTTCGACGAATTTAAACCATAGTAATTGATGTGAAAAATATTTTAGTTTAGGAATTTGGTTCAATAACTACTGATAATTTTGAAACCCGTTACACTTTTTGAGAGCATAGCGCACCTACATTGTCATTTAAAATTAAATGACAAACTTTTAGTTGCACGCAACAACCACCTTTTCACGCTAATGAGATCCAGGTATCTTTAGCTCTTATCGACTTCAATTGCTTGCTATGGCACGACGGTTACAGAAACTCAAACATAGAACTGACGCTCAATGAGGCAGAAAGGTTCTAGAGCGGGTGCCACGTACTGGCAAGGGCAGCGTAGGACGTTCACCCATTGGACTTAAATTTTCTCAAACTGTTAAGAAATCTAATTAACCAATAAGGTTAATTGATGTTATTCAATTTATATAAACAATACTTAAAATGTTTTTTGACAAACCCCTTTATTTCTGAATTACGTATGGAAGGGATCCCGAAAAACAAAATTATTGGGCAAGTCAACAAAGTCAATTAACTTATGTTAGGACTCACTCCTAAACGGCGTCTCACTAAAAGTTAACCATAGGTGTATTATTTTAAATAAAAGATTATAATTAAGAATCTTCAGTGTTTATTTTAAACAATTATAAAATATAAGTAATACAGTTCTTCTAATATTATGTAGATGAAGTCTGCCCTCGCCAGATGTCAATTCGTATAAGAGCCCCACCCTTGTCATTAGTTTGACGTTTTAATATATTTTTTTTTTAAGTTACGTTCCGTTACATCATCCCCCTTTAAACAAAAGTATTACATTAAGTACCGATTGCTACTCCAGTATCCTAACTTTAGAAACTGAGAAAACTTTACACAATCTTTATACTAAATCAGTTATTTAGTTAAATCTATACTTTTACTTAGTTTACATAATAATACTAAAATGTACCCAAAGTATTGTTAGCCCAGCCCTACGTTCGAAACTTGGGATCAGTGCAGTTAAATACTATTAACAATACAGCTACTGGGCTAACATACACTAATCTATTTAATAAACTATACATAATAAATAAACTACCATTCAACCAGGAGTGGACGAGCCGTCGCTGGTGAACCACAAAGTCTATGCTGGTCGTATATGGAAAGAGGTTCTTGTATATTTAACATTATTCTCATCTAACACATCATACGATCTGTATCCATTACACCTTCCTATTATCCCTTTTAACCAAACATTTTTAGATACATCTTTTTTAAACCATACATTTTGTCCAATAAAAAATTCTTTCTTCATTCTAGATGTTTTATTATAATTTCTAACATTCCTCGAGACAATATTACCAAATTGATTTGAGACATTATTATTTAATTTCTGTTTTAAATACTGTTGACTAACTATGAGCTTTGTTTTTAAATTTCTACACATTAACAATTCACTAGGTGAGAACTCTGTGCCCGAGACGGGCGAAGCCCTGTATTGAAGTAAAGCTATTCGAAAATCAGTCTTATCCTCCTGACATTTTAACATTATTTTCTTAGCAATTTGTACTCCTCTCTCGGCCATACCATTCGCTTGAGGATATCTAGGGCTGCTATGTGTAAAATTAAAACCCCATTCTTTCGCAAATTGTCTGCATTCCTTTGAATCAAATGGTACATGGTCAGATACAATCTGATTAGGTATACCAAAATTACAAAATAATTCTATCAGACTATTAATAATTGCATTTGCATTCTTACTTGGTAACAGTTTTATGTCTAACCATTTAGAGTAATAATCATAAGTTACTAAATAACTTTTACTTTTAAGATCCATTATGTCAATTCCCAATTTTAAAAATGGCAAAGGTGGTACGTCATGTGGTAACATTGGTTCTTTAATATTATTGTTATGATAGGTTTGACATGGAAAACATTTCTTTACAAATTGTTCAATATGAGTATCTATATTAGGCCAGTAATATAATTTTCTAGCTAACTGCTTCATTTTGGACATTCCTAAGTGACCTTCATGTAATGTTTTCATAGAAGTGTACAAAATATTACATGACCACTATGATCTCAATAACTTTGACCAGGAATTATTTCAGTACTCTCAAAATACACACTTAAGGGGACACCATCTCAAGTTATCAAAGACCCGTTCATTTAAAAAACCCCACAAGCACTTTTTTAATAACAGAGTGATCGAGGCATGGAACAAATTGCCACCAGAAGTGGTGTCAGCACAAACTACTAACCAGTTTAAGAACAGATTAGATAAGTATCTGGAGGAAAAGATAACTTAAACTATGACAACGAGATGCAGGCTGTTATCAGTTGTTTCAACTGCTTGCCTGCCAATAACATAATAAAAATAATAAAAATAAAAAAGTCAATCTCAAACTTTTAGGTACAATTAACCTTTCATTGTAAAATACTAAATTATTATCCACTGATAATTCACTTCTCAATTTGTGGTAACAAGACAAATAATCTGGAATAGCTTTATTATTATTTGGCCACCCTTTTTGAATAAATTCTCTTAATTGTGTTAACTCACTATCATGCCTACTTTCTGAAATTAACTGACATTTTTGTTCTTCAGTGCACTCTAAATAATTAGAAAGACCTACACAATGTATTACTTCGTACATGTAAGTATCGTCTACATCTGTACATTCTTGATAGGAGCGAGATAACAAATCTGCTAAGTACAAATATTTTCCTTGCAAATACTGAAATTCAAAATTGTATCTTAGTAATTTCAATTTCAATCTTTGCAATCTTGGTGAAGGGACTTCATGCAAATGTTTTCTTAGTAAACTTTCTAGAGGTTTATGATCATTAATCACAGTAAACTTATGTCCATAAACATAATAATGAAACTTCCGAGTTGCCCATACTATACTCAACAGTTCTTTTTCAATTTGAGAAAAGTTCTTTTCTGAGGATGTCAAACTTCTCGACGCATAACAAACAGGCCTACCATTTTGAAGAAGACAACAGCCTAGGCCATCTTTTGAGGCGTCACATTGGACAACAATTGGTACATCTGAATTAAAATTCTGTAAAATAGGAGCTTCCGTGATTTTTTTCTTAATAATTTTGAAAACATTTTCATGAACATCCGTCCATATCCATTCAACCTCTTTTTTTAACAACAATTGTAGCGGTGATGCAATATCAGCCATATTGGGTATGAATTTTCGTAAATAATTTACCATGCCAAGAAAAACCTGTAATTCTTTTTTATTATTAGGATTTTTCATATTAACAATTGCATTGACTCTATCTGGGTCTATTTTCATGCCTTGTTCTGAGAAAATATGACCAAAATATTTGACTTCTTTTAATTTATACTGAAATTTATTTTTATTAAAACGAACATTATGTTCTTTAGCTCTTTCAAAGACTTTAGTTAATATTGCATCATGCTGAGACTCATTTTCTGCACAAATTAGTAAATCATCACAATAAACCACAACACCTGGAATGTCTCCGAAGGCATTTTCACTGTATTTTTGAAAAATTTCTGGTGCAATAGACAATCCAAATGGCATTCTCAAAAATTTATAACAGCCAAATGGACTATTAAAGGTACAAAGGTCACTAGACTCCTCAGTTAGTTTAATATTGTAAAAGCCATCGGACAAATCCAGCACTGAGAAACATTTTTATTACAAAGTTTAGGTAGAATTTCCTCTATAGTAGGTATCAAATGATGTTCTCTTATTAACACATTATTCAAGTCTTTGGGATCTAAACAAATTCTCAATGAACCATCTTTCTTTTCAATAATAACTAAATTGCTTACAAAACTCCTTGGGTGCTCGACCTTCGCAATGACTTTGTGCCTCACCAAAGCATCCAACTTGTCGGCCAGGCGAGTTTTTAGAGCATTAGGTACTCGTCGGGGTGGTCTCACCACTGGCTCCACACCAGGCTGAATGCGTAGTTCAAGAGGGCTTTTGAATTCACCCACACCCTGAAAAAGTATGTTATTTATATTAATAATGGAGTCTTTATTATCAGTTACACAATTACTCTTCATCATATTAATATTATTCTTAGTTAACAATTTCAATGACATTAATGAGCCTAATCCCAGTATTGGTCTCACTTGTTCATTAATAATTATGAACTCAATATACATTCTCTCATTGTTATTTGTATACACTCTTAGTTGAACCTTTCCTAAAGGCAATATTTTTGAACCACCGAAGACCTCAATCACAGTTTTTGTCTCAGACAGTATTAATTTATTATCATCATTGACAATTTTCTTTAGATCATTTATCCCTATTACATTTATCTGAGCCCCTGTGTCACATTTAAACAGAACCTTTTTATTCTCCACTCTAAGCGACTCTGTCCACTCATTTTTAGTGAGATCTATAGTACAGACTAGTCATAGATCCTGAATATTATTTTGACTATCACTATTATTAATATTAAGTACCTGATTACTGGCCAAAGTACAGCCAATACTGAAATGGTTTAATTTATTGCATTTATTACAAATTTTACCATATGCAGGACAATTCCTTGGGCCATGTTCTCTGTTGCATTTTTTACATAAATAAAAATTCTTGTTGAAGTTATTACTTTTGTGAATATTTTCAAAAAATCTACTGTTCTTATTAAAATTATACTTAGCTTTGTTGTTGTTAGTGGTGAACCGCTGCTGTGTTTGATTGTTTCCTTGCACTGCATGCACCTCTAAGTTGTTTAGGATCTTCATGTGTTCTTTAGAGAGCTCCGATGACCGACATGTTTCGACAGCTCTGTCCAGAGTTAAATCCTTAATTTCCAAAAGTTTCTGCTGTATTCTCTGGTCGTTCACACCAATCACGATTCTATCCCTGAGCATCCTGTTTTTCTGCTTGTCAAAATTACAGTTCTCTGCCAACTTTCTGATCGCTGTGTAGAATGCATCAAGCTGCTTAAAGTATTCATCAAATAATTGCAGTAGTTCTTCCAGTTTAACCTTTTCATCAGAATCAGTTTCTTTTAACACGTTGAAATACAGTTCCTGCGCCTGTTGTCCTATGCAATTCAAGAGTATTGCCGCTTTTCTTGGTTCTGACAAGTTTTGAAATCCAGCAGCTAATAAGAAAATCCTAAATGATTGTTTGAATCTCTGCCACTGTGGCCAGCATTTTTCTATATCATCCAGGCTTAGAGTTTGTGGCATTCTATACTCTACTGCACACATGTTGTCCATGTTAACGGGGATAGGATTCTCCTCTGCCATGCTAATTACTTTAAAACTCAATAATCATTGAATCACGAGCATGTGCGATCATGCTTATGCGTACCTTGTTAAGTCTATCTTTCGGGATCCTCGATATTTTCGTTCTTCTACGGCTGCGCCATGTATTATTTTAAATAAAAGATTATAATTAAGAATCTTCAGTGTTTATTTTAAACAATTATAAAATATAAGTAATACAGTTCTTCTAATATTATGTAGATGAAGTCTGCCCTCGCCAGATGTCAATTCGTATAAGAGCCCCACCCTTGTCATTAGTTTGACGTTTTAATATTTATTTTTTTTAAAGTTACGTTCCGTTACAATAGGTGCTGAAAAATGGATTTAATGATATTGTTTCGTGGTAGTATATTGTGTTTGAATATATCAACGTTATCATTAATTTTAACTCGCTCATCGTAGAGCCGGAATCAGACTCAGTAGGAGAGGCTTATGTCCAGCAATGGATTGCTGACATTGAATCAATCTTTGACATTGAATCAATCTTTGTGTTGCAGAAAAGAGCCGTACGTGCAATATACTGTCTTGGACCTCGTGACTCTCTGAGGGAGATTTTTAAAGATATTAATATATTAACAGTAGCCTCTCAATACATTTTTGAAAATATTATGTACGTTAGAAAAAATCTAAGTTTGTTTAGCTTAAAAAGTGATTTTCATCATTATAATACTCGTAATAAAAATAAACTTGCCGTTCCGAGCTTCAGACTTCACAAAGTTGGTAATTCATTCTTGGGGAAATGTATTAAATTTTTTAATAAAGTTCCACAGACTCTTGTTGAACTACCTGTACATGAGTTCAAAATTCACATTAAAAAAAACCTTATGAAAAAAGGGTATTATAAGGTAGACGATTTTTTGAACGACAAGAGTGCATGGACTTAACCTGCTTAGCTCGCACTTACTTCATGTCTTGTAATTGTATTTCCTGTAAAAAAGGCTGACAAAGGTGACTGAGTTTGTTGCGCCGTTTCTTCTCACACCAGCCGATATGTAGTCCCGAAGCGGTGGTAGGGTAAAGCTATATTTTGGGACGTGTATAAGTGCCCGGAAGAGGGCCTATATACTGAATAAATGAGTATTAATGAGTATATTGATGATGAATTTCAGTAGTTGGAATACAAATCCTAGCACGTACATCAAAATTTTAAAAGAATCACACGGGTTAACGGAATCCACCGCATACCCAAAATTAGGATGATAAGAAACATATAGCACAATAAATCTTTACTCAATCTACTTTCAAGTTCACGCAGACGGATTCACACACACAACTTCAAAATTAATAAATAAATCTCAAGACATTTTTCTCTTCCCACAACACAAGCCATTCAAAACGCAATTGCGGCGATATAACGGCAATACGCGATAAATTCGGCGATCAAGAAGTTAATACGCCCGTCGTATTTCACGAGTTAAGGACAAATGGATGTTTTTACTCGTATCCTCATTTATATTTCAGTATTGTCGATCGCTGGTTTTTGAGTGCTTTTAGTATATTTTTCGGATGTGTATTGTTATCTGAAACTGGTAGGACCGAATGTATTTTTTTTATAAAAAATAACTCTTGGGGTTTGTCTACGTTGTCGACATTTTCACGCTTCCTATATTAAAATATATATTTATATCTAAACATATTACTTCACAAAATGTTGTTTAAAATATATGTAATCCATTTGAGATATTATATGAAAACTGATCGTTATTACGTAGTTTTCAGAAGTGCCTACGCCTAGAAGTACGTCTTGTTTATAAATAAGATGGAAGATACCATAAAAATAAAGTAATTCATTAGTTCCATCCATTCCATACAAAATGACAAGGAATGAGTTATTTTTTCCGTGTTGTTACAACTTCCAATAAAATACATCTACTTTTACGCCGCTAGTTCTCCGCATAACGCTGCACTCAAATCTAAGCAGATCCGCACATTTCGAAATATGAAATAATAAAACTCCCCATATAAAACGTACAGCAGTTGGGACCGACTGTGGCAACATCGCTCTTCTTTACGACGTCTCCCTGTTTCCCTATAGACTAAGGGCTAGCCATCGACAGATTACCGTTTTTTAATAAAATTTCAAGGAGTATTGTGATTAGTTTTTCGGCGTTAATTTACTCTTAGGAACTAATTCTGAATTCGGCCCTAGAATGTTATTTAAACTAAAAATAACTATGTTAAAACTGCCAGATGATAATAATATGTCAAAATAAAGTGTCAAAGGAGCCAAAGTGTTTTTTACTTGTAAATAAAAGCAATTTAAAATTTGCTGAAAACATGGTGTTACGCTGGTAGTAATATTAATATTACTCGTATGGTACTCACGTTTTACCTTTTTACATGACATGCAAATATTTATCAGTTATTGCGAAATATATAAATCGAAAGAAATAATAGCTAAATATAGTAAACCGATGTAAATACTTTTAATAAGTCAAATTTATTCATAATTTTAGCCATAAAATGATTCAGGCGGGTTGGCGAGCGCATTTTTTTATAGACTTTGGCACGAAGACGCTGCTGCCCGTCTCGTGCTACAGGAATTAGTCGCCTCTTACGACACGCCTTCTGTTGGCGGTGGGGTAGTGTATTTTACGGCCGCCCCACACGGCAATTTTAACAAATTTCAAATTTATTAATTTGTTAAAAATTTTAATCACTTTAAGCCATTTTACAAGATTTCTTGTAACGCCTAATAATGTTTCAGATTTGGTAAAAACAATATGTATAATAATAAACTAAATTATCTGGATCTCTGAGACTAATATTATGATCGTCCGAAATACTAAAAACACTTAAATTACATTACCCTTGGTACTGTTAGTGGTACTAAATAAGCATGAGATAGAATAAATAATAATGATATAATAAAAAATATAAATCCTAGTTGATGATGTTTTGTTTTGTTAGGTCCAAATGGTAAATAAAAAATGTATTTAAAACTGGTAAGTTAATAGACATAACGAGCTATTTTAAGATTTTCTAATATCTATCTGCGGCGTACATCATTCATTTACACAATGAGTCATGCCAATTGTTTTGCTATTAAATTTCACAGCGGATAGTTAGTTAAATGCTGTTGTTGACAGGGAGATATCAGCTAACGACATGTTTCATGTTTCGCATTTGAAATGGCAGTGTCTTTCGCGACAGACGACTGACAGGTGACACTCGTCACATGCCATGTTAACGTCACATCATTTGCCAATCTAGCTATAAATGTGAAAGTATGATCTTCTCTAATTTATTGTATATCTTTACTTTCTATAAGTCTCCAGTTGCATAATATGAATAAAGGCAGATGTTACTCCTTTCGACCAAATACATTAATTTTAAAGTATTAACAGACCGATTTATTTTTCTTTTGATGTCTATATTTTATTTTTGTGCCAAAAAACAATCTAGTCTAGATAATATCTTGAACCCTACATACTATACCAGCTTCACTTGTAGATTAACCCTAAATTTTTCTAGCTCCCATACTAGGTACCGAGCGGGTATTTTTACTGCGAGAGGTCATCCCTTAAATTCTTTTTATTGCCACCCTTGTAAATCATTGCGTAATGCCCCAGTGCATTATCCACGGAAACTTCATTATGGTCGGTTTAATGGTTCGAAGGAACGATAAAATCTAGCTAGCGGCTCGGACCGGCGCGAGCGAATGTCGGTATTTTTTCAATAAATAGCAGGACTGGAAGACTGCGTAATGGTGTGTTCTTGTCTTAATTGTTATCGATAAGAATAAATGAGACCGCAAATTTGTAAACCTAGTTTTGTACCCTCACGTATATAAGTTTATCTATACGTTATCTAGTCACCATAGCACAAACTCTCCTTTACTAGGTACTGGTTTATTGGTTAGATTGTTTTGCAGATTCGTTTATGTTACACGCTTACATACCTTTGTGTATTTGATTATGATGCAGCTACCAAGAGAGCTTATACACGAACGACTGACGCCGACCATTGTCGCTTGTCTGTAAGCTTCCTAACACTGCAAATAATGCCACAATAGATAAAACAATTGATTTTCAATTTCATTCGATCACATCAAACCCATATCTGTCTCAGCTTTAATTCAAGTGAATAATAATTTGAATAACGATGGAAGGACAATGTTGAAGGAAAAAGTCTTCCTCCATGGAAATTCCTCGTGGCCACCCTAATAATGGCTGACGATACATCACGTGCAATTTGTTGCGATGGCGCACCGATAGGTGGCTGGCCCGCGCGTTCTTTATTGGTCCATAAAATACCAACTCCCTGGGCTAATGTTAGCGGGTCAAAATATGGACGGCTTAAACAAATACTTAGGATAGGATTCTGTGTTTTTTGTCATCTAACCATTTAAACAGCCTATATCTGGTGGGAATAGGTCCCCTTTTCACTGCACCATTGTTGACGATACTGTGCCAATTTTCCAAGTCTATCGCTGCGCTACTTACACAGTACTGTCTAACCAGGGGGTGATGCTCTGATCACTGTCCTTTATCGCTTTCTTGGCCTCCTCTCTATCACTGCTTTAGTCTACTAGCCGTCTTCTCCTCTTAAGTTGTATGCCTAACCCCTTACTTAAGCTCAGTTATACGTTTACGTCTTCGTAATTTTTTCGACGACGATCAACAAGCGAAATCCCAAGCATGACACGCTCCACCCGCCAAAGCGTGATTGAGTAATAATCATTCAGCTTCTCAAACATGCAACATTTATAAGTAATATTAATAAGTTAACAAACCAGACTGGTTTCATTATCATCGTAATCAGCTCACATCAGTCCATTGCTAGATATAGCCCTCTTCCAATGCAAATTCGTCTAACCTAAAGGGGCTTAGACGAATCTGCCTCAGCTACTATCCTGATAATTCCAGGCAATCCCTATTTCCTGTTCCTGATATTCACAAAGGCTAATCTATACCAATACCAGCTAATACCTAGCTCGAACCTTGATTACTCAAACAATAATTTATAGGGAAGTCGTAAATCGTTTGGAATAGCAATCTAAACCTAGTCTTTCTGTTGGTTGTACGTAACACCTGTTCATAATAGCCGATAAATTACCGAACCCGGAATCGAAACGCAACATCTTGGTGATAAGATAGTAAAATCAATTTATGTTTCCGCTGTTTTATGCGCAGAAATAATAGAGAGGTGATAGTGAGGAAAGCATTTATCAGGACAGATGTGATCATGTAGTAAAAAGGTGAAATGGATTTGACGTTCTGACAATATTAGAGTGAGCACATGGCTGAAGACCAACACGGTGGTTAGACCTACTTGTAAAGATCGTAATGACTGGGGTCGGCTCATCATCGAGGGGACTAAGAAGACAGGGTTACGATCTTCAACCGCTAAGGAACTGACTATGGAGGAGGAGGATGAATAATACTAAGCAGAGACGAAAATTGATTTTAATACTATGTCTATTATACATAAAGTCTCGAAGAAAATGAATTGCACTACGTATTATTCAAATTTGTGATTATATTGTCTTTTTGTTTGTTAGTAGGTATATGTATATAGAATTAATGTTAATAAACGATTGTTCTTTACTCATTAGTACTTTACGGATTGTATATTCTTATCGACAAGGATAATCAACTTTGTAAAGTTTACACGCACCGGTCAACTAGTGGCGAAACAGAGACTTCAAGCGATTCATTGAAAAAGCCGTTTTAGCAATATTATTATTGACTTCGTGTTCATCAAGTTTTTTGTCATCTGTGTACCTAAATATGAACAATTCGAACGTTATTTTGTTATATCAAATCAAATCCATATCAAAATATTTCCTTAAGTCCAACAGCTGATGTTTCTTGTTAAGGTAACTGATTGTCCTGACGTCATAGGTCACACAAGAAAGTCATTCCGGAATGACCGGCAACATTTTTGATAGCGGCCCAGGATGGAAAAGTTTCTGGACTTTAAACGACGATCACTTGCCTGAGAGTACAGCAGCACGAGCCCATTCGCCACTTAAGAACCACTGCCACTCTTCAAGCAACATCCTTTAGCAACTCCCATCTAGTCAGCTGGTTAACCCAGAGGCGAAAGCCCTGCTGACCCTCTTTGGTTCCATTTTGGCAAACCAAGGATTCTTGACCAATTCTCGCGAGCATTCGGCTTAACAACTGACCCCGTGGTGTCGCTACTCAGCACAACTCGCCACAAATCTGTCCTGTGAAAACATCAAACTTGTCAAAGGGTAGGTACTTTCCGTTGACCTAGAAATATGAAGTTTGGCAAGAGGCAATGTAATATAGCACAAGTAAACGGGAAAGTCCCAAAACCGTATATGTGTAGCTACTAACATCATAAAAAACATTACCGTTACGAACGTACTATTTCATACACACAAGTTTGTACGTAACTGTCAGCACGCGAGTCTGATTTCACCGGTTTTTTGGTAAATTGCTTTTTTTACGACTATGTATTATTGGTAACTCAAAGCATCATGACAAAACAAATTTAACAAAACTTCCTGTTCAAACTGGATGAAATTGAAACAAACCGACTTTAATATTGTCCTAGATAGGCCAAGCACAAGAATTAATCAACAAAATTAGAATCCAGTTTATTTTAAAAACTCGCTTTTTAAACAGTTTTATTTAAAGTAAAAATAGGAGTACCTACGCAGGCACGTACACATACAGGGTTGGACCACCCTGGATGGATATAAAAAAAATTTAAAATAGTATTTTTGTTGGAATTTATTTTTCTTCCTAGTTAAATTTATGAAAACATTGTTACTTTTTTCTGGATCTTTAACATGAGACTTTTTTTTGGCAATTGAAAGAGCATAAGTTGCTACAGTTTAAAAACAATCATGAGTGCTTTGAACCGCTTTTTAATTTTTAATTGGAGTTTACGAAAAATCTGTCCATTTCAAGGAAATTAATTATTCTTGCATTGATTTGAAATTAAATGCACTTCAAATTTGCAGATCAGTCTGAATTTTTTTTCTGAGAGAGTGCAATGTATAAGTAAGCACCTAAACTTAAAAAATATGGAATTTTTCATTTTAAAAGTAAATAAAAAATTATTAAAACATTAAAAGTGGTGATATTTCTAAAATTTAAAAAAATAATTTCTTTCTTCTAAGCGGCTGACAAGCGATTTTTTTCCTGGCGGGTACAAATAGGTCCCTAAGCCGACTACCTAAAAAAAAATTATATCCGTCTGGCCTGGACCACCATGTATAATGCGCGATTCCGAATTTAATTGTTTTAATTTATTTATAAAAAATCTCTTAAAAACTTTATTATAGCGCATACAAATAGATATTTCCAATTGAATGACTAGGCGGCTTACGCAACAATTGATACTGGCTGATTTTTCTCAATTTCTAATCGCGGTAGGATTATTTCGGCCCCATGTTGCGACGCTGCTTTGTGTCCGCTTTGGGCAAAGATTAAGCAAAGGTACAGATAAGTAACAATGATGTATCTTTATAAACACAACGTTTACCATGGTCTTGTAGACCATACGACCATATGGTGTCGTGCTTCGAGTTCGTGTCGAACGGTTGCGGGTTCAAATCCCGTGAGGGGCAAATGTTTGTGTAATAAGCACAAGTACCTAAGTCATAGATGTTTATGAACGTAACGTTTAAAACCGTTATCTAGTCGCCTTAGTACAAACTTTGCTTAATTTAGGGCGTTTGTGTAGTGTGATGGATAGAAACAAATAAAATGAATAAAAGAAATGAATGGTAAAATCAAAACATCAAAGTGCTATAGCCCAGCTTATAAAATAATAGGTTGACGGAGGAAAATACTTTTAAAGGTTGTTTTTTCTCAAGAGTATCATCATCAGCAGTTAAAAGGTCGACTGGGAATTAGCGAAATTGTTCCATCCGTTCACGCGTGAAGCGATGACCAAGGGAAATAGAGATTCATTTTTATATAATAGATTTTATTTCATAAATGATTAATAGTAAAATCTCAAATATATCTGTTGTTCTATATATTTTGGTCCAGTAGCACTTGGACTTTAATATGAAACAACATTGCTTATTTTTTCTGGTTTAATCATATTGTAATTTATTTTGACTATGTATGCTTCAATCATAAGGTAAATTGGGTAATGTTATATAATATTATAGAATCTACCTAATATCGGTAAGAAGTAATATCTGTAGAAAGGTAGGAACCAACAGACAAAATACCTTTCGAATTATGGAAAGAGATGACAAATTATATTCCTAGTTAATAAAGTTTATTGTAAGGATCTTAGGTACAAAATACAGTGATTTTTACATACAGTAAATTTATCAAGCGAGTGCGAGAGCGAGTGTCTGTGCAATTAGCATTTGGTTGTACACATTGCACTATAGTATATCTACGCCCTGCTTCGTTTGGGGATTGGTAAATAATGTGAATGTGTAAGAATTGATATATTTAAAAAAAAAATAAAAAAAAATTTTAGGCAGAAAACTGTTGTGATCAATTCTACCAAAACTCTCGAAGTCTTTAATCTTTGACGGCAATACGGGAACCCCTGGCAAGCGCCCCGCGGGATTCGAACCTATTACCCAGGATATTATTTTCGACTCAAAAGCCCATATTAAGCGTAATGATAAAGCTTTCTGTAACTGATTACTTCACTCAATAGAGCTTTTGGTTTTTGTTCAGAAAGTCTAATTTTTTATTTGCACCGTAACTCTTCCTACTGTTTACCACAATGGCCCTATTGAAAAGCAATCTGTTTATGTTTTTGTGAATCATCGCTTTTTGTATGGTAACTTTTTGTGTTATTTACGTGCACAGGAAAAATATTAAAATCATGATTTGGCGTTATTGCTAATGGTCTCAAAAAGGGTGAAGTGACTTATAAAAAGATGATGTTATGATTTTGATAGATTAAGTTAGGATGAAATGAGTTTTGTGATGAATTTATAAAAAGGTGAATTACTAAGTTTAATGCGCCGAATTATATGATTTATTTAGGCTTTTTCGAATTCCGTTAGGAATAGCACAAAGAGATGTTTCTCGAATAATACTGTTTCATCATAATCAGCCTACGTCAGTCCACTGATGGAAAAATGCCTCTTCTAACTCACACAACTGTACCAGATTCTCGGCTATTATTTTCCATTCACTGCCAGCAGCTCGCACGCCTACTCCATCTTGTTGGAGGGCGCCCTACGCTACGTTAAGAATTTTAAGTTAACATTGAACCTTTTACACTCTTTGTGTGTATATGACTTTATTCTTATCATCATCATCATTCATCATTTTAGCCATAGGACGTCCACTGCTGAACATAGGCCTCCCCCATTGACTTCCAGATTGGCCGGTCGGAAGCGGCCTGCATCCAGCGTCTTCCTGCGACCTTTACCAGGTCGTCTGACCACCTTGTGAGTGGACGTCCTACGCTGCGCTTGCCGGTACGCGGCCTCCATTCTAGAACCTTTCTGCCCCATCGGCCATCAGTTCTACGTGCTATGTGCCCCGCCCACTGCCACTTCAGCTTGCTAATCCGTTGGGCTATGTCAGCGACTTTTGTTCGTTTACGGATCTCTTCATTTCTGATTCGATCTCGCAAGGAAACACCAAGCATAGCCCTTTCCATAGCACGCTGTGCGACCTTGAGCTTTCTTATGAGGCTCATAGTGAGAGGCCACGTTTCAGTTCCATATGTCATCACTGGTAACACACACTGGTTGTAGACTTTCGTTTTGAGGCACTGAGGTATTTTGGACGAGAAGACGTGGTGTAGTTTCCCGAACGTTGCCCAGCCGAGTTGGATTCGACGATTGACCTCCTTCTCAAAATTGGATTTACCCAACTGGATAACTTGTCCTAAGTAGACTTTATTCTTATATTTCTATGGAATGGTAATAAATGATTTTATCCTTTTATTTCTATTCTTAGTCATCAATGACTGAGGTTTAAGTGGTTGTGCTTATAACATAAACATTTGCCCCTTGCGATTTGAACCCGCAATCGCACAGCTTCGTAGTCTGGAGGTGATACTTTACTTAAAAACAAATCGAATTGCAACTGTTTGAATCGATCTAATAAGCATATATTTCAGGTGAGAAAAAAAAAAAAAATTAGCACGGTTCGAAAATAAGTCGTCCAGATAGCAAAAGGATGAAGCCGGAATTTAAACAAGTCAAAATCATTTCCGATGGCACAGAAATCGTATTTCTATTATTTATATTATCCTTGATAATATAAACTAGAATTATAGTGAATGCAAATGAAGTGCCGTGTGGGTACGGCCGTAAAGAATACACTTCCCCACCGCCAACAGGAGGCGTGTCGTAAAAGGCGACTAATTCATATAGCATAAGATGGGCAGCAGCGTCTACGTGCGAAAAACTGCGCTCGCCAACCCGCCTGCCAAGCGTGTCGAGTATTGGCAATCCCCCGATGATAATCCCCTAATTACCTATTTAGGTCTTTGTTCAGCAGTGAACGTCCTATGTCTGAAAAGATGATGATATTGATGATTGTGAATGTAAAAAAAAAGTTGGAATTGTATTTTCAACCGACTTCAAAAAAGGAGGAGGTTCTTAATACGACTGTTTGTTTTTTTTATTTTTATATGTATGTTACGCGATTACTCCGCCAATTATGAATTGATTTTGATGATTCTTTTTTGTTTGGTAGATCATACTTCAGAGGTGGTCCCATATAAATTTTATCGTAATTGATTCAGCAGTTTTTGAGAAAATAACAAAATATATACCCAGATAATGTCAAGGTTCGTGATTCATGGCTCTATGTTAACCAATATCTTTGACAAATGTAAACCGATTTTGATGATTTTTTTTTATTGAATAGCTAATACTTCAAAGATACTATAGTTATAAATTTCGGAAAAAATTGTACCCATAAGGGTGAAAAAAAAGAGGATTAAATCGGTGTTCAGCAGTTAGATTAGGATTTATTACTAAAAATAGATGAAATAAGTAAATTTTATTTAAAAAAATAAAACCGACTTCAAAACACTAAAAAGCTAAAAATAATCCTAACACTTAAGTACCTAATCAGTTACTTTTGGAGTCGGAGCCATCCGATGAGAGATTCAATGTTTTTGTTTGCACCGACTCCAAAAGTAACTGATTAGGTACTTAAGTGTTAGGATTATTTTTAGCTTTTTAGTATTTTGAAGTCGGTTTTTTTTTTTTTTATAAAATTTATCTTATGTAAATTTGAATGGATCAATGATCAATGTTAAAAATTATAAATCTATTCAGACTTTTTTACCAAGCCTGTAATTAAACTCCACTAATTCAGCTACACACGTGCAACCTGACGGTGAGTCTCCCTTTGTGGTCTGATATTAAAATACCCCCCGCGAGCTACCCGGGGTGGCCGATGGGCGACATTGTCGAAGCACTCTTTGAAAATGTATCGGAAACTGGAGTGGCCAAAGATTAGTTAATACATAGACTGAACAAATAGTACCTATCAGAATCAACCTTTAGAATTCTATGGGCCGTTTGCATCCAGGTGACTTCTCGCAACCTTGACTAGATGGTCAGTCCGAGTGGGAGGTTTACGCTGCGTATTCCAGTTTGGGGTCGCCACTCGTAAACCTTTCTCTCCCAATGGTTATCAGTTCTGCGTAAGATGTGGCCTACCCATTGCCAGTTTATCTTTGCAAGCGCCTATTATACAACGTGTAATTTTTACACTTGATCAAACGAAATGTAAAAGTAACAAACCTTGCCTTCTTTGGCGGTGAATACAATATAAGTGAAGGTTCTTTTAATGGTCCAATTATTGATGCAACGTGCATTTAAGGTTTCTGTTATCTTCAAAGCGCGTAAGAAATCGCTATATCATCGACTACCACCTCGTCTTTCTATAGAGGCCTTGTGTTTGTCTGAGACATTTTGTTTGGCTGCAATCCATGTGTATTTCTTGCCTCAAATGGTAATATATATGTATTGTGGTCTACGGACACTAGGACTAGTTGACTGACACTGCCAATCAAATAGATATATTTATGATGGACTGTCAAAATGCTACCTAATTTAGATAATAGTTAACAATAGCAGCAAAAGCAAGCTATGACGTCACTATTTACAAAAACTCAACTGACTAACATATTTATTTAATTAAACAAAATAAATTAAAATTAGTTTCTGGTCTAGAATATGAAATGGAATTATCCTTCGCGTTCCGTTTACCCATGGCAGACCGGAAAAACAATGGAAAACAGTGGCAAAAATTTTACGTGTCACGCGTAGTGTTATTGAATGCTTTGATTCTTATTAGTCACAACTCCTTCGTCTTTAATTTAGTCCAACATAATATGCGCGTGATCGTAGGTCTTAAAAGGTCTTGCCTCGTCTCGCATCGGTCTCCATCATAAGTCTCGCCTTTTAACAATGAACTATCCCATCTGAAAGTGGTTTGTCTTTGCCCATACGGCTGTGATGTCGCACCAATACACAAAGGGCGAGTGCCGAGGGCTCTCTGCACCGTCGACGACTAATCCATTGCGCATTGTGATAGGTATGTCATATGACGCCCGCTGGCGTTTCGACGGCTACTATTTAGTGATGTGTGACGTCATAATATTATGATGGTGTCGATAGTGTTGATGTTGGGAATCTACCCTACCTAACTATTACTACTACTAGTTTATTGTAATTAATTTTAGCCGTCGTATTTTTGGAGTAAAATATACTTAAAAAATCCCGAAAAAAAAAGAAAACGCGAGATGATTTCATCAGAGATCACAGGCGTACGCCGACACCGCTCCAACAAGAACCTCACGCAGTGCACATACGGTGCAATTTCATCGAGTAATCGTAAATTTTCTACACACTCAATAAAAAACACTTAATAGTAGTTTGATCTGCTCTCATAAGGTTGCCCTGTGTATAGACTGGCTCCTCCTCAAAAAAAGTGTTTATAGTTAAGTGTTAATAAAAACCTATAAAAACAAAGTTGGGTTTAATTTATAAATTACGGCTTTGTTTTATTGGGTTCAATTTGCCCCGAACTGCAAAATGAATGAACGAATGAACGAATGACATGAATCAAGCACAAATAAAACTATCGATATTTTAAGCTGATAAATACCAAGATTATCCCTACACTTGTCGCAACCGTTACCGTTACTGATTGCTTCTCTATTATACCTACTTCAAGTCAAAACAGTATTTTTCACATGGATATCATCACGTAATATTTAATTTATTTTTATAAGCCTCAGGGTCTTATAATCATCTAGCTTACTAACTAAACCTCTAATGGTCTCCTAAAGTTGATACTAAATTGGGCCTACAACAGGCACAGGTTGTCAATACAAAGAGTCGTCAAATGATATCGAAACGTGATGAGCATATTGTTAGGAAATAGTCTTATTTTTATTTTGCTTTTGAAAGTTTAGTTTAATATGTCTCTTTAAGTTTTATGGAGCAACTGCTACTACTACCTCCGGTTTACTACTTTCTTATTTAGTCTGTGGAAATCTATAATTAGCTGTATATTTTAAGAAACTATTCAATTTTTAATGCAATGTATCGCCGTTGATTTCCTGAATAAAAAAAATTAAAAAATCGGTGACCTAAGAGTATATCATAATAATATTGTCCTTCAGGAAAATAATCTAGGCGGATGATATCACAAGAACAATTAAAATCAGCTGGACTCAATTGTCACAAAACCGTAGTACAGATAACGGCAGGTCAACCTAAGCAAAAAATTAAAGGTCATTGAACCGATTTTCAACTACAGCCCCCCTAGCATGACCACCAAAGCAGGATATGATATGATATAGATTTATCGACACAAACGGTCAATTATTATTCTTTAATTGAAAGATCTAGACGCCGTGTTGAATTTTTATGATCGCACTTTCGATAAAAAATCAACTTGGTGGCTATATTTATCATATTTGTAAAAAAAATACTGTTTGAAATCGATAAATCGCCATATCTTAACATATTATAATTCATATCGTATTTTAGTGGTCATGCTAGGGGGGTAGGGTTACATTTCGCGGTAGTGCCAATTTTTCAGGGACAGGTCCGTTTGTATGAAGCGGTGAATTTTTTTATTTCGATTATTATGATGTTGGTCCCATAGAAAAAGTTGTTGTATTTGAGCACCAGAATCAGCCCCTAGGGGGTTGTTTTTTTTTAAATAACCTTGTTTAAGAGAAATATGTCCAGCATTTTTTTTACCTTACCTACCTATCAATATAATCATATCATTCTTAAGAGCACTCTGAGTATGAGATGAACTTAACAAGACCTTAATTAACGACCGGACGACCTCCGTAGCCGAGAGGCGAGCATACCGGACTTGGTGACGCTATCTCTTGAGGTTCCGGGTTCGATTCCCGGTCGGTCAATGTAGAAAAATATATTTTCTATATTATTTCGAGTCTGGGTGTTGTGGTACCGTCGTTGTTTCTGATTTCTGTAACACAAGTGCTTAAACTACTTTTCATAGGATCAGAGCAATTTATGTGATGTTGTCCAATATTTAAAAAAAAAACATTAAAAAATAGTTCTAAATTCGGCTACTACTCATCGACTCTCTCTCATTTCATCTTCTCTCTATCCACACTCTTATTAATACGTCGCAAAGTGACTAAGCGTTAATAATTAATACCTATCCTAACCTACAAATATTTCAATAAGCGCATTATAGTTGGTATTACCGTGCTATAGGTGGCGCTAGTATTAATCATCCGCCCGCTAGGCGGTCCCCTGTGCCGGAGTTATGGCTGCACATCCGCCGTGCAAGTGAGTTATAGACGATAATAATTTAGGGTGCGGTAACGTATTAACGTTACCTAATAACGGTATCGGTGACGTTATTTAGTGGTGTGCATAAATAACGGACAGTGATTTCGGCTGGGTGTAATAATGTTGTCGTAATGTTCTTTTAATTATCATTATCACTTTTAAACGTGCAGGATTGAAATCCAGAGAATATAAAATCAATCAAAGATGATGTTTACACACATTGTGTTTGAAAAAATCGACAAAAAACAAAACCGACTATAACTATAAAACGGTAACCTATCTCACTTTCGAAACTCTTCTGTTCGAATTTCTGTAGTTCAAAAACGGTTTAGCGAAGTATTGAATCTTCTTCGTCGGTAACACTCTTGTCAGAGTGGTCGTGGACATCACTTCAGGTGTAGGTGGCAAGCTTCACAACACGTCGCCACTCATCTCTGATTCACAATCAGAGAAGTATAGCAGGTAGTTTTTTTTTACATAATATTGTAGATAATAAATTTATCCGATGTTTCATTTTCCAGAAAAACTGATACCCGATTATCAAAACCATTTTTTTCGTTTCACCGTTGTTTTCCTTACAATAACTAATTGGTTAGGTAAGGTTTCCCGGTTTCTTGCGATTTTGATGTTGGTCCCATAGAAAAAAATATTGTTATGGGGCACCACTATCAGTCCCTAGAAGGTTATTAATGTAAAATAACCCTGTATAAGGACCCTATATTTTTAACTAACTATTTAGGCCATTGTTGCCAGTATTGCATATATTATATTGTTATATGTATGTATTGGTAGAGCACAAACATACGAAAGTATGGATTGGGCTCAGTGGCGAGCATTGAGAGACGCCGATGTCCAGCGGAGGACCGACTTGGGCTGATTATGATAATGATAATAATGGTTTCATGTATTGGTACTGAGTTACTAAGCGTTTATAAAAGTACAATTATACGGGGTTGCATTGCAAGGTAGTGCCAAAGTTTTAAAATAAGATCTAGAGAATAATATAAAGGTGCGTATTCGTTTTTTTTTAAACTATGCTATGCTGTTATAACTAACTAGTTGACCCGGCAAACTTCGTACCACCTCTTTTTTTTTCGACGTTTTAATAGTTATTCTGCTATTCGGGACTCCAAAATATAATTTAAAAAGAATAAAATTGTCTCCAAATCCAAAAAATCATAAATCATAAAAATCGGCCCATGTGTTCTTGACTTATAAATGGTGTTGTAACTAACCCGACTTTGTTTTATATTTAAAAAAAAAAGTTTTTTACGTAGATCGATTTAGTTACTAAAAAATTGGCACTACCTTGAAATGTAACCCTGTATAAAAATGAAAAAAAACATTGTTAAAAAAAATCTACAGAAAACATTCCACGAAGACTGAAAAGCGAGCATACTGGACTCGGTGTCGGTATCTATGTGGTCCCGGAACTTTTCTGTACTGTCTCGGAGCTGGGTGTTGTGTAGGTGCAGTCGCAGTTTCTAATTTCTGTAACACAAGTGCTTTGGCTACTCCGACCATAGGATCGGAGCAATTTATGTTCCAATTCTATTCTACTACCTAGGTATCGATAAAACCTCCATATATATTTATGGAGCTGTCGGGTTAAATAGTATGTACGGAAGTTTTAATAATATGAACTCAAATAAATTTCAGTGCATTACTTTTAAATAGAGCGTGATTAAACTTTGTCGACTTTATTTTACTTTATAAACAAATTAAAAAAGCGATATTACAAAACGTATCAGTCACTAACAAATAACAAGATATATATTTTTTTAAAAACAAGAAAACTGGTTGTAGTATCAGTTGAAACTTGTATTAATAAAATGACAAGTAATTCCACTATGTACATGCCTGTTACACCCAGAATAAAAGGACCATACACACACCGCTGGAGCTATGTCCGGCATAGGTCACATTAAGATATACTCTACCTAAATTCCTGATACTCTATACTCTATAGCAGCGGTTCTCAATCTTTTTTGGTGACGGAACCCTTTTGGATAGCAAAATACTTGATGGAACCCTACAATAAAACAATGGTTTTTAAGTGTATTTTTTATTAATAAGCATAATTAGAGTACCATGTAACAGTTACTTATTACTTACTTACATAACAAGTATAATAATAAATATAACATTGAAAAAGAAAAAAAATCTAACTAATGGGATGTATGAAACTGTTTTTTATTTTTCATCAATTGGTTGATATCAGGTTTCATAGAGGACAGTTGAAGTCTCATATCAGGTTCGGCGTCCAGTCTATTGCGGTATTTTGTTTTCGTGGCTGCATAGGTTGAGAATCCTGTTTCGCACAAATATGTTGTTGGAAACGGGAGAAGAATATTCAAAGCCATTTTGGCAAGCATTGGATATTCATTTCGGATTCTGCACCAAAAATCGTTGAGAGGCGTCGTTTTGAACAGTGACTCCATACTTGTGTCAGATGACATTTCTAAAAGAGATTCATATATCTCGTTTGACATACTTTCGGGCTTTTGTAAGTTGGGTAAAAAAGGATTATGAATCCATGAATTCAGTTTCATTTTTGTATTCTGTTCTTCAGGAAAATACTGCTCAAAAGATGCGCGCATCGAAGTGAGATATTGGACCAATTCTTCAAATACATCATCTTGAAATATTTCTGAGTTGTTATCGCCAAGAAACTCACTGAGTGACGTAAAGCTTTCTATTTCTCTATTTCCAACGCAAATAATCCAAAAATCTAATTTTCTTTTGAAGGCAGTTATTTTGTTACAGGCCTGGAACACTGTTGTCTGTTTACCTTGCAATGATAAATTTAATTCGTTCAGTTTCTGAAAGATATCCGCCATAAAAGACAGTCGGAACAACCAAGTTTTATCATACAAACGGTCTTTCAAATTAAAAGAAGTATCTGAAAGAAACATTTGTAACTCGGCTCTAAGTTCAAATAGCCTTGTTAAAGTTTTACCCCGAGACAGCCATCGCACTTCTGTATGGAGCAGCAGTGTTTTATGTGTGCTGCCATAATCTTCACACAATAATGAGAACAATCGGGATTGTAGTGGTCGTGATTTGATAAAATTAATTATTTTTACCGCTTCATCCATAACTAATTTTAGATTGGACGGCATTTGCTTCATCGCAAGTGCTTGTCTATGCAGGATACAATGGCTGGAACTACAATTAGGCGCTTTATTTTTTATTCGTGACACTACTCCTGCTGTTTTACCCGTCATCGCCTTGGCCCCATCTGTACAAATGTCAATGCAATCGTTCCAACTGAGATTATTTTCCTCAAAAAATATATTTATTTTATTAAAAATTTCCTCTCCGGTAGTGTTTGTGGGTAGAGGTGAACACATAAGCATGTCTTCTTCAAAAGAACTTTCACATGGATATCTCACGATAACCAGCAAGATAGCCAGACCAGCGACATCAGTCGACTCATCCATTTGCAAGACGAATTGTGTTTTTTGTAGACGTGTAACTAGTTCTTGTTTGACGTAGCTTGCTAGATCATGAATTCGCCGTGAAACAGTATCGTTAGATAGCGGCACAGTAGAAAGATGTATTTGCAGATTTTTCATCGAGCATGCATTTTGTTATGTCTAATACACATGGTTTTATTAAATTCTCAGCGATAGTGTGCGCTTCTCCTGCTTGTGCAATGCGATAGCTAACTAAATATGATGCCTCCGTGGCCTTTTCATTGATAGTTTGGGTTACATGCATCATTGTTTTTTGACTTTCCAATAACTGTTCTTTTTTACGTACAAAAAATTCTTTATTCTTGTCTTTAGACTCGGGGTGTACAGTTTCTAAATGTCGGCGCAACTTGGCAGGTGCCATGGAACTATTAGGAAGCAGTTTACTACATAACATGCAGAGAGGTGAGCCGTTGGAATCAACAAATCCAAAACTGATATATGATTCATCATACTTCCTTTTTTTCGCCTTTGAAACCGTGGAACTTGACGTCGTTGCATCATCGTCTGGATCGGTAATTGCTGTATACTCCACGCGGACTGCTTTTGAACATTCGGCTTCGTTGGAAGATGTTGTTGCGACACGTTTAACGCCTTTAAGCCAACGTTCCATTCTTTCAGGATGGTGAGGTTAAAATAATGCACGGTCGTTACTGCGTAGAAGAGTTTAGCACTTTAGTCCAAAGAAGAAATGTACAAAACTGATACAATCAGAAAACAGCAGTAGAACAATACACAATTTTTTTCTAGCAGGTAGGTACTTATCGCTCCGAACGCTAATCGTCGACTGACTAGTGTCAAGGCTTGATCATCGCTTTTATAGTCCTAGCCTCAATCTCGAACATTCTCAAAAATACTCGAGTCGGCGTCTTTGATAAATAAAAAGCCGATATAAAAATAGAAATTCAAAAAATGTGGTGTAAGCAATCTCGACTTTACGTTTTGAAGTTAGAGCCGAAAGTCGCTTGTTCACAATTATAGCGTCTAATTTCAAAGGCGGCTTTTATCAAAGGGATTGCGCGGTCACAAGTAGGTATCGGCGGTGGCGGCATAGTAAAATTGTTCGTGAATCGTGATACGCCGCGACAGAACGGTCGACCAGAGAGAGGTGTTTTGATTTTTTTTTCTAACTTCTTGCGGAACCCCGACAGGGGTATCGCGGAACCCTAGGGTTCCGCGGAACACACTTAGAGTATGGCTGCTCTATAGCATTGTAAAGATAAATAAAACTTACCAATCTGACAGCATTTTTTTTACAATTTCTTTAAATAAACAAATTGATCTAAATATGCATGGCGTCATCCTCTCTGCCCACAATACCTATCTTATTGTTGTGCCCTACAGGGTCTATAATGATCGGTTGTATGTACCTATTTATAACACCTGTGTAACATTATAGGATGCAATAACTATATTGAATTGAATTTAAAAAAGCTGTTCTCCCAAAGTTCTAAAATAGATTTACTGAATATGAATGAATGAATATTTTTATTAAAGTAACATAGACTTATTTTTATGTTAGTAATCACTTAAAACTAGGAATAGCGCCATCTTCTGAAATAACACATTACTACAAAAAACGCGTTTGCATTTTTCTTAAAAGCAAACTTTTGAGCTCTTAATAGTTCCAGATAACTCTAACAGATGGCGTTTAATGAGAAATTGTCTAAGATATACATTAAAATAAAAACAAGGAAAAAAATTGTAGATCGCAGTAATAATATACATAAGTTGTGTTATGAAAATAAACATGCACTTAACAAAAGGCTCAGTTTTCCCCCATGTCTTTTGCAGTCCCTGCGGAATATGGAAACGTATTTGTCCAAAATGCGCCATCTAGGTGAACTAGACAATACAAAATCCCACAAGAATAGAAAATTTTTGGCACCTTCCTTACTATCTAGTTCTTTTAAAAACCACAGATGGCGCTAACTAACAAAATATGTAAGGTGTTAAAAAATTTTTCACTAACCTTACAGTTATTTATATATTTTTTATAAAAAAATACTTTGATATATATGTAATAGGTAATAATAATAAAATCATTTATTTGCCAGAATATGGTTACATAGTGTTGTTAAGTTAATATTTACTAACAATCGCTCGCTTGGTCTGGTGGTTGCAATGGTTTGCAAGACCATAATATTTTTTTTCATTTATTAAACTAAAGACCACACGAACGAAGTTGGGGGCAGCAGTGTTACTTTTTTTCACATTTTTTTTGCCATCATAACAGCGAAATTTAACAGGAAGAAGCGCCTTTATTGACTGTTATCTTGCATTCCACGGAAACCGTACATTTTTACGGATTAAATGTAACCTATCTGCTATTTAAGGCTATAATTTATGTATGTGCCAAATGGGCTAGTTTCCTAAAAAAAACTAATTAGTCCGTCAGTTGGAAAAAAAAATGGATTAAATACGTGTCCAATTTTTTTTTTCTTTTCTCAATTAAAAAAAAAATGAAGATATAGCCCGTTAAAGTTCGGCGTAACGTCACGCCTTGCGACACTTTCTAGCAAGGCGTGACGTGACGTGCTAACTTTGATGGGCTTTATCTTCGGCATTTTTTGTTTGATTGACAAAAGACAAAATATGAGTTCAATATTTTTTTATAATCTAACTGACGGACTAAATAGAATAATCTTTTTTTGACCCAGGAAACTAGCCCATTACATCTAGATTCGTGCATCTGTTTTGGCGTGATTAAGTAACAAATATCCATGTATCCAAACTTTCGCATGGATGTTATAATACTAGCTATGCCGGCGAACTTCGTACCGCCTCTTCATCCTTTTTTTTTTCGTGAAATTTTTTGATGTTTTTATAGTTATTCTGCTATTCGGGACGGAGACAAAATAATTATTAATCATAAAAATCGGCCCAGCCATTCTTGACTTACGAGTATAAAATGGTTTAACTAACCCGACTTTGTTTTATATACCTTTAGACTCGTAGATAGATGTGAAAAAAAAATAGTTTGTTTTTTAAGTCGATCGATTTAGTTACTGAAAAATTGGCACTACCTTGAAATGTAACCCTGTATAAAAATGAAAAAAAAATGTTAAAAAAATCCATTCTACAGAAAACATTCCACGCTTTTCGGAAACATTCCACGTAACCGAAAAGCGAGCATACTAGACTCGGTGTCGCTATCAACAATACAAAACTGAAAGTACTCAAATTTTAAATTTAGATATATTTTTTAAAAAGCACCTTTGAAAAGACGTTGGAGCGATTCAACCTGAGGAGGTGGAATTTATATACGTAATTATTATCGTAACTGGAAATGTTTTTACATATATAAACTTATCATCATCATTCCAGCCATAGGACGTCCGGTCCACTGCTGAACACAGGCCTCCCCCAATGATTTTCATCGGGGGGGATTGCCAATAGGGTAGTTGACACTACCAATCAATTGACATACTTTTTATGAGCTGTCAAAACGTACCTCTTCTTTAGAATGTGTATAACAATATCGGACAGTGACGTCACTGTTTACCAAACTCGACTGACTATCTATGTATTTATTAGTTTTAAAGCAATTAAAAATCCATTTTAAGAAACAATAAAAACATTTGACTGAACAAATTAATTAAATCAGGTGTTATTTTAAAAAAGAAGTGTCTTGGAATTATTTATGAATGGTGTCAACATCCTAATACTCGCCACGCTTGGCAGGCAGGTTGGCGAGCGCAGTTTTTTATAAGATTTCGCACGCAGACGCTGCTGCCCGTCTCGTGCTACAGGAATTAGTCACCTCTTACGACACGCCCCCCCCCCCCCTGTTGGCAGTGGGGAAGTGTATTCTTTACGGCCGTCCCCACACGGCACATATATAAACCTAAAAATATATTATATAAACGTAATGAATAATTTATTTTAGAAGTTTATATGAAAACATTCAAAATTTTAAACTCTATAACTGGCACCGACTGCAAAAACATCTAATTATTAAAACAGTAACATATATTAAATTAACATTTTGTGTTATTTTCGGTTTGCTTTTATTTATTTTAATAAGTTTCAGTAGATACTTTGCACCGTAAAACTTAGATTCCTGAATGAAATAAGTCCTTTATGAAATAAAACAAAATATTTAATTAAGATACTTAATAGGTATTAAAATTTATTAAAATAAACTACAACTTGTTTTAAACATTTTTTTTATAAAACGAATTTTTCTATCAGTGATTAATGTCGAATGGGGGAAATCGAGTTTAGATATTTTAGCCCTATTTATAGGTTAAAAAAAATGTTTTGTTCCACAGTAGTTACAGTAAAGAGACATTTTATTTATTAGGATTTCTCTTTGGAATTCGGAATTAAAAAAAAAAAAAAAAATTTTAGATTCTTAGTAATCTATTACAATAGTTTTCTTTGTTAATTTATTTTATATAACGATTGTTAATTTTTAAAATCACATGAGGCAATAATTGCGATAATTTCAGACTCAGTAGTGATTTATTATATTTACGAGTATCTAAAACCATGCAATATTACAGAATTTTGGTACGAGAGTCTCAGAGTTACACCGTAAATAGGCAGACGGGCTGGTCGAAACTGTATGGCTACTAACTAACTTACTAAGCAGTGGCTGAAAATCAGTGTTCTGCTCTTTGAGCACTACCAGCACTGAGCACCTGCTTTTTGCATTGCTGCGCACACACTATCTATTTCATATGTTTAATTTTACTTCTAACTTTTTTATTTGTTACTATTAAGTACATATATTTAAATTAATTATTTATCAAAATGTTTTTATTGTTATTTGTTACTACCTAATAATATTATTAGAATTTTTAACTTTAGTCTAAATTATTATAATGTGTGTGCTTTGTGTTTTGCAAATAAACGATTTATCTACCTATCTATGGGTTCTTTGTTGTACTACGGAATCCTAAAAAGGTGCATGCGTTCTGAAAACCTGCAGCTGTGAGTGACGATACCATTTCTGTGAAATATCGAAGATAGTGAAATCATTATCTCTAATTAAACATTTAAGCTATCGATAGGTAATTATGAGTTATCAGTATATTTGGTAGTATTTTTAACCCAACGTTTGTACCTCGGCAAGTACGAACACAAAAAGTCGCTACAGGGTACTAATTGCCTCATTTTTCTTAGCATTTAAATAAATAACTATTCATATTTATTTTCCTTATTTTATTTTGTTTGTTTGTTTATAGGTAACTTCTTCAGATACGGTTAATTGTTTAAATCTGAATAAATATGAATTCTAAGATTATAAATAATCCTGTTTAATTTTTTTTGTTTGTATTATAACTTTTAATACTTAGTAACAATTATAATAAATTGCGTATTGATTCATAGAGATATGTTTTTTAAGCTAAGTATTTTGTAAGATTAACGAAACTAAACTGTCAATATAATATTTACTATATCAAATAGCACAAACGGTTTAATATTATTCTATGAAAAATATGTATTTTTATCACCCTGTGGTAATTATTTCCCGGTAGCGACGAACAGGTTATTTAGATATTTAATAACAATGTATTACGCGAGAATTACGTGACTATCATCAGGTGTTCATAGATATTTTTTTATAAGAGAAGTGGGATAATGGATGAGGACATCCACCAATAGATTCGAGATATGATCTCGCCGAAGCATCTTAGTAGGATGTTTTATTTTTACAATAGCGACAAAACATAAAAAAAAACAAAAAACAAAACGATACTAAAAATTGCTTAAGTTTAAATTATTATAAAACAATACCATCAGACTAAGATAAAATACTAATAATTTTATCTTAGTCTGATGGTATTGTTTTATATTACTAAACAAATTATTCTAAAAATCCCACTTATTATGTAGCCTCAAACTAAGCATAGCTTGTTCGATAGCTTAGCTAGATAGATAAATAGTTATTTTGACATCTACGACTCAAGTAACTTTGTACCTGCATGTCTGTTTTTCGAGCAGGAATATACCCCGGGACCACCAGACTTGATAGTCTCAAGTGCAAACCACCATATCAAGACGATCGTCCACTAGAGCAACACGAAATCTGAGGTGTGCTGGGCCCCGGTAAAATTAATTGCATAGTAAGTCGTTAAACAAGGATTTAAAAAATACTATCGGACTAATATGCTTTAAATAAAATGTATTATATCTGATACGGGGTAGGGACTTTTCTTCCCATTGTCCTTTACTGCAAAAATCTTAGAAACTTCCATGCCGTTGGGTCTTATTTTCTGTCGCCATCTTAAAATAGAAAACTAACTTTTTTTAGCTTATAAATTAATTTTTATCAATAATACTCAGTTTAAAATCAAACTTTCTGTTCTGTCCGACCTTCAGACAAAAAGTTGGCAAGTAATTCGTTATTAAAGAGAAATATTTTTTTTGTATAAAATTTAATAACGGCTTCTTGAACTATTTGTTCATAGGTTAAAATCTTTTAATAAAAATCCCTATGAAGAGAGGATATTATAAAGTAGAAGTTGAGTACATAAACGACAAGTGCACGTGAACTTAAAACCGACCTAGCTTGCACTTACACATATACATAATATTATTTTATCGTAACTGTGTTTTCTGTAAAAAAAAGACTGGCAAAAATGGCAGAGTTTCTTGCGCCGTTTACTCTCTTACCAGCTATTAAGGTAGTCCATGAAGCGATGGTAGGGGAAAAAATATTTTTAGGAAATAACACAATGATTTTAATGCCTTTTAATATAAAAATAACAGCATACCCGTCAAGGGTCAAAATTTAAAAAAAACCGGCCAACTGCGGGCGGACTCTCGCACGAGGGGTTTTAGGAATTTTAGTCGGACGAGAAGATATCACTTAGTTTCCCGAAAGCTGCCTAACCGAGTAAGAATCGTCGTGCATCCTTTTTGTCGAAGTTAGACCTACATGGTGTCCTATACGGATCGTCTGTCCTAGGTAAACATGTTCGTTTACAATGGGCAGGCCATTACTCGCTCGCAGAACTGATAACCGTTGGTGAAAAAAGGTTCTCGATTGGCCACTACGAACTTGAAGATTGCGGGCAGCCGTTGAAAGCAAACGGCCCAGGCCCGCGATTCAGAACCTTTCGGTAACAAATTGTCGACTGGAAAACCACGTGACACTATAGGGTTTAACATTAGTGCCACGTGATACATCGGTTGACAACTCGTTATCGTAACGTTCTGAATCAGGGGCCAGGAGACGTTTTCAACTCGTGTACGTAATTAATTTCTATTGCCCACAATAATGATGATTAAATTTAAATCCGGTATGCAAAACTAAGGAATTTATAAGTACTACGTACGGACAACTGCAGGCCAACCTACCCAAAAAGATAAAGGTTGAATTGATTGAATTGATTTTGAACTTTATGTCCAATATTGAGAGATCAATATCAATTGAGAAAATTTGACGTTTTGTAGTAGGTTGACGTGCTGTTGTCTGTACAATAGTACTTATAAATCCTTGGCAAAAACCAATTGATTTTAAAATCCGGTAGTGAATCGCATAAAACGGAATGTCTGAATGAATCTCTGTCAACCATGTTTTCATGTCAATATCATTCTTCCGTAGTTGTACTAAACAAAAAACGAGTAGGTAAGACCACTCGTAGCAGAAATCACGGAATATTTAAAAAAGAGATTTTAGGTCTTCGCATGCGAATTTTGCGATTTCTTAAAATTAGCATGACTCAAAATGACGTCTTCAAAGCTGCTCGCTGAGGCGTTTATTGTCCACCAGTAGACTTTTAAATGTCGATAATTTATTTCTTTATTTCAGGCATTTAGCCCATAATATTAGTAACAAATTACCTTAAAACTAGTAGTCATAACTAGTAGTCATAGTGACTACAATTTTTATAACATTTTCCAAATGATATTATTAAATTAAATTATTCTTAAAAGGTTTACTTCGGACAAACAATTCAATTACAACATAAATAACAAAAATTGTTAAGAATAAAAGGCTTGTTAAAAATAAAATAAAAAACCTAATTATTATGTACATATTCTATTCTATTATATTACAACATTAAATTAATACAATATTTTGATACACAAAACGACTGTCATTTCAAAGTCAGTACATAAACCATAGCAGCGTAGTTCATGTACCGGCAATACAGTTTTAATGATGACAATACAATTTTAGGGGTCGAATACAAAAACTTGCTTGCAAACGACGTATTTTAAGTATATTAATAGATAATTCATGCGGTAAAAAAGTGCCAAGTAATTCGCACCTGCGCTAGCTATCTGATACGGCGCGTCCGTGTAAGTAAGATTACTTAATTAATCACTACGTAAGGGTTAAATATTAAATGCAAACGATATATAAACTAGTTAAGATTTTTTTAAACACAAACGCAAATAGATAGGTGATATAAATTTGACATCAATTTTTTTTATTAATACTTTATTGCACATATTCGAAAAGAGGCCGCTTCCAACCGGCCAATCTGGAAGTCATTGGGGGACGCCTATGTTCAGCAGTGGATATCCTATGGCTGAAATGATGATGATGATTCTCTGCCAGTCGAGTCAACCATTAGGCTTAATAGAGATACTTTGTGGGCAGTGCCACAAAGGAGCTTTTTAGGGTTCCGTAGCCAAATGGCAAAAAACGGAACCCTTATAGATTCGTCATGTCTGTCTGTCTGTCTGTCTGTCTGTCCGTCTGTCCGTCCGTCCGTATGTCACAGCCACTTTTTTCCGAAACTATAAGAACTATACTGTACTACTGTGTGTACTGAAACTTGGTAAGTAGATGCATTCTGTGAACCGCATTAAGATTTTCACAAAAAAATAGAAAAATAATAATAAATTTTGGGGGCTCCCCATACTTAGAACTAAAACTCGAAATTTTTTTTTTCGTCAAACCCATACGTGTGGGGTATCAATGGATAGGTCTTTAAAAATGATATTGAGGTTTTTAATATCATTTTTTTCTAAACTGAATAGTTTGCGTGTGAGACGCTTCCAAAGTGGTAAAATGTGTGTGTGTGTGTGCCCTGTAACTTCTAAAATAAGAAAATGATAAATCTAAAAAATATATATAATGTACATTACCATAAAAACTACCAGCGAAAATTGGTTTGAACGAGATCAAGTAATTAGTTTTTTTTTAATACGTCATAAATCGTAAACCGCAATTTAACTTTCATAATGTTATGGATTTCATTTTGCAATAAAAATACCATAACTATGACTCGATTGTCGTGATGGGTGAACTTTTACTCATAACGGTACCTACAGGTTTGTACGGAACCCGCGGTGCGCATGTCCGACCGGCACTTGGCCGGTTTTTTTAAATCTTAAAACCTAAAGGTTACGTAAGTATGTGCCATGCCATTATGTCTGTTTGTAAGAATCATTGTTTCCTTACTTATTTTATTAAAATTATAAAAGTGTTTTTATCTGGGATGATTTTTAACGTTAAATGATAATGATCAGGTCAACCGATTATTAGAAGATTATCAGAACTTTACACTTTTTATTTAACTGTTAAAAGCGGCATAAGCGGTGAAACTCTTTAATTGGCTAGAGCTACTATTTAGACCGAATGTAATGTTTAATTGTAACACAAGCTGTTAAGTTTCCAAAAAAAACAGTTTTACTCGTTTGAATGGAATTCAAATGAGGTGTTACATAAATGGGGGACTTTAAGGCCAGTAAGTATCTTTTCAGCCATAGGACGTCCACTGCTAAATATAACTACGTCAGTAACTTTTAACTTTTTAAGTATTTCTTGTATTTGCTATTGTTTTAAAAAATATGCATTGTACGTTTAGCAGCTGAATTACTAATTTTTGCGTTTCGGTAAAATTGAAGTACATAGACAAGCGATTGAAAATATTTAACAATACTAGCGTGCGTAAAACTCACCAAAACTTCATCGAAATCAGATGAATACATTAAAATTAAATTAATTAGATTTTTTACTAATTTATTAATTATTATTTTAAAAACAATGTACGTATTTATTCATTACATTAATCATTAATTGTGTAAATTTTACAATGGTATAGCCTTTTTTTTGTAATTTTTAAAATGTATATTGGACCATTACTATACACATTGGCTTTTTGACCATGACCATGACCAATAAAAAACTGCAAATAGGCCTAAATTAAGCTCTTTTACACGTCCCAATTTTTTTTTTACCCTACCACTGCTTCGGGACAATTGTGAGAGACCCTAAGGATGTCTGGATGAAAAATATTTTGGTATGAAGTTTGTGCAATAAACTTTTAAATAAAGAGTGAAAATGGGACCACTGTATGCCAAAGGACAGAAAACAGATGGAGCAAGTCGAATGGAGGCCGTTTTTGCCGTGAAACTGCATTTTAAAACCTGTCATATTATTCACAACATTCACACATAACTAGAAGTATGCATTTTCTTTTAGGGAAAACTTTGATTTTTCTAAATGAAAATTAAGATGATTTCTCGAATAAATCAACAATGAATTGAATGTTCAGTATGATTATGATGTATATGAGTTGTACTTACAAACAATATTATTAACATTTTAAACTTTTTTTGTTGAATTTTTAACTAACACTAAACGGGTATTATGCAACACATAATTAATTTAAGTTTATCGGTAGTTATCCCGTCACCACGGCCTATGCAACTATAGGTCGAAACGTCGGGAAAAGGTTAGTGTGTAGTGTTAATATTGTTAACTTTATCAGTTTATAGTTTTTACTTGCTTTTTCAGTGATTGCAGTTAAAATATATTTTAAATTGAGTTATATTTGGTGTCATGTTTTTGCAAGACCTATTAAGAGAATTAGATCCAATCTACTTCGTTTATAACCGGGATAAAACATGTAGTGTTAAGAACTGCCCTGAAAAAATAAATTACCGGTGCGAGGTACCTACTTAATATCATTTTTGTAAATTCTTCTTGGCTAGCTTCTGAAGCTCCTTCGTCTCCACTAGCTCACATTTAATCGTCCTAAAGAAGTGGTAGGGTAAAAATCCGTATGTGGAAGTGCCATGGGCAAAAAGTATCTATTGAAGATTACACAAAAACTTATCCTGTTTCATAACGTTTTTCAATTCCCTTCTTAAGCTCGCTGATTTCTAGATAAAGCACTAATCGATGAATCTAATGTGATATTGTTAATACCTTTAATCATGTATTTAAAGTAATTTATACCTAAATTAAATGTATTCAAATTTGATTGTTGGTGTGAGACGTGTCTGTAGTCAATAAAAAATAATTTCATGAGTGTGATTTGAATTAAGTGTTCATGTCTTAGAAGATTGTTTAGTTATAATAAAATACCTTAAGTAAGTATGTAATGACGTGACATATAGGGTGTTTCAAAATTAGTGTCAAGTGGATTTCCAGAGATTCAAGGGGTATCAGAAACGACCGTTGATCCACAATTTTTATAATTTATTTTATGTATTTATTAACTATTACAAATAATCAGGCCGATATAGAAGTCATTGGGAAAGGCCTATGTTCAGCAGTAGAGGTCTTATGGCTGAAGTGATAAACGATGAATAGATGTAAAATTAATTAAACTAACTTTAGTAACCGTAGCCCGTAACTTATTAATTCATGCCTTTTTGACCAACATTATATCAAAAATAAACGAAGACGTGACAAAAAATACACAAAAAGCATGAAAACTACAAAAAATACAAAACTTACATGGGTAATCAGATTTAGGTACTCTTATGGGTTTTCTATTTCTGGATTTCCGCTAGACACAATTTTTCGGGACATCCTATATTTATTTTTAAATATTAAAACGAGTGCATTTACCGAATTATAAACAAATAGCTTATTGTATGTATAAAACGTGTTGATTCATTCAATTAAACTGTTTTCGCCCTTGCAGTTTATTAATTTGTGTAAAAATGTTTTAGAATGGGTACGGAGACTAGACTAAGAGTAAATGCCTCAAATCAAACAAACTCAACACCGAGCCATACTGAATCTGAGCAGAGCCCAAAGTACTGGGATCCTTTGACAGAAGGAGTCAAATGGATCGAGAAGTATGCTGGGCCTTTAGATAAATTCTTTAATCGGATACCAGGGTTCATCAGCACCTTCATCGCTACGTTAGCTATTTTTACATTTGGTTCAACTTTAAGAGGTAAGACAAAATTTGAGATTTGTATAATATTATGTTATTATAATATAATACAATAAATAAAGCAAAAAGGTTTTGGAATGGAGGCCTTGTACCGGCAAGCGCAGCGTAGGACGTCAACCCACAAGGTGGACAGACGACCTGGCAAAGGTTGCAGGAAGCAGCAGGATGCAGGCCGCTTCTAACCGGCCAATCTGGAAATCAATACGGGAGGCCTATGTCCAGCACCACTGCTGCCAGCCATAGCAGCCTGCACTGCCATAGGACGTCCACACGTCCTATGGCTGAAATGATGAGGATTTTGATGTTTATAATATCAATATGTGCAATGTATCAATTCCCTTTTACGAGAAATGAAACTAGATAATTTTTTCGAGCTGCCAGACGACTTTTTCTTGCCGGGGGTTTCACTTTAGTAAATCAAGACTGCAGTTAATCAAAACCAATGTGCTTATAAATAAATAAATATTTGAAAACATCACATAAATTTCTCTGGTCCTAAGGTAAGTAGATAACCACTTGTATTATAGAAATCAGAAACAACGACGGTACCACATCACCCAAGACAGCATAGAAAAGCTAGTTTTCTACATTGACCCGACAGAGTGGCAGAGGTGACACCAAGTCCAGCATACTTGCCTCTCGACTACGGAGGTCGGTATACTCAAAGGGTTTTAAAAAATATGCTATCCAAATCCTGGCTCCATATCAAATCAGCTTGGTAGTTAATGTATTGTCGAGCGAAGCCGAAAGCAATAGCTGGTATATTAATCGATTCTGGTTGAAGTTTAACAATTCTCTTTACTCAATTATATTCTTTTTCAGGAGAATGGGTGATAATTCTGGTGGCTGCGCTTAAACAGATAACAGGTCACACACAGAACCACAGCAATGCGACATCTGAAGACTTTTTTCATTTGTTCACTCCAGAGAAGCTAAAGATGGAAGGCTTCAGCATAATATTCATAGTGGCTCATACTGTGTCTTATTCCATGTACTTTCTAATCGGCGGATTCTTACATGTAAGTCATACCTTTGAAATATTACGCATAACAGGCAACAATTTATCAATTAATATGCTTAAAATCTATATATATAACTTAGTTACACCATTAAGGTATAAGTCAAGAAGGGCTAGGCCAATTTTTATGATTTATGATTTTTTGGATTTGTCTAAGTCCCGAATAGCAGAATAACTATTAAAACATTGAAAAATTCACGAAAAATAAAAACGAGGCGGTATGAAGTTTACCGGGACAACTAGTATATGATATTTTGTAGTGTATCTTATTTAATAAATTAATGTCAGGCTTCAGCCGTTCTAGTGCTGAGTAGGAACGTGAGCTGTTCAACGTAGACCTCTGCAACGCACGCTTGCCCTCGCCCTTCAGTTACAGATATAATAAAAAATCAGCTAAGAGTTTTTCGAGGTTTTTACAAAAGAAATGTAATTTTAGGAATGTTTTACTATTTACCGAAGCATACCGCAAAAGTTAGTATAATAAAAATAACAAACATAATTAGAAAAATGTTTAAGCAAAGTTCAAACATGTCCTTTGAAATTTAAAAAAGACAGGTAAAACGAATTTTAAATAATGAAAATAACCTTAGCTTAAGTGTCCAGAATTTTTAGTTTGTCTTGAATCTCAGAAATACTAATACTTTTATAAAATGAAACCGCATCAGTAATTTCCTAGATTACTTCAATTAAATTCAATATAAGTATTTATTGCATTACATAATGTTACACAGGTGTTAATTGTAGACCCTGTAGGGCACAATAATAAGGTAAGGAATTGTGAATAGGGAGGAAGACGCCAATCCATACATATTATAGTTAGATTGATTTGTTTATTTTGAGAAATTGTAGGAAATTAAGATGTCATATAATAATTATTAAATAATATAATTAATTAAAAAGTATTCTTTCAGGCGTTTAAATATTCTTATTTTTGGATTTCATTTAATTTTTAAAATTATTTTCCTACAAGATCTATTAAAACAAAAACGTATGTATGTTATTTTATTTTATATACACATAAATGTCTCATTTTTTGCATATGTGACGGTTTATTTTTTTCAATTGTAAGATAGAAGTAGTTAAATTGTACCCGTTCGGCTGCACCTAAACCACATTTAGACTAAAATTTGTCCCCTAAAACAACATTTCTTAATTTTCAGTGGTATTTCTACATGAATCGCCGCGACACAGCGCACGAGTGGAAGATCCAGCCGACAAAATGGATCACTCCAGAGCTTGAACGTCACGAGATCATGGTGGGAACCTTTTCCCTGGTAGTTGTGGGGACTTTCTCTGCCTTCCTCGCGACCTACATATACAACGGAAACCCCTCGACAGTGTACTACCAGTTCGACGAGTACGGATGGCTGTGGTTCTTTTTACAGTTCCCCGTTATCTTTGTTTATTCTGTAAGTATTTTTATTAAGATTCTAGCAGTTGCCCGCGACTTCGATCGCATGATCTTTAGTTTATTCATAAAGGATTTTCTGCACACCTTTCTCAATCTTTTCATTAAAAATAACATTTTCCTGACAATAATTAACACAAATAAAAAAGAATTAGCGAAATTGTTCCATCCATTCACGCGTGATGCAATGACCAAGGGAAATAGAGATTCATTTTTATTTATACAAATATATATCGCCAATCACCTCACATACGTCAAATATTAAATACTATAATTCCAAACAGCTTTTTATTGACGATGATATCACATTTTTTTGTATAAAAAAATTAAATTATCTTTATAATACCTACATCATGTTTTTATGCATGTCACGGATTTAAATTTCTACTGTTTTGACTATAGACAAGGATTAGCTTTGCAATCTCGGAACCCCGGTATTTAATCTTATCTAATTTTAGCTGGTAGGTAGATTGGTGGGCACCATAAATGCTCGTATAAACTTTTTAATATTTGTGTCATTTTCCTAAAACATTATATTAGTTTTTTCTTTGGGTAATTTTTTTTTAATACAGGGTGGCCAGATAAGTGACGTCCAAAAATTTTTTTTAGGTGGTTTGCGTTGAGAGGTATCTGACTTACCCCTATGTATGTTCTACGATTTTTCGTAGTTTTGGAGTTAGGATTTTTGTAAATGGACTATGAAGCCTACGAAGTACTACTATATTATTATTATTATGAAAGCTTAGTCTACCGCATTATAATAAGTTACTTACAAACTAAGAAATTATCAGTTTAGATTTTTAATTTTAAGTTGAAAATTTAAATGATAACTCACTTATCATAAATTCTCAAATTTTGGTAAATTTTGTAGCAACTTGCATTAAAGTTATGAGGCTGTTAATTTTCTGCATAAAAGCACAGTTTATAGAGATTTAGCTGCAAGAAAAATAAATCGAAGAAACCTCCTACTTTTTTTTGAAAATTTTCAAACTGTTTCAGTTGGAGAAATTCATAAAAAAGGCTGCCCAAAAAGCAATATTAATTTGTATGCTTGTTTGAAATTAATTAAATCTATCTTGTTTGAAGGGTTCAAAACTCTCATTTGCATCTAAACTGTGCTCTCATTTGAGAAACTTAAATTTAAACCTGTCATAACAATAAGTGTTTCTGTTCCAGGACTATACAACTTACATCCTCCACCGACTATACCACACTCCCTTTCTATACAAACACTTCCACAAACTTCACCACAAGTACAAGCAACCTACAGTGTTCTCAGTGACTGCCATCCATCCTGTGGAGTTGATGCACATTCAGCTTACCAGCTGCTTGCCTCTTTTCGTGATCCCTGTTCATTGGTGTAAGTATTTTTTATCATCAGTCATTTTTAATCTTCCGTACCTCAAAATTAAAAACGGAACCCTCTGTATATTTTTATTATCTCGGAAACGCGTGGAATTCAAACGAAAAATCAAATAAAAACGTACATTTCGATACTCAAGAGAATTCAAATTTATAGGGTACCCTTCCGTTGATCTAGAACTATAAAATTTGGCAAGTAATATCGTCTTATACTACAAGTACAAGTATAATTGTAATTCAATTTTGTAATTAATTGGTAATTAAACTGCGAGACTCGATTCCTGACCTATTTATAATATGTGCCTACAAAAATTTGTACGGAACCCTCAGTGGGCGAATCCGACTCACACTTGTCCGGTTTTTATTACAAACACATTATTTTATTGAACGCGTCAATCAAAAAGAACGCGTGGTAGTTGAATAGGTAGATGATTTCTAAGGTACTGGCCAAGTAGCGATTCACACAGTTTAATTTTCCAGCAGAAATTTTGATTTTGACTTTATGAGACAAAAATCAATATAAAATTTTCATGCTTGTTTGAAATCAATTCAATCTATCGTATTTGAATGGTTCAAAACTTCTATCTTGTATCTAAACCGTGTTCTCATTTGATAAACATTATAATCATTATAAATTTGATGTTATCAAGTGTAATAATGATATTACGAATATTAGTCACGTAGCGTTTTTAAACAAAACAATTAAAACAAAAGAAATATACTGATACAAATTTTGGCTTATACCACGGATAACTGTTCGTTAGTTTTTTTTGTCATGATTACTTTACTATGAAGTTAACGTCAAACGTCAAAGTTAACGTTAACGTCAATAATCGTGAAATATTTCATTTTTATAGTTTCCTTCTATATGGTTGCTCTCTACACTTACTACCATGGCATCCTCGCCCACACTGGCGTCAACTTCAAGCCGCATTGGTGGCAGCCCTGGCAACCCGATGTAGAATTCCATGACAAGCACCATGAGTTCTTCCACTGCAACTTCGGATTCAACATGTTCCTTTGGGATAAGGTTGGTACTTTAAAATAAATAAAAAAAACAATCAGCCACTCTTTAGATGCAGGCTGTTGCAAACCATTCTTTAGTGGAAAAATGGAGTCAAAGTTAGGTAATACTAATAGTAATATTTATTGTTAAATCAAATATATTTGTCAAAAATAAAGCGCACAAGCAAGTTCAGCTCAAAATTTGTAAAATGTAACTGATAGTTTGGAATAAACTTTATTTAAAAAGTGTACTTATGAATGTGGAGTTTGTACTATCATAACCGACGCACTTCCAATGTTATAAATGCCGGGTCCAACTGAAAGTAAGCTTGCTTAATTCTGGTATCGTAACCACGGGATAAGGTCTTGCGTTCCGTACTTCGGTCAAATTGTGTAATAACTTTTAATTATTTTCTCATTTCTGGGTGTGATGGTTACATAAAATTGCAGTGAGGTACCTTGAAAGCGCCAGGTGTGCCCAAGACACTAACAAAATACGTTTTGTCGACTTGTCTCGAAGCGCTAGTAGGGCCCAAAAAATAAGGAGACATGTTCTGGCCCCATATGGGCCAATAATGCTATTATTGACGTTCATAAGTGGCAATTTTCTGTCTTAAACTAAAATAAATATTTTTTGACTTTGACTTTGGCTTTGTGACTTTCATAATCAGCTCAGCAGTATGATAATAACTATGATGACGCCCAGACGCTAACTCCTAAATAAGTAATTAAAAGTTACCAAACACAACTTACTTAACTTGCTAAATGTAGAGATAAAGCATACCATACATTATAATTTAAGATTAAGGTAAATATAATTGTGAGGTTTCTGTCTGATGTTTGCGGTCTTGATATTTAATACCTACCTACCTAGACATACCTAGACAGCTATTGTTTGTGATCTTCACAACAATAACCTAATCGCGATACGTGTGCTGTGTGCTTTTGAGCAGTTCCCTGGGTATCTTCAAAATCTACGATCAGTTGACCATCGATAGATCCTATTGCTTGTAATTTTAATAACAGTGACATAATCATAATGCACATACCATCATGCGGTGAAGAGTTTCCGTTTATAATCTCGTACCCCATCATAAAATCCTAACCAAAATTACTTATATAGGCAGAATACACAGACGGTAAACCCAATTGTATAAAAAAAAAACAGTTCACGTGTATCGAGTAGATATCGCGTACCACACATATAAAAAAAACACTCGAGTGTTTTTTTTCAATTCGAATTGAGAACCTCCTCTTTTTAGTCGATTATTATTATGATTTAGTCTCGACCCAACAATCATTTAATATCGTATCGCAAAGACCACATAATCTGTCACTTCAATATTTTTTAACTTAAAAAGCATATATCCTTATTATTAGCCCTTCGCGTTCCGTTTACTCGTGTCAGACTGGAAAAACAATGGAGAAAACTTTGTGTGGCACGCGAAGGATTCTAGTGACGTTATTAGGTATAGTTTATTGTATTTTTTTTTGTTTTTGCAGCTTTACGGAACCATGAGACAAACAAACAAAGTTTACACTGAAGAGACATTCCATGGAAAAGCGCCAGCCATCGACACTCCTGAGGGCAAAGCATTGATCGAGAAGGATCCCGAACTAAAGGAAAGCCTCATTGGTAACAAGACTTCACTCAACTCATAATGGAACTGTATAGAACATAGATTTAGTTTTTTTAAATATTTAGCTAATAGTTTAGACCTTATTCATAATTTAAGTACCTAGAAAATGTTCCATAAAGGGAAGAACATTTAAAAATATATTAGGCTTAAACAAAAATAATCCAAGATAATTGAGATTAATGTTGATATAAATCTTGAGTTGATGAAATAAAAATTGTTTAATTTATATTATTTTTTATTTTGATTATCACGTCTTAACAAAGTATTTTTATTAAATAAGTAGTATTTAGGATAAAATTGATACAAAATAGTAATTTTTACGTTTTTAACATAAAAATAATTATTTATTTAATAGAGGCTTTAAGCCGCATAATCCATTCTTTTCTGCCACAATGAAGGAAGATCATTAATGTTGTCAGTAAAACCAAAGGGACTTGTATATTGCAGGTCACAATTTTAGTCACAGTTTTATTAACAAAAGAAACGTTGCTTTCTTTAGAAGAAAACGAATTCCCAAGACTGATCCTGGAATATGGGTTGCCTAAGATCCCTAGATCGTCAAAGTTGCAAAACGTTTGACGACATCAAAGATTAGAGAAGCGTCCAAGCAAGTGACCGCCCAAGAAATTGGAAACTTTAGCGACAATAATTCGCGATTATTATCACAGTAACTTTTTTTTTAGTTTCCGTTAATTTGATACTGTTGAAAGCACGTACATTGGCATCAAAAAATTTTGATATAGCTGTGAAGATTTAATAACGAGAGTCCTATTGGTATTTTGATTATCAGTTGGCACCATTGTCGTTAGGATTCCACCAATTCGTTAATATTTACTTAAGTTAATGAAACATTTTTGATGTAATACTGTTGTAAAAACAGAATGGGATTGAAAAGTAGATCACCAAAAAAATAACAAAATTTTTACCTCCAGTACTAGTTTCTTGCAAATATATTCGATTTTTAAAACAGCATAGTTTTAGCACGTCGGAAACCGGGGACCGCGCGGGTCTTATTTACCTATCATATTTGTTCGCAATCGTTTAGACATACCCGCGCGTTTTGGTTACGGTTATATATGAACGGTTGCAAGCAATGTAAGGTAAATAAGACCAGCGCGGTTCCACGCGATTTTAAAACCGTGCGGTTCCCGCCGTGTCTGAACTCACTCTAAGTTCATATTTCTCTTATTTTTAAGCTTTGTGGCTGTTTACTTTATTACTGTCAAAAACAATTTTGCGCGACCTTTGAGGCATATTCACAGTCAACTTTTGTCTCCTATTGGTGATAAAACTGAACTGAAACATTTTCATCTGTCTGTCTTCGAGTCATGCTACTGACTTTGATGAAATTGACAGAAGATGTTAAAGGTAAGTTAGAGATATTGTCAAAAACTTTCTGGAGGGATTAAAGGTTAAATAATTCAGTTTTTTTTTATTCAGACATGAAAAAAGATTGAACAGGTCCCGCTTCAGGTTGGATTGGTCGTTTTTTGGAGGGTACTCACAATTCATCAAACGAGTAACATGACCGCTTGTCATCGATGAAAATTGCACGGAGTGTAAATGGTATGTAAGGTGGTCTCCTGCGCACATCAGATGGATAAGAAGAATAAAGGTAAGATCAATCCAATATTAATTCCCCCTAGAGATTTCAAATAGTCTAAATTGACATGACGTAACAATTGCCTCATTATTATTGCTAGGCTATCAAAAACCTTGTTTATAATAAAATCAATTTAGGTAATGTGCAAAATCTTCAAAATAGTGTTAGCCATAGGACGTCCACTGCTGAACACAGGCCTCCCCCAATGATTTTCATCGGGACGGATTGCCAATACTCGCCACGCTTGGTATGCGGGTTGGCGAGCGCAGTTTTTTATAAGATGTCAAATGCAGACGCTGCTGCCCGTCTCGTGCTACATGAATTAGTCGCCTCTTACGACACGCCCTAATTATTTGATGATGATAATGAAATAAATAAAACGTTTCAACATTCACACTTTATAATTATCTAGCTCCAAACTAAGCAAAACTTGTACTTTGGCGACTAGATAACGGATAAACATACCTAATAAATACATTTAACATTCATGACTTATGTAAAAATGCTTGTGCTCATCACACAAACATTGCTCGACCCCTTGCGGGCATTAATCATGAAATATCCACAGAAAAAAATCCAAACACATTGTTTTTGGATTTTTGAATTTTTAAAAACATTGTTTTTGAAAATGGGGAAGCACACTGCATATTCATTCTGATAGGTGTCGCATTGTGTTTGGTATTTGGTGCTCATAGCGATTATTTGATTGTTTCTGCTATGACTTGAAACTGTATTAATACCTAATGAAAATTGATATAGTAAGAAACATGGACATAGAAAAATAACGAAGGTAATAGACGCATTGGATTTTAGTACTAAGAAACTTAAATAGAAATGGGTTGGCCATATAGCAAGTATGAAAAACGATAAATGGACTAAGAAAATAACTACATGAAAAGGACCACTACATAAACGAAACAGAGGAAGACCTAAAATTGAGGGGGATAGATGAGATAATTAAAACAGTCGTTGTTGACTGGATTAACAACGCAAAGGATAGGGAGACTTGAGGAAAATTGGAGAAGGTCTTTGCTCGTTGCGTGGTCTATAAAAAACATATTATAACTAATAATAATTCACTATTTAATACAATAACATTAAACCGAATTTTCTATGTTCGTAAAATAATTAATTTCTCTCAAGTATGATAAATTTATTAAATTAAATCAAAATTATACATTATATGAATGATATTTCAAAAATGATCTATGTTATATTATTTAAAATTCAATCGACTAAAATTATGTTTTAAAAAAATCGAATTCTATAAACATTGCATGCTAAATATGAAAATGTTAATAAAAATGTAATTCGAGAATCGTATAATTTGGTAGTGAATTTGTTAACAAATGCGCTAAAATTATTCTAATAAGGAATAAATAAAGGCTACAATAACAATAATAATCCACAGTAAAAAATCCAAAAAACAATGAAAATGGAGAAGCACACTGCATATTTATCCCGATAGGTGTCACATTGTGTTTGGTCTGGTATTTGGTGCTCATAGTGATTATTTGATTAATTCTGCTATGACTCGAAACTGTATAAATACCTGGACTAGCAGCTGTCCCATGCAAATTACAAATAATTCAATAAAAATCAAAATCAAAATTTGGAACGCCATAAGTTACATTTTACGGTAGTGCCAATTTTTCAGGGACCACTCAGAATCAGTAACTAAATCGATCTGCGTAAAAAACAAACGTTTTTTATTTTTAATTCTTTCATTCTGCATTTGAAAAATAGAATACATAGGAAATTTACAATTACTTGATTAAATTGCACCGTATGTGCACTGCATGAGGTTCTTGTTGGAGCGGCAGTCGGCGTTTGCTCGTGATCTCTAATGAATGACAGCGCATCTCGCGTTTTATTTTCTGAAATTTTTTAGGGTATTATACTCCAGAAATACGACGACTAAAATTAATTACGATAAAAAAGTATTTTTATATTGTTCTATAGACCTTATGATAATAATGACCAAGTGAGTATGGGAGTTAGTATCGCTTTCAAATTTTTTGTGCCCTCATCTAATATGGCCTAATTTTATGTACGATTTTAGTACTTTTTGCTGCAGTTAAAATTATTGTTGTAATTCTTCGCATTTCGCAGAAATGCTATTTTGAATAATTTCGTAAACATATATTTTTTACGTCACGTTTTAATCTTCGTCTTACGTCACCTTTTACTAATTATTTATAACAAACTGGCTTACCTATGTTTGGAAGTTTATGAAGTATTTGGTAAGGAAAACGTTAACAGGGCAGCTTTTACAAAGATTATGGTGGTATGATCTGGTACAATAATCGCCATGCCACCAATTTAAGGTCTTGTTTTGAAACAGGACATGTGTGATAGGGGGAAACAAAGATGTGGGTATTAAGTAATTTCCAAGATGCCATAGTATTTTTGATTGCTTATTTAACTTTTTTCTTAATGACTGCCAAAGTAAATGCCGTGTTTGAAGTTAACAATAACAATAGCATATGACAGACAAGTAAATGACATTCAGTGCTGCCATGAGTAAACAAAAGTTACAAAGATATTATAATCGATTGTTCAATTTAATGTTTATAATTTTATTTCTCTCTGATCGGTGATAGTTTTTATTTTGGAATAGTTTCTTTATTACCTACTTCATGGAAGTGATTTTAATAATTTTAGGATATTTTACTGTACTACACTGTGCAAGTATTAATTAATCACCTAAAGATTTATTGTTATGTGTTCATAACAGTTTTAAATCGATCGATTTAAACCAAATTATGGAATAGCAACACTACATTTTCAACATCCACAAATAAAACAAATACTTTTATTTTCATTAGTTTTTATCCGGGGAAGTTCTGATTCCTTATTATTCTTACAAATCATTTTAATTAAAAACAGGAATTGTTGATGTCATAAACTAGTGTCACAACTTAGATTTCAACGATACTACCCATGGGCAATCACCTTTTGCACTACCTTTGTAATGTAACCCTGTATATGACTCTGCCTAAACGGTGGCTACAGTGCCAAAATAGCGAAAATCAAATAAGATGAATTTTTATAGATGCCAGTCAAGGTCAATACAGGTCAATGTGCTAAGTTGTTTACTGAGCATGTGATCAGATTCAATATAAATCCATTTATCTAGCTGGTTTCTCTGTTTAAAACGATGTCTGTGTGCAGTACGAATATATTTTTGTGTGCTTAGATACGCAGAATTGTGAAACAATAAGTCTTCCCCTTTTTCTGCTTTTAATTGATGGTGCATAAGATTAACATTTACGTTGACATTGTTTGACAAGACCAAACACGTTGGCGCCATCTGTGATAAGCTTTGCCTGTTTCCCATTGACCCTTAAATACTAATAACATCGCAGATGCTCACCGGACACGGATGTTTCAATAAAAGGCTGAGCGACATGAAGCTGCGAGAGGATAGTATGTGCGAGTGCGGACTGAGTGAGGAGGACAGACACCACGTACTGTGCTACTGCCCTCTGTATCCCTTCCTGTATACCTTCGACGTAAGATGATGGATGGGATCACCTCGCATAGTGTCGGCCCGGTGTGGTACCCCGATCTCGTCGCCTCGGAGGCGAACTTCAGACGGCTGCAGGAGTTCGCGCACGGTTGGCACAGAAGAAGGAATGGCTCGAGCTGCCCGGCACGGTGCCAGCGTAAGTGTGGCGTCAAGCCCCAGAAGAAGAATAGAAGGGACAAGGAACAGAAGATAAAATACTTGTAGAGAGTCAAGAATTGCACGCGGCGGAGTGCACACTGCCTAGCAGACGCAAAATCCGCGTGCATCTCTCGCGATTCGGCCAGTATAACCGCGAGGTTGGTATGGCCATTGTAGGTTGGTGGGTTTGACCCTTAAACACTGGTGAAGAGGTCGACGAGAGCCGAGACCACGCACTTTGGGATTATAGCCTGTACGCGGACGCCAGATCGAGATTGTTTAAGGCGATATATAGAGTTCAATCTGGTCCAATCTGTAATCGGGACCTTATTAGTAGCCGAATTGCTTGGGAGGCATTGTGCGAGTTCGCGCACTCCTGGCACAACAAACGTCGAACATTTGAGTTGTCGTAGAATTTTTCATCGAGAGTAGCCCGACGCGAAGTACCGTGTTTGTGGTGTCAAGCCCCAGAAGGGGGCGAGTTGCCTAACAGAAGGAACGGAATAAGATTTTGTAGGGAGCGAAGACACGCGCATGTTAGGAAAAAGAGCCCACGCAGTATCCACGTAAGCACGTAAGCGCTCTCCCCTGATTCGGTTCGTATGCCGCAGGGCAGGTAGAACCATGGGTTGGTGGAGGGATTGACCCTTAAATACTAATCATTTGTCGTTTTAGCGAGAGAAGCAAGTACTACAGTAGCGCTTTTAGTGTTAAAAAAACGTATCGTGTAACGTTAATTTTATGTTTTCGTCGCTGTAGAAACATAAATAAGACGTGACTGATAACGAGGTGATTACACATTTTTTTGGTAAAAAATTGGCGTTCAATTATGTTTCATAACGCAACCATAGTATATATTATATATACAAGGTGTAAAAAAAAGGAGCAATAGAACTTTAAGGGGTTATTCTACGGCTAAAATACAACAACTTTTTCTATGGGACCAACATTGAAGTATATGTAGGAATGTATTTTTTTATTGCATAATGCAATATTATTTGAATGCCTCAGTAAAACCTACTCGCAAACTGCAAATGCTTTGTGGTGTAACATGATGACCTCTCACATTGATAACCTGCAACTATTTATGATAAGCTCCAAAAGTAATTTTATAAATTTTAAAGTATTGTCATCAGACTCGTCTCTTAAAATTATCAGATGAGAAAATTGGCACACAAAAGTTTAAAGTGTCACTCACCATCGAATAGGATTTTGATTTTTTAATTATATATTGCTTTGTAGTAGAAGATAAGAAAACATAAAAAAACATTGTAACAGCTGATAGGTCATTTTGTACGGGTAAGTGATTTTGTTAAACATAAAAATTCACTATGTATACCTGTATTTTCAGCATCATTATTAGCCTTTGGAAGTACACTGCTAGACATAGGCCACAGCAAGCCGTTTATACCTAGCAGTTTCCTGCAACCTTGTAGGACCTATTCAAGTCACTACTGTGTCGGGACAACATTTGGCTGGTAATGAAAAAAAACTCTTGTCGTTTAAATAATTGACTACTTTATGTTATCTTTTTTTCGTAAGATTTTTTAAATGTGGATATTGAACTTATGAACGGGGGAATTTCCAAATATTCCGAAATATTGAATTCCGAATTGGGTATTCCGATTGTTTTTAATCCGAACTTCATAATTCCGAATAAATAAAATTTCTATCATTAAAAATTACAGATCTTATATAACTAAATTCTACTCAATAATCTAAAATTAAATTTTCCCGATTATCACAGGTACGAAAATTTAAAACACTGTAGTGTTATTATTAACAGTATTCCAATTATCAATATTCCGAAAATGGGATCGAGCTGGCGAGCGTTTCGTTACGTAAGGGCAAAGAGGCCGCACTTCCCGCTTGTCTTGCTTGCATGCATGTTTGCTTGCATGCTGCATTTTAATTGCATGCTTGCTTCATTTTAAATTACAAGCTGCATTATTGCAAATAAATAAAAAACTAGTAAATTGAAAATCATTATTTTGCGGTTTTAGGCGTTTAACTTTCCGAATTTAAATTATTTGTAATTGTTATAGTTGGAATTAGTATTTTTGGTCTGTCGGATAAATAAAAAGTCCAAACTGTAAACTGATCCACTTATCAACTCGCCATTATGAAATTAAAATTCATTAACTTTAGGAGTGTTAAGATGTCGAAATTTCAAAATAAATAATATAATATTGTACAACATCACACATTGCTCTGATCCTGTGATAAGTAGCTTATGCACTTGTGTTACAGAAATCAGAAACAACGAAGGTACCACAACACCCAAACCCGAGACAATCTAGAAAAGTTATTTTTCTACATTGACCGACGGGGAATCAAACCTGGGATCACAGAGATAGCGACACCAAGTCCGGTATACTCGCCTCTCGGATACGGAGTTACTCGAAAAAAAATAGGAATTATACTAATTAGAAATTTCCATTTCCGGCATTTTACACTTTTTGTTGTTTTGAAATTCGTGCTAAAATTTTTCGGAATCAAGCGGTTCGTATTTATGTAGCGTACCCCCCATGAATGGTTTTGGTAATTTATTGAAAACTTTCTCCAAGAATGAATTAATTATCTGCTGACTGATAGGACCCTTTAAGAGTATTATTAAAATACATTTTGCAAAATAATTACAATGTTATAATTTTTGTAAGATGTTATAATAGCTCACAAGAACGACATTGAAATTTAATAATCTTTCCTTTGTCTCGTAAGCTCGCAAATTTTTTGATAAACGTGCTAATCAGGGAATCTATTCCGATATTAATAATACCTGTAATCATGTTCATATTTAAAATAATTTATACCTAGAACAAAATTTACTTAAGTTTGATTGTTAGTGTATTGAAGACGTGTGTGTAGTAAAAAAAGATTAAACGTATGAGTGTGATTTTAATTTGGTGTTATAATCTTATAAGATAGTTTAGATTTAAGACTCAAAGTAAGTACCGAAGAAGAAATGTATATTATTTTGCACTCTACGTTAGTAAAATCATTTAAAACAGATACATATAGTAACATTATGTTTCATAGGAAATTCTTAATAATTCTAATCTGATTTGCTCTATTGAACTTTAGGCTAATTACTTTATTCTTAAATTAAATTTTAAATAAACTATTAAAATGCTGTTTCATAGTTTGCTAAAATCCAATGAAATTTTTTTTACAAGTAACATGACCAGAAGACTAAACACTTTGTGTATTTTTTCCAGGATGGAAACGAAGGCTAGACAAAGAGTAAATGCTTCAAATCAAGCAAACTCCACACCTGAACAGACTGAAACTATACAGAACCCTAAGTACTGGGATCCTTTAACAGAAGGAGTCAAATGGATCGAGAAATATGCTGAACCTTTGGAGAAGTTCTTCGAGCGGATACCAGAGTTCATCAGTACCTTTATCGCTACGTTAGCCATATTTACCTTTGGTTCAACTTTAAGAGGTAAAATGAAGTTTAAAATATTTTAAAATTTCAATATGCGCATACGTATTGCCAATTTATCGATAAAATTGCTTGTTTTTTTTAAGGAGTTTAACAATTACTTTTTACAGAGGATGTAAAAAATCATTTTCTGTCTTGACAATTTGTTTTTAGACAATTTACCATGTAACTGTGCCGTTAACATTTTTCAATTTTTAATCTATTATTTCATTAATAGGCAGCACTCCTTGTTTATACCACATTTTATTTGTCTTATCCTAACATAAATCTTCCATAAGTCAATCTATACATCGCTTCGTGATAGCTAGCAGCTTTGAGATAGCTCTCTATAAAATATTAACAAATGGATTATTATTAATATTATATAATATCTTTCTCTGTCACGTATACTATGTTTTATAAAAAATAGGAAAATATAGATACTAGGGCATTTGCTGCGTGCGATACGATGATTTTGTGAGAACAAAAGAGTAAACCTGACTGAAAGAAGCCCATATTCCCAACAGTACGGTGTGCAGTACATTTGCGCTGTTACGAAGACTATTAACTGCCGCAATCAGAGATGTCACTTAACTTTAATGGTTACTTAAGAAAAATCTGTGATTCTAAAGTCGATACGAATAAAGACAATTATTGAATTAACTCGCTAAAAGTTGCTGACATAGCTCAACGGATTAGCAGGCTGAAGTGGCAGTGGGTAGGGCATATGGCACGTAGAACTGACGGCCAATGGGACCGAAATGTTCTAAAATGGAGGCCACGTACCGGTTAGCGCAGCGTAGGACGTCCACCTGACCCACCACGTAGCAAGGTGGCCAGTCGACCTGGTAAAGGTTGAAGGAAGTCACTGATTGCAGGCCGACTCCAACCGGCCAATCTGGAAGTCAATGGGGGAGGCCTATGTTCAGCAAATAATAATGATGGTGATGATTGAATTAACGAAAATGTTAATCAACACTCTCTAAGTGCGGCAGTCAGACTTTAGACAAACTGTTGACAGGTGTTTAATAGCGCAGAATATCAAATTTGCATCTGAAGCTACAATAATAGCAACTATAGTAAAATAATCCAGTCAATACTAAGCCATATAAAACCAAAGTCAGGACTAAGTATAATAAAATATTGTTAAAACTCGCCTCCAAACTATTTTAATGATCCACTAGAGTTCGAAGTAGTTAAAATAACAAACTTTATGGCGATAGTGAAGTTAATATTGAAAATGTAAATCGGCTTACTAGTTTGCATTTTATTGAAAATTACGTCTACAGTTTTAACATTAACATTTCATTTACGAACTGATTTAAGTTATATGCTTGAAACTTAGAATCAATTATGGCAACCTCTCTTGAGCTTTAAGATTCTAAAGTCTGCGGTATTTATATTTTGCGAGAAATACTGACTACGCGAGAAACGTATTTCGGTTAATGGTTCGTATGGTTTTGCTTTTCATATTTCACTATTAACTTCTTAAGGTCTGGTCTGAGAGTGTGGCAAAGTTAGATTTTTTTTATGATCCCAAGTAACAAACATAATGTGCCGATACGCGCCTCATCGCTGCGCGCCGAATAGATTTCGTCGCGGGTGATTCGGCTCGGGGTGTGCCTCGTTAATAAAAATGATTTTCTTGTAGACAAAATACTACAGTAGAGTTATTTACTTCGTCTAGATGCTATTCGATTTAGTGCAAATTAGGTTTCTTTAAATAATTTCATAATTATAGTAAACACACAATAACAATTATAAATATTTTAAATCATAATACTTTACTAATCGGCTCCATTATAGTACCTCAGGCTTACTAACACTAATTCCTTCAGAGTTTGGGGTCATTTGATTTGTTTTGACGCGTCCTAATATGAGCTTTTATAGTTTTTTAAGCTAGATATTAATTCTAAAATGCATAGGTCAGATACACAGTATCTGTCAAAAGTTAGGCATCTGCGCTGCCGTAATCTACGGTATTGTTACTATGCTGTGCTATGTATTAACCTTTATTTAGTCACGAAGGGTCGATAAGACCCCAAGCGTCTTTGTTTTTGTCATAATTCAGCAAATACTCAGCATGAGCGACTGTATCTTCCAGTAGCTTCCTAGCTCAGGCGATCATCTAACTTTAATCATATGTATCATACAGAGGTGCTTGGGGTCTAATGGGCCCCATAGAACCTTTAGCCCTGAACATTCGGCTTTTGAAGCTTACCCAAGAGCTTCCAAAGACTGCTGTCACCTATGTATGAGATCTCATCATCATCATCATCATTTCAGCCATAGGACGTCCACTGCTGAACATAGGCCTCCCCCATTGACTTCCAGATTGGCCGGTTGGAAGCGGCCTGCATCCAGCGTCTTCCTGCGACCCTTACCAGGTCGTCTGACCACCTTGTGAGTGGACGTCCTACGCTGCGCTTGCCGGTACGCGGCCTCCATTCTAGAACCTTTCTGCCCATCGGCCGTCAGTTCTACGTATGAGATCTAAAGACAGTAAAATCCGAAACGAAATGCGGTAAATGCGCATAAAGCACCATATCAAAGTTCACAATTCATATACCTATTTATACTATGTTTGAGAGACTGATTTAGAGGATCCCACGCAACTAATAACGTTATTTTTTTGATGCGACTAACAAGGTTAAATATGCACTAAAATGAAAAAGTTCAGTGTAAGCAAATATACGAAGATATCTTTTGATGAAACATGAAACATTTTTTAACCTATTCAACTCGTATTTTTTATTTTTAAAATAAATAGATATTTTTCTTGTTCATCAGAGACTAAACACTATCTTGTATTAACACAAAATTAATGTATCTTATAATCCCTCGTAATACTGAAAACGTGCTGATAACCGATTAATTATTGCTGTTAACAAACACGTCATTTGTTTCGCTAATACTCGTAATAAAATCTAAAATTACTATTTACTTACTATTTCGCACACCTAGTTAAAGAGTAGCACTATATTTCATTTATTTTAATCTAATAATGATGTAAATAAACTGGTTGAAGGGAACGCCCTCTGTTATTTTAAAAACTGTATTTAAAAAAAAGTGTTTATTTTGTTTTCCTAGCTTCTGCCTGCGACATTGACCACGTAGACTTTAGAATGAACACAAACATAGTCAAAGTCAAAAATCATTTAGTCAATTTAGGACAGAAAATTGCCACATATGAAAGTCAATAATAACATTATTGGCCCATATGGGGCAGAACATGTCTCCTTATTTTTTGGGCCCTACTAGCGCTTCGAGACAAGACACAGAAAATCTGGCAAGTGCTGAGAAGAAACGCCGGAACAAACTCAGTCACCTAGCACATAAAAATACAAAAGGAATAGCACATACAAAAGGCATCGAACCAAATTGGCATATCTCAAGTTGTAAGTAACATTAAATAACGTTATTTTGGTGTACACCTATTAAACATAAGTTAATCGATAGAGAAAATAATTACAAACAACAAATACTCTTTGACAAAATGTCGTTAATTATATACGTCGTTTAGAATTTCAGGGTAAACATTTAATATTTATTTTTATTTACATAATCAAATTGATATTCTGAACAAAGTATATAATTTACGACATTTTGTCAAAGAGTATTTGTTGTGTGTAATTATTTTCTCTTTCAATTAACGTATGTTATATAGGTGTACACCAAAATAACGTTATGTAAGTTTACTTGCAACTTGAAGTATGCCAGGCTCCATACAAAAAAGTTCGAAGTCTTTTAAAATTATTATTTTATTTTATTTTCAGTTGCACACTTCGCTAACAGCTTATTGTGCTTCTGTATGCAGTTAATTGTACCTTAATAAGTCGGATGGATCGTTTTTGATTTCTGAAATATCGCGAGTTTTGACTCATACCTCGTGACAAAGTTAATTCCTCACTTCAAAAATGAATTATTTATAATTCGCAAGTACAATGTTCAACATCTTATCGGGATAAGATAACAGATTGAATAACGTCACTGACAATTGTGATAACTTACTTAATTTAACAGTACTGGCATTGCTTATTTTTGATAAAGATTTTACTGTCAAGGTGATTTATTAGATTAAATTATTATCAAAGGATTACCAGTTAACACGTGAAATGTGACCTATAGGTACTTATGCTTAGATCAGCTTGTAATTTCGGTAAAAAAAACCAAACATAATTTATGTTGGTTTACTGGACCTGGTGGTACAAGTAATGTGTTAATACAAATATTTTTTTCTATGGGGTCAACATTGCAATCGCGTTTTTTTTGTTTACCTATACTTATCTTCCTTGAAGATAATACAAAATAAACTAAAAAAAATACATTAATAGTATCATTTTTTCACAATCGATTCAAATTCAAATTCAAATTCTTTATTTGCCATAAATAGGGTATGTAAATGTTGTTGTCATATAGTTAATGTAGCTCAAAGACCTATTTAGCCATGAGATACAGCATGCAAATTTTCATCTTACACTAAGTTTAATAACAAATTACTACAGATCTTTATTGTACAACTCAATATAAATTATATAATTCAATAAAATTCATTATCAATGTCAGTAAATATTATGTCAGATTAAAACTCCAATAATTCATGTCAAATAAATCGATGCTTACAGTGTTGCCAGTTTAGAATCTCGTCGGCAGTATCAGATTTTCTTAAAAACTATTCATCATTATCAGCCTATTGCAGTCCACTGCTGGACGTAAGCCTCCCCCAAAGAGCGACAAAAAGCACGATATTCTATTCTCTTCATCTATCCACTGCCAGCCGTCTTCTTAAGTTCGTCGGTCCATCGAGCTGGGGGGCATCCTACACTATGTTTGCCAAGGCCTTATTATTAAGGTAACTTTTCTCTTTTATTTAAAAAAATATTTGTTTTCAGGAGAATGGGTGGTTATCTTGGTGACAGCTCTCAAACAGTTCGCGGGACATACACAGAACAATAGCAATGTGACACCTGATGAGATCTATAAGCTGTTTACATCAGAGAAGTTAAAGATGGAGAACTTTGGTATAATATTCATAGGATGCCATATTGTGTCCTACGGCATGTACTTTCTGATTGGCGGATTCTTACATGTAAGTATTACAGTAGCAAGCTTCTTTGAACCAGAAAAAGAACATGTCATTAGGATCATTATTATCAGCTATTGACCGTCTGTCTACTGAGGGAACAAGATCAGCAGGCCAATTTCCGTAATTAACAGTAGTCGCAATCCAGTAACGATCCGGTTCCAGTAACATTAAGATCCAAAACAATGTTCTCATAAACTCAAAAAATGCAATTAGTATCATTAATCATTGCAATGCATGTGACTGAATATGAAACAAACTAAAACAATATATTTTTATTTAATTTTCAGTTGCGTTACGAACTTTTTGCTAATTTTATGTTAGAAAAACTAACAGAGAAAATAGATTCTTATAATGTTACTGGGACCGGATCAAATTGCGACTGCGATCGAAATGCGAATTACAGAAAACAGGCATCTTTTAAATGTAAGCATTTTCCATCACCTACCTGCCTTAGACTTGCTCATAATATGTTTATTTTTTACAAAATATTGTTTTTTACTTAGAATTCTACGAGAAGTTGCAGCAGGTCGTAAGATAGAATCCCAAGAAATCTCTCTGGATTTTTTTGAATACACAGGGTTATTTGTAAAACATCAACAACCTCCTAGGGTCTGGTTCTGGTGCTCAAATACAACAACTTTTTCTATTCGACCAAAATAAATATCACACAAAAAAAAACACTTTCCCATACTAAGCCATCGACTAGCGGGCATCAGTCTGAATGAAACTTTTTTTTTTAGATTACTATATTGGTGCCGTAGAAGAAGTTGTTGTATTTGAGCACCAGAATCAGCCCCTTGGAGGTTGTTGATGTTTTAAAAATAACACTGTATATTATGTAACAAATTCGTACAACTATTATGTAACGAATTTATATTTGTTAGTAAGGAAAAAATGTCGTGAGGAAACCTGCCCATCCAGATAATACTGGATGTGGTTTACGACCACCATTGTCCAAAAGGTCGAATTCCCCTGTTTAAGAATTTCGGAGGACTTATAGTAATCGCTCTTCAAAATTAATAACTTGTCGTATCTAGAACCATGGCTAAGTATACCTTTAATAATTTAGTTTCCCTCTGAAGGTACAGAAACTAGTCATGAAATGGAACCATCATAATCACGTTTTTGTTTAATCGTGATACAAAAGCTTTTGCTACCTACGGTTATTTAGATTAAGACAGATTTGATATAACATTTTTATATCGCAAAATAGGATCTAATAAATCTCGTGTATCTACTTACATAAGTAAAAACCTATTTGAGTTCAATGTTTCAATTCAAGTTCATGCAAAGGCTGAGGACAGAAAATGTATAATATTTAGTCATTCTCAATCTTAAGATAAGAGTTATTTTATTGTATTTGTATCTTGAAATAACTAATAAATAAGTTTATCATTTTGATAATCAAGTCATAACAATGAAACAACCTTCCTTAAAATGACACATCGATACAATGACATGTAATCCTAGCCTACTAGAAATTTGCACTGATGTTACAGAGCTTCACTGTTCAACCTAGTACGACGCAATAAGTCCGTACCTACTACAAGACAGATTACAAATCATAATTGGAAAAAGACATACCTTAAGCAAAGTTAAAAAGCAATTAACTTCAATGGTAAAATTTGCTGCTGCATAGAGCATGTCAAAAACAACTACAATTGCGGCAAATGTAACTCTGTATAAAATTTTAAGGCTTTCCACAGTAGCCTTACTAAAACTTTTTTTACCTTCAGTGGTATTTCTACATGAAACGCCGCGACAAAGCGCACGAGTGGAAGATCCAGCCCACAAAATGGCTTTCTCCGGAGCTTGAACGTCACGAGATTCTTTTGGGTACCTTCTCCCTGATGATAACGGGGACTTTTACTGCCTTCCTCGCGACCTACATATACAACGGGAACCCCTCGACAGTGTACTATCAGTTCGACGAGTACGGATGGTGGTGGTTCTTTCTACAGTTTCCCGTTATCTTTATTTATTCTGTAAGTATTTCAAAATTAAAATTGAAATTAATTTTCATCAAATTTGGGACTTTCATCTTCATGCTTGTATAGAAAGGCAAAGCTGACTGACTGATTGACGGAACAACGTGCAGCGAAAATTGCTGGGAATTAAAAGTCAAAAATTTCTTTGAGAAGGGTATGGATAATTTAATATTTGCGCTAACAACGTCACGGAAACCACTGATAATAATGAAATTATCTGCGAGAAATAAATAATAAAAAACAAAAGTTTCTAAAGTGTCATATAGTTAGTGCAGGCTTAATTAAGCTCTCTATTATATGATCAACAAATTTGTATAATAAAAAAAGGAAAGTGTGAGGCTTGCACTGTTTGATTATGGTATATTTCATTCAGTGTTTTACATTTATTTTTAAAATTGTAAGTATAATATAATTTTGCATATCGTAAATTCATTTCCCACACTTACATTAATCGTTGTAATATCAAAACTCCAAACTGCTCTGTTAATATCAATATTGATACCATAAATTTTATTAATTGCAATTTGAGATATTATTTTACTACTTACACCTTATTTGCATGTCATCAAAGCAATGCATATTTATGCTCCGAAACAAATGAGTTATCATAAAGCACAGATTTTATAATACAAAATTAAACGTTAAAATAATATGAACATTATTTATAAAAAGAAAAAACGTGTCATTTCAAACAATATCTATGTAAGTAGACAATCAAGAAAAACTGCTTGTCTTTTTTTAATTTCACCTTCTACTCAAGAAAAAACAGCTTCGTCTACAGAAGAAGGTTGCCCGAACAGGTGAAATAATTTAAGACCTGTCCTAACAAGAAGTCTTTCTATTCCAGGACTACACGACTTACATCCTCCACCGCATGTACCACACTCGCTGGCTATACAAACACTTCCACAAACTTCACCACAAGTACAAGCAACCTACAGCATTCTCGGTGACTGCCATCCATCCTGTGGAGATCACGCACGTCCAGCTGACTAGCTGCTTGCCTCTCTTCTTGTTCCCTGTTCATTGGTGTGAGTATTTATTTTAGTATTTTTTAACCGACTTCAAAAAAAGGAAAAGGTTCTCAATTCGGTTGTATGCTTTTTAAAATGCTTATTACCCCAGAACTCCGCAATTAAAGAACCAATTTGTAAATATATTTTCTCAATTGGAACGGGATACTTCCAGATTGGGCTCATTTAAAAAAAACTATTCTGACGATGGGATCTATGAGAAGTTTAGGGAACAGCTAAAATATTATAGGTATAATAAATATATTTAGCGATTTTAGTAGTTACTAGTATATTTAACACCAAGTCAAGCATTTGTATTCAGAAAGTATTATTTGCTGTGGTGTAACTGATGAAGGAGACCATAAATAAAATAAAATAAAATAAAATAGATGACCACATTAGTATTTCACGCGTAGCGATAAGATATCTTCATTAAGACAGTTTTGAGTATTCATAAAAGATTTTCTGCGCAACTTTCAATTTTTTTTCTTTCAAGAACCTTCTTTTGACAATAATTATAACGCGGATTAATTATGACCAAGGAATATAGAGATTCGTTTTATGTATTACTAGCTGTTGCCCGCGACTTCGTTCGCGTGGTCTTTAGTATGTTCACGAAAATTTGTCTGCGCAACTTTCTTAATTTTTTCTTCCATAAGAACATTTCTCCTGATAATAATTATAACAACAAAAAAAGCATTAGTGAAATTGTTCCATCTGTTCACGCATGATGCGATGAACATGGGAAATAGCTATTCATTTATATATAAATATAGATAGATAGATTATAGATTTCCGACTATGAAAACAAAATTTAAGCAAACAAAAACATTCAAACACCTTTTTCAAAAACTACTGGTATGTAATTATGTTTGTTTTTAAACGTTATTATTTTTAGCTTTTCAGTGTTTTTGAAGTCGGTTATGTTTTTAATAAACATTTGTTTTGTATTAGTAGAAATCCCACAGAAGAGTTTCAACAACATGTTCTCTTTAACTTTAACTTCCATTTCACATAGAGGAAGTTAAAGTTAAAGATTAGGAATTTTTATTTTAAAATTAGGAAGATTTATTATTTTGTTTCCCTCTTTAAAAGTAAAAAAAACACCACTACAATATACTTTAAAAAACAAAATTTTAATGTTATAATATTTTGCTGGCACTGCAGACGTACATTCGACAAGTGTACATTGTGTCATCAGTTTATATAAATGGTATAAACATAGAAAATAGCACTTGTCTTAAGACATTTAGTAAATATAAATAGGTTAATTAAATAAAAATAAAAAGTAAGAATTAAAAAAAAAAACACTTAAAATTCACACTTGGTCTTACTTATTTTACTAAATTCATAAGAAATCAAAGAACACGTTGTACACTGATAATTTAGGTCTTAATCACCTTTCGACAACGTGCCGAATGATGAGGTTTCTTGTTGTAATAATCCAGCTATCAATATATTTTATTGATAACGTGAAATATTTATATTTTTCAGTGCCCTTCTACATGATTGCTCTCTACGTCTATTACCATGGCATCATCGATCATTCCGGCATCAATTTCAAGGCTCAGTGGTGGCAGCCTTGGCAACCCGATGCAGATTTCCATGACAAGCACCATGAGTTCTTCCATTGCAACTTTGGATTTAACATGTTCATTTGGGACAAGGTTTGTGCTTCTGACTCAAATGTTATTAGAAAATCAAGCAACTTCTTATTTAGTGCAGGATGATGCAGACTACTCTTACTAGTGATTAATTTTATCAATACTGAATGAATTAAATACAGCACCTCATTTACTTGCCAGATTAGAAACAACAAAAATTCCCTAAGCTTGTTGTACCTAAATAGATTTCCTGTAACTTATCCACTATGTGTACCATAGAGAATCAATAAAAAAGTATCGATTAAATTGAAATATTGGTAATAAGATTTTAGTTTGAGCTTAAGCACATACGTAAGTTCTATTTAAAATGAAAACTCTTCTAATAGTGTACAAATAGATACAAATAATTTTGTAAAAATTTGCTAACGCCAATGCATACGCTCAAAGCATTTGAGGTAATATCGCATCTTAGCATCAGCTAGTAGCCAGTTGTTAAATCAGTGTTGCAACAAAACTATTTTTGACACAAAACGTAATATACAATTTATGTTAACTGTAGTCTGCATTTTCACCTTAACCTGTGATTAAGGTGGAAAAGCGGACTACAGTTGAACTACCTGAGAAAAACATATTAGCTATTATTTAGTATTAATTATTTTTGCAGCTCCACGGAACCATGAGGAAAGCGAACAAAGTTTACACAGAAGACACATACCACGGAGAAGCACCGGCCATGGACACTCCTGAGGGCAAAGCTCTGATGGACAACGATCCTGAACTGAAAGAAAGCCTCATTGGTAATAAGACTTCACTAAACTCATAGTGTTTGAGAATTATAGAACGAAGACCTAGATTATAGAAACAATATTTGCAAACCTTTGCTTTGACGTTTGGTTGAACCTTGGCATCAAAGTAAAAGGTTTTTGAAGTAAAAGAAGAATATGAAATTTTGACACCATAAAACAAAAATACTCCTTGATAACTGTCAATTATATCTGATTTTACTCTCAATTCTTGATATTCTGTATATACTTGTAAGTACTTTAATTTTAATAAGAAAGAATAAAATGTTGTGTCATTTATAATACTCAAATGTTATTTTATTTTATTAACACATTGTATCAGACCAAGAGCTACTCCTAGATAACGAATATAGTACAATACTTAATACACAAAGGCTTATTAAAATTACCCCTATTCATTATCATCAGCATCATGTCAGCCTAGTTCAGTCTACTGCAGACTCGTAGATCATCACTAGTAGGACAAACTGATCAAATCTTGCTCTTTAGGCATTCTGGCAGCGGTGACGAGAAGATGACGCAACTTCCCAAATGCTGCCTAGCTAAGCTGCACACTTACGCTGCACAATTTCGAGCGTCACCCTTTCAACGAAAACTGGTTCGGAGATGACATGGTCATTAAACATGAAGTTACTCTTGTCCAAGTTTATTCCTAGGCTCACACGTAGCGAGGCAGTGTTGAGACTGTACAGCATTTTTGCAAACCTTCTAGCTATTTCGTGTGCTATGTATTTTTTTTAAATTTTTTGTTATATATTTTCAAAAGTATCATAGAAAGTATATCTATTTACAAAAACTAACTGTCATGTTAGCTGGTCGGCGGTTTAGAGAAGTATTTATTTAATGATTTTGATATTGGTCCTAAAAAAAGTTGTGGTATAGCAGCAGAATTACCCCTTAAGTTTCTCTGTACCTTTCTGTAACTCCCAATAATACGAATAAAGAGAGAGAAAGAGAAAGAGATTTTTTTATTAGACACACAAAACGATACAAAAAAATAAAGATGACATAAAATGATGGTCAGCGTATCGATTTTTTTATCTTATCTGACTAGTCAGACTTGCTATCATTGTGAACCTAATTCAAACCATTGGAATCATTGATAGGTCACTTGATTAGAATATCAAAAATATTGTTATTGGCTAAAAAAGTACAAGCCTTCAATGACAAAACAATATGTATTCTTTGTCGAAAGTAAAACAAAGAATTGTCCAATAATTTATATCTTCTATCCCAACCGCATTACCTATACAAGTGTATTTTGGTCCAAAATATTCCTCGTAAAGCCTTTTTGTGTTCCCTGTGATGTGTTCTTTGATGTTCGTTTGCTTAAAAACATTTATATCCCTATTTCTTTCGAGATTTCCTTTCAAATTGGGAGGTGATATTTTTATGCAAATTTTTATGTTACCTTTGAACTTTAGACGTATTTTGTTCGATTGAATCGAACCCTACAATTTCGTTGTAAGTAATCGACGTAGAAGTGTTGTTTTTTACTGGGTAATCTCTTAGATTATTCCGGGTATGACCCGGCCTTAGGGATACAAAACGACAAATGCTGGGCGGGATCCTTTTTGACACATTCATACCCTATGTTTTTTTCTCTAGTATTTTCTTTTGTGTCAAATAAACAAATTCTATTCTATTCTCAATCTACAGAGACGAGACTACAGGCTAATGGGGGTCTGAGGCAAAGATTGTATTGTATATTGTAGCAGAGGTAGTTCGACGACTGAGGGTGAGGACTGGTGATCCTCGTTCGTTGACATTGTGTTGATTTTAAATTGTAAATAATATTGATTTGTGAAATTTAGATTTTTGTTTATATAAATTTCCTTAGTGTTAAATTTAGGTTAGTGTAATTCTAAACATTAGGTAGTCTACTACATTACAGATATATATTGTAATAATACGTAGTGCGAGAGCAATACTACAAAATAAAATCAAAATGTTTCAAGACTGGCCTAAAATGATTGTAACAATTTATTAATAATAAAGCGGACGGGTATTGATTTTTTTTTTGCTGTTTGCTTTGACAATATCACAGTTTGCCATAAGTGAATGAGTTATAAATCAAAATTGTGTAGATGACAAAAACACTACTATTGTACCTAATATTTTTTACTTTATTTTATGTGAGGGTTAGGTTAGGTTATATTATATTTATTAACGACTTAAATATTTATTTTAAATGAGCCATAAATGTTACTTGTAAATAGGGTAACCTATGGCTGCCAATCAATTTAAATTACTGAAGTGCCAGTAGCAACTAGCTTTCTCGTAATATACACAATACTTACTTTAGATATATTCCTATTTGTAAGCTTTCTGTTTACTTTATTACCCGACTGCGCGAAGCAAAAAAGGATAATGTTTCTGTTTCTATTGCACATTTTCATAACTCTTGCACTACGTTACCACGGCACACAAGCTTATAATTACTTCACCCAATGGTTATTTGTAAGAGATCGCTTTTGGCGATAAGACAACCTTATAGTTGGTACATGAATGTGTCTTGTGTGTAACTAAGCTTTATGCGCAACTAGTTGTTCCAGCGAAACCGTCTCTTAATTTTTTTTTCGTGAATTTTCTATGTTTTATTTAGTTTTTCTGCTATCCGAATTATTGATCTACAAATCTAACAAATAAAAGATTATAATAAAAGTTTTTGACTTATAAATGATGTAACCAACCCGACTTTGTTCTATATTATAGAAATAGAGTGTTATGTCAATTTTTTTTCTGTTTTTAATAAAGGTCAGTTATTTGGGTTGATTTAATTTAAAATTCCGGCACGATTTACGGCGTTACAATTTATATGATCGGACTAACTTACCTAGTGACGTCCGATCCTCAATTATGTAAAGTAATCTCGTCCTCATTGTGTACAATGTAGTACGCACTTTTTGCTACTGCACTGATTACAATCTTCAAAGTTAGGCGCGTGCATGAACGCGTCAATAAACTAAAAAATAAATAACCGGAACGTGCCCGCACCGTCACCTATCAATGTCATCTGTCACCTGTCAATGTCATTATTTCAAAGGATAAAACTGGACACAACTTTAAAAAAGAAGGGAAACTAAGTAGTATGTAGGTATTTATAGCATATAATCTTTTTTGTACTTTAAGGATTGATAAATACATACTAACTGGGTCGGGCTGGGGATAGGATGAGGACGAGATTACTTCACATAATTGAGGATCGGACGTCACTAGGTAAGTTAGTCCGATCATATAAATTATGTTCCATAATCTCGTCCTCATTGTGTACAATGTAGATGTTCAAAGAGGAAAGTTGTGTCGACAAAGCAATATAAACATTTATTATGATCATTTATATGATTTGCTAAAGTCTTAGCACATGATAAAACTTTATTTTATTAACTATCTATTGGTAGATGCTTAATTCAAGTTTTATCTAACAAGGATATAGTTGTTTGATTAATTCATTGGAATTAATCAACCAACCCTGTATATCGATACAACCCTGTATATCGATACAACCCTGTATATCGATACAATCCTGTATGATGATACACCTTGTGTGATGGTACACCCTGTATGATGATACACCCTGTATGATAATACAACCCTGTATGATGATATAACCCCGTATGCTAATACAACCATGTATATTGATACAGTCCCATCCCATTTGATGACACAAACCTGTACCTATTTTATACCATACAGGTGGGCCAAAAAATGTGTAGGAATTCTATAAAATCGAAAATAGCAAATTTTACTTTAATTGCAATACTCTTTTATTTTTGTTAAAACTGTAAGTCTTTATGAATTTATAGATTTGCTGGGACTGAGACTGATAATCCACCTGTTGTACACTTTTAAGTTTGTGCAATAAAGTTTTAAATAAATACCCCGCGCTATTAAGTAGGTATATTCTTTACGAATAAACTAGAGATCACGCAAACGAAATCGCGGGGCAACAGCTAGTTTAATAAGTTGTCATGGAAATGGAGCCAATGCTTTGAACTATTAATATCCGTCTCATTTATCCAGTAGTATGTAGTACATACTTAGTATATGGTTACCTAACAAGGTAAATTTATCGATGTGCAAGTAGGTAGTTAAGCTAGTATTTCTTCTGAAAAGACTTATTTTATTTTATATAATAAGAAAAACTAGTAACCTTTTAAGTTATCATTGTCTGTAATACAATTTTTTATGCAAATAAATTAGTCTTAGGTATTCTTAATAACTCCTGTTCAAGGTGTAGTTCCAAAGTAAAGGAAACTAAAATAAATAATATGGATGTTTACTATCGCAAATTTTTCATTAATTATATGTTATAAATAAGGAAATTATATACAAATACTACTAGTATTGTTCCAGTAGGGATCCTATTTTGTTGACAATAGTTTCAACATTATTTTACTGAGAAAGATTGATTTTTACTCATCTTCTTAGAAAACCGTTATATGTGTTACACTTGTATGGCTGGAAATCAGTATGAGACTTCCTGCACTTTATGTGTGGATCCCTGGTAGGGGATATTAATAAGTTAATGAAACAGTCTGAATACTTATTTATAAAAAGATTCAATGACTGGTCAATTCTTGTAAGCTAATAAAAAATAATAATTAAATAAGTAATAATTTACCAATACATCACATCGGTTATGATAAAAAGTTTACTCCGGCTCAAAATACTTGTAGCAGCCTTACAGCCTTAGTCCAATAACAAGGTAAGGCAACATTTATAGCCTGCATTGCCTTAATTGTTGCCACTGATCAATGCCTCTATGGTCTCATCCATTTTTTTTTTTTTTTTTTTTTTTTCATTTAAGTTGTTAGAAATTTTCTGTCATTATTTATCATCTCCATTTTTGCTTTACATGGTAATTTAATATCTAATAAAATTATATAAACATAGACTTACATAGGTACTTGACAATCTTCAATTATAATTGTAAGATTCATGCCTTAATTTAAATAATAATTTTAAGTCAGTAGTTTATTTTTTATGAAGTTTATAGTTTCATGGATACAATTTTAATTTTTTAATTATGTTTTAATAAATCATCTATTTAAATATGAACCTTTGTTATCCACCTGGGATAATTCAGTTTATTTACTATCTTTAGTATCTTGATAATTTAATGATTGGATGATTATTTATCTTTGTCTTCAATTTTTGGTATCAAACATTTTCACAAATAATAAAATGTCTAGAAATATATGGTTTATAACAAAAATATATTAAAAATATATTTAGGTCAGATTTGAAAATTCAAGTTATCATTGGAACTTTGTGTCTAATTTTGAATTTCTCTTACTTTTCCAAAGGTAGCAGGTACCTACTTAAAAATTAAAATAATTGGTTTTCGACCTTATGACAAGTACATAAGGATCAATTATGGTGCGACATTTTTGCCTGTAAATAAAGCTGCATAAATCTTTCCATGGGTTTTTACTGACTGAAAATATTGGAATATAACATACAGTTACAGTTAAAAAAGTTTTTTATTATGGTCATTTTTATCTTGTTGATAACAAGGAGAATTATTTTTCCATTTCTGTAACAGTGATCTTCACTCACATTATTTGTAAGTAACACTCATCTTGAGTGTGTCTTTATTTCACTTGATGAAGACTAGAAATAATCTAACTAGCCATGGCGATCAGCTAGAATAATAACCTTAAGTCAGTAACAGTGTTAAATTTTAATTGCTTTCATAGATTATTATAGAATCTTGAGAATTAAGCTTGATACTATGAGAATTTAAGGTTTACCCGGTTGTAACCAGATCTAATATTATAAGTTACACAAATGGGATACCATATCAGTTGTATAGGAACATACAAACATGCACCAGCCAACATCAATTTGTCATGGTCTCCAAACAGGGAGTCAACTTCCCTGTATTATGAGGTACAAGACAATGTATCTCGCCAGGGTCATTCGACCAGAGTATCGAACCTGGGACCTTTTACGTTAAGGCACTTCACGAATCAAGTGGACTAATGATCTCTAAGTCACAGATATCAATTAGCAATGTCAAGTAATGTTTATTTATTTATTTAAGCTTTTTAGTAAAATATAAGAGAAAAAAAAAAAAAAAACTTAATATGGTCATAACTACATGAACTATTGGAGTAAACAGGTTGTTTTCTATGGTATGCTTTATAAAGTCTTGCCCTCTTGGGCCAACATCAAGAAGTATCTCAATCACTTGTGGTAAAAAACTTGTGGAAATCCACACCGAGATAAACCATAATTTGTAAAAGCGCTATTTATCATTGACTTGTATGTATATAAATGGGGCAGAATAAGACAAGCAGATCTGAGACCAACAGATTGTCTTGGTACCATTAATGGTTGCCAAAGGCCCAATTTGATAGTAACAACTGATGAAATTATTAAAAACTTAAAATCTTTATAAACAGACTGAAATTGTCTAGGTAAGTATATGACTTGTTTACACAAGACTCAGAATTCCTTAAGCCTTCAATATCAGCAGGCAAAGGAGCTTTTTTCATAGCCTCCTTAGAGTCAAAGTGTTAAGTTGAAAAAATTACTAAGACGGAGGGCATTACCTCATGGTCTCGGTACCCATATTCTCCCTCCTCTCTTTTTTTCTTCAGTGGCATTCGAAGATATGTATCGTCTTGATACTTTTGTGTTCGACTATATTTTCAACTTCAATTAATGAAGTCGGTCTCTGGTCAACCTTATAAGATTTGCAGACCCGCAATATTATAACAAAAATTTTAAGCCACAGGCTAACCCCTCGTGAAAGCAAGTGGAAGTGTTTTAATTCTGCTGCGAGACAGAAAAGAGGAATAATTGTTCTCTCGGTACATATGACGCGCTAGAAGAATTTTATAATATTAATAACTTACCTTATGCTATTACAGATCCTTTGTAGTATATTTCTGGTGCAACATTGTATCCGTCTCATGGTCAACTCTTCATGAAGACTAGAGCCATAATGTTACGTCTCAGGAGGAATCCCTCGAGGAGACGCTTCAGACTGAACAAAAACCCACTGGCCACTCCATCGTAAAGGCCAGTGCTTCTGTACAGAGCAGTTTCTGTGGAGTCATTCGGAGACATGACAGACAACTAGAATGAACATATTGATCACCAACGGCCAACCTCCCGTGAAGGCTCCGATGTCATTCATTCTGAGACATGAGAGACAACTAGAATGAACTTAATGATCACCACGGCCAACCTCCCGTGAAAGCTCCGATGTCATTCATTCTGTCTCGTTTGCGGGCTGAAGAATAACGCAACTCTCTCACACACACTCCTTGTTTTCATGATTAATTTCTGGCTAATTATGTTGTTGGAGTAGAGGCCACGTCTCGGCGAACGTAGTGTAGGACGCTTCTCAACTCGATGGGCCGACGAACTCGGGAATATGGCTAGATACATTTGTATCAAAGCAGGAGATCGTACTCCTTGGCGCTCTTTGCGTCCTTCCCGTACGTCCAGCAGTGGGCTGTAATAGGCTGAGATGATGGTGATGGTGATGATACTAAACTAAAATTAGTGTGCTGTGGTGGTGATAGAAATCGTAGTAATCGTAATAATTGAGCCGAGGTATCGGTCCAAAAATTTCACAAATTTAACTGACAAGTTTTGTTTTCCAGCCACCATACTTTTACACAAACATCACTGTATTTTCTTCTTGGTTTTTTGCATTTGTATGTAAGCTGTAAATCACTAATTAGTTTAAAAACTAATTTATTCTAAATATTTACGTCTTCAGTGCTGTGTACAAAAAAGTACAATGACATTGACAGGTGACAGATGACATTGATAGGTGACGGTGCGGGCACGTTCCGGTTATTTATTTTTTAGTTTATTGACGCGTTCATGCACGCGCCTAACTTTGAAGATTGTAATCAGTGCAGTAGCAAAAAGTGCGTACTACATTGTACACAATGAGGACGAGATTATGGAACATAATTCAATATCGAATGTGTTTGAGAATAATTCCCCTTAAGAAATTCCGCCTTTTCACTGGGACCATTTATCACTCCCGCGAGACGGAAAAAATTTCCTCGGCCCCGATGGAATAGCCTAGTTTGATTTATACATACAGGCAGAAGCTGCTAATTAAACGTATATCTTAACTTTGGGTAAAGAAGGAAAAGCATTTGAAATATGAGAAAAAGGTCGAATAAGAAATAAAATAGAAGACCGCGCCAGAAAACATCCATTATTGTCATGGTGTTTATGTTAGGAATTTAAACCAGGCAATGCTTTTTTTGCCAGAGGGGGTTGTCAGTTTCGTTAAATTCAAAAATCGATTCAGTCGAAATTGGTTTGGGTTTGGGCTGACATTGAATTGATTTCTGAATTGACCCAAAATTGGAAACCGAACTTGTCAATGATTAGAATTTTATTATCGTCGAAAACAAGATAACGATGGGCAGTTATTGCATTCGGTGGCATCAGGTCAATTTTTTACTTGGCGACTTCTGCCGATAACATAATTCCATCTTTTCAGTTTGCTTTTACGCAGTCAGATTATTCTATCTTTGTTTTGTAAAACAGCGGGTTACTCCGCTTACGCACATCTTTTAAGGGCTCAAAGCCTCAAATTACACTATCTTACTTATTTGGGATCTACTTACATCAAAATGAAATTTTAAAATCTAAATTCCTTTAAACCAAAGTGACGGTTACGAGAACATTCCCCATACAGGGAATAGACCCCGCATGGAGATAATTTCTGGGAACGGCACATCTCTAGTTAATATGGTAGTCGTAAATCTATTTTTTTATATCAAATGTAGATATTAATTGTCCAAAAGAAAACATTTTTGTATTATAGCAGCTGTTTTATGACCTAAGATGTTGCGTATATGGAGTTCACGATACATAAAACCTGTCTAAGACTTTGAAAAAAACTTTTTGAATAACTTGCTTGAGCTGGTTACAGTAGTCCAGCAAATAAATTATTCACCTAATAATACTATTTCCCACATTCCAAGTCCATACATATCGTGTGCTTATGATCGCGACGTCTCAAATTATGCGGCAGCTCTTGGCAAGGTGCCCGCTGCCACTTTAAGAGACCTGTTATTGCTTGGGCAAAGAACTGCCGTTGTTAATAAGTTTCAAGAACTTACAAATTATTTTTATTCTTAAACACTAAAAAAAGTTTTCCGCGATCTGTTTCTTTTCTTTTCTTTATCCTTTGACGACTACCTGGTTTAGTGGTTTGCGCTCTGAACTACAAAGGTAGGCGGTCGTGGGTTTGAAACCCATAACGGGCAAATGTTTGTGTAATGATCGTTTGTATCTGTTAACTAGTCGCTAATTATAGTACATGTATAGTAGGTAATTGTTGATTATTTATGAATTAATATTTTATTGTTGATAGAATCTATTTATTTTTTAAGTTTTGTTTGAAAGGGGCCATAGAAGACGGACAGACGGACAAGAAAGTGATCCTCAAAGCGTTCCTTTTGACGAGATTTTTATCTTTATAGGTTTTAATTCCTAACAAAAGGTACCATGGTTTACTGTTTTTTGTTCGAAAACAATTTTCAGTTTCAATGTCATAGCAATAATATCACTACAGTTATAGTTGGATTTCGAATTTCTGTGTTAAACAAAATATTAGGTTAGCAAGGTCGCGAAAAAAAGCTAGCCAATGATAAAAGTGTACTTATTTATTTGTGGGCAGATGACGGTACTAAAATATGCTGAAATGTTTGAATTATTAATGTTTTATTCTACCTTGTCATCCTTTTTCGCCCCAGACGTAATGGCTTTTATTAGACATCCAACCCCATTAAAATAGATGCTCTTTAATGATTAATAACGAAGATCTCATTTGATAATGGCCTCTTTATTCTAAGCCAATTAATTAGCATCCCATTTATTTTACCCTTATCATTAACTGCGGTAAAAGTGGAAGCATAATTATAATGAAAAAGCATTAATAAATGCTTCATTTACATACCAATTGAATAACAACAATAAAGCTAAAAGAAAATGTTAAGGTAATATTTTGTAGCTTTCTCAAAAGTAAAAGGAATTTTACAATAGATGACGAAAACTTAGGAATTTATGTCTCTCTTTTTAAAGCACAAATGAAATTGCTTTTATACAAGTTGACTGGCGGGTCAACGAATGGTAGAACAGTGTTCTAATTAAATATAGAACCAAATAAATAGAAACAAAAAAAAAAAAATTTCAACATCGTCAAAGACGCAAACTGTTTGACGACATCAAAGATTGGAGGGGCCAACGCTACCGCGGAATCAAAGACCTAGCCTGTAATTGTCCATGATTTAACATACCGTTTTCCAAACCTCGGTAAAAGATGGCACTATGATAATGAGAACCTAATATGAAAACAAGAAAATCTGCTATTCCATTTATGCTGCTCCAGTCTTGACGCCATGAAATGTGATCATAGCCGTGCTGTGGCTTCATTTCTTTCATTTTTGTTTGATTAAAATTCAAATGAAATTTCTGTTTTAGCTGAGTTGTCATCTTTAGTTAAACTTAACTGTCATTATCGTAATCAGCCTATGAAAGTACACTACTAGACACATTATGACTGGACACATAGAAATATTTTTGAAATAACAGTTTAAAGGGTAAAAATACTTTTATAATTTTAAGATTTTAATATAAGCAGTTGAGGTTTTACTAACCACCTTGATTCCATCAGCAGATCAGTATCAAATTATTATACTGTAAGATAAAATGGAGTAATAATCATTCAAGGTTTGATTACTTTCGCTATATAAGTGAAGTCAATAGTAGCTTTTTTTTTAAATTAATTTTACTTTTTGTTTTTAAATATTTATGATTAAAATGTGAAATACTACAGAAATATTGAAAAAAACCTTGTAAATTTTACATATTCTATGTTTATAATGAACAATTATAGTACTAGAAACACACGCTACTTCGCTCCAACAAAACCCATTACATCCAGACAAAACAGCAAAGTGTATGAAAAACTTAAAAGCTCTAGCAATTTTAACGAGGGCCTAGGCGGTGTTCAAAGCCTCCGCGGAAATCTGAAAATGGCGGAAAATTTTCGAAATAAACCTGGCATATAATCCGGTGGAACTCAAAGGTCGGTGCAGGCGCACAATGCATTATGCAGCAGGCTTTTCGACGCCCGTTTGCTGCCGCTCTGTACCTCTTTGTGTTCGTGTGGTCGCAAGGCATAGTCGTATCTTGCTTTTAGATCTTGAACATTTTTATCTTTGTGTATTACTTTGCAAAAATTGTGTAATACATATAAAAAGGCAACCTGTCCATTCCGGTACTTGAACCCTGAACTCCTGAATAGAACCCAGGCGCTTTTCTAATAAGCAACAGGGGTCTCACCACAACCGCAAGTAATAATTTTAGCTTAAAACATTTTTATTATCTTTGAGGATGCTTTTTTTAATTTTCTCAATCGGAAATACAATCACCATCATCTCAGCCTACTGCAGTTCACTGATGGACGATGGGGTGCCCTAATAGTGCCAAAGCGTAAGATATCCTGCTTCTTAATCCAGCCACTGCCAGTCATCTTCCGCTCGTCAGTCTATAGGCACAATAGATATGAAAAATGCTAAGTACTGACTTCAATCAAATGGTGACAAGTTTCTAAGTCGTAACACTCATTAATTATTCTTATATTCTTTTCCATCCGTTTCCAGCACCGTGTAGTGACGGCGGTAAATAATACACTTTCCCACCGCCAACAGGAGGCGTGTCGTAAGAGGCGACTAATTTCTGAAGTACGAGACGGGCAGCAGCGTCTACGTACGAAATCTTATAAAAAACTGCGCTCGCCAACCCACCTGCCAAGCGTGGCGAGTATTGGCAATCCCTCGCGATGATAGGTCATTGGAGGAGGCCTGTGTTCAGCAGTGGACGTCTTATGGCTGAAATGGTAATGGTATAATGGCTTCTAGCAGCAACTTTGGTTATATCAGTTCTCCTTGTCAGAAGCTACCCTTCGCTTCGTTTGCTAAGCACGTACGTGTTTTTTTTATTGGTTTACCATATTATTATTCAGCAATGAAATTTTAAAAACTAAAAAAAAAAAGCTGTTAAAACGCTGTTTGCTCGCCTCCTAAACCAAACAATAGCTGTATAATGCTATAGCTTGTTACTATCGTAAGTACCCTCAAGTCACTGGAGCTGAATTGAACTCCAGAATACGCGAAATTACGTTTCAGGCAACAACAATACTGTAAATCGTTTTTATTTTCTCCCTTTACAATGCCAAAACATGTTGAGATTTTTTGTTTGAAACAAAAGTGCAGAGTATAACTGAATAGCGGAGTTTTTACTTTTTTCAGCTATCAAGTAGTCGTTTTTAAAACATTGTTTGGATGCAATATTAAAGAGCTGAAGTTTGTGTTTGTAGGTAGCCTATAACGATTGTTGTGCTCTTAATTTGATCTACATTTATTTATTAATTTTATTTTGTTCATACTGTATTTCACCAGACAAAAAACGCAGAAAACATATCGTACTTAATACCAAAGCATTCTATACTTTTGATTGTCGATATCGCCAATAAGTTAGGCTTTAAGTAAAACTTTTTATTTTAATAACTCATCATTATCATCATTATTTCAGCCATAGGACGTGCACTGCTAAACATAGGCCTCCCCCAGTGACTTCCTGATTGGTTGGTTGGAAGCGGCCCGCATCCAGCGGCTTCCTGCAACCTTTACCAGTTCGTCTGTCCACCTTGTAGGTGGACGTCCTACGCTACGCTTGCCGGTATGCGGCCTCCATTCCAGAACCTTTCCATCGGCAGTCAGTACGCGCTATGTGCCCCGCTTACTGCCACTTAAGCTTGCTAATCCGTTGTCGTAATTTTAATAACTAACTTAAATTTATTTCATCTTGCTCTTGTAATTGTGTCTCTAATACCCTCAAACTACAAACTACAGACTTATGTATTATTTCATTTTGCATTTTCAGACCTAACTTGTGAAAGTCTAGATGATTTTATTGTTACAGCTTCAAACAGCCTTTTTCCATATTGAAAGGTAGTACGGTTGTTGCGGAGTGTTTTTCTTTCCCAACGTTATTCAAATATTTTTTCTGCTTCCATTTGCGAAATAAAAGTCCGCTACTTTGTCCGTTTAGTTTTTTTTAGGTAGGAACATAATTATTACAAATAGTTCAGAAATCAAGTCTCGCAGTTTAACTGCAAATTAATAACATAATCACAAATGTATAGTTTTCAGATTTTTCAGATAAGACGAAATGACTTGCCAAATTCCATACATCTATTTCAACGGAGAATACCCTATACATAGTGTCGAAATATACGTTTTTTACGGTATTTATAAACGACTGTATCTTTTTTTTAAGTTTGATTTTTTCTCAGTTTTCCAGGGACTGAAGTAGACGTAGAAGAATAGCGTATATGGTTTTAATTTCAACTCGACACACACGTTCCCAAGATGAAGAGTCTTTACAGACAGACGGACAGACGCATAACAAAGTGATGCTATAAGAGAGAGAGTATACGAATTAGAGGTTGTAGGGTTCCACAAATAGTGTTGATTTCTGAAAAAAGAAAATATTATATAGTCCATAGTTAATTTGCGCAAGACAGCACACCATTTGTCACGGTTTCGAAGTAAAGAATTAACATTCTGGTGTTACGAAATCCTTAAAAGACAGTAAATTATGCTGAGGGCGTCTCCCAGCATACCCAAATTCAGACCCAGAGCCAATGTAAAAAAAAGGTGAGCTTACAGTCAACCAATTATTAACCGTAACCTTGACTAGATCGTCAGTCTATCAGGTAGTAGGAGGCCTGCCCACGTTGCATCTTCTAGTTCATTGGCGACACTCAAGAACCGTTTCTTCCTCAACAGTTGTTAGCTCTATTTTCATATAAGTTATTAGGCTTTATTTTATGTTACTTATAGTTAATTTTATTTAGATTAAAATTAAAGGTTACGACGTGGCATGCTTCAGCTTTTTAAATAAAAGAGCTATGTATCTTCGTCTTCATCTTTGCAGCCATAAGACGTCCACTGCTGAACACAGGCCTCCCCCAATGACATTCATTGGGGAGGATTGCCAATACTCGCCACGCTTGGCAGGCGGGTTGGCGAGCGCAGTTTTTTTATAAGATTTCGCACGCAGACGCTACTGAAAGAGCTATGGTAAGGTATAAACCTACATAATATACGAAGAAAAAACGACTTTGCCCGCGAGGAAACTATACTTTTTACGATATGTTGCACTATTTTATAGTAGGTACTTACTCCTTATTTCTACGTTCCTGTTCCTATTTCAAATGTAAATGAAATAAAAATTCAGCCCGGAAAGGTGTGGGTGCCATAAAAAGTTAAAGCCGCTTAAACCTTAGGCCATAGCTGCAACTGGCCAGCTTAACCATTTTAACTTCGCTAGATTCAATTGTGTACTTATGCCTTATTTTTAATAAAATAAAGTGTGTTTTTTTTTAAATGGCGAGGCTTGGTATCATTTGCGTGCATTGAAAAGATGTCCTATGTTTTGTATTAATAATGAACAAAATGATAAATTCTTTCTAAATCGCACTAATTATTTAGCCCCAAACTAAACAAAGCCCCAAATTAAGCTATTTTAAATAAGTTTAGAACATCTATGACTTATGGTTATAAATGCTTGTTCCTATAACATGACACAAACATTTGTCCCTTGTGGGATTTGAATCCGTAATGGCCTGGCTTTGTACTCCGGTGCGCGAAACACGAGACAGTCATCATTTTTGTCGTCAGTCGACAGTTTTGATTTAAAAACAATGACGTACCTTCTGCACACGCACATAGATACAGCTAATCATCATCGTTATCATTTCAGCCATAGAACGTCCACTGCTGAACCTGACTCCTCCCCTAATGACTTTCATTGGGGGGGATTGCCAACACTCGCCACGCTTGGCAGGCGGGATGGCGAGCGCACTTTTTATAAGATTTTGCACGCAAATCTAATCTCTTTGTCCTTGGAAGTGCCATTGTGGTAAGAGGATTGGCCAGCCTAGATCCTGCGTTACCGGGTCTAGCCTTGGCCAGCCTGGAAGGCGTTAAACCGTCTCCGTACAGAAGTTGACCGCTGTAGACAAAATTTGGTAAGGTAAGGGGGTATGAGGACCGAGCAGCAAAGTGAGTGCGACTGTGGAGCGGACCCACAAACTATGGCTCACCTAATCTCCTGCTTTTTGGGCCCCTACACCTGCACGAGGGATGACCTAAACAGAACGACACAAAACGCCGTACAAGCTGCCAAATTTTGAAGTCCGTCTAGAGTCGCCATTGACACGAAAGATGAAGAAGAATCTCTTTGTCGCAAATCGCAAGTCGTCATACAAACCAGCGACTTTTGAAGCTCCGGTAATGTGATCTAACCCTATACGAAATCACAACTTGAGCTTACAAAAGTGCAAGTTCGCGACGGGCTTTCAGCAAACTCCGCTTTTTGCGAACCCAAGTTTAAAACATTAACAAGACCGACGGAACTTTATTAAATGAAACTTAAATGAAGTCAGATCTAGATCCGGTTATAAAAAAGTGCGGTTAATAAAGGTTTTTATTATTTACGATTCAAAATTGGTGTACAATATCAGTTTTCTTTCAGCAACCGTATTTTCATGATTGAATTTTTGAGAAAAGAGGTTTTAGCATTAGCGTTTTAGGGTTCTGTAGTCCTGACAAGGAACTCTTATGGTTTCGTCATGTCCGTCTGTATGTTTGTCTGAGGTGACCATGGAGCACATATAGAGTAGAAACGACTGTGAATGACTTCTACCCTATAGAGTAGAAATGTCATATGATTTGTTCGACAAAAATTTCCGCCATTTTTTATCTGTATCTATGCAGTTTTTGTATGGGCGAGTGTGGACAGGAGTTGTCATTTTATCACGTTGAATTCGAGAATGCAAGAAAACATTTATATTTATCTAATTATTTATTATAAAAAAAATATTATTACATATAAAAATAGCTCAGGGTCGGGATTCTTTTAAAATGTAATGTGGTAGCACCGGAACTCAAATTATCACGATACCGTCCTTATGGAAGGTATAGATATCCGACGGTTGCGGGTAGGTCAACACGTCGGTAGCTTCGCACTCGTAGCCGGCTTAGCACCAGAAATTATGCCCAGCATAAAAACCCCAATCACGGGGTTAAAATAACAATTAAACACTTAGATACGAAGTATTTATGTATATATTATTTTATAAAATATAGCTAACACAGTAGCTTTGTGTTTAACACTGCAGGTATTTTTTGATCGAGAAGCTAATCAGTAGTGTGAATGGTGTACCTCGGCGATCCGCGATTGACCGTCACGGCTCGTTCGCCGTTGCCCGGCGGTAAACGCATTACCAAACCACCCGTGCTTTAAAAAATAGAAATACACGGAACAAATCCTGAATCAACGCTATAACCGATTGTTAGAAATAAGAGGGATTACTAATATGCGATTATTTTCTATAAATCAATATTTATTTAAGTGGCAGTTATATTAACATAGTTATTTATTTGTGAATGATCTTGATGATGTTTTATTAGTAATTAGATTGACAGAGTTATTCGTTATTTCAATATTTTAGTAGTAATAGTTATTTTAATAAAGTTTTAGTTGTACATGTTTTTTGTTTGTTTGTGTATTTATGGTACTATTATTTTAAATGTTCATGTTAACCGTGACAATTTCAAAGTAAATGTAAGGGAAAATAACTTACTAGTTTTGGAGAAACATAGTTTATATTGCTGCTCTACTTATAGGGTATGTACTCGATGGAGGTGACCGATGATTTTTTTCCCTCGTCTACCCTATCGTGTAGGGTATCGTTGAGTAGGTCTTATGATTTAGGGGTTACGAATACTATTTTTCGATTTAATGTTCCATTTACGATCTTAAACTTTAAAGTGCATTTTTTGTTCCAGTACCATCCCTCCTCTAAAAGCTAATTTTATAATGATAGTGCATTTCATAAATTTTAAAGGAAAATTATAATGGTTAAGATAACTTTATTGGTTTAGCAGTAATAGTCGTTGAACTTGGGTGTTGGATAGTTTTGTACTAAATACAAAATTCATAGAATAAATTCTTCAAAGTGACTAAGATGAAGAATTTGCTGGTTTATAACGGGTAAAGACTAATCGTTCTATCTTGTGATAACGGGCTACCACAGAACCCTACACTGCGCGTGGTCCGACACGCACTTGGCTGTTTTTTTTAAAAACATAATATATAGCTCAAAACTAATGTCTTTGCAATATTAGCATTGAGCTGAATTGATGATGCGAGCCGGAGGGTGGCCATAGGAACTCTGCTTGAAAAACAATGAAACCCCATCGAGTTTGAGCTTATTTAGTTTGTGAATTCACTTACTATATAAATCTGATTTCAAAACTGAATGTCTTTGCAATAGTAGCATTGAGCTGAATTGATGATGGAGCCGGAAGGTGGCCATAGGAACTCTGTTTGAAAAACAATGAAATTCCATCGAGTTTGAGCTTATTTAGTTTGTACATTTACTTACTGTAAAAATCTGATTTCCGTGCCATGTCTTTTTTTGAATTAAAATTTTAAGTATTATTTGTTTCTTACTAAGTCGAATTGTTTAGGAAAGATCTTAATATTTTTCTTTAGATCTTTCAATACAGGGTTACATTGCAAAGGGGTGCCAAATTGAAAAAATAAGACCTAGGGAAAAATATAGAGAAGCGTCTTAATCGATATTACTTTTAATAAAAAAATACTTTAAAATATACAAAAATAAATTCTATAGAGAGATTACGAAAGCCGTGCGGTCATTCATCAGAGGCGTAGGTACGGGGAGCCAACAAGGACCTTACGCAGTGCAGATACGGTACAATTTTTTCATGAATGAGTTAAATAATTTATTTATTTAAACTTTATTGCACAAAATAAAATTGTACAAAAGGTGGACTTAATGCCATGTGGCATTCTCTACCAGTCGACCATTAGGCTAAACAGAAATGTTTTGTGGGCGGTGCATATGACGTTACAAAAATGAACATTATTATATAATCACAGCATATAACTAAATAATATAATACATAGACTACATAGATAAAATACATACATACATAAATATGATGACGTTAACTGGAAAGTAGAGAGTCAAGGGTTCACGATGACGATTTTATTTTACCAAGAAAATAAGTGCGAGCAAGTATCTTAAAGGCGTATCTATTGGCGTATAATCCAGGCGTACAATTTTTAACAGCGGATAAGAATAATTATATGTAAAAAAAACTTTTTTGTTCTTTGCATAGTTTGATTAATTTACTAATTCAGAGCCACTCTCAAAGATTTGGCACCCCTTTGCAATGTAACCCTGTATGATTATAAACTACCAAATGGGGTATTGTTGTGATCTAATTTCACAGTGGTGTTTGAGAGACCAGGGACGCAAGTCGTTTTGGGTAATTTGTCGCCCAGTCGTGGTTATTAATATTATTTATTTCAGCCATTTGGATTTTGGCTGGAGTTCGTTAGAGCAGTAATTACAAAACTGATACTAAACTGGTTTATAATGGGCCTTCGATGAATTATGGCTTTGAAGGAGTTTCCTAATTTCTCAAACAAAAAGCGTTTCAACACACTTCTGATTCTATATAAGGGATTCTATATATATTGTCCGCAAAAAAAAACAAGTATGTATATAAAAAAAACCAAAGAAGACAACATAATAAACCCTAACTATAAAATTGGACAACTGCTCTGATTCTATGGTAAGTAGATAAAACACTTGTGTTATAGAAATCAGAAACAACGACGATACTACAACAATTAGACCCGACCTAACATAGAATAGTTCGTTTCCTACCTTGACCCGACCGGAAATCGAATCCGGGACCTCAGAGATGGCGACGCCAGGTCCGGCGTACTCGCCTCTCAGCTACGGAGGTCGTCATTATTATAATAGTATTTTATTTACCTCTACAATTTAATTTAAACAATTTAATTTATTCTTTGTAAGATAAATAAAGATCTTAAACCATAACAAAGTACAAGTTTTCTAAAAACCCGAAAATATAATTTAAATCCTTTTATATATTGTATAATTCTTATTTGGGTGTTCAAACAATCTGCAAGCAACTTCTGGGTACAAAATTATCTATTTCGCAACACAAAGAGACCTTAACAAAAACAAGAGACGAGCTAGCCCTAGGCAAGAAAGGAGACAACAAAAACAAAATGAAACGTCCGTGCTGAATCTAGGACGCTGGGGCATCTTTCTTCATTTGTTTAGACGCTCGTAAAGGGGTGGGTAGACGGGCAACTGTTCCACAACTAATTGACAGGCAACAGTTGGTGATGAGCGGTGGTAGCTCAGTAGTCGGAATCTCGTCTCACATCCCTGAGTCATGAATTTGCATCCGAGCCTCTGAATATTTCAAAATGTATGTACCGATTGTAATTACTTGTTTGGAAGTGATATAAAACATCGTGACTGACTTCACAACAAATGGTTGAAGTCAATGATATGTGTATATAACAATGGGACATTGTCCAAATTAGTGTGGCTATCAAACTATTGATAGTTTGATTAAAGATAGTCAACCTTGAAATTTATTTACACTATCGATAGCGCTATAAATACTATCGATTGTTTGAATACACCGATACTAATTATACGCAGAAGAATAATATTGGTAGTTTGATTGCTATTGTAGTTGTTATTGTTTGGTTCCCCAGTATAGTACCAAATCAGTGCCCAGTCTAAAGGATAGGGAGGTCAGATAAAAATCGCTCCAAATATAATAACTAGACTTGGCACTCACTCTTGGATTATGGTCAACCGCACCCCGACTACCAACGGTAAAAAGCACCGTAAGCAGTTTCTTGACAGATGTAGTTAGAATCCGTAGGGTAATCTCATGGGTAATCTATGAGTAATCTAGATTGTCTCTTTTTCAGTGAATTGGTCTTTATTTAATTTTGCGTTGAGCCTTGTAGTGTGCCATTGCTATAGTATTATTTTTAATCCGATAGCTATCCCTTATTTTTGTTCGCGTCACGTTTATGCTTAGATCCATCAAGTCTGTACACTAATTAGCATGACATTATATTGTTTTTCATAAAGTATGTGTAAAATCGAGGGTCAGGTATATAAAGCTTTACTTTATGACTCTCTTATTATTTTTATTAAATTTGGAAAAAGCGGTAAAAACTTTCGAAACTCGATATATATGAACTAATTAAATACTTAACTATTTGAACTTGACCCTTAGTGTGCGAGTCCAAATTGCACTTGGCTGATTTTTAAGTATTATGCCACAATTATCTAAACGTCGTATTAAATTGCTTGCTCCCAAACTAGCAATTTTAATTGCCAGTATAACCGCACCTTACATTCGTAGAAATGTTTCTCGCTACATTTTATCAGTGTCGCCTGACACAGCGAAGTTTATTGACAAATTGTTTCAAAATACGGAATTATTGATGGCGGACGTTTGTGCTGCGACAAAAGTAGTTTCGCGTTGAATATTTGAACTCAGCTGCAATTCAACAAAGAAATCAAAGTAGGATTTTTAAAATCAGAAAAATTATTTAAATTTTATTTTAAGATTACTAAGAATATTTCTAAATTGATTAAGTTTAAATCGATCAAACGAGTAAAACAGTGTTTAATTTTTATTTAATAGCTAAGATATTTGAAAAAAATTGCTAATAATCTTTAAATTGACTGACCTGATTAATATTTTTTTATTATAAAACCCACGTCGGAGCTCGCACTTGTACATTTACTGTAAAAAAGACTGATAAAAGTGACTGAGTTTGTTGCGCTGTTTCTTTTCACCACAAGCTGATATGTAATCCCGGAGCGGTGGTAGGGTAAAACTATATTTTTGAAACTTTTGTAAGTACAAGTAAATAAATGACTACCATTCTATTCATTTGGGAACCCTAACAAATTAATCTAGCTAATTAGCACGGTTTAGCTGATAGTCTTTTAAGTTTTTTTATAATTTTTATGTGTTCTTTTTTTGTATTCATAATTTCTGCGGTTTTTGCCTACCTATGTTATAAGACAAAAAAAAACATAATTTATAAAATATGACCTTTCTAATCTACAGATAATATTCAGTAATCTTACCTGACTAAAAACTACACGCATATTGTTATGTAGGATGGACAGACAAACGGTGTTATCTCTGTAATAGGGTCCCATCACATACATTGCTTTGATCCTATGGTAAGTAGCCAAAGCACTTGTGTTACAGAAATCAGAAACAACGACGGTACTACAACATCCAGACTCGAGACAATACAGAAAAGTTACTTTTATAGATTGACCGACCGGAAATCGAACCTGGGAACTCCAAGATAACGACACGAAGTTTGGTATGCTTGCCTCTAGGCTACGGAGGTCGTCAACATGTTACTACTCCGACACTGATTTTTGAATCGAGTCTGATGTACATGCTATATGATTCTAATGAATTAGTACTTTAATGCAGTTAAATGACTTTTAATTGGTATAATTTATCATGAATGCCTTCATTTCATTTATAGTTAATTAATTCAGTAACATTTATCGAAGTACAGTTTTCCATTTTTGAATACTTTTGCTATTTGTGAATTCATTTATGAGCAACACAATAGATATTAATAAGGTTTTCAGTATCATTAATAGCATGGTTTTCTAGTGAAAATTCTATCAACATGTTTAGAAACGAAGAAATTATCGAGATAATAGTTTATTTAGAGAACGTCATCAGGAAGACATGTATATATTTTCTTATTATATTTAAATACATCAGACCCCCAAGTCAGGGCGAACCCTTAGTAATTCATAAAAACATACCTAAACCTGGCTAAAGTATCCCAAAATTTAATGACGACCACTTTCATCGTAATCCTCATGTTGAAAAGCCGTAATCATTACTTCGGCTTGCTATTCATACCCTTCCATATTGTAAAAGAAAATCCAGAGACATTACGAAACCTATTTTAAATGTAAAAAAACCACATCCCGACACAAATGTACAAACATGAGAGGGTGAAACTGCGGTAAATGTATCCCAAGAGGGCAATATGGGAGGTCACGTCCACATTATTGGTCGGAAAGCTATAGAGATAGGCCCTTTCTCACGACAATCGTTTTGCTGGGTACAGTCTAGTGTTACCGCTCGATAGCCTACTATATACTATAGTATCAAAAAATCTATAGAATAATAGAATAGAAATATGTTTATTTTTCTAATTCGTGTGTTACATTATGCCCCCAGGCCAGCGGTGTATTTGGCCTGTGGTTACCTACTTACAGTCTGCTTATGTCTAAAGATCTGTGTGTCGTTTAGTGTGTGCTGTATGCTTATTAGTCTGTACAGAATAGGAGAGGATTGTGCTGTCCGTATCCGAAGTTGCCAACCCGCCTGCCAAGCGTGGCAAGTATTGGCAATCCCCCCCGATGATAAGTCATTGGAGGAGGCCTTTGTTCAGCGTCCACTGCTGCGTCCTATGGTTGAAATGATGATATTCGCATATCACATGCAAATACTTCACTTTTACTCGTAGTATTTTTTTATATGAATTTAAGTTGAAGTTATTTTAGAACGAAATAAAAATGTAATTTGTAACGAGATTACTAAGGGCTACCTGTCAAAGGGTGTGTTAACATAAATTTTAATATATACCTTCAGCCTACTCATCTTCTGATCCGTTTTTCGGACAAACCACTTACCGAGAATTCCATAGACTCACATCCACTCCACAGACTCTTTACCTTACAAAAGAATGCGACCCAATGGTGGCTTATTCCAGTTTTAAATAAACCAGACGAATTGTTCATTTAGGTTGTTGAAAGGATAAAGGCGTATTCAATTTCGGAGTAAGTTTACCCAGTTTTTGTTAGGAACCGGATTTAATCAGCGTAGAAATGTTTTTACGGATACATGCAATCAGTGGTTGACGGATTTTTGCTTAGGGTAAGTAATTTTGAAGAAAAATGTATAGTAGAAATGATTGGAAAACTGGGAGAAAAGTTATTCAGTCCTGTACAAATTGAGACATTATAGGTTTTGAGTAGAAAGTAAAGGAAAATCCTATTTACAGTGGGACAGATTATCTAAATACTCTGCCTTACTTACAGCTAAAAACACTTGGAGCTATTCGCCAACATAACATTGTCTTTCGTAGCTCAGTTAGAAGAGCAGTCGCCCGGATAGCGAAAGATTGTGGGACCGAATCCCACCAGAGGCAATTAAAATATTTTTCAAGAGAAAATATTACCATTGATATCTAAATATAACCTTTCCACTCGAAATTGTGGCGTGAGTCGCTTTTCTTAGGTGAATACTACAAAGACACTGCCAGTGTACAACAACCACGGGCTTTTGGTAAAAACTAAAATTCTAAAACAAAGCTGATGAGCTTTGATTCCAACGTTTATGGACGATAAATGGCTATCGTGGCCGAGTGGCTAGAGTATTATCTACACTTCAGAAAGTTGTACTTATTTTTATAAAAAACTAATGTCCTACTATGATATTTTTTCCTTTTTTAGGAAATTGTTGTGCTCGGCTCTAATCAGAGCACAGACTTAACATTGTGTATTGTTGTTGTTTTACTTATGTATGCTTTTTAGTTTGTTCTCTGTAGGTGTGCCTTACTATAAAAATAAAAAAACTTTTTTTTTTGATAACCAAAGGCACTACAGAACTGTTTTTTTTTCAGAATATTAACACTACAAAATCATTGTGAAAATCGAGCGAGTGCTAAAAGCTTTAAACTTAAAAAGATTCAAGGATTTTGTGACTCTGATCTAGGTCATAAATATTGCCAGGTGCTAGACGCTATAAATACTCGAGATACGCGCGGACTTGCTCACGATCTACGGCGAGCTCGCGATCGTTTGTTTGTTTCAAGTTCAGCTGAATCCTGCTTTGTACTTGCTACTTGTTAGTTTATTATTTAAGAATCTTGTAAATTCGTAATAAATAAATATTTTTTATAGACTATTTTCACTTCTACTTTACTTTTTTTGCTCTAGGTAATGATAGTTCAAATATTACGAATATATACAATATAAAAAGAAAAAAAAAGTATCTTTCGTTTAGCACCATGTTGTCAAAATTTCGCCCACACAGACACACACGAAATATGACAACTTTTTGACTGTGCGAGCCATAATGATATCGTCTTGGCAACATTTTACATGAAAATGTTTTTGGTGGAATTTCACTTATTTTTGTAAGTTGTTTGTTTTATAATTTGTAATAAGAAGTCTGTGTACTTGTATTAGCATCAAAATGTTTTTATCGCAGGATTTTATTCTATTTTAATTCGTTAATCAAGTCTCAGCCCAAAAACTAGACACAATAGAAAATAATATGTTGTTTTAAAGTCACAGTTACGTTATTATTAATGACATTTCATCTAATAAATAAATATATAAATAAATTATTTCTGTAACTATAAAATAATAATATATCAATAACATTGGTTAAGAAATAACATTATTTTTATTTTTATCCGTTTAGTCCTGCAATTCCTCAAACATCTACTCCCTAGTCCCGTTAGCTTGGCCAATGCATTTGTGTGCAATTGATCAGAGCCAGGTGCAACCATTCATCTTGCCAGACGCCTAGACGAGCGCTTTCTACGGAGGAAATAAGCTTTTCACTGGTAACTTATTCATTCAGAGGTGTCGGAACAAAGACTGTCTGCAAGCAGAGAAGTATAATCAATTGGAAATTAGGCTAAGAAGTTCGTGGATAGTCTTAAAAAACGATGAGTATATAGAATATCACCATCATCATCATTCCAGCCATAGCACGTACACTGCTGAACATATAAGCCTTCCAAATCACATTCAGATTGGCCGATTGTAAGCAGCCTAAATCAGCGGTTTCCTGCAACCTTTACCAGGTCATTATTTTGACTACCTTGTGGCGTCCTTTTTTTTGACGCTGAAAAAATGACTTTCGCATTCGGGCTGCCTCAGGGGAGATGCCCGGTTATGTAGGACTCCCTCTTTGGGAGACAGTGAGAAGAACTGTCCCCCGGCCACCTACTAGAAAACCAGCGGTGCACCACGCTAACGTATGCAGGCGATACATGGGCACCCATGTTTTGAAAAGCTATCCATGCATCGCTCATGTACGGCTACTATGCCGGGCCTCAGGTATAAGGTTTAGGTGATCCTGTTCACGACGGATCACCCCCCACTCGCAGGCTGTGCAATGTAAGCAGGGGGCCCCCGCCAAGCGCAAAACACAAAACCCCAAAGTTTTTTTTTTGTACGCATGAAGGTCTTTCGTCAAAATTCGCTTCATGAAATTTAAAATTGTTGAGACTGATGCCGTTTTGATGTTATCGGGTTTTCGGTGACACTCTCTTTTTAACAAACCGACCGGTACGTTGACGCACAAGAGTCTCACTGGCCATAATCCACTTAGTTTCTTGGATTTTTTTGACCTCCTCGAATGGTTGGCTCATTATGTGCACATTCTCGACTGGGAATTCGGGCGGTCCCAACATAACTTACGTAATTTTTGTAAAAAGTTTTTACAATTATAACCCGTTATTCTGTCGTAACGCGCTACATTTTAAATAATCGGAACAAACATAGATGACAGCTGCCGAATTTCAATATGGCCACTTAAACGAAAAAAAAATTACACTAAATTTAAAAAGTGCACTCTTATTGAGACACCCTTTAGTTGAGGTAATGCGTATGCTCTATAGTGTGACGTATGAACATAGCATTACTCTAGTAAAAGTAAAATTTTCGTAAATATAAATTAGGAAACTAAGCAACGCCATTGATAAATTATAATTATTTCCGGTGACATTTAAGGCAACTAATACTTAGAAAGTAGAAGTACTTAGCTTCTAAATAACCTTAGAGAATAGGTACTATGTGTGTCTCTTACAATGTCACAGACTCGGTAAGGAAATTGACTTTCTCAAAAGACTATTAATTATTCATGCAGAGTTTCCTAGAAGGCGTCTTGTTTTATTTATTCTGAACATGCTGTTGCCTGCAACTTCGTTCGCTAATTCAGAAACGATTCTGAAATATCTCACCACCATCACAATCAGATAGATGGAAAGGAACGCCTAATATAACTATAATGTCATTGACTAGCTGTTACCCGTAACTTTGATCGTGTATTCTTCAATTGTCAGAAACCATCTCCGTCATGCGCACAACAACTTGCAATTTAATCTTGGTTTTCAACCGACTTCAAAAAAGGAGGAGGTTCTCAATTCGACTGTATGTTTTTTTTTTTTTTTTTTTTTTTTGTATATTTGTTACGCGATTACTCCGCCAATTATGAATCGATTTTAATAATTCTTTTTTTGTTTGGTAGATCATACTTCAGAGGTGGTCCCATAAATTTTTTATCGAAATTGATTTAGAACTTTTTGAGAAAATCAACAAATATATACCCAGATAATATTTTGGTTGTGATTCTTGTTACCTATCTTCGACAAATATGAGCCGATTTTGATGATTTTTGTTTTATTGAATAGCTTATACTTCAAAGATGCTATGATAAAAGTTTGAAAAATAAAAATCACCCCTAAGGGTAGGAAAATAGGGGATGAAATCGGTGTTCAGCAGTTAGATAAGGATTTATCACTAAAAATAGATGAAATAAGTAAATTTTATTTAAAAAAATAAAACCGACTTCAAAACACTGAAATGCTAAAAATAATCCTAACACTTAAGTACCTAATCAGTTACTTTTGGAGTCGGTGCAAACAAAAACATTGAATCTCTCATCGGCTGGCACCGACTCCAAAAGTATCTGATTAGGTACTTAAGTGTTAGGATTATTTTTAGCATTTCAGTGTTTTGAAGTCGGTTTTATTTTTTTAAATAATTGTAACTAATATGGGATAATCAAACAAAATTTTTTATACAAATACATACCTACATGCAGGGTCACTGGACAGGATATTCTGCCCAATATAGAAAACCACAAGTCACCTACGGTAGATAGATGACGTGGTAAAGGTTGCATGAAGCCGCTGAATGCGGGCGGGCCGCTTCCATCCGGCCGGCTATGTTCAGCAGCGATGATGAGGTTGAAATGATGATGATGATAGGAAACTTTTACTATGAGGACAAAGTCGTAACACGAAATAAAACGAATGCTCTATATATTATCGTTGAGGAAAATGACCATTTTGTATGGATGGAGAGGTTTTTCTTTTTTCGATACCGATTTCTATATTGCTGCCAAAGGCAAAGTTGTTTATTTTAGTGACCCCTGTAAGTATAATGAATTAAAAATAAACTAAAATTTTTTGTCAAAACATTTTTGTTCAGAACTTTCCAGACTGACAAATTGTGATAAAATAAGAAAATTAATATTTACTTTTATAATTTTAGTTTTTCAACAAGTCGTAATAATTTCAGCTTTTAGACCGTTTCATTAAAGTCTAGTGATTGTGTCACATATTGTTATCATACTTATTTTCTTTACGAAATAATCGGGTCTGTTGTGGTGGTGGTGTATTGATACCGTAGGTCGTTGTTTCTGATTTCTGTAACACAAGTATTTAAGCTTCTTATCATAGAATCAGAGCAATGAATGTGACGTTCATCATCATTATCTATACGGTCAATCCCGGTTGTGTCCAAAGCCATCGTTTTGGAGCCCAGGGTCCGCTTTTTATTGTGTGTGCAGAAATCAATAACAATACTTTTCAACCGACTTTAAAAAATACTCTTTTTTTATTGGACAACATCACTTACATTGCTCTGATCCTATGATAAGTAGCTTAAGCACTTGTGTTACAGAAAACAGAAACAGCGACGGTTTTACAACCCAGACCCGAGACAATATAGAAAAGTAATTTTTCGACATTGAAATGATTGCTAGCTAGTAAATATCCCTTAAAGACTCATCTCACAATCAATTCTAATTTCGAAACTCCAATACCAAATCAATGGCGATTATTTAAAGGCTCGCTTGTAAAATAAAATATCATTTTCTGAAGAGCCAGCTCGAAAACAAAGGGATGTCCCGACAGCCATTTCCGTTATTAAAGATGAGCCATCAAAAGCGAAGGTAATAAACAAAAGCTATTAGTTTATTATAATGCGATGTAAAGGAGTGATGGGATGAAGTGATTTCTTCCGTCCGATGTTTGACTGCAGGAAATCGGAAATATTAAGGCTACGACTACGAAGCGTTATTTTTTGGCCAACTTAAAAAAGGACGAGGTTCTCAATTCGCCTTTTTTTGTATTTTAAACGATATTCGTCAATTTAATCACCGTTTTAATTTCAAATGGTTTCACAAAAATAAAAACAAATAAAAAATTACCCCAATGGCAATGCTCACACCTACATATTATTGTCGGCTGACTTGTGATTGTGGGCGAGCTTTACGCAGTTTACCACATTTCACATATTATTTAACTTTTGTACACACCGTTCATTGGCTACGTAGCCGAACAATGAATGAAACACATCCATTGAGCATGAGCATGACAAATACAAGGCTATTCTTTTGTTCACAACCACCACCGCATCGTATGCATATGCTGGTTTGGTTCCAGCCGGCGGTGGACAATACGTTTGGTGAGAATGCTGTCTTAAAATAGGGAACGAAATCGGTGTACAGTATTATGTTTTTTTTTAACTCAATTAGTTCACCCCGTAGAGGACTTGACACTAAAATTATAGAATTTTATTTATTTAAAAAATACTGGAATTTCCTACTCACGTACAAAATACCTAATTTTATTAAATTATATTTAAATATATATATTTATAGACTCATCCCCCGCTCTATAAGGAGAGCAGTGATTCTGCCAATGTCGCGTGTATACTTGATATAGTGTCCACAATAAATAACGAGTGTTTAGTTTTTATTGCTTTTCTTGGATTCAGTGAAGGCTACTCTTCCCGCAGAAGCTGGTTTCAAGACGCTATCGGGTCTAAGGCAAGTTGTCTTGAGACAAGTCACTTGACACTCGATGCGGCGTTGAATACAATGATATTTCAATAATTTCAGACCTTTATCACTTCACAAAATATTGGAACACAAACTGCACCAAACTTGCACTCTAAAGTTCTTTAAATGATAAATAAAAACCATTAAAATAGATCGACCATGCTTTTCGTTCGATTACTCCACTGAATCCCCAAAAAAATTTACTATGAGTATTAAACAAAAATTATGTTTTTGACAAGTCACTTTCAAAATATGCATTATGCCAGTTCGAATTCCAAAGTTAATGTAAGTTAAAAAAATCCTAAACATTCGTTGACGATTGACATTGACAATTTTTTACTGGTATATTTCATAATATTTTTTGAAGAGATCTGCCTTCCCCTTAATAGAAACAAATCGCCCGTTTCGATTGCCATTTATATCAGCCATTCTTCACCACTATCTCCGTCTCTCTCGCACACAATACTCACCATCGCTTCATTTGCTCGCTTAATGGAGAGGAAGACACGATATGAAACGATTATATACGTTTACATACTATCTTATCACTTTGTACAGACTAACATACAACATAGCACCAAATACTCGAATTCACCAGTATTCAAAATTTTGTTTGTCATTTTTTTAAGCTTTGGTAGAGGCGCGGTATGAGGTATGAATGTGAGTACGCAGTCCTGTGAATGTTCATTTAGCTAGAAATTTCGACTTTCAACAAAATTGTGCATTAAATTCGAGATCCATATGCTCGTGATGTTCATTGAATAGATAATGTAACATGTGTTATGTAATCAAATGATTTTGGGATGAGTGAGATATTTTTGTCATTTTTAGTTCTACGTACCATTAAGTCGCCTTTTCATTCTAGAGATTAGTTGCTAAACAAAGATAATAACATGAAATATAAAATGTAATTTAGGCATACTAAAAACGGCCCAAGCCGACCTATAGGGTGGTTTGGGCCATACTTCTAGGAGGCTGGCTAGGCTGGGCTAGCGGTGGGTTGGTGGAGGAAGAATGCTGTAAAAAAGTGTCTAATCTTACTGCCACCACAGGTAATCAAGCCGCCCTAAGGCTTCTGAGTAGGTTTCACGACGATAATTAAGTGCTAAAAACTGGGACTAACTTTTTACGTGGCTTTTAGAAGGGCTGAGATGCTTGTAATCAATAATAATAATACAGTTGTATTTAGTGACATGGACACACTGTGGCGTGGGTTTAATAACTTTGGTAATCAATACTAAAACGCTGCCGCCTCCAAGATAAAAGCTCCGCTAAGATAAATAAAAATATAACTTTTATATTCTATCATATAATACAGAAACGAATCAAAAGATACCACGCGTCTAATAACAAATAACAAAGTTATAGACATTCGGATATATGAAATACAACCTGTCTAACTTCGGGGCTATAAACTTGTTTGTCATTTCAATAAATGGGACCTTGGGCTGGTCTGGGCATATTCGGAGCTATAAATATGCCGTGTTATTTTATGCCCCGGCTTGCTCCTTACACGCGAGTGTGCCAAACACTGCAGTTAGGTCTGGAATTGGGACTTTGAGTGTGGTATAGGTGACGGGCGCAAGCAGAATTGAGACCTAGAGCAGAAAATTAAAAGGAAGGTAACTTTCGGGCTTACAGAATTACTAAATTTGATGTAAAAAGATAGAAAAGAGGCTACACTTAAAACACTGCAATCAGTGTATATCAAAAAACAAAATGTACATACTTTAAATCCTATTAGTTCCTGGACGTTTATGACGATAGAAAATAAAATATTGCGTTCAAGACGCCACTAACTTTGGTTTGATTTATATATATTTGCTAAACATTTGTGTGGTGTGCAAAAAAATAAACTAAACTTTGTTTTAGAAATGTTACAGCCTTCAAAATAATATGTTTTATTGTATAAGATAAAAGCTTACTACGTTCATGGTTATCTCTTATTTATGTAGATTGTACGTAGTAAGCTTTTATTTTTTACTGGCTAAATTGCCAACAAGTTTTTTTTTATGATTAAATATTTTGATTAAACTATGTATCCCATTAAAAGTGAATTACTTAGTTACTTTTTAAGAGGAATTGAGAAATTCCTTCTTTCAACATATTTAACTACAAAAATGAACAATGAAACCATTTTTTTTTTACAAATACAATAAAAAAAGCTGTTGGCTGCGAATGGAAAAGAATAGCTAGGTTGAGCTCAGTGACAGGCATTGGGAGAAGCCGATGCCAGCAGTGACTGACGTGGGCTGCTTATGAGACACTTTTGATCACTCTCAATCGCTACCGCTTAAAGATTGCTCCTCCGCCTACGCGCCGGCTCTTACCGCAGCCGCTGTTCTTTTTCTCTTACCCTCGTGACCCTGCCAAACTCGGCCTCAGTGGCTCCACCTCGTGCCAGAACGAATGGAAATGGGGCGATACAGCCGTTTGGCTGCTCTATACATAATTTAAAATGGCGAATATTACTGCATAACGCGATGGCGGGTGATAAAACGCAAGACTGTCGGATAATGGCTCTCGAAGGATGAGTCTTGTTCTGTTGGCAGAAGTGTTAAAATTAGGAACTGCCTGGCAGAAGTACTAAAACCATATTTGACTTTATTGTATACAATATGTACAAGATATAACATAAACGTATTTTTCCTCATACACTAATATCCTAAGGACATATTGAGAGTTATGTAACTGTAAACGCGTATTTTCATAATTAAAATAGGTTTCGATATACAAATAAAATAAAATAGCCTTAAATTTTGCATCGCGTGAAAATAAAGAATCTCACATAAGGCTTGTGTTCACTCACATTTTTTCTGTGGTTTGATTGAAACCTAACTGGAAAAAATGCCACTGATTAGAAATGATATCACAAATATTTTTTATCTGACAGACAAATCATATTATAGTATATCCTTGTTCTTAATTAAGTCTAATTTGATTTTAGCGTGTTTAAACTTGGCTAATATTAAGGTTACATCTATTTAGAATCAATTTGGAATTCACTATGTATAATTATTGTTTTTGTTTAATACAAAAGTTAAAGAAAAATACAAAAACAATCTTATCGCAGTGTGCCAGTAGTCTGCGATCAAGCTTGATAGAATTTTTCATTGAAAACGAAATAAAAATCTGTCAGTAAAATACTCTAAGTAATAAAATCTTTGTTTTATTTAAACATAGCGACACAAAAGAAAAAACGCCAAATGTAATATCAATTACTTTCTACGTTTCCAGTTCATTTAAGAAGGCAGTCCGGGCCTTTTCTTTTAATTAATTACGCCCTTTTAAGTTGTGATTCAAGATAGTAAAAAAGCAGAACATTGTTTAACAAGAATTCTTCTTTCTATAATGTTTAGTGAGGATAAAAATTAATTTAAAAAAGTAGCCTGTGATGTCGGGCGCCTATATATTTTCAAATCCTGAAATGACTTGGGGAATTTTTAGTTTTTGGTCGTATTTTGTTTTGTTGATTGAGAATAACAACAGCCTACATACAGTTTGATCTACTTACTTATACTTACTTATAATTGTTTACCAAGTAAGGCCAATAATATTTATCGACGAATTAAAAATTAAAAGTCGAAGTAATAACTTTAAGCATAATGTTATAACGTAACTACCTTACAATCGTATTTGATGGTAAACTGAATTATTGGGCTCTAGTTTGTATAATACATTGTTTGTTACTTTTCATAATACAGGTAATTTTAATTTGTCACACCACAATTTTATTACATACTAGCTTTTGCCCGCGGCTTCGCTCGCGTTAGATTTGATTTTAAGTGAAATATGAAGTCAAACTCAGTAATTTAAAAAAAACTACAAACCTTCTTTTTATAGACAGTATTTTTTAATAATACCCCTTGCATGACCATCAAAACACGATATGATATGATATAATATAGCGATTTATCAATTTTAGGATAACGCGGGTCTCGTTCTATACATCAAATGCAAAAATAGAACCTTTGTATTAGGATCACGTGTGGCTGCCTGTCAGTCCATCTGTTACAACCGATTAGCTCCGAAATTACTGGACCGATTGAATTGCAATTTGGCACAAATAATTTCAAGAATTTTCATGTTCACAATATTCAATTTTAAAATTAAAGTTCCAAAAAACCATAAAAGCTACACCCATATTGATAGACATTTCAACCCCATCACATCCCAACAGGGGAGATGGAATTTCACGTCCGCAACGTTAAATTTTAAAATCGTTGTTGTTTTCGTAATCAGCGACCCGATAAACCATAGAAACAATAACCATGTTGATTTTTAGACTTTGTCAGCCCCCTTCCCCATTTTAGGGGTTGACTTTTCAAAAAATCTGAAACACATATTTACTCATTTATCGTAAGGAGAACTTACTCCTGTGAAGTTTCGAATAATAGAGTCTGACTAATCTTGTTTACCCATACAAACTTTGGACCCCCATTTCACCCCTTTAGGGGATGAATTTTGAAAAATCCTTTTTTAGTGACCCCTAGATTTTATAAGAAACCTACGTGTCGAATTTGGAATTGGAAAACCCGCGGTTTGGGCTGAGCGTTGATACATCAGTCAATCACTTTTGCCTTTTATATATGTATATAGATTAATTAATATAGAATGGAGTAAGGTGCTGCGCATTCAACGCAGTGGTGCGGTCTTTTTGACCGTGAGGCAATAAAGACCGCGTCTGCTCATCGATGCCCGCGGCTGCCCGCGCCGCGTACTCAACGTGCACGACGGTCAGTTCAGGACAACCATTCTAGTAGAGCGCGCGACGCAGACTAAGCTAGTCGCCCGCGCCGCCGTCTGCGTTAGTGTATACAAATTGGTAAATTGGTTTGTGCTATCCACGGCGGGCAGCCACGGATATGCCGCGGTGCGGGGCGGGCACTGGCGGCGTGGTCTTATTGACCGCCGTGTGCGTTGCAGTATACGATTCCCTTTGGTCTATTGTTTGCGGCGAAATTGTCCGGCCCGCCCTGCTACGTCGTGTACGCAGCGCCGTTGATATCTCGAAAACGGTGCGTCCTAGCTCAAAATAAACAAAATTTTGGCCCCCGTAGACCCCAGGAGGCGTCTCTGGGACACATTTAAACTAATCTAAAGCAGACCTTCATCGAGCGTTGAAATCAGGTAAGTACCATTAGAGATCAGAGTTCCCCGCGTAATTTCTATGTCCTATGGGAATTCCGGAAAACGATATACTTTTTGTCACTTCCACAACTGAGAAGAATCTCATATGATAAAATACATCTCTAACGGCTTAGGCTGTAGAGCGTGCCAAAAAATTATAAACACACATACATACGCTCGAAAAACATAACCCTCCTACGGCAGCCGAGTGAAAATAACAATGTATGTTTTACCATTTTATATAAATAGATAACTGAAATACAATACATTTACAGAGAGGTACATTTCAACCACATTGCACCCCAACAGGGGGATGATATTTCACGTCCGTAACGTTGTATTTTAAAATTGTTGTTGTTTTCGTAATCAGCGACCCGATAAACCATAGATACAATACCCATGTTGATTTTCAGACTTTGTCACCCCTTTTACCCTCTTTAGGGGTGGATTTCGCAAAAACCCTGAAACACGTGTTTAATCATTTATTGTTAGGAATACTCCTGTCAGTTTACTATTTTATATAAATAGATAACTGAAATGCAAAGTTTTTTCCCCCTTTTCACCTACTTAAGGGTTGAATTCTAGAATTTTGTATGTCCACAATATTAAATTTCCAAATCGATATCATTTTCGTTATTAACATCCCAAAAAACCATAAAATCGACACCCATATTAATATTTAGATATTTCAACCCCATTGCATCCCAACAGGGGGATGATATTTCACGTCCGTAACGTTGTATTTTAAAATTGTTGTTGTTTTCGTAATCAGCGACCCGATAAACCATAGAAATAATACCCATGTTGATTTTCAGACTTTGTCACCCCTTTTACCCCCTTTAGGGGTGGATTTCGCAAAGAACCTGAAACACGTGTTTAATCATTTATTGTTAGGAATACTTCTGTGAAGTTTCGAATAAAATAGTCTAACAAATTTTGTTTCCCCATACAAACTTTGGGCCCCCATTTCACCCCTTTAGAGGGTGAATTTTGAAAAACCCTTTCTTAGTGCACCCCTAGACCTTATAAGAAACCTACATGCCAAATTTGGAATCTCTAGCACCAGCGGTTTGGGCTGTGCGTTGATATGTCAGTCAGTCAGTCAGTCAGTCAGTCAGTCAGTCAGTCAGTCAGTCAGTTTCTTCTTTTATATATATAGATTTTTAGTTGATAGGGTTGGTTAATTTATGCTCCGCGAAAAACTTCATTATCTGCTTTACCTAAAAGTTGTGTGGTAGAAAATACTGTATAGCATTAAGTCCGCCAATTGTCCTCACCTGTGCAAAGAGAGTGTGTCGGATTCGAATTTTTTTAGTAAATTCTAATATTTTAAAAAATAAAAAAACATATTACTTCTGCCAATATGCCTAAACTAAGCTCCTTTACGCGTTCCTTAATTTTTAAGCCTCCACTGCTTCTGTAGAAGAAGAAGCGCAAAATACTCTGTCACTGTTCATCATTTCAGCCATAGGAGAACCACTGCTGAACAAAGGCCTCCCCCAATGACTGATCATCGGGGGGGATTGCCAATACTCGCCACACTTGGCAGGCGGGTTGGCGAGCGCAGTTTTTTTATAAGATTTCGCACGAAGACGCTGCTGCCCGTCTCGTGCTACAGGAATTAGTTGACTCTTACGACACGCCTCCTGTTGGCGGTGGGGAAATGTATTCTTTACGGCCGTCTCCACACGGCACTGTCACTGTTGTCAGACTCTTTTTAATATATTTACATCACAAGATTAAATGTACCTGTGCGAGCAGGGCAGTATTTAAATATGTAAAAAAAAAAATGTAACACTAGCTGTTGCCCGCGACTTCGTCCGCATGGTCCTTAGTTTTTACTAACTATGGTTTTAGCTAATAATGCTTTTATATTTTTTTGCACGAATTTATTGAAACCTGATTTGTAGAGAAAGGTATTTTGATAAAATTTTGTTAGATATTTATAAATGCGTTTTACAAATTGTATTCATAGGTTAAAACACAAACCTGGGGTTTCAAATATTCTCATAAATTGCAAAAAATATTTTTTTCAGCAAATCAAAAATTAATTAAAACCACATACAGCTGTACATAGAAACTTCTCTATTATGAAGTTGGTATTTTTTTTTAAACTTGTAGACTTCCGCTCAATTTCGTCACGCTGCCGTAGCGGCCTTACAAACATTTGCTTCTACATCTATTTTCTCTCATGTAAATATTTACACGTAATAAATATGTAAACTGTTATTAAACGTGTATTATTTAGAAGTATCAGAACCTTTTTGCTGGGTTATTTAGCGTTCACTCTTTATGTTTAAAATTCCTCTGGGTGCGGACTCAGGTTTTTTGCATGAAAGGGTCGTATTTATTACTTTCAGGGTTGTTCGCGTGATATCATAAACAAGGGTCAAAGTAGAGGCTTGAAATATATGTTTTCACCTATTTTGTAAAGGTAAGGAAAACATTTTATGATACTGATCAAAGGTTGGGATAAGTTAAATGGTAGGATAATTTCATAGGAAATGTGTCTGCATTTTTAACGAATTACATTGAAATAGCCAACGGATGTCACGAAGCAGTGATGGGATACAGTTTCGAGATATCTTAAATTACTTAGGCCTAGAAACATTTTGAGTACATTGGTTTAATTTTTTATTTTACACCTTTTGCATTTGCTGTAGAAACAATTTAAAAAAATACAATAAACTGTATGTGCCTTAAACAAGGTATACGGAGGTGTTACAAAGAAAATTGAGTACTAATCATGTTTAATTCATTATATTACAACATAAATTAAGTATTATAATTCTTTAAATATCAGTCTTAATCCATAGTCATAAGTATAAAATAAAATTTAATTATTTAGGAAATCCTTTAAGTTATCAAAATTACGTGGGACAAGACATTTATATAAACTTGTTTTAAATTGGTTAATATTCACTGTCTTTAATATTTTAGAAATATTGTTGAAATTTTTTACACATATAGTTAGACAGTTTTTTTTTGTATATTAATGTTTTTAGAGTTTTTAGTAGTACCAGTCTATTTGGATTTATTTTATTGCGTGGATAGATATCGCAAGCCCTTTTAAATAGTTGCATAATAGTAACAAAAAATACAAATACCTCAAAAATATACAAAGATGTCAATGTTTATGACTGTAATTGTGAAAAAAGAGAATTTGTAGTATTTATGATTTGTAATTTGTCAGAAGTTCGAAATGTACTTATAACTTATCGTACGCTAAAATTATTCATTATATTTTTCAAGCCTAATCTATGCAAAATATAGTCATATATAAAATGTGTTAACCTGAGTAAAAGGGTATTTTTTACAATATTTGTTTAAACCTTATTCATGCCACCGAAACGCTGTAAAGTGTCAAAATATTGATCTCATAAAAATACACATGAAGAAAATATAAATCAAAACTGTACAAATAAAATAACACTCTCCATTTTCATTGCAAGACAACTACTGTCCGTTCGTTCGTCCCATTTTCGTCTTTTAATTAAACACGTAGCGTTTTTAACGGCATCATAAAGAGGACAATAAACGTAAATCACCGCCATCAAAGTTTCATCTCGGCCAAATGAAATATTAGCGTAAACTGAGCGTAATCGCGACGTAACGCGAACGTAACGAGGGGGGCGTATTCACTAAAACTGTACTTATAATAAGGCTCATTAAGGATTTACTTATGTAGGATTTGCTGTAGACATGCAAAGACAGAGTCTGTCAATTATTGTTGGAACTGACCATAGTTTGCATAAAAAAGCTTAGGATTCGGTGGGAGGTAGTCGAACGAAAAGCATGGTCGATCTATTTTAATGGTTTTTATTCAACATTGAAAGAGCTTCAGAGTGCAAATTTGGTGTAGTCTGTGTTCTAATCTTTTGTGAAGTGATAAAGCTATTGAAATATCATTGTATTCAACGCCGCATCGAGTGTCAAGTAATTTGTCTAAAGACAACTTGCTTTAGACCCGATAGCGTCTTGAAGCCTGCTTCTACGGGAAGAGTAGCTTTCACTGAATCCATGAAAAGCAATAAAAACCAAACACCAGTTATTTATTGTGAACACTATTTATCAAAAAAACACTCGACATTGGCAGAATCACTGCTCTGCTTATAGCATGGGATTAAGTCCATTAAAAAATAAAAAAGCTTACTGGCACTTTCTATGCTGCTGGTCAATAAGGTCTTACATAATATTTGTTAAGTCTTAAATCATGGTCACACATCGAGATAAGACTTGTCTTACTTTTTATTAATAAACAGGAGCTTTCACGACCTACCTAGCTCGTCGTAGAACTGCCTTGTTGGTGATGGTCTTCGTCTAGCTTTTCAGTAAAATACTTTTTTGTGTCACATCTTGATTACTTCTGTTAAGATCTTTTCAGAGTTGTAGTTAACTTATTAATCAAAGAATCTGTGATTAGTATAAACTTTTAACTGCCAGACTCTATCGAAGTTGGAAACTAATCTGTATTCAAAAGTTTTTTTATAGGTATCTGTTATTCATAGCGTGTCAATAACCTGCAATGCAAACCAGACAGACTCTTTTACAAATGACGTGATAATTCTATGATACTTTATATATTACTCAACACGTTATTTCTTGTTTCATTAATTGTGGATATAATTATTTTATACTACTTTGTTTTTGATTTCATAAAACTATCTATAGGTACTTGATAAGTGCCAATTTCAAAGGTTTTTTACCATTGTAGTGACGACGCGGCAATGAGCGTGAGATTTAAGGACCTATACGTAAATCTGGTAAAACAAAGAGTTATTTCACTTTAAAAACTAAAAATGAGAGAAATTTCTCTAATTAAACACATTATTTTGCAATAAGACGCCATTGGTTAAGATATGGGAACAAAAACTTTTTGAGACTTTGACTGTCATGATAATACTACTCTATTATACTTGCTGATTGTTTGAGATATATTTACGAGTAGTACCGATGTTCTACAACAGCGTCGGGTCACAATGTTTTAAAGCTGGAAAAGAAAAAACATTTATCCCTGCAAATGGCAACATTTGTTGGTAATGTCATTACGATTGTTTGTGACAGCGCGGGCACGTAGTCCTTGCAATAAAATGTGTAAAATAACTATTATTTACTCTATTTGTAGCTTAAAAGTTAGTGTTTAGAATGCTATTATACAGTTCTCTATGTGGATTGTGTTTACAATAAGGTTTATAGTGAATTTCAGCCAAAAATCAACAAGGGATGAGCGCCATAATCAGGCGCGGTTATGGTTTGTTTTTTAACGCTATATTAATGGAATCAACTTATATATTCATTAGTTCCAGTTACAGGTATGTACAATCAAATACTTTACTTCCTTTTGTGAATTATAGATATTCTCCTATGGAGGAATTACTTAGGTACCTAACGTATAATTGATTGATAGAATCTAACCTAAAAGTCATTTTTAAATTATAATCTTGTTACTTTTTCGTCTAAAAAACTTAATAGAAGTTGAGAATGAAATACAGAGCTATCAAGTTTAAGCTACAGTTCGCCCCAAAACTGAAGATACCTAGTAAATATACAATTTATGAAAATAAGGAAAACTTAAGAAATTTAGAAAACAGCAAGATGAAGAAACCATGACACAAGTATGGAAACTCAAATATTGAAGCAGCCTCCTCAGGCTTCAGTCTATATCAATGAAATTGAAGTGGAAACGCAATGGCTGGGTGTTGAGAAAACTTTACAAATTACCTACTGAAATAAACTTCAAACGCCTGGGTAGTATATACATAATGGGCAATAGACAATACCATGAAAATTGAGACAATGCACCCATTATTTGACATCTAGCTCTATCACTTATCGGATAGACAGTATGTTGCTATACCATGAAAATGGAAATTGATCCAGTGCACCAATTAATTGCCATCTAGCGCTATCACAGTGCGGATAGACAGTATGTTGCAATACCAGGAAAACTAAAAATTGAGCCGGTGCACTAATGACCTGACATTAAGCGCTTTCACAAAGCGGGAAGACAGTATGACAGTATATGTTGCAATACCATGAAAATTAAATTTGAACAAGTACACAAAAATATTAGATGTCTAACGCTACCACCAAGTGGATAGAATAGTATGGACAGACAAGCATACTCACTCAATTTCAATCAACTAGCGCTACTATCATGAGACAACAAAGTATGGACAAATGAGCAGGATCACTCATTTTTAAACACCAAGTCCTACTGTTACTAAGCAAATAGACAGTATATAGAAATGGGCAGGCTCACTCATTATTAAACAAGCGCTAATATACTAAGAGAATAAAAAGAAATTATGGACAAACAAGCAGGCTCACTTGTTATAATAACTAACCTATTGCTATGCAATTAGTGTTATATTACATATATAACAAATGAAAAATCAAACAAATTATTTGAAATCTTGCACTGTAAGCTGATGTGATGACAGTATGAAACAATACTATATAAAATTGTAAAACCAATTGTACAAAATCAACACAACACTATAATATTATTATTGTCAGACAATAGTGCTAATATCTGATAAATACTATTACAAATAAACAAAGATGGTTTTAACTAGTTCCTAAGGAATTGGATCATCATCATCATCATCATCATTTCAGCCATAGGACGTCCACTGCTGAACATAGGCCTCCCCCATTGACTTCCAGACTGGCCGGTTGGAAGCGGAAGGAATTGGATGGAGATAGAAAATTTAAACCGGAATTATTGTGAAAAGCCCTTTACCTCAAGAAAGAAGGTTACAATAGAGATACAGATACTTACTTATCAAAGCTTTGGATTACTTTACTGGCCATCTTATTAATCACAAATCTCTATTATAAACTCTTAGCCATTGCGCTAATGAATCCATTGTTTGGTTCAAAACTCCAAAATAACCCTTTCTTGGTTTTTACCATAGTCAGATAATGAAGTTGCACTACTGAATAATTTATCAAGAAATTATATAACTAACCCAATCTTTTACTAATTAATTAGTATTTAAAGGTATTATTGCACTTATGCAATTCTTGGAAGAAATAAATAGTCCTGCAAAATTGCAGTGAAACAAGGATTTTGACAAGACAACGTTTATAAAATCCAGCTTGTGACAAATCAGATGCCATCTTATCAGCGTATACTTCATGTCAAAGAATTTTTGCATAGAAATCCTTAAGGTTAAAATTTATTAACCCTAATCCAAAGTTAATGCCACAAACAAATTGAAAAGTAAAGGTGTTATGGAAGTACCATAAAAGCCCTTAAAATATTAGGCTTACATTATTTAATTAAATAATAACCTAGATATTCCAGATTCCTTTCCTTTACTTCATTGTGTTAAACAATGTAATGTACTAAGAATATCTATTTATAAATATGTACTTACATAAGTACCATTATTCAAAATAAGATACATTTTAAAACTATTGGGAACGCTTGATTTGTTCAGTCCTCCATCCTAACGATATGAAATAAGTATAAGATAGACAAAAGTCTGTGAGATTAGTAATATGTATATAACTATTTATTTATTATTTATTAAGCCTTTTGTGCTGAGTCTTTTTCCAGTCGAGCTCAAGCTATATGTGTGGAACCATCTTTTCTTTGGCTGACCTTCTTCTGAATATCTTGTTATGATTAATTGAGGACTATAAAAAATTAATGTAATAAAACCTTATTAAGGTAGACTTCTGTAACCGCTGAATTAACATAAAAGGCTATGTGATGATCATTTACCTAATACTAATTTAGTAATTTCAATAAATCTTTTGTTTTTATATATTTATTATAATAAAATAAAATAACGCTGTGACCCATCACATGCTAAGATCCCATCACATGATCACATGCTAAGGAACTGCTTCCAATCACTTAAAAGTTCTGATCATAATCTAACAAAATCATTAAACCTATTCAATTTCTTAAAATTGAAATATCCCTTTTAAATTACCATTAAGACAGACATTTCTCAAAATTGAGAATAGATAAATTCACAATAAGAACATAGTAGGTACCCCTACATATGTACTTATTGGTATATCACCTTAAATATAATCTTAGAGATTACTTTTATTTCATTTAAGTCACTAAAACAGGAACAGTCTAACACCTGTTGTCCTGATAAAAATTACATAATGCCAGGGCTTGAATTTCCTTAAATTTGACATATTGAAACTAAATTTCTGAACAAAGTATTCTTGTAATTACTAATTACTAAAGATGACAATCTTGACAATAATGTGTGATGGAAAATAATAAATTAAGAATAATTGTACTTCAAATAATTAATTCATGTAGAAAACTTAATTTAAATCAATTAGGTATAAATAAAAAATATGGAAGTAAATTCCAAAAACAAAGCCTAGTAACCAGACATTTTAGTAGATACCATAATTAACCTGTACATGTAGAAACATGTCTCAGATAGAACCATTCTCTGTTGGTAAACACTTAACCCGTTGACTGCCCAATAACTGTCAATAAAAATAAGAGATGGGCAATATAGTTATAACAGATAAGTCGAACTGATAAATACATTTATCGTATTCATTAATATTGTCTACCATAGCAAAAAAAAAAAAAAAAAAAAAAAAAAAAAAAAAAAAAAAAAAAAAAAAAAATTATAATAATAAAAAAAAAAAAAATAACACATTCTTTCACATTATAACTTAATGTTATATTTATGAAAATTATGCCTACATTGCTGCATTCAAATAAAGCTATAACTGAGTCTGTTAAAGAACTTTTTTTTCTGTTAGTTTACAATATTATCAACTGATAAAATATTTGGTTTTATGATCCGATTATACGCTCTATCTTGCTAAATATAAAGCATAAGCTACTGTATTGAATTCAATCGATATTTTCAACCAAATTATGCAATATTATTTCCATAATATTAACATTCGGTAGCAATAAGGATGTATCTTAACTATGGTCATCCGTACATTTGTGACCAAAATTAGGTTTCTAGAACCCCGGTCACCCATCCATTTAGTGACCAAACCTGAGGTTGATCCAATAAGTGACTAAAGTGATTAAACTTGAAGTTGTTTGACCACGGTCACCCATTCATTAAGTGACTAGATTAAAAGTTGCACAATGCATAACGATTGATGTTTTTAACCAATAAAAAAAAAAAAAAAAAAAAACTTTACAGGATGAACCCTCAACAATAACAAATATGCCAACTTAATTACATAGGTCAGTTACTTGGAATTTCCCGTACTGATTCTATAGATTACCGGCCTTAGCTGAGATAAAAAATAAAAGAATATAATAATTGATTGTTAACACGTTGAGCGCTACGCGGAGCCGCAAACAATAGATTTTCTATTGTGTCTAGTTTGTGGCAGTCAAAGACTTTTATCATTTAAAGTATAAATATTTTTAATCATTATTGCCACCTTTAGTAAAAATATTAATTGTAATCATACGCTAAGATATTATGATTGCGCACCTGCATTTTTTTTTATATGATACTCTCCTTTCGTTATATTCATTTTAATCTTTTTATTTGTTTTCTTTTTGTTAGAACACTTTATTGAAATAAGTATTTACAGTACTTATAACAACATATTTGTCTTACAACCGGTCTTCAGGAACAATTGTTTCGATGTTTAATCACTCAATTATGGAATTGGCTAACAATGGACATTGTTGTTATTATCAGATAATAAAATAAAAATATATTTACAAAAAAAAAAAAAAAGTGTGATGTAACACTATCGTAATAGACTAGTTATTATTTTGTGGCCTGGCTTGTGCAGTATATTATGTGAGACCTAAATGGAACGTAATTTTACTCTTGACGCATTCAGAATTTCAGATATTCTACGTGAATTCATTAGTTACTCAGCCTTAGCACTAAACATAAAAGATATGATTAAATATAAGTACCTTTTTTGTTTTGATTTGCCATCAAACGTCTCCGGATTGTACTTAGTTTTCATAATGTTTTTTGCATTTTCTAAACTAATAAGCAACTTATTCGCAACCGAACTTCAAACATCTACTCGTAAATATATCTCAAACAATCAGCAAGTATAATTATAAGATTAAACGAACTTACCTTAAGTGAAGTTCAATCTTAATTATACGCAGCTGATTGTTTGAGATATGACAGTCCCAAAAACCCACCCACTAATACTTTGTATTATCCCAGTATATTAGAGGGTTGCTCATAAGGCTGTCTTTAAACGTAATGACATTACCAACAAATGTTGCCATTTGCAGGGATAAATGTTTTTTCTTTTCCAGCTTTAAAACATTGTGACCCGACGCTGTTGTAGAACATCGGTACTACTCGTAAATATATCTCAAACAATCAGCTGCGTATAATTAAGATTGAACTTCACTTAAGGTAAGTTCGTTTAATCTTATAATTCTTTTGAAAGATAACACTTAAACAGGTATTCAAATGTTTTTTCAATTGGCTAAAATTAATTACAAGAGTTAGAAAATACGCGTTCACCTAGAAGAAAACAAACGAGATAGCGTTACACGCGCCGTCTGTTTGCCAGCTCACGGGGGATGTGACTTGCTTCGCTAAATTTTACTTGCGATCCGCATTTTGGGGTTCGGTTGTTGGTTTTCAGTCTTTTGTCTAATAAAAAAAAAACCTACCATCAAAGAAGCATACAAATACAGACAACAGCACGTCAAACTACCACAAAACGTCAAATTTTCTCAATTGATATTGATCTCTAAATGTTGGACATAAAGTTGAATATCAATTAAATGACCTTTCACTTTTTTGGTAGTTGGCCTGCCGTTGTCTGTAAAAACGTATACTTGCAAAGGTGAGATAGGCAGTACTTCGCAACTGTTCGTCGCTAATTCCTTAGTCTTCGCAAAGTTCGCCCCAATTACATTTTCAAATTTATTACTTTAAGTGCAATAAACATTATTTACAGAATCAGACAGTTACCCGATCAAAGGACGTAAATACCACTTACAAACGACAGTTAATAGACAAACAAATCACTTAAATATATAGTTTTACAATTTAAAAAATACTCTACATTTAGGTCTTACGAGCCGGATACAAAATCTATAATCTATACGTAGGTCACACTATAAGTTTTGCGTAACTTAAAAAAAACAACATGTTATAACCAAAATATTATGTTTATTGCTTTTCAAAATACTCTCGTTTACATTTTAAACATTTTTTCATGCGATCGAACTATTTTTTTAAAACAGGAGGACCACAGATCTGAAGGCATGTTTTCTACGTGCTGATTGATCGCTATCACTGCCTCTTCGGAGTTGGTAAAAGTAAAACCTCTTATCAAATCGTTGAGTTTGGGGAAAATACAGAAATCACAGGGTACTAGGTCGGGGCTATGCGCAGGATGGGTGACGAGTTGTACTTTTTCGAAAGCTAAAAATGACTTTGTTTTGTTGGCCGTGTGTGAAGAAGCGTTGTCATGATGTAGGAGAACGCGGCTTTTGGGTCGTTTTTCGCGAACTTTTTCTAACACCATAGGTAAACAAATGGTAGAACACTCTTTTGATCTTCAAGTGTTTGTACAGATGGGACCCGTAGCTGAGGAAAAAAAACGCGATCATTTTTTTACCAACGTTTCTCGCCTGCCTCACTTTTGTTGGCCTGTTCTCATTTTCAAACACCCATTCACAAGATTGCTATTTTTTTTTCGGGTTCGAAACAATAAATCCACGTTTCGTCTCCTATGTCAATATCATAAACAGCATTAGAAGAGGTTTTTTTTAACTAGCCGCTTAACAGTAGCCACATTAGAATAAGAATAAGAATAAGAATAAAATAATTTATTCCAAAACCACACATAGTTCTGAACATGAAAGAAAAGTAAAAAATACAATTTTATCTTAAAATTAGTGGTTCAGAAATGGTCTCCACTCAGCAATATGTCAAGGAACCAAAAAGGTTATTATTATCGTTATATATCATATATCATATCATATAGACGACCTCCGTAGCCGAGAGGCGAGCATACCGGACTTGGTGTCGCTATCTCTGAGGTCCCGGGTTCGATTCCCGGTTGGGTCAATGTAAAAAAAATACTTTTCTATATTGTCTCGGGTCTGGGTGTTGTGGTATCGTCGTTGTTTCTGATTTCTGTAACACAAGTGCTTCAGCAACTTATCATAGAATCAGAGCAATGTGTGTGATGTTAAAAAAAAAAAAAACATAATTTTCGTTCGCCTCACGGTGCTAAAACAAGGTGCTTCTCTCCCAAAAGCATTTTGAAGACGAGCGGCACAGTCTTGCGGAGAGAGAGAACTTTTAAAATCATAAAAAATCATCGCTCTAAAATCTTTATGACTTAATTCCATTTTCGTTGCGTACGTAGAACTTTGATGTGTGATAAAAAAACAATTGACAAATCATTTCTTGCCAATTGTTTTTTTTATTACTAAGAAGGTTGCAACGTTTGAAAAAATATTACATTCGAAATTCAAATAGTTCCGATTAGCTAGAAGTGCAAAACTTTTAGTGTGCCCCATGTAAAAAACAAAGTCGGGTTAGTTACACCATTTATAACCGATTTTTATGGTCTTTAATTTGTTGTGTTTGTCTCCGCCCCAATTAGCAGGATAAAATAAAGAGCACTATAAAAATCACGAAAAAAAATTTTTTGAAGGGGCGGAACGAAGTTCGCCGCGACAGCTAGTATGTATTAAAATATAGTTGTACGATTACGCTAAAACCAAATAATTCGTTCATTAAAAAAAACCACTTTTCTCCTTTACGATAAAAATTTAAGATAAAAATATTGTTGCTGCTTATTTCTGCCATTACAAATTACTTCAGTGTAGAAAAATGTATTGTGCAAAAAGAAAAGCTTGAAACGTCTTAGTAGACTATAGTGAAGTCCAACAGTTTATAGGGTTCAGTGTAGTTGAGGGTCCCAACTACACTGAGGGTGAGACCCAAAAAAGACGAAAAGTCAAAATCTAAAAGTATTATCTTTTTAAATACGAATTTGATGTGCTCCTAAACAATTTATCCGATTACAATAAAAATGGTGAGTTGTAGTGCTTAGAAAGGTCAGAGACAAGTGACAGTATGTTGACGACTGCTTTATTGACTATTGTCGTAAGCAGCATATTTGCCGATTTATGCCTGATGGATGACTATTGCCGACGCGACGCGACGCGACGCGTCGGAGACTGTCGCTATCACGTTAATATCTGTCCTCAAGCGTAAGTCGATGTCGCCGACATACTGTCGTTTATTTATAAGCTTCCTTAGGCTAGGAAAGATTATTAGAAGACAACTATTACCACGCGTTAATAACATCCTTCCTTTATTCTCCTTATGCTGCTATGTCTAACTGGGTGTTCATCATTAAAAAAAACTTGCACTCAATATTATCTTTATAATTTCGATTACGTAGCTAAACTCCTTGATTCATCGACATCACAATAGCCAGTTCACTGCTGAACAAAAGCCACTCCCAATGCATGCTACTAATTCCGAAGCGCAGCTATAATTATTGTGACTCTTTGATTAATGTTGTTTAATTGCTTTGTGCGTGCCAATAATCCGTCATCGTTGGATTAGAGCATCGGACAGAGTCGCGTGTATACCGAAAAATGAAAAACGAACCGTAGGTACACCACTGTTTTATTGGGTCAATGACATCAAAACCCATAGCAGGGTAGAACAAATGACACAAGTGAAAAATAAGGGTCACATTTTAAAAAAAGTACCTTAGCTTCTGCCCGAGACATAGTCTGCGTACACTTCAGGATTTAAAATAAAATTTTAATTAGGTATGTCGCGGGAAGATAAGAGCAGGTTTAAAATGATTTTATGTGTTATGATATTATATCGTGTGCTAAATTTCAGCCAACATGTTTAACCATAAAAGTTTTAAGTAACCAACCAAAGTCTCGTTAAACGTGATTAAATAACCAAATTCAAAACATACAAAATTCCACATTGAAGATATTAGTAAGATGCTGAACCCTCCTACTGTTCACGCAGCTCCCTTTAGACTGTTTTTCATCCTGTTTGCCAAGACTTCACGTCATTTGCTTTGCTCTCAACACTTTTTACAAGGATTTGTATTGAAAATTAACCTCCTTTGTACTATTACGTTTCTAGGAGTCAATAATTCATGAATACTTCAAGTTACTTTACAAGCATTACAATTAAAAAACAATTGAGTGTTGCAACTAAGATAATTTTTCTCTATTCAAATACAAATTAAGATTAGGTTAGGTATTTTAGTTTTTTACTAAAAATTGTGTCATCGATTCTTAATATTTTGTATTATGTCAAAGTTTGTATGTTTGTATATTTGTTACGCAATCACGCTTTAACGCCTACACGGAATCAGCTCTGGCATACATAATTAGATATTAATCTGGTTAAAAACTTAGGAATTTTGACACAATGTTTATCCAGTTTTTGTTGTTTTCCTGTGGGATGATTATAAATTTCTCTTTAGCCTAATTCTGAAGTCTACGCAGACGAAAGAAAGAATGAATTAAAGTCATTTTGCTCCCTCTCAAATCATTTCGTTTTTGTAACTTCGATCGAATTGAGAACAATTTGAACTCTTGGTTTATTCATTTATTAAGCACACCAACTAGAATTTAATTATTTAACACTTATTCCATAACACATACATATATATATTTCTGATAAACATGTCACTTAAGAGTGAGCGCAACATACTTAAATCACAGAGCCGCGATTTTAAAATAAAATAAATCTAACAGACATAACTAAAAAGGGGAACAAGATTTTGTTACTAAGAACACAAGTCCCAAAGTAATTTTTAATTAGCTATTATTAGGACGACCTCCGTAGCGGAGCTATCTCTGAGGTCCCAAGATTGACTCCCGGTCGGTCAATGTAGAAAAATAGCTTTTCTATATTGTCTTGCGTCTGGGTGTTGCCGTACCGTCATTGTTTATAATTTTTGTGACACAAATGCCTTGGCTGCTTACCATAGGATCAGAGAAATGTATGTAATGTTGCCCAATATTTATTTATCCTCATCATTATCATCAGCTTTTGAAGTCCACTGCTGGATATAGGCCTTCCCTGTAAAATGCCACCGGCTCAGGGCCGCTTGCACCTAGCTTTCCACCATCGGGAGGCATAGCGCCGCTGCATTTTTGAGTTAGTGGTCGCCACTCGAGATCCTTTCTTTCGTAGCAGTTGTAATTTCTGCGAGCAATGTGGCCTGCCTATTTTCACTGTAGCTTTGCAATCTGAAGAATTTTTTTATCATCACTTCAATTAAAAATTCAGTCCTGTATTGAAGTAGACAACTGCACTACTTCGAAATGTAAAAAAAAAACCGTAACTGTTATGACGTTACGTCTTCGATCAGTGTATTCTTGATCGAAGCGTCGCGTAAAATTAACAGCCAACTGTATTTGTATTATTTTTACAAGCTTTATATTAGCTTGCAATGTTCGTATATAACAATTTTAGAAATTAGCAACTTAAGTTTGACTCACTTCCCCGGTGCTCGATTAAGCTGAAATTTGGCACACGTATGTGAAGTCGGTGACAATGCAATATTTTGGTACCACCGAGCTGATCTGATGATGGAGCCTGAAGGTGGTCACAAAAACTCAGTTTTCGAATTTTTTAAACTTAAAATGAACTCACTTCCTAAAGATCGATTGAGCTGAAATTTGGCACACGTATGTTAAGTCGGTGACAATGCAATATTTCGATACCATTGAGCTGATCTGATGATGGAGCCGGAAGGTAATCACAGCAACTCAATACTAAACAATGAAATAACATTGAGTTTGGACTCGTTTCATTTGTCTTAAAGAATTTTCTGATCAAGATGGTATCCAGGGTCTGATGATGGAGACAGAAGGTGTCTTTATGAACTCTATAACAGAAAAACGTAACAGTTTGGGGCTCGTTAGAATTTTCGTGACAAGTGATCTATTATAACTTGATATCCAGGGTCTGATGCTGAAGCATGAAGGTAGCTAAAGGAACTCTGTAATAAAATTAAGGAACCCTATCATGTTTGGGCTCGTTTGATATGTCTTGACAAGTACTCGATCAGTAGATGATGTCCAGGGTATGATGATGAAGCCAAAAGGTAGCCAAAGGAACTCTGTTAAACAACAACGTAACCCTATCGAGTTTGGGCTCGTTTGATTTGTCTTGACTAGTTCTCTCTAGTAGATGATATTCAGGGTATGATTATGAAGCCAGAAGGTGGCTAAAGGAACTCTGTAATAAATCAAGTTAACCCCATCGAGTTTGGGCTCGTTTAATTTGTCTTGTCAATTACTTTTTAAGTGATGTCTATAATGTCCAGAGATCATAACCTGGAGAAAAAGAAGAAAAGGAACTTTTGTAATATGCAAAGGGTACAACTCTTGAATTTGGGCACTGCGTTTGATTTGTCTTTACGACTGTACCAATTGTAGGTATGTCTGATGATGGAGTAGGAAGGTGGCTATAGAAACTATGACAAAACGACGCAACCCCATCGAGTTAGGGCTCGTTTGATATTTCGTGAAAAGTGCTCTACATCATGTAATAAAAGTATGTAAAATGCATGACGTCCAGGTTCTGATGATAAAGCCGGAAGATGGATACAGGAACAAAATTTTAAACAACGCAAACTCAATGTGTTGAGGCTCGTTAGTTCTCAATTTGTAAATAATGTCTAGGGTCAGATGATGAAACCAGACGTCACAATAACTCTGTGATAAAACAACGCAACCTTATTGATTTTGAGTTCGTTTAAAATTTCCTAAAAAGTACTTTGATAGTTTAACTAAGGTATCACTGTATAGTTCTGACGATAAATCCGAAAGATAGCCACTGGAACTCCCTTAACGAAAGTGTCAAGGTGGTTAAGTTTAATCTCGTTTGATTGGTTGTCTTGAGTATCATATAAATATTACACCTGATGAAGAGGTTTTAAGGATAAAGGATGGAGCCAAAAGATTGCCACCGATACTGCTAAATGAAAAGTGCTAAGATAGTCGAGTTTAGGTTTGAACATTTAAATATTGATAAAAAAAACCGTTAAGACTAAAAAGTTATAAATAAATTAAAAGTAAAAAAAACTTTTTAAAGACAAGCTTTTATTGTGTACAAAGTAAACTAAAAGGAATAAAATAGATTTAAGTGACATTTGTCATACACGTAGATAGGTAAGTTCTATACGTCTTTTCAAAATGAAAAATATACATAAACTTCTAAAGCTTGAGGCATTATCAATGCTATCCATTATACAGGTTTCCTATACGATATCAGTGCCTCGAGCTTTTGAAGTTTATGTATATTTTTTATGGGACCAACATCGAAATCGCAAATAAAATCACTTCCCCATACTTAGCCGCCGACCAGTGGACACCAGTATGTATAAAGCAGTGAAATTATTTTTAGATTACTATGTTGGTCCCATAGTTTTTTAAAAATATATTTGAACACCAGAATCAGCTTCTAGGAGGTTTTATTTATTTATTTACTTAAACTTTATTGCACAGACATTTAAAAAAAAGTTGTACAAATGGCGGACTTAATGCCAAAAGCATTCTCTACCAGTCAACCATGGGGCCATACAGAGATGCTATAGGCGGTGCAACAAAAAAATAAATTGTGTTAAATTAAACCATACAAAACTAAAACAAACTACATGAATATATATAGTTGTACATACATAGATAGCTATATAATACATAGGTTGTTGATGTTTTACAAATAACCCTGTATATCTGTGTCCATTGTGTTCGAAAATATTTGAAAAAAGTATTTAGTCGAACAACAATGGACAACTAATTTTATCAACTCTAGTTAACGACAAGAATTTTATATTGAAACTCCAACGTGCTATAAAAAGTCGCAAAAGTAGAAAATTTGTCAACAAAAAATACGCTTAGCAATTGTCGCTCGTGGGAGGAGCGCCCTAATGATGAGATTCAAATTCAAATTCAAATTGGCTAGACACTAAAACTAAAAGATTTGGAAACGATCTTCAATTCACCTCTATGTGACCTCACCCCAATATTAAAAAGACGGCAATTTTTGCACACAACCAACGTAAGTTCCCGCGTTCCGCCATTATGACGTCATAAGTCACGCCGCCATTTTAATTTGCTCATAAAGTGGGCATACATCATGTCTTGAGACGGAATCGAATTCTTGCCTCTACTCGCTCGCCAGTTTTTTCTCGAATGGCCCCTTTAATATGAAAATGCAGTTTGGCACTGGGTCTTAAGCATAACAGATATAAATGTAGTAAGCTCACTCCCAAATAGTCAAATAGACAAATAATAATATTATCAACATTACATACATTGTTCTGATCCTATGGTAAGTAGCCAAAGCACTTGTGCTACAGAAATTAGATGATCATGAACACCCAGACCCGAGACAATATAGAAAAGTTATTTTTTTATAATAAACCGACCGCGACCGACCTACTCCACGGTTATTGGAGGGGTGCTGTAAGACCAGTGATCTAACCTTACTGTCAATGTTATTAGAAGCCGCCCTAAGGTCTCTGACTAGGCTTCACGACTAGTATCAAGCGACATGAGCCAACTTTTAACGTGCCTTCCGAAACACAGAGATGCTTGTGATAAATATCACTAAATATGGTTGGAATGGTCACCCATCCAATCACAACCGCGGCATAGGTGGCTTAACTTTGGTAATCACTAACAAAGCGCTGCCGACATTGAACTCAAGTATAGTAAGTATTTAGGCATATATGATCCGTACATATATTCCTACATAATGGTGATGACCTATAGCGACCCTACTGAGTCCATTTTAAGTCTTAGGTATGAGTTTTGCATAATATTAGTTACGTAAGTTCCGAATCATGAGGCGACGATATTTTATCTTAAAGCCTTATGTTTATAGTATAAGGGGTTAGAAACTTTGAATACAGGCCAAGTTTCGTCATACGTTTAATAGGTAAATTTTGTAGAGTGTCATGGGAGGAGATTTAACAAAAAGTTTGGCACTCAACGAGCTTTTATGAATCATTTCGTAACATTGGAATCTGTTATATTTTACCCTTTCAGGCTCCGGTTTATTAATCTGAGTGAATTCTAAATTTTGGTGGAAATCTTCTTAAATAAACTAAAAGGTCGATAAACTGTCTTTCTCTATCTCTTCCCACCGCATTGTTTTTATTTCCAACTCATTTCTCCTTTAATCCATATTCGGAAAACTTTCTTAATATATTTACTACTTTCTCATTTTTAATGCCGTTCTGAGCTTCAGACTACACAAAGTTGTTGCACAGTACACAAAGACTACACAAAATTCATTCTTGGGGAAATGTATATATATTTTTAATAAAGTTCCACAGACTCTTGTTGAACTACCTGTACATGAGTTCGAAATCCACACTAAAAATGGGAAATCTTTTAAAAAACTGCCTCGCCAACCTGCCTGCCAAGCTTGGCGAGTATTGGCAATCTCCCCCAATGAAAGTCATTGGGGAATTCCTATGTTCAGCAGTGGACGTCCCATGGCTGAAATTATGATGATGATAAGGATGTCCTTTAGCGCACCGGCACAAAACCATTTCTGTCTAGACTAATGATCGAAGATCCGTAAAGGAACAAAAGCCGCTGAAGGCCCACTACGAAAAGGTTTTGTTCGTTCAAACGTATAAACCGAACAAGTTAAAATACCTTCTATTTGTTTCAAACCTTTGGCAATTTATGAACAATTGAAAACGGTCGCGTGTTTTACCGGGCTAGTTTCAGATGTTCATATTTTTTCAAAAGATTGACACAAGTGAATGGTTATTTTAATTTATTAGTATAAACGTCGAAACGAATTAAACATTTTACTGACTACCTGCCTAATGACGTAGCCGGACGGATTAGCAAGCTAAAGTGGCAGTGGGCGGGGCACATAGGTAGTACGTAGAACCAAATAAAATAAATAAAATATTTAATTTCCAAAAAAGAATTGGTACAAAAGACAATTGAAAAAACTTATCGTAGAATTAAGTATCTTATGCAAGAGTTGGAAAATAAAAATCATGCAATGTTAAAGGATTAGACATCTAAATACAGCGGTTACATAAAATTTACCGGCGGACCATGGGGTCCGCCTATGGGGTCCTAGTATGGACTAGGCATAGCCTGTATCTTGGAAACCAGGAGTACGGTTACTAGTTTTTATCACATTTTAAGAAACTAAGTTCTAATTTAATTAAACTGTTTTAAACTATTTTTAGGATTACATAAACAATTTTTTCTTATTTGTAATTGGAGTTTTAATTAATTACTGCATTAATAAGAGTTAAAGTAGGTAGGTATATTCGCAAGTTCGCAATATGGAGATTGTAAGTGCGTTTAGTATCATTTGGAAATTAAAAAAAGTGATTTCAGTGTCATCATAACTTAAATTATTGAGATAAGTATCTTTTTATTTGGTGTTTTGCTCTCGATGTACAGCAATTTTTAATGTCGCGGGCTTTAAGAATTCTGTTATAAAATTAATAATGTAAGAACTGCGGTAGGCGTTTGGCAAAAACAGACTGGGATTTTAAATACACGTTATCTAAGCAAATGTTCGTTATCAGGTGACGGAACTACTAGCCTATGGAGCAGTTCTAATTATGATGATGATAATGGTTGACTAATTGAGAATGCCACATGACATTAAGTCCACCTTATGTATGAATTTTTGGAAATTGATCAATTTTTTTAAAATAAATAAATAAACAGTGGTGCAAAGTTCAACAATTTTCTCAATTCAACTAACAACAGTAATAAATAATATTCCCATGTTCCATCAGACTCCGACTGGCGAACGGTGGCTCGGCAAGACAGGGGCCAAATTCGTCTGATAGGCAGTTAGCACATCCAAATTGTATTTGCTAGTTTGTTCGCCAATTTCACGCTGCTACCTTGTAACTGTTTGCACTCAATGTACGGACAGTAGAATAGATACCAGAACCACCAGGTGTATTTTATAAAAAAAATGGCAAGCCTAGGTTAAGTGAAGCAAAAACATAATTTGACAACATCACATACATTACTCTAATCCAATTGTAAGTAGACAAAGCACTTGTGCTACAGAAATCAGACAGAAACATCGACGGTGCCACAACTCCCAGACCCGAAATAATATAGAAAAGTCGGTTTCTGTAAAAAAAACTACATAAACCGACCGAGAATCGAACCTGGGACCTCAGAGATAGCGACACCAAGTCCGATATTCTCACCTCTTGGTTATTGATAAAACATTCATGATTATAATGTTTTAAGTCTACGCATTTTCTAGTACCCCAAGCTCTGAAAATGCGTAGACATAAAATTCTTTGAGTTAGTAATACTATCACTACATTACAACACTTCAGAACATAAAAAACCAAACAAATCTATGGTTCAAACGCAGAAACATTAACAGAAGTGGCGCCATCTTTCACATTAGTGAGGGTAGTCACGTAGCTGGATGTGTCGCGCCTCCTCGCGTCCGACTACCCTCAAACTTTTACTATCTAACGACAAATAGGTTCTATATTACTGTGTATCTATGGGAAAAAGTAACAACGAACTTTTTTGTTAACGTCATCAGAAATAATGTCAGATCATTATTTTAATATGAGAAAAATGAGCCATGTTCTTGTCTATGAGTTTCAACGATAAGTTTGAGTTCTGCTTTCACGTCGGTCCCCTTTTGGACATGACCATTCCTAAGCCATGCCACTGAGCCTGATCTTTGGCTAATTAAGACGACTAGTCCTTTTTCTTACTTTTAGTTTTTAAAAAAACTTCAAATAATCCAGACAGAAGCAATTTTAAAATGCGACATTGAAGTCGTAAGAAACTGACTTCCCAATTTATTCAGATTGGAAACATCCATCAATTTTGAAAATTACCATTTACTCCATCACGGGAGAGAATCGCTACTTGAGAGACGATGGGCCCATTTTGCAGCAACGAGTCATGTACAAAATTTGGTAGATAAATCCGAAATGCTGATAAAAGGAGAGTGTAAAATACAAGGAGCTCCCGACGCTATGGAGTGGTCACAGCCTGAATATAACAAGAAGACCATGAAAATATAAACAAACAGTGTCAAGTATTATTGTTACACGAAATATTTAAATAATAAGCAATTAATAAATAAGATTAAGACTACAACCACAACAAATTATTGTCATGAACTCGAAGTAAAGAATTAACATTGATGTATTATGAGGTACTTATTTTTTTTACAAGGTACTCAGCTCACCCAAACCCGACTAAAGCTAACATTAAATGGTAGATTGGGATGAAAATGATGTTTTACTCAGATATGAATAAAACACTGTGGTCGATTTCAAAAATAAAAAAAATATGTGACTTTTTAATTAAAAAAGAAAAAAACTTGTTGTCATGGTTTTTTTAAACAACTTATTGGTGACAGCAATTTTTTTTCTCTAAATTACATATTACCACAACTACTTATGTGAGAGGCAAGTACAGATTTTTTTTAAATTCAGAATCCTTTTTTTTTACTTGTTAGGAACGTCTTCTTTAGGCAAAAAAGGCAGTTATACAAATAGTATATAGTATGTATATTTTGGAGGCAGCATTATTTGTAAAAGCTAATCCTAATATGTTCCAACGAGTAGGTGATGTTGTAAGCCGCAACCGTCGCGACAACACTAGACTTTGTATGCCCACCTCGAGGACAGCTCTCATGAATAAGAACATATTATGCATGGCTCCCAGAATATACAATAAGCTTCCCTTGTCATTCAAAAAATTAAATTTAAATGAGCTTAAAATCAAATTAAAGAATGTTTTAATTACGAAGTGCTATTATACAATAATAGATTTCATGAATGACAAATTATTATAATTATAATTAGTTTAGCTGTATGTACGTACTCTGTTTGACACTACATTAATTTAATTTAAGTAATTGCATGATTTAAATTTGACATTTACATACTAACATATTAATGAATATTTTAATATAATTTTGACATCTATTTTTGACATGTTTATGCTATTAATATTAGAAAAAAATTGCACACCGCTTCGGTACGGCATGTTGAAACCAAGCCTAATGACCTATTACCTGTTTACCATGTACACATGTCCGAACAAATAAATGATTATTTTATTTTTATTTTTTATAAGTAGTACCTCTATATAAGTTTTAGTACTGCGCTCGCCAACCCGCCTACCAAGCGTGGCGACTATTGGCACTTGGCCTTAATGACCTATCATTGGGGGGGCCCAATGATAGGTCATTAAGGCCTTTGTTCAGCAGTGGGCGTCCTATGGCTGAACTGATGAAAGACCGTTTTCATTTGGCACAAAAAATACATAAGCTTTTTTGTTTGTGCTGTGTAGTGTAGAGGACGCGCACAAGTTGTCGCTATCGCGCGTGTGATCGTAATGCTCATAATGTGGGTACACACGGAGATACAAGCTGAATAACATTTCAAACTTTCTTGTTGCATTTTACCTAGCACTTTACACTACACGGGTATTAATGCAACACATACCTTTTTGCGAACATGAGAAAAATCTATTCGCAAAAAGGCGTAATTTTAGTAATTTAAGTAATTATTTAAAACAAATAATGTAACACCTATATGTATTTTTTTTTTTTTTTTAGTGTGTACTAATGTCATAATTTTAATATGCACTTTTAATTTTGAAAAACATGATATCTCTTGTGTATTAACTATAGTTTACTAAAACTTAATCTTATATAATATCTGATTGTGTAGGGCCGGACGCCCACTCTTTTTAAGGTGTCCGCTGAAAATCAGCGTCGCGGCACTCTGTGCCTCGACATATGCTGAGCGGAGGCCTATTTGGTACTATGACTGTTATGAAAATGAAAAACTGTGAATTGTATTCTTTTATAATTGTGCCAAATAAACCTTATTCATTCATTCATAATCAAAAATGCAAGTTTTCTATGTTTTACTTCTGTAAAACGATTACTACATCTGCCCGTTAATCTATTTCTGTTTTCTATCTGTTTTATCACACAGGGTCTATAATGATCTGTTTAATGTACTATTTATAACACCAGTGTTACATAATAAAACGCAATTATTATTAGCCTTTAGAATTTCACTGCTGGACTAGGCTTTCCGTACAGAATACTACAGCTAGCGGCTCTGGGCCGTTTCCACCCAAGCTGCCCAGATGCGGCGTAGGCAGGCAACGCGATAATAAACTAGATTAAATTGAAATTGTATTTGGGTCATGTCTATTTCTGCATTTCGTTCCCGTATATTCCATCATAACGGCCGAAGTATCGACAAGGTACATAGCACGATAAGCTGATGAGAGGGGGATAGAGGCGAACACGTTTTCTTTGAATTAACAACGGGAACGCTGTTTTGACATGTGACATTATTTCCCACTTTGTTATTAGTTCTCCGATACGAGATTAAACGAGGCTTTGGGCAAAAAGTTTGGGAGGTTCGTAACATAATTGGGAAACTGGGGGTATAGAGAAGCGTTTATTTGCTGGCAACAATTTTCGGGTAAGAATTAATTCCCAAACATGAGTTGGTCAAGAATAAATTGACTTAAATTGGTATAGTTCTTTGTATATCTTTCAAAATATTGATTCCTTAAGAACCGAATATGCTTACAGCATAATATTGAAGAGTTTCGTACCGTTAACTTGGAAACTAGTTTAAGTTTTACGAGGTCCTAAGATTTTAAAAGGCTGTCAACCACAACAACAACAAAAATAAACAATATCTCATTCTACATAACCTACAAACTGTTAACAGGTTATGTTTTTTTCTGTATTTACACTACACACACTACACACTACACTACACACTACACTACACACTTTGATTTACACTGTACACTTTGATTTTTCAGTAAAATTCGAAGTCTTTGAACAGTAGACTCAGTTTCTAAAACGAAGGTAATACAATAGGATATGAGTGAGTATGACACTGGGCTCCCTTTTCCCCACTTAGACTGAAATTTAATCCTCTGTGGTGTGATGGTTATGGATGTAACCAGCCTAGCCCCGCCCAGAAGCGCAGAAGTTTTCTGGGTTTTTCACAGGCTTCGTGGAGCGACCTTAGGTTGTCAAGGATTACGTGGTTGGCAGTTTTATCTGTAGTAAGACATGCCCTGCAGAAAGGGATGTCTGTGTTACGGTGTAAAGGTGTTTTTCATAGGATAATAATAATATCGGTATTTCATCCTTAAATCACTTCTTTAGTCGGACAGTCTTTAGGCAACGAGAATAATTAACAACCAATAGATGACGTAGGTATTGACTTTGATTTAATGACTTGGAGAATTTGTACAGCAACAAATCCCAAAACATGTTAATATTTGAATTCCAATTTCTGCGCAGGCAAGCTGAAAACTCAATGTTAATATCTGTAAGTCATAGGCACGTACAAATTTTACACCAAAATATGTCCATATAAGTTTATTAGGGTTTAGATATAGTAAGACAGTAAACATTTATTTATCCAAGATCATTTAAAATAAGACTCAAAGTGTTCCATAAAGATAATATTGTTGTTCTGAACTTATATAATCAACAAATGGATCGTATGCATAGTCGTATAAATCGGCTTTATGGCCATTAACAAAGGTGTTGGGATGTTGCGAAACTTTGGTATCAAATGGAGCATGGTATTTAGCTTTGAGAGAGGTTTTAGGAATAGTCTGGAGGAACGCGTATTTTACAACTGGGAGTGTTCACGATTCTCACTTATTATAATTTTTTTTTATTTCACGGTTTAGAATTAAGACGTAAAGTTTTAGTTTTACTATTATTAGTTTTAAAATACAATGATTAAACGAACTTACCAAGTGAACTTTTTAATTTAGTCACTTATGTAGTCGAAATCATCACGTTTACATATCGAGTATAATGGTTAATTGGATTTATGAATCAAATTAATGCGAGTGTTTATTATTAAATTAAAAACTGTTGTTCTCAGTTATCATTTTTTTTATTGCAACTGAGTTAATGTTTGGCTTCAATTACCGATAATCATTTCGGTAGAGTGATTTGCGCATTGGATTACAAAGCGATATGGTAGCGGGTTCGAATCACGCAAGGGGCAAGTATTTGTGTGATCAGTACGAGGAAATATACATAAGCCTGAGTCATGATACCTTTCGTATGTACCTAAAACTATGTTCATTTAGCTAAATATTTGCTACTGTGATGGTGATTTATTAATTACTTTTAATAGGTTTTATGGTAGTTTTTTTTTCTTATATTGGAAATCGTCACATACCTTGCTCTGATCCTATGGTAAGAAACTAAAGCATCTGTGTAGAAATCAGATACAACGACGGTAGCACAACACCCAGGCCCGTGACAATACAACAAAGTGATATATCTACATAGATCGACCGAGAATCGAACCCTGGACCTCAGAGATAGCGACGCCAAGTCCGGTATGCTCGCCTCTCGGCTACAGAGGTCGTTTATTACCTCGCCACCATCCCAATCGAGTTTGGTTTTTAGATCCCCTTTTTAGGGTTCCGTAGCCAAATGGCAAAAAACGGAACCCTTATGGATTCGTCATGTGTGCCTGTCTGTCTGTCCGTCCATATGTCAGAGCCACTTTTTTCCGAAACTATAATATTGAAACTTGGTAAGTAGATGTATTCTGTAAACCGCATTAAGATTTTCACACAAAAATTGAAAAAAAAAAATTTGGGGTTTCCCATACTGAAAACAAATACTCAAAAATTTATTTTTCATGAAACCCATACGTGTTTACCATATTGAGGTTTTTAATATAATTTTTTTTAAACTGAAGAAAATAATGTCCCCCTGTAACTTTTAAAATAGGAGAATGATAAAACTAAAAAAATATATGATGTACATTACCATGCAAACTTCCACCGAAAATTGGTTTGAACGAGATCTATTAAGTATTTTTTGTAATACGTCATAAATCGTAAACGGCAATTTACCTTTTATTCAATCAACTCAAATATAAATTATGTTACTTGCTGCTACGGAACCCTTCATGGGCGAGTCCGACTCGCACTTGGCAGCTTTTTTCAGTTAAATTTTTCAAGTCAATAATCCAAACAAAATCTTTACGTTTGTTTTTATAACACACACAATGAATAACACTAACAAAATCTTAGTCTCGCCATGAAGAATTTATGCTGCGGTAATGGTAATGCTTCTTAGCAAACTTGCGATGTAAAACTGGTGGACGGCACTCCAGCTAAGTACGATTTAGTGTAATCCTCATTGGATTGCAGCTTCGTTGCTGTGGGGTCGCCAAAAGTTGGGTAATATTCTAGAAAACAGATTTTTAATGGTATTAAAGCTGAACATGTTACATTATTGAGATAAAACACTTGCGAAAATCTATTTTTGTCTTCTTTGGAATAGGTAATGTGTTCGATAAACACCTTAGTGTCAAATGATCATTGTGGTAAATCAATTACACTCAATTTCCAATTATTATAATCTTGTCATATCTACTTTTATTAACGCTAAACAAATAATATTTGAGCTGTTAATGTTATTATTTGCACCTATTCATAGATATACAAGGTATATAACATCTTCCTGAATCATTAAAAAAAAACTATAAATAATAATAAAAGTATAAAGTATCAAATTCTTAATTTCTTGTTCGAAATAAGGTTTTATATCCACCCATGAATGGTCACCGCAGTGCACAAACTCTTGGCGGAAGTACCGAGCGTATGAGTTGCACAACAAGGATTAATCCCGCCGCAGCATCGACGCTGTTTAACTACGAAACGCGATGCACCAAAGCTTATATTTACAGCTATTAGTTTACAATAGCATAGCGAAGATGTTTATGTAACTATGTTAATAATTATTCACATACCTCTATCAACATTACTTAATAAATTTGCCAACTTTCAAGTTGCTTGGGACATGTTTCACCGCGTGTTTCAATATGAGAGATGGTGATATGCATTCATCATCATTTCAGCCAAAGGACGTCGACTGCTGAACATAGGCCTTCTATAATAACTTTTAGATTGGCCAGTTGGAAGCGGCCAGCATCCAGCGGCTTCCTGCAACCTTTACCAGGTCGTCTGTCCACCTTGTTGGTGGACGTCCTACGCTGCGCTTGCCGGTACGTGGCCGCCATTCCAGTACCTTTCTGCCTTATCGGCCGTCAGTTCTACATGCTATGTGCCCCACCGAACTGCCACTTCAGCTTGCTAATCCGATATGTATTTAGTTTACTTGAAAGTGTTTTAAAAATAAATCAGTTATACTTAAGTATTAAGCTAAGTAAGAGCGGTGATATTTTATTGGTTGGAGTGTTGCATCACAATTATCGTGGGTCGTGACAATCGAGTACATACCCTATAGAGCTGAACAAACCGTCTTTCTCCGAAACTAGAAGTGATTTTTCACTTACATTTAGTATGAAATGACAAATCCTGTCAACGCTCGCCCATACAAAAACAACACAGTACAGATTAAAAAACTGCGGAAAATTTTGTCGAACAAATCATATGACATTTCTACTTTATAGGGTAATCTATGCACTGATCTGTTTACTTGGTGGTAAGTAAAAACAATGAAAAAAAAACATGCAAATTCTGATAACACTTATGAGTTAAAATAAAATAAAAAAAAGTAGTCATGGTGCAAATAATCCCGTTATTAGGGTGTTAAATTCTTACTTCAAGACCATAAAAACTGGTGTCTTGTCTGAGACATGTAATGACGCATAAAAAAACTATTTTATAATAAAAAAGAGTGATCAACAGTCGTCTATTATTCGGTAAATTTAAAAATAGATACGTCTAAATTATGTTTTACATTACATTAATAGCATTTATAGGTGCAAAAATGACAACAATAACAGCTAGCAAACCAAAATTGCTCGCAGAACCGACGACTGTTGGGGAAGAAAGTTTCTCGAGTGGCGACCACAAACTGGAAGACGCAGCGTGGGCAGACCTCCCACGCGGTAGACTGACGATCTTGTCGAGGTTGCAGGCAGCTCGCTGTGGCGTTCTATAGGGGAGGCCTATGTCCAGCAGTGGACTTCTAGAGGCTGATGATGATGATGATGAAACCAAAAGTAAAGCTTTTTTATAGAACAAGCAAAATACACGACATAAGCTGAGAAATACCTTCAGATACTCGAGAATATACGTTCAACAAATAAGCTACACATCTAAACATTTAGTCTTAAAAATTGCAAAGAATAGGTAATAATAATATTACCTATGAAGTGTTTTACACTTATAAAAATTAACCGTATAAATACTGTCTACCAATGTCTATACACTAAACACGATATTAGACTAAATCTAGTTTAATCTGAGCTCTAGTCACATAACTGGGAAGCGCCCATGTGAGAGGGAGTTGTGGTGACACCGCTCCTAGTTTGCGGTCTGCCTTAATGTCCTGCTAACTGTTTTAAACGTCCGATGGTTGGAACTGACAGCCCTGAACAATTCCTATTCAAAAGTAGAGCTGTATGTGTGTAGACATATACACACATTAAGGCCCTATTGCCCTAAGACCTTATTTTTGACAAGATTATAGCTAGATTATATTATAACAGTATGTTAACTAACAAAAGACGTTTCCGTTAACCCATAATACTACAACGTTCATAAATAGAAAAAAAACATTAAAAAAATAAAATATGAATCCGACTCTTTTCTCACCATGCAAGCAAGATTTTACGACATTGCCAATTTGCGCATTGTAATTACGCTAGTTACTATTCCGAATTATTTTTACTAAGAATAGTTTTGTAAATTTTTGTTTTAACCTATTAATGATGTAGATAAACTGGCTGAAGGGAACGCCCTCTGTTTGCATACTGTATAATAGCTTTACTTGTATGTAACTAGCATCTTTTTGAAACTACTTCTAATATCGTATCGATTTGAAATGTACGTGTATGAGACATGTTGTGAGTCATACATAGAGTTGTAAAGTGTCCGTCACGTTATAAATGTCTGACCAATATTATGACCGAGCAAATTGGACATTTTCTCAATGTGACCGGACATTTTGGACATTTATTGTCACTAACGTCACAATCAATTCTATTGACAAACTATGAAAACAAAAATTTGGTCACAAAAAAGTGCATTATTATAAGAAAGACAGGCTTTAGTAGTGATGATCTATAACGAAATGAAATTTCTAAAATTAATTTATATTTCTGCACGAACAAGCCAAAAAGCGTCGTATCGTTATGTATCGTCGTATGTCCAATGTGACCAAGCATTTGTCATAAATGACGGACGCTTATAGCATATCAATAATAATATCAATTTACAACTCTAGATGCATAATTGCAAGTCTAATGCCTCCTAATCCTATAATATTTTCACTTTCTGAACTATTCAAATAAGCCCTGAAAGAAATTCAACTTGTCTTTTTAAATGAAATAAAATATAAGTGCTAAAATCCACACCACATCAGCTCCATCGCAAAGCAAGCTGTAGTGGTTGGAGCCAACCGCAGACGCGCGCGATATTTGCATCCCCCAAATTAGCATGCTAGCTAGCTTTGTTAGCGTCTCAGCTAAGCGGTTGCGGAAACTTGCATTTGTGCTGCCTTTGTAAAAGGATCTTAAAGCTCTGTTTCGCTTTTTAAAAGCTTATCAAGTTCAAAGTTTTGTTAACAAGAGAATTTTACTAAATTTGACAATCAATGTAACACCACGTTTTTTTTAAAAAAAAATTGTTTGCTTCAGGTCTTATTGTCTCTGGCTATATAGCATAACAACCATATCTGATCTAGTAAATAAAGCATAAGACGTCCTCTGACAAATTAGGCTACGATGATTTTAAGCAAAGCTGCTAGCAGCGGTTAAAAAATAGCTGAGGATTGGGCTTAGCTTCTTGCATTGGAAGAGGTCAATGTCCAGCAGTGCACTGACATGGACTAATCATGGTGGTGTCATCACTATAAAGATGATGTGAGTACCTTTATCTGATCACAATGAAATTGTCAATGATTTAGTGCTAAAGTAGCGTGCCGGTATCTCGCGACGGCAATTTGAAAAAAATTGCGTCAGCTTATAGCGAGTATGTTTAAACGAATATAACTAACAAACATCGCTATAAAGGTAGGACCGCACTTGTGCTGCACTGCGAGACGCGACACGGCGCGCGTGGCAATTTTTTTTTTTGTATATGTTTGTATGGAGCAAAATGCAATTGAGCGACGCGGCAGACCGCGTAGCGGAGCGTAGCGTGTCATTCCTGTTCTGTGCGGCAGACTCAACTGCTAAAACAAAAACACTTGAAGCGACGCAGTGCAGCGCAAATAAAAAAAAATAAAAAAAATAGATAGGTACTATGGAATACCCTTATTAACATATTTCTTATATGTCGAATATTTGCTAAAACCGTCTAGTCTATTTTCAATAGGTGCTGATCAAAGTAACTTAATGCTCAGTCTGGGTAAGACCAGCGTTTTACTAGCTCCAGCTAATGCCACAAAGGTAGACGGATGCTATGCTAATAATGCATACGTCGGCATTACCATACGCCTGCATACGCGAGATACTTATGCTAATGTCAAGGTTCCCGGCTGAGACAACTTAGCCACAATCTGGTGAGAACAGTCTTGTATTTTATAGAAATAATAAGCATTTATTTGGGGTTAGACTTAAAATTGACTGAACCCCTAGATATACTGATTATTTATTTATTTATTTTATTTTATTTTTTACAAAATCCACAGCTCTTAAGTACAGAATACATTTTCTTGGTGTCAAAGCAGACAGCCAGTATTGGATTTACATTTTGTTACATTTTATACAATACGTGTTAAAGAGGGGAACGTGAACTTACACCATACAATCAACAATGTGTATAATATGTGTGTGTGTGTGTGTGTGTGTGTGTGTGTGTGTGTGTGTGTGTGTGTGTGTGTGTGTGTGTGTGTGTGTGTGTGTGTGTGTGTGTGTGTGTGTGTGTGTGTGTGTGTGTGTGTGTGTGTGTGTGTGTGTGTCATATCTTATTATCGTCTGGTTTAGTGGTTCACTCTCTGGACTCCGGACAAATGTTTGTGTGATGAACACGAGATAGATAGATAGATACTCTTTCTTGTACACCATACAAAGAAGTTACAATTTGTGTTTACAGAAAGATACACAATTTAGGCGGTCTTATCGCTAAAAGCGATCTCTTCCAAACAATAAAAAGAAAGGGGATAGTGGTGCGGGGAGCTTAGTGTGAAATTTAATATACCGAATGGATAAATATATAAGTCCAGATAGAAATGAACATAACAATATACTTACATACATAATATTAAATATATATACATACAATATACATGTATATACACATAAAATGATACTTGATACATGCAAGGAAATATCGTGACCAACAACCAACAATGACCAGTTGACAATATTAAAAAAGGATGGCAAGGATGGAAACCATTTTATCTAAATCATGGATGTTTATAAATGTATTTAAGAACTAGCTGTTGCCCGTGACTTCGTTCGCGAGGTCATGTCACAGGCAAGCAATAGAGTTTCAGGGCTTTGCTTAGGTACTGTTTCAAACTTTTCAGACCATGATCTTGTAGGTACAAATAAATAGGCGTCTCCTGGGGAAACTCACTCGAGAATTAAAAATCACTCAGTAGATGTTTTTTTTAGTAAATTGTCAGTTACATTTCAGCTATTGATCAAATCACGTGGCGTTGACACCGCATTAGTGTTTAATCAGCAGTAGCAGGTAAAGTGTTTATAAAATGATTTTCTTCTACCTTCCTTTTGCGAGGTTATTGTTGAACATGGGCTGGCTGAACTTTTTAACCTTTAACATTAGCCGTCTGAATTACAATGATCTTATTACAAACTTGATTGGCTAGGTGACACATGATTGGGAACACCAATCACGCTAATAATGATCCGATTTCAATCAAGTAGTAATTGGAACAGTGGTAGAACAGTGACAGTCGACTGATCGTGCTTATTCAAGACGTTGTATGAACTAGTATATTGTGTTCTATTCTGTTTTGGATTTGGATATTTTAGATTGATTGATAAAAAAATAAACATAAACTAAAAATAATCATTGTAAAATTAAAGAAATGAAGGTGTGTGCGCTGTTAAAATTTGTGAACAAATGTAGCTTGCTTAGAAAAATAATGCTCTAAGAACAATTTTAATGATTTTAAAATGAAGGAAAAAAATTTTTGCTGCAGGAAGACATCGTGTCAAGACTCTAAAACATACGAGGAATAAGCAGGAATAAGAAGAGCAGCTAAACTAAATTTGCCACCTCGTGACAGCTGTCGTTGATGACCGTCTAGTTGGTGTCTGCGGTTGCGGGTTCAAATCCCGCAAGAGGCAAGTTTGAATGAAGAACGCAAGTATTTATTGTTCCTAATCCTTGACCTGACATTCTTGGATGTTAATTATGATGATAAACGTATTTACGTATGTTTAAATATTTAGTTATCTAGTCGCTGCTTTACAAGCTTTATTTAAGATCATTAGTGTAACTGGCGAAATAATTTACTAAAACTTAATTGAATACAAACTTGTCCTTACAAGGAATTAAAGAGTCGCTTTATAAAAAAAAAACTACTCTTACTTTGGGTGCGATACTCGTATCAAGATTACAAGTATTTAGTCTGGCTTGGCTGGGCAGCGTTCGGGAAACTGCACAAATTCTTCTCGTAAAATATACCTCAGTGCATAAAGACGAAAGTCTACAACCACTGTGTGAGGGGCCTCATAAGAAAGCTCAATTTCGCACAGCGTGCTATGAAAGGGCTTTGCTCGGTGTTTCCTTGCGAGATCGAATCAGAAATGACGAGATCTGTAAGGAAACAAAAGTCGCTGACATAGCCCAACGGATTAGCAAGTTGAAGTGGCTATAGGCGGGACACATATCACGTAGAACTGACGGCCAATGAGGCACAGGTTCTAGAATGGAGGTCTTGCATCGGTCAGCGCAGCGTAGGACATACACCCACAAGGTGGACAGACGACCTGGTAAAGGTCACAGGAAGACGCTGGATGCAGGCCGCGTCCAACCGGCTAATCTGAAAGTCAATGGTCCCCCATTGACTTTCAGATTAGCCTATGTTCAGCAATGGACATTCTACGGCTGAAATTATAATGATGATGAAGTATTTATTTAAATATTATATCTAAGCTTTAAAGACAACAAGGCAGCAGTTGCCTTAAAAACTAAAAATATTAGTAGAAATTACTATAAAAAAAAGCTGTATTCTTATCGGTTGTTGACTAATAATCCATTTAAAAAATATATTATGTTTTCATAATACCAAACTTAGAATATTAGAACTTTACAAAAACCAGAATTAAGGCACCATATTTCAATCATCCACTCTTGTAAATGTAACACATCAGCAAATCTCTTAAACATGTCTCATTAGCATGCCACCACACGTAGCGGGGTTTGCATCACAATTGAGGCAATTACAGAAGGCCCAATACTTCCATACCTTCTAGCCCACTACGTAAATTTAGATTTGACAACTGAATTAATATTTTTTTCCAACAATCATACAAATAATCTAGCTTGAAGTAAAGGGATCTAGAACTATGGCAACAAAATAAAGATATACATACTTAAATACATTTAATTACATCTATCATCATCATCGGCCGTCGGAAGTCCACTTCTGGACACAGGCCTCCCCTGTAGAAGGCCACAGCGAGTGGCTCTGGGCCGTTTGCATCCATCAGCTTCCCGCTACCTCACCTAGGTCGCCAGTCTACCGGATGTGAGGCCTGCCCGCGATGCATCTTCCAGTTAGTGTTCATCTCTGGAGGACCTTTCTTTCTCAACTGTTCAGCGAGAAACGTGGCCTGCCCATTACTATTTTAGCTTTGCAATTAGAAGTTTTTCTACGGATATTTTTGTTCCAGATCTTACCTCGCAGAAAAAACACCAGGCGTAGCTTTCTCCATAGCACGTTGAGTGATTTTAAGCTGGTTTAAGAGGCCAACAGCAAAGCTTCTCGACTCTGTGCTCATGACATCCATGCTTAGGTTCAAATGCTTGTGCTCGTCACACAAATACTTGCCCCTTGCGGGATTCAAAGTTGCAACTGGTTTATTCTAAAATCTAGGGCACCAAACCACTATTCTAACGATCGTCTAAGTGAATTGATTGGATAGAAGGGGCAATTGCTGCTAACTTTCCTGGATATTTGACTCAGCTGTTTTTTGCCATTTAACATACCATGTTTGTAATAACGCCTTTATTATAGGGGTTTTATAGATTGTAGTATTTAAAAGCTAGCAGTTGGTAGAGATTTTTACTAACATTAACATATAAGTTAAGATTTTGTTAAAGAAAAACACAGAAACATAAAAACTGTTTTTTTTTATTTTTTATTTGTTAGGTACAATATCTACGTGTGAATTGCTGAGTGACATTACTGCGTCTATTTTCAGTTGTACTAACCGAATCATCCGAGAAGTGTTTTCGCGTGTTCTCAGTCTCTAGACAACAAGATTTATTATTCATTTCCAATGTTAATGGCAAACGTTTGAACGTATTTAGAGTTTGCGGTTCTTAGGGTTATTTCCGAAGGGAAGCAACGAGGCCCTATTACTAAGCTTATGATGTTTTTCCGTTAATCAGTGTGCCCGTTTGCGCTACCTTTACAACCTGATACACACTTGGCGATTGCGAGGCGTGCGCCGCCGCGCACTGTTTGCAACGCCTTTGGTAAAAAATATTAACCGGCGCATGTTCGTGTCAATCCAAACCACAAATCGTCACATGATAAGTATATGCCTGGCAAAACTTGCAATGAAACGTCTAAACTGCTGGCAGTGAGACACTTTGACCGTGAAGCGTTTACCAACATACACTGTCATGCCCTCGCACGTGCGTATCGCATGCCACAAGACCAATGCTAGGATACACACAAGTTGCGTCCTTAAGCTTCGTACGGGATAAACCATGACTTGCAAAATTTATTTTCGGCTAAAAAAAAGTGTAGCATTTGAACCGTGATAAGTAGGTGGCTGAAATTTTACATAAATGTGTAATGTTCTTTGCATAGTTCGACTAAGTTACTGATTCTGAGCGACTCCTGAAGATTTGGCACCCCTTTGCAATGTAACCCTGTATTACGTTCACCAACACACAACAACAAATGAGATAAAAGAAAAACCAGTTTGGTGTAAGTCGGGCTTGTAGTTCTTCTGAAAAACACATTTGTTTATGTCTATCGGGTTACTGTCCCATATGTCATATGGGACAGTAACCCTTTTAGCCAGCCACGTTAGACTAAGATCAAATCTGTGAAAACTCCAATTTATATTTTTGAATAATAAAGTTATAAATCACCAATAAAACAATGCAGTGATAGTGAAAACCAACAAATAAATCAACTTGTTATTAATATCATACAATGGCAAACAAGTCAACCGTATCAGCACGACAACTCATATTTCGTTGTCATTCCGTTTTGTGCTCAGGGGGCTAACCATGATCGTTTAAAACAGTATTGCTTTAACATTGCTTTGTTTTTTTATAGATTTTGACGTTAAAACAGCACTGCTTAGATGCTAATTAGAGTTCATACACCTTAGGTTTTGTTTCTTTATTGACACCCAGTACCTCAACCTTTCTTCAATAAACTTGTCATTAGTTGCAACAGTTCCTGTTAACATGCTGAGATAATCTCTGATTACATCCCATGATGTGGTCAGAGATTGGATCAATTAGTGTAATACTTTCAGAGTTAATTATTTGAGCTTAAAACGGCCTCTTCGCGTTGGTTCTGTAACCCCACGGCACGTAAACTCCAAGAGCTTACAAATAATAAAAATAATAAAATGACTACGTGGGAATACCTACTTCTTCTCTACTAAACAATAGAGTCGCAAGTTCAGTCAGATTTTATCATTAAAACAATGAATAACATACAAAAAAATACAATCTATATTATCATTTGAGTTACAATAGCGCGATGGGCCAAATTGTATTTACTTTATTGATGATAGAATCTGTTTTGATTTTAAACTATTTGATAACAAAATATTTTATGAACCGAAAAAAAGGTTTTATTTTTAAAATAATCACTGCGCCCTTGCCACAGAAATTACGCAGTACTGTCTATTATACTCCATGTTTGCGAAGGTTAGTAGCCGAGTAATACAGGCCGTCGATATAAAATAACAGAACCTGAAAATAAAAATAAAATACAATAGAATTTAGCAGAGATCCGTGGCAAAGACCTTTCATTGTGGGTTGACATAAGTTTTATTTTGCTTATTAATCAGGAATATTTACATGGCAAAGTCATCAACGTGTATCTCAATTTATTTAAATTTTATGGATCTATACGCTTCAGTTAACTTTAACTTTAAGTTTACAATTGGAGATATCTGATATTTTGGGTAGGTTGATCATCTTCACCAGTCCAATTATTCAACAGCCCCGAAATAAAGTTATGTGTATAGATATCTTTTGGATTTTGAAAAGCAAGGATGGCGTTAGAAATTATCAACAATGTAATGTCAATAGTCTCATAGACTTTTCATTCGGCTGTCTAAGAGGTTACATTAGAGGTTATATTTTTAAAGGTAGTTTTTGTTTTTATGATTGACTTTGTATCTTTTTAGAGTTCCGTAACAGTCACTCCTAAACAATGGTAAGCTAAGTAATTGGGTGTGCCATGTTTGCAGAAATAATTCTAACTTCGGCCGATTTTTAACACTAGATTACTTTTATTCGACGAATAACAAAGATGTTTTGACATATTTTTCTATATACGAACATTGACAACTTGTCAAATTTATTCTTAATCTAAAAGTTATCTGGCTATTGAAAAACAAGGCCTTAGTCAGTTTATAACGCTCAGTCAATTTTCAAATCCTTCAGGGACGCCACACGCCTATCAAACGTGATATAGTACGGATCCCCTCCACGGGAGTTCAACTCGCACTTGTTTGGTTTTTATATTATTGTGTTGATTTGTTTTTGGCGACACAATTAAAAAAAATATCTTTTATAAAAATGTTGGCGTAAAATAAAACAATTTTATTATTATAATAAATTATTAAAACATAACTAATAAACACAGACAGTACGTGACCTACGAGTACAAGTATGTTCACCACAACTCACATATTAAGGGCCAGTTTCACCACTTGCTGATAAGTTCCAGATAACCTATCTGGCACTTTTTTGACAGCTAATTGTATGGGTTATCTGTCAAAACAATTGCCAGATAGGTTATCCGGAACCTAAGCAAGTGGTGAAACTAGCCCATAGTTGTATTTTTATCCTAAAATTAACAAATAACAGTTAGTCGTTCACGACAAAATTGTAAACAACTGTGCTAAGTAACAAGCACTTGGAACAAACTAGATTTACATAAATAGCAATACCACGCTTGTAATGATAGTGTACTGAATTGCATAATACACTGCCGGGCCACTCCGTAGAGTACGAATAACGAATAAATTCGATTCCATGCATGAACTACCGATGCAGCCTGCCGTTATTGTAAAAATTTAATAAAGCTTATGCATCGATTAAAGGCAGAAATACGACTACAAAAAAATCGCGTAGCGTGTTTTGAGATATTTTGATACTTTCTAAAATATGCATTAAATCTATAAATACAATAAATGCAAAAGTATCTATGCCTATCTGTCTGTAATGCTTTCATACGAAAACTACTGAACAAATTTTATGATATTTTTTTACAAAAAAGTTTGAACTTTAATAAAATATTACAAAACTAAACCACGCAGCACAATAACAAGCAGCGGTTAATGCTACTGATTCTCTTAGAATGCGAATGACGTCATCAGACTTAGCACGTACGCGTATAAAATACTTATTCTAAAATCCAATGACTGCGGTGCTGATAGACCAAGTGTGTAAACACCTTTAGTCAGTAGTACAATGAGCACCAAAAGTCGATGACCATTGACCACATACAGATTTTTATAATTGCTATACACATGTTATACCTCGCTGACATAGCCCAACTGATTAGCAAGCTGAAGTGGCAGTGGACTGGGCACATAACACGTAGAACTGACGGCCGATGAGGCAGAAAGGTTCTGGAATGGAGGCCACGTACGCGCAAGCGCAGCGTAGGACGTCCACCTACAATTCAATTCAATTTTTTATTCAAAACAATATTCGTGTGGAATAATACAATAAAACTAATCCAGCCCGCCTTGTATGACCACCAAAACCCGATATGATATGATATGATATAGCGATATAGCGACACCAACTGTAAAAATATGATAGATATAGCCGCCATTTTAAATTTTTATCGAAACCGCGATCTTAAAATGTGACATCACCAGCACGGCGATTCAAAATGGCGGCTATATCTATCATATTTTTACAGTTGGTGTCGATATATCGCTATATCATATCATATCATATCGGGTTTTGGTGGTCATGCTAGGGAGGCAGAATAAAAACATGCATACTAATAAAATTATCTTAAATTTAAATTATTACCATGAATATACCTAATGTCAATTATCATTTCAATGTGTACAAGGTGGACAGACGACCTGGTAAAGGTTGCAGGAAGCCGCTGGATGCGGGCCGCTTCCAACCGGCCAATCTGTAAGTCAATGGTCCCCCAGAGACTTCCAGATTGGCTGGTTGGAGGCTTTGGAGGAGTTGGATACCTATGTTCAGCAGTGGACGTCCTGTGGCTGAAATGATGATGATGATGATGATATTATTCCTCAATCGATCAACAAGACAAGCGCCAGAATTGGATGATTAATGATTATAATTGACGTCCGAGTGGTGTAGTGGTTCGCGCTCTGGACTACAAAGACAAAGGGTTGCGGGTTCGAATCCCGCAAGGAGCAGATGTTTCTGTGATGAGCACGAGCGTTTTGTACCTAAGTCATAGTACATAGTATGTTGATAAAAGGATTTATGATGTTTGTTTATCCGTTATCTAGTCGTCATAGTGCCGTAGTTTTGCTTAGTTTAGGGATAGATAATAATTGGTGTGATTGTGAAAATCATTTATTTATTAAATTATCAACCGACTTCAAAAAAGGAGGAGGTTCTCAATTCGACTGTATGTTTTTTTTTTTTTTTGTATGTATGTTACGCGATTACTCCGCCAATTATGAATCGATTTTAATGATTCTTTTTTTGTTTGGTAGATCATACTTCAGAGGTGGTCCCATATAAATTTTATCGAAATTGATTTAGAACTTTTTGAGAAAATCAACAAATATATACCCAGATAATATTTTGGTTGTGGTTCTTGTTACCTATCTTCGACAAATATGAGCCGATTTTGATGATTTTTATTTTATTGAATAGCTTATACTTCAAAGATGCTATGATAAAAGTTTGAAAAATAAAAATCACCCCTAAGGGTAGGAAAATAGGGGATGAAATCGGTGTTCAGCAGTTAGATTAGGATTTATCACTAAAAATAGATGAAATAAGTAAATTTTATTTAAAAAAATAAAACCGACTTCAAAATACTAAAATGCTAGTGTTAGCTAGTTAAAATTTTAGTGTTTATCATATGAGGTGATAGACCGACGGCCTTAAGAAGATGGCTGGCAGTGGCTGGATTAAAAAAGCGAGAGATCATGCTCTCTGGTGCTCTTTGAGGAAGACTTGCGTCCAGCAGTGGACTGCAATAGGCTGTCATGATGATGATTAAATAAGGCTAATTTTGGCGCTTGTCATGTTGAGAAATTTAGATATAAAACGATGTATAGTGATGCTTAGAAAATCTGAATGTGGTCATAGTCTTTTGATGCTGACCGTACATCAAGACACAAATTTAAAATTTTGCAAAACCGTTATCGTTTGATTCAGACCACAATACTAATAACAAAACAATTTAAGAACAATCAAACATCTACGTGTTTTCGATAAACTCCGGTAATGAAGTGGCCGCCCTCTGATTTACGCCCAAGACTGCGATATTTACGGTAATCGCCAGAAAAAGTTATGATTTAAAGGCACGCGCGCGTTCAAAACAGGTCCTCAGTCTGTTCATGGGAAAACATTACGGTTTAAGGCGTTCTTGGGTGTTAAACGATCTGCACCCATACCAGTAACGCCAAACATTATTTTTAACGTACGTATTTTTTCATTTGCGAAGCAAGCAAGTGTCCTGTTTTATGGTACGTATAAGAAATTAACTAGAAAATAATCTCTCTCTCTCTCTCTCTAGCGTTTGTACTTATATTTTGAGTATGGGAAGTAATATTTATTATGTTTATTTATGTATAGCTAACCGTTATATAACGTGAAATTACGAATCACCCTATATTACTGCGTTATTATTTCATAGAAAAGTTATACAAAGAAATAGCAGTTCACGTCAGAACTCCGCGAAAGAAATATAAATCGACGTAGGGCGCATTTTTATTATTTAGGGCGGGCAGAAACTTTTTGTATCTTCCCTCGATTGAGACTTTGTAAATTAGATTTACACTATCTTTTGCCCGCAGTCATGCTCGATTACACCTTTATTTTACTCGTTTATGGTTCAATTTTGACAAAATAAAACGCAAGATTTGCAAATGATTTCAATAATAACATGTTTGTAATAAAAGCAGTATACAACAATACAAGCGTGAGAGCAAGAAGCACTAGTGTGCGACCGAGAGAAAAAACAACTTAATGTTCAAGGAAGGCGGCACTATAAAAAAAAATTTCGCACCATTTATCTAACCGCAAGCATAGCTTATATAGATAACAGATAAATACTTTTATAAACATCTATAACTTAGGTAAAAATGCTCGTGGTCATCACACAACCTTGCGGGATTCCAACCCGCAACCGCTGACTGAAGTCCGGAGCACGAACTACTACACCAGACGGTCGTCAAATGTTTCTATATCGTAAAACAACACTTCTCCAATCAGCTGATGAGTTGTTTAGGAAAATTAACCTTTTTAGAATTACGACGGCACGAATGAAACAACAGGTCCTTCAGGTATATAAAAATAATTCATCTCATTATAACCCAATCGTTAGAATGTGTCGTACCCTTAACGAAGTTGCGAATGAAAACCGTTTCTTAGACATATATAAAATCAGGGTATTTAAAAAATGTATACTAGACATAATATCTAATCATAATTATGAGTAGTAAATAATAATTTTATTTGATTTGAAAAATTCCACCTAAAAATGTATTTTGTAAAATTTTATTTGTTATATTGATATTATTTCGAATTGTTCATGGCCTATGAATAATTTATGTAATTGTAAATTTAAATTTGATTTTAATGTTTGCATTTGTTATTTTTATTGTATTGTAATTGTAATATTATTATTTTGTAATGTCTCTACTGCACTTATTCAATTATCCGTCTTTTTTAAATGTTATTGGTTGTGAATGTGTACACACGTTTTAGGATTACTGTCTCGTACTTATTCTTTGTATGCAATTTATTAAACTATGACTGTAATTTGTTGTGTGTATCACTTAAATAAAACAAAAATAAAATAAGATCACTCGTGTAATAATCACTCTTTTACTTAAATATTAATATAATGTAATGCTCAAATATAACTTGCATGAAAACAACAACAAAAAAAAACGTAAGTACTTAAGTAGTTGTTATATTCATCTGTAGTAGTTAAAAAAAGTGTAAATAAAATTATAATTACTGTTTACTTATAAAAGTTTGTAAATGCGACTGCACGCTTCTAAATGGTTTTGAACTACTTATGTTAATACACCCTAGGATTTATGTATGTACGCTGAATTTGTATTACTTGCGTCTTATGTTATGAAATAAAGAACTTTAAAATTTAATATTGATTCGTGTTTCTGTCTGTCCATCACAGTATATTTGCTCCGAATCTAAGTCCTTGATCTATTAAATTGAAATTTAATACCCACATGTATTACTAGCACCCAATAATTAGCACGTAACGTAAATAAATATTTTTGATTATGGAGAGTACTTTTGAGGCCAATTAGAAATAAAAGTTTAACCCAGAAAAAATATGGTAATTGACACCATCGTCGATATAACGAAGCCTAATATTTTGAAAAATAAATAAATTGTATAATAAATTGCAAATTTGCAATCTTATTGTATCAATAAAGGTGATTCATTAATTGATTCTTTATGGTTAACTATAAATTAAAGGAAAACCTATAAGAAGTGCGGAACCCTCCACGCGAGTTCTAAACGCACTTGTCTCTTTTATTTTTTAGATTTGGTTATCATAATAAAAGTTCTGTTATTTAAGCATTAGAATCATCACCTGAGTCAAGGTTAATTAATAAAGTATGCCATTATAGTGCCCATCTTTGTATAGTGTTGTGACTAACATGACTAACTACTACCATTGTCAATAATTATAATTATCAACAATCCAAATCGTGGCAACTGATCGATTGTTTAGTATAAGCATTTTATTTGTGATCATCATCATAATTTCACCCACAGGACGTCCACTGCTGAACATAGGCCAATGATTTTCATCGAGGGGGATTGCCAATACTCGCCACGCTTGGCAGGCGGGTTGGCGAGCGCAGTTTTTTATATGATTTCGCACGCAGACGCTTATGCCGGCGTGATACAGGAATTTGTCACCTCTTACGACACGCCTCCTGTCGGCGGTAGGGAAGTGTATTTTTTACGGCTGACCCCGCACGGCATTTTATTTGTATTTTTTTTAAATATTGGATTCGTGAAAAAAAAAACACGCACCATAACCAGATGGGATCAGCAATTTCCAATAACCCTGTATGACAAGACAATAATAATCCTTATAGAAATTGCGGAAACACACACGACCGTTTATTTATTCGATACCGTACCAAACAAATGAATAAAACACTTCCCGATATTGGTTCACTAAATCCAAACGTTGCCTACCGAATCGCGTAGAGCCGAAAACAAAACACCGCTGTGATCGAACCATTCGGCGAAACGATCGTAAATTCGGCCAATGATCACGAGGCTGATTGACTGGTCAGTTACCGAAGGGCTGATGCAAAGCAAACACAAATCAGACCGTTTTATCTGGTTCCGTATATTTTCAGGTGGAAATTTGTCGATAAACAAACCACAATAGCTGGCGGAATCGTCGACCCGCATACTAATATATGAGCGCGCGTTTCCATAACACATCGAATCGCGAAAAATTCGTCCACATTCACGCGGTTTAAACGTAAAGCATTATAAAATTTGATAGCCAAAAATTATATTAATTATATAACCTTAAGCAAAATTATAAGTTAAAAACTCGTAATTTGCATTAATAGTATTAATAAAAAACACAACTTACTAAACTAATGAAAATGAACTTCACACATCCCAATTTTAGGCCGTTTTTTTGCTAAAAATTCATTATTTTTTTTAAGTTTTAGGCAGTAAGTACCTACTCTAAATGTACCTACATTTCTTAGGTAGGTATTATAAAGAGTAAATAACTAAAACCGCATTCCATTCGATTCATCCTTCAAGCGATGAAGAAATTGCCAATTTCATTTGTCATCCACAAATCATGTCATATCACAAATCCATTTGTAAGAAATTGTAGGGTAATTTATATCGCACTATAAATGCACACTCACATAAAGCTTTTTCTGGTTGGGTGGCAGCGGAGATGAAGAATAATTTTATCTATTTCGTAAAAGATTTAGTTTTCACGAAATAGCTAAAGCACAAAATGTGTTTTATTATAACGCACGAATAGATTTATCACTTCCGCGGCGGAGCTACGCAGAATGTGATTTGTGTCCGCGAACTGCGACTTGCCTTCGGACGTACTATCGATCATGGCCGTCACGGAAAATAAATATTTTACGTAATAATAGAGCGGAATAAAGTCTTGCCGAGTTAGTGTAACAATTTTCTTGTTAGTCATTGTGGGAATGTGACAAGAATGTACAAACTATAGTAATACTGAATCGTCGCATGTTTCCAAACATAATAAAATTCCAGAATGCTATTTCTCTATCGATTACTTTAATTCAATTACAAACAGTATTAGCTAATTTTACGTTGTAATGCTACTTTTAAAACTTTAAATAATATAAAATATTTATAAAAAAATATAAATGACAAACTAAAGTCTACTACATTGTCTGGGCTAGTCCCAGAAAATTATTCATAAATCATAAATCATAAATCTTTATTGTGGAGCACAGGTGTACAAGGTGTACAGGTCTTACAAGGGTTTGTCTTAGAACTAACCGTGTCCTGCCTTCTTGGCGTACAATTCAAAAAACAAATTAAAATCTGCCTTAGTAGGCGTACAAAAACAAATTGGCTCATATTTATTATTTTCGAACTAACTACTGCTTTCGACTTTGTCTGCGTAGACTTTTGAAGTAAGCCATGGAGAAATAAAAAACCATTTGAGGGGAACACAAAAACGGGATAAAAATTCAAGTTAAGCTAGAACAATATAATCTATGCAAATTTTTAGCTAATTCTGTTCGTTAGTTGTTGAGTAACAGATAATCCCAACTTTCAAATTTATGATATAAGAAAGACAATTCTAACGCTAGTTAAATGTAACTTCTGCCGCGGTTATGTCTTAATGACCAAACGAGTTATATAGTATTCAAAGGCATTTATCTCATGCAAAGCAAGACGCTAAGCATCGCGCAACTATTTATAAATTAGAATTAGAATTAAATTTTACAAATGATTAATTTATTATGACAGATATCATTGGCTAATTTGCTTCTGTCGCTAAGTTCATACATTAAGTCTGAGGCGGCTGCAAAATTTGTAACAGATTTGTAACTGCCATAAGGTGGCTTTATTGAAAGTGTAAATTGTAAAACTCTGCCTCATAAGTAACTATTTGCCTAACTTAAATATTTTTTTATTAAAAAACTTTTATTCACTAGGGCATTCGTAGAATATTTTATGTATTTTTTATAATATATTTAAAATCGTCAAATACACAGAAAAAACACGTACAACACTGGACACAAACCCAAGTATCCTTGTGTCCTTCTATAGCTTTCCGAAAAGCCGAAGTCTCGTGACGAACTTCTGATTCAATTACTAGAATATACAGTAACGATTGGGCCCTTGACAAGACGGAGCCCTTTTATATACTTCAACATCACGAAGGGTCCGCTTTGAATAGAAAATATTTCACTTATTGTCGTCTGAAAGCGACCGCAAGTTGGAGTGGTTTTTGTTGTAATGAAAGTTTAGCTAGTAGCTCACCCACCTACTTTACTATCCTTATTTCCAATGGAAATACGAACTGAATAACAAATTGTGTATTTGTTTGAAGCAACCTAATTGAATGTATTATCGTCGATTTAGTGTGTGTGGCACATGAAAAACAGATTGGCCATTTGGAAGCGGCCCGCATCCAGCGGCTTCCTGCAACCTTTACCAGGTCGTCTGTCCACCTTGTAGGTGGACGTCCTACGCTGCGCTTGCCGGTACGAGTCCTCCATTCCAGAACCTTTCTGCCCCATCGGCCGTTAGTTCTACTTGCTATGTGCCCCGCCCACTGCTACTTCAGCTTGGTTATCCGTTGGGCTATGTCAGCAACTTTTGTTCTTTTACGAATCTCCTCTTTCCTGATTCGACCTTGCTTTGGTGTTTCTTTAAACACCGAGCATAGCCCTTTCCATAGCACGCTGTGCGACCTTGAGCTTTCTTATGAGGCCAATAGTGAGAGGCCACGTTTCAGTTCCTTATGTCATTACTGGTAACACACACTGGTTGTAGACTTTCGTCTTTAGGCACTGAGGTATTTTGGACGAGAAGACGTTACGTAGTTTTCCGAACGCTGCCCAGCCGAGTTGGATTCGACGATTGACCTCCTTCTCAAAATTTGACCTACCCAACTGAATCACTTGTCCCAGGTAGACATATTTGCTAACAATTTTGAGAGTAGATCTCCCAACTGATACTGGATAGGGCGCAACACGGGCATTGGACATGATCCAACCGGCCAATCTGGAAGTCACTGGGGGAGGCCGATGTTCAGCAGTGGACGTCCTATGGCTGAAATGATGATGATGATGAAAAACAACATGTTATTATTATTTAATAGGCTAATAACAATATCTTACATTTTAGGAGCTTTATTTGAACTATTTAGAGTTGGTACTATTTTACTTTCCCAAAATATTTTGTTTATTTTGTGCATTTTTTGTACAATATATTAAAATAATATCACTAACCCCAAGAACACAGCGTTGTTTAGAATAGAAAAGTTTAAAGACCCTTGTCAAGAAAACATTTGACGGGATATGTATCAAGTCAAAGTAAATTTAATACTTTTCGAGAGAAACGAGCCAAACTGTAAGCGTTATTTTTTACTGACTCAATCAGAAACCAAACCGCGGACCCCTTGCGTTTAAAGCAATTATTATGTCAGTGCGCTAATCGAAACAAAGTAAAATTTGTTGGACTTGGTTAGAGTTTATGCGGTCAAAATAATTGTACTAGTGACAAAATTCATAGTTTATAGTTATTCAATTTGAATCAACGTTTAAATTGATTTTTAATTACAAAACCTAAAATATAAATAAACGGGATCATAACAAACACAAACTAACTTGCGTACTTTCTCATTTGGATGCAGGCCGCTTCCAACCGGTCCTGTGGTTAAAATAATGATAATGATGATGATACAGGGTGACAGATTAAACAAGGGAATCCCTTTAATAGTGTGTTAAGCCCGATAAAATTAAATACCTTGAGTTTGGCACCCGTATCAAAATTAAAATAAAAAGGTCACCTTTCCATTTAAGATAGTCATTTACCTCCACGATAATGAATTAGGCACCGGTGAATTTAAAAAAGAAAAACACACGGACTTAAATGAATGTGTAAATCTAAGTAGATCAAAATTGTCTCATTTCGAAAAGGTTCAGGCGGTGAAAACGTCATCGCCTGCACCAATATTTTAAATAGGAAATGTAGGTAATTGCCTCCAGGACTTAAGTCTTTCTATCGCACGATACAGGTCGGGGCAAAGCATTGTGAAACAGCTATTTTTTTGCTATGAAAATGCAATCATTTTTGAATGTTCAAAAATCACTTACTTGTGTCGCTTATCAATCCTCTTAATAAAAGAAGAACATCTTGTTACAGTGATTCAATCTGTAACCACGTATATTCCTGCTGGAACATCTATCGAACAACAGCAAAAAAAATCGTCAACATAAACACATCACAAAACCGTCATTGTCAATATCGACTCTCCACAGAGACTGTCACTCGGCCACAATCGTGGCATCGATGCCAAATTATACGATTTTGTCAGTCGATTGTAATCTGATATGGGATGACAGCTCCTGCGGGTTGTGATGTGGAAGGCCTTTTATATGATAATTTTGACAACACATAACAGTGACACTTTTTATGAAAATAAATAATAATAGGGAAGACGTGAGAAAGTTTTCTGAAGGTAGACTAACTGTCAGACATTAGACCTATTTTAAAGTGTTGCGCAATTTGATTTTGTTTATTAAAACTTGCTTTTATTTTTTTCGTGGAATAGGAACAGGAATAGGTATGGGTGAAGGGATACTCCATAGTTCCACTTTGGTTGTGGCTCTTTACTGCAGGAGCCGCCCGGTCTTTAGAGGGGGGGGGGGGAGGGGTTAATGGTACTAAATTGAAGCAAACCGCACTGCGGTCGGAAGACGATAGGCAAAGGTTGTTATATTGTCAGGTATCTCTATACACTGGTTTCTCACTTCATAAGGTACAAATGGTCTATGTTTAGTTTAAAATAAGTCAGTATCTGCAATTTAGTTAAGCAACGCTTTTAGGTAGATTTCTGCTAGTATTATTTCTTGGTCGTGTCTTTTTCTCCTTCTTTTTTTATCTTATCCACATCTTCTTGTTCGTTGTTACTTCATATTAGAGTTTGATCGTGATCAATACAGTACTTACAAATACTCTTATCATAATTTTGACAGCAAATCCATTACCTTTTTTATGTTTGACACACGTCAAAAACCAATCAGTTTCTCTTACGGCGTTTTGCGTCACCAATATTAAATAACTCACTAATAAATCAAGTCATCCTTACCATTATCTTCGCAAACAAATTATTTGGATTTTAAAGATAACCCCGATGGAATAAACGGTTGATCGATGGTGTTTGACTAGCCGCTCGCTAATGCAGACAAAGTTACGTAGATGGTGACAGGAGGAGGGTAATTATGCATTTTTGGGGTTCCGTACCTTAAAAGGAAAAACAAAACCCTTATAGGATCACTTTGTGGTCCGTCTGTCTGTGTGTCTGTTCGTCTGTCTGTCAAAACCCTTTATCTTGGGAACACGTAGAGGTATCGAGTTAAAATTAAAACCATACACTCAAGTCATCAGTCGCTTGAAGATGTAAAAAATCAAATTTTTATGTTAGCGTAAAAAAAGATAGTACCGTTTATGCCGCAAAAAATGTATATTTAGACACTCAAGGGAATCAAAATTAACTTTTCGTTGACCTAAAACTTTGAAATTTGGCAATATCGTCTTATATTACAAGTACAGGGAAAAATCTGAAACTATACATTTGTAATTAAACTGCGAGACTCGATTCCTGAACTATTTATAATATGCACCTACAAATTTGTACGGAACCCGCGGTGGGCGAGTCAATCTCGCACTGGACTGGTATTTTTAAAATGTGATTTTTTACGTTGTTATATGTTACAGTATAATTTTATAAATGAATAAATAATTATTGGATAACATCACATACATTGCTCTGATCCTACGATAAGTAGTTTCAGCACTTGTGTTGTGTGTGTGTAGAAAAGTTATTTTTCTACAATTACCGAATGGGAATCGAACCGGGACCTCAGAGTCCGGTATGCTCGCCTCTTGGCTACGGAGGTCGTCAATTTTCAAGGGAACAATATTGATATTATAAAAAGTACTTCCCCGAACTAATCGTCATCAGCAGGCATTTTTCACTTCCTAACATAACCTATCAGGGTTATTTTGTATTAGGAAGTGAAAAATGCTATTCCCATACTAGTACGACTAGTAGGTGATAGGTCATTTTGAGTATGATAGTATTTGTGCAAAAAGATATTACTAAATAAAAAAGTGCTAAAAATCTTTATGATCAAATACAGAATATCATTACAACGTAATAAACAAATTAATATCAAGATATACTATTTATACTCATGTTTATTATATTTATACTCATGTTACCAAGGATCAAGTTACCGTCACAGTTGTTAGGCAGTCCAAGTTAACGGTCATTCCGGTCAAACGTAAAGTTAACCATTTGACTTCTTCCCAAATAAAGAAATAAATAAATTAACCGCACGCAAGTTTGAAAGCGATTTGCCGGTATTATCCGGTTGATTGATGATGTTTGAGTAGCTCGCTGCGCAAATATGGACGCTAACCTAGAGTCGAGCGGTAATGGAAATGGGAATTCGCGGAATATTACGGGATAATGTGGACCCTAATTTAGTGAATACGCGGAATAATTTCAAAGCGAATTGTAAATTATCTTTGTGTTTAGAAACAATACACAATAATTATTTGTTTATCATAAAAAAAAAATTTTGCTTTGATTGTAACTATTTCTTGCAAAAAATACAAATATTTTGAAACAGTTTTATGATAACTGGGCTGACTGGATTTAGTTGATCACGTCAGTCCACTACTAGGCATAGGCCTCCCCCAATGCACGTTCACTGAGCCCGATCCCCGGAAGCTTGGCGTATATCATCGCTCCACTTTGTTGAAGGGTACCCTACGCTGTGATTGTCAGTAAAAAAATATTTTCCTAATGCTATCAGCAAACTCACAGACTTAAATTTTGTACGAACTAGGAGTAGAAGTCCATATATTTAAAACTCCTAACTTCGCCCAAACAAAACCAGTACATTACGAAACAATGCTTACTATTTAAAGAACGAGGCGAAACCACGACAAATTGCTCAAGTCAAAAGCCAGCCGCACTAAAACTGTCAAAAGAAAACAGTATAATTCAAACAGAAACGCGCTATGAAAAGGAAATACGGTGCATACAAGTTTGAAGAAGCGCGGCGCGCATGCGTCGTTCCGTACCCAGCCTCTGAGGGCTTACCCCGAGCAGTAGCCAGCAGAACGCCGGGGGCACCCTATCCGTCGGCCATTCGAAATCACGCGTTCGATTTTCGAAACTTCGGACTAACGAAATGCCGTATTGTGAAGATGAACCCTTTCTGCAATTAAATTGCCAGTGTTTTTAAGTTTTTCCGATGGTAGTTAGTGGTTAGGAGATGGGTAAAAACTTAGTGATGATGTGTTCGAAGTTACAGATTGTTGTGTTGGGAATTTCAGTGTTGTTCCGATGTACAGATTCTGTTGGTAAGTTATAAAGTTAAATCACTTATCAATTAATTAGATGTATTTTTAAGTTATAACTCAGAAATATTTCAACTATTTATGTGGTTATTTCCCGTCCGTAGTATTTAATCTTTAAAATTTTATTCCGATTCTACTTTATCTGTTTTTTTTTTGCAAAACCGTATTATGGTTTATCAGAATTATTTCTGTATTTATGTTTCAGTAATATTAATGACGATTATAAATACATTTAATGTCAAAACTTATCAACGGTTGAAATTACTAAAAGATGTAATAAAAGACTCAACTAAATAACTCTATGTTTATATGTAAAACATTGCATTTAACTGTTAAAAAGCCCACGTTGGTCGAAGCAGTTATTATTAATGGATCGTAAAAAATATCTTTTGGTGTTTCGTACTCTTTGGCGACTGATTGGATTGAAACAATTATCGCGCGAGCCTCAGTGTGCTCTCGCATCGTCCGGATTTACCGAAAACGAATCTCGAATAATTGGTTCGATAATCCGAAAAATAATATTGGATGGTTATCCGAACATTTACGAATGCTGATACATTCCATGATAATTACTTTTTTTACGTATAAATAATAACGAATGAATAATCAATACATAGTGTGTCGCCGTTCGTGTCTGTCTAATTTTATCCCAAAGGTTTCAAGCTTCCAGGTTTATGTTTATATAATATTTGAAAATAGAGAAAATTCGATGTTTTGTAATCGACTCAAAAATGAATATTTTCCTAATGCTGGCTAAGCATTAAGAGATACGTCAAAATAATGTACCTACCATGAAATCGATTAGCTAACAAAAGGCCCATAAAATAGTCGGCAATGGTGTAGTATTTCTTCGTCCTAAGTCGGCTATGGGGTAAATTGTTACTAAACTATTTCATAAACATACATTATCTATTTTAAATACACACAATCTTGTAAAAGTAAAGTAAGTCTATTCAAAATTATACGTCCCACAGCAGGGCACAGGCTTCACCTCAACTATAAGGTGTTTGTCCCATACTCCACCATGCAGGTCCAGTGCGGATTGATAGAGGGGTGTTGAAAAGCCAGTGATTAATCTTTACTGTCAGATGTCATTAGGACTTAGGCCAGACTAGGCTTTACGATTAAAATCAGGTGATATTAGCCAGGACTAACGTTTAATGCGCCTTCCGAAAATAAATGTCACTACATATCTACACATAACCGCGGCGTGGGTGTTTTTACTCTGGTAATGGTCATCACTACCAAAATGCTGCCGCCAATACCGGCAATACAATTATGGCACAAGCATCTCACATTATCTTGAATCAACCAAAAATCAAATATTTAAGTTTTTCGGAACATTATCAAAATCATAATAATTGTGACTTTTTAACTTCAATCTCTGTGGCAATATCGATTTAATTAATACATTATTTTAAAACTAACTATAGATTGTACAAGGTGACTAGAGAGTGGTTAGACATACTTAATGACATATTAGTACTGTGACTCTACTACAAATGCTCATGCGCATCCTAAAAGCAATCGCTCTTTGCAGAATTCGAGCGTGATATTTAAACTTATTAAACCTTTATGGTGTAGGTATCTATGACAAACAAGCTACATTTAATAATGAATAACAAAGGCGACTTAATTTAATATGTAAGGCAGTGATTCGTTTTAAACGCAAGGGATATAAATTCTTGGTTATGGAAGCGATTTAAAAAAAATGGATTTCTTTTTAACCGACTTCAAAAGAAGGAGTAGGTTCTCAATTTGGTTGTATGTTTTTTTTTTTAATGTTTGTTACCTCAGAACTCCGCCATTAATGAACCGATTTGAAAAATTCTTTTTTCAACCAAAATTGGATTTCTTTTGGTTGTTATGTAAGATGCCACTGGTAACATTTACTGTCCAGCAACCGTAACTGAAGTATGTCAAATTCTTACTTCGAGACCATGGTAGTTAATGTTATTATCTAGATCTTGTTTGATATTCTATTAGAACACATTTTCATTTATTTAAGTAGGTCAGTCAAATTACGGTTAAAACTAAATATTTACTTATGGTTCAAACAAATTTGTTCTAAATTATTATTGGGGGAAAAAAACAGTGTGTGAATTCCTGAATTCGGTACTGCAACAGGACGCGTTAATATTTTGTCTTAGTACATAAGACTCAACTTATTTAAATTGTTTCAAAGTTTTTTTTATCCTTCGGCGTAATTCGACAGACCCATCTTGATAGCATTACTTGTAACTAGTTAATAGCTGTGTAATAAAATCATTGCTGTCGTTTTTAACCCACTTCTTATTGTTGAATTATATATTTAATGACTATTAAGGAAATTTTGGGTGTGGCCTCTTTTTATTCTATTTGACGAGTCCAATTAAAATAAAAGTGTGTTTATTAGTTTTTTTAACTATGTTACGGAGTTCCAGCACCTACCTTTCTCCTTCGTCATCAGATCAGGTCAATGGTAGCACTTTCATCAGAATCATTTATTTTAATTATATTTGTCGACTATGACAAAGCTTAACTATCTTACTCAAGATCTTAACGTTACTCTACTTACAATTCTGGTGGCCATCTCAGGTCTTTATCATTAGTTCCATTTTACCAAATGATACTTTCTGTAGGCAAATGCTTGATTTGCCGCTGAATAAACCAAAAATTGCTATTTAAAATTAGATGAGTTCCCTCAATTCCACCACAATTAGTTTTTTTAAGGGCCAATCTGAAAGTTTTTTTTTTAACTATGTTGGTTCATAATTTGCGGAGATTAAAGGTAAACAAACATCTTAAAAAAACATACAACCAAATTGAGAACCTCCTCCGTTTTTGAAGTCGGTTGAGACCTATTAAAATGACAATGATGGACTTTATTACCTACCTACCTATCTCGCAGTTACTAAATGACCTGTATTTCCTATAAAAAAGGCTGACAAAGGTGACAGAGTTTATTGTGCCATACACTACCCTGGATTTGTATAATAATATGAATCCTTTCGGATGCAATGAAAATGAACAAAAAAGCGATTGAACCTTGATTTCAAATTATATCCATGAAGCCGTATAAGGACAATAATGATATTTGACAGAAGAGAAAACAAATATTTTTATTAATTTTTACGGAATATCCATTTTACATAGTGCAGTGCAAAATACATTTGTAAAAGCGGTAAAACTCAAAACTAGCGAACTCCCAAATTGCACCGGTTTACAATTTTACTCAGTCGCTCTTTAATTTGAACTTAATTAATGATTGGAATTCAACATGAACAATTCAACATCCCTTTAATTATTCAATTAAATTAAACAGCATGTCTAAAAGTTACTGATGCGGTTTAAAGCGTTGTGTAAATATATTTTTTGTAAATCCTAACTCGTAATACGATAGTACGTACCTGTATTACTGATGGCCGCAACAGTATTACCGATGTAACTAATTTGTTTATTTTCAATTTGTTACGTTTCACCGAAACCGAATCCCGCAAAATTGATTCGGTAATCTGAAAAATAATACCGGCGATTAACGGTTTACTCTCAGCGCTATCGGCTTGTGCCAATAAATTACCTGGTTACATTCGGAATGTTATTAATCGGGCAATATTTCAAGATGCAGCTTCATTTTTGAAACTGTCGGTTTCATCATTTTTCAACCGACTTCAAAAAAGAAGGAGGTTCTCAGTTCAACATTATGTTTTGTATTTATTTTTAGGTATCATAAGCGATTACTCTGCCAAATATGAATCGATTTTGATGATTCTTTTTTTGTTTGGTAGATCGTACTTTAGAGGTGGTCCTATATAAATTTTATCGAGATTAATTAAACGACTTTTTTGGAGAAAATAACAAAATATATACTTAAGTAATGTTTTGGTTCGTCGTTCTTGTATCTACGTTACCCAATATCTTCGACAAATGTGAACCGATTTTGATGATTCTTTGATGATGAATAGCTTATACTACAAAGATACTATAATAAAAATTTGCGGATAAAAATCACCCGTAAGTGTGGAAAAATAGGGAATGAAATTGGTGTTTAGCAGTTAACTTTTTTTTGCACTCTTATGATTTGTTTTGATTAGGATTTATCACAAAAAAATTATGAATTACATAATTGCTCCGTAATTTTGTGCAGGGTTTACTTTTTTGCAACAACTCATAATTTTTTAACACACTTTTATTATCTTCACTTGTAACTAACTATGTTTTCAAATATTGGAAGTAGGTTTAATCAACTTCTAACTAACGTATCGATTGAAAAGTTTGTAAGTATTCGACATTTGGAAGACAATACAATAATTACTGTTATGCTGATTTAATGATGCAGTCAGGAGGTGTATAGTAGAACTCTTTAAAAATAACTAGTAGAACATTCGTGCTTAGGCTCATTTTGTTCGTTTCCGCCGGCACGGATCTTGAGCACAGAACCGTAGTGTATGGTGTTATAAAGAGGAGATTTAAGCCCAGCAGTGGGATCAAAGTAGCTGAAATTATATTGATGATGAAATAAAAAACGTGGCAAATGTACCTAACTTTATATGGCACTTAACAAAATAAACTTTCACGTACAGTATTATTTGAAAAAGTAACTTTTACTTAATTTCTCTGTGTATTTAGAAAAAAAGATGACGTGACTTAAATTTTTAGATTAAAACAACTCTTTCTGTTAAATATGGATAACTAAAAAAAATTGAACTAAAATAAATGTTCCAATATAAATCAAAGAGCGAAATCAACAGCTGGATCAATGCTTAATCTCCAGTCATCCAAAAAAAGTCTAAATAGGTCCATATATATATTATATATATATTATACATACCTACAATCTACATGTGCTGCAAAACTCGCTTCGATATTACGGTCGAAGCGATAAAAGAAATTCAATCCACATTTTTCAATCGTACCTCCATAAACATTTACCGATCGACGGGAGATGAATATTCAATCCCGATATCGTACGGTCCTGGGCCGAATCAAAGGAAAACACTTTAAAAAGAGCTATTTGCTTCGATGTTGCGTGCTGGTATAATTGGGTTGTCCGGACTTGGATTCTGGAGCACTCTTTCGGAAGCAATTAGGTATTAATTTCGTTAACGGAGCATCTGTACGATTGATTGGCTCGTGCCGGATAGAACTGTGTTTTAGATTTGGATTTATTTACGGAACTGAGCAACGATTATTTACATAAACGAACGGATTAGCAAGCTGAAGTGGTAGTGGGCGGGGCACATAGCCCGTAGAACTGACGGCCGATGGGGCAGAAAAGTTCTAGAATGGAGGCTGCGTACCGGAAAGCGCAGCGTAGGACGTCCACTCACAAGGTGGTCAGACGAACTGGTAAGGGTCGCAGGAAGACGATGGATGCAGGCCGCTTCCAACCGGCTTATCTGGAAGTCAATAGGGGAGGCCTATATTCAGCAGTGGACGTCCTATGGCTGAAATGATGATGATGATGACGGAACCGAGGAAATGAGTGAAGAAAGATGATAGAATTATGGATTGTCCTATTGAACTTTGTCAACTCTTAAAAACTAACCAGATCCTTTCCCATGTGGAAACGAATGCCCACTTCGCTATTTTCCCGGTAGAATGTCGGAAGTCCATGAATACACACCTGCCGCCGCAAGATGGCTTAAAAACCTGGATATCGACGTCTGCTCTACGCAAGAAGAACGCCATATGCAATGATGAAATATTACCTAATAGGTACTTTACTCGAGTAGGTTTAAAAAACCAATTTTCTAGTACTGGAAAATTTTAGATGAAATTTTACTTTGGGTGGCCAAGAACCACTCTTGTATAAAAGTGTAGTTCTAGAAATAGTCAAAATTATTAATAATCAACTTATTTCTTTAATAAAAATACTACAAATATATTATATACAAAAAAAAACTTTTTGAAGTAAATTTTATTAATAATTTTTAAACAACTAGCTAAAGTCCAAAAGACCAAAGTGTCAACACAATCCGATTAAGGCAACGGGTAAGGCAAGTGACTTCTATTACGTGCCTAAGATAATACAAATGTTTCTCGCAGACTCAACATCCATCCGTTGCTCTTCTGTGCAAATAGATTATCATTGCGAGCAAAATATCCAAAAGTAGGCGCTAAGAGTAAAATCCATTAAAAACCTTATAATTCTGAATTAGTTGACTATTTGAAAAAAAAAAACTTCACCCTAAAGGCACGAATGTTATAAATAACTGCACCAACTTTGAAGCTAAACAAAAACGTCGTTAAAAATATAAATGTGTACAAGCTCGCGATATTTGCGGTACTTTGAAATATTTTTTAGTGTTTATAAAAAAAAAATACTAGTATTTAGATACAACAGGAAAAACTTTAACATATGTTACATGATATATTAATTTCCACATCCCATATCCAGTATTTTCGCCAGAAAATGTGTCCAAAAACACCTCTTTTACGTGTATTCTCCTTACCCGGAGTCTTAATATTTTAATTTAACTTAATTTTCACACATTTTAAGGTGTGTGCACAGCACACCTTTCATCGCATTTGGGCGAGTGGCGATTTCATTTATTTATTTTTATTTGGCCATTTCTGTCCCACTCCTAGGCAAACTCCCACAAACCTTTCCACTTATCCCTTTGGGTGGTTAGGGCTTGCCAATTTATCAATACAAAAATACTACGCTTACATTTAAAAAATATATATAGAACTATCTGTTCCGGCAAACTTCATACCGCCCCTTTATACATTTTTTTTGTGAATTGTTCCGTGTTTTTTGTAGTTATTCTGCTATTTGGGGCAGAGATAAATTCAACAAATCAAATATGATAAAAATCGGTCCATCCGTTCTCGACTTATATATATATCCTTTTATAAACACATTAAATAGTACGTACCGTAACATTGGTATGGTAATGTCATTTTTTGACAATAATTAAACTTATCTTGATATATTATTTTCTGAAATAGCGACGATTTCACGTTATTATCCAAGGGTGTTCAAATAGGAGGACAAAGATTTATTATACTCCTTATTCGTTTCAATAAAAACCCCAGAGGAACGAGGGACAGATACGGCGAGCGTCTTTTTATTATAATGAACTGCCACTTCTACCGGTAACTTAATTTGAGAGGTTTTAAAAATGATAATTTGATTTATGACATCATTTATGAAGAATTTAGGTGAAGTGATTATTATTCAAATTGTGAGAATTTTCACACGGAATATTTAAACAAATTTCGGTGTCTTACTCCAAATAATTTGCGCTTTGTGTACACAAACCTGTCCGTATTATCTAAAACAGAATGTATTTTTTTCTGCTTAATTTGTAAGTATTTTGTTTGTAGTATTGATGACAAGTCTTTTGAATAATTTCATTCCATGCTACGCATAGTACTTATGCGGTGTTAGGTCGGCTGTACAAAATACGTAGTAGTGGGGAAGTCCAACCGTCAACAGGAGACGTGTCGTAAGAGGCGACTACTTCCTGTAGCACGAGATGGGCAGCAGCGTCTTTGTGCGAAATCTTATAAAAACTCTCGCCAACCCACCTGCCAAGCGTGGCGAGTATTGGCATTCCCCCCCGATGATAAGTCATTGGGGGAGGCCTTCGTTCAGCAGTGGACACCTGATGGCTGACATGATGATGATGATGATGATAGTATTACAAAATGCAAAGTTTTTCTAATACAGATTAAATCATCGAGATATAAATAACCATTTTGAAATGGGCTAGTTTCCCAAAAAAATGTAATTAGTCCGTCAGTTGGATTAACAGAAAATATTGGACACGTATTTTTTCTTTTCTCAATCAAAGAAAAAATGATGAAGATATAGCCCGTTACAGAAAGTTCCGCGACACTTTTTAGCAAGGCGTGACGTCACATGCTCACTTTAATGCGCTTTATTTTCGTCAGTTTTTGTTCGATTGACAAAAGACAAAATATGGGTCCAATATTTTTTGATAATCTAACTGACGGACTAAATAAAATAGTTTTGACCCAGAAAACTAGCCTATTGCCAAAGAACAAATACAAATGTAGGTGATCTACTTTGTATTCCTAGTTGGGAGCCTTTCTAGACCCGTAAGCCGCACAAAAAAGGTATAAGCTTTTCGCCCTGTCCATTGTTGTAGTCTATTCTATTATTGCAGCCCGCCATTGTGATCTGGTGAAAGCCTGTGACAATGTCGTTATTATTGTCAATAATAGGATTGTGGTTAAACTGACGGCACGTAATGTTAATTGTAACTTACGAATTAATTATGTGTAAACAGTTTCAGATTAAAATCTAGCTCAATAAATAAATTCAATAGAAATGAATCTTATAATGAAATAATTTATGTTTATTGATATAATAAATACAGGGTTACATGGCAAAGGGGTGCCAAATTTAGATAATAATGTTATTAATTTTAATAGTCGTATTTTAGGAAAAAAATACTTTTAAATATCTGAAAATAAAGTCAATAACGAGACTACGAAAGCTGCGCTGCTATTTATCAGAGGCGTAGGTACGGCGAGCCAACAAGGACCTTCCCAGTGCACATACGGTGCATTTTTTTCATGAATGAGGTAAATTATCCACGCGAATGATTTTTAACAGAAGATAGGAATAATTAAATGTTTAAAAATTGATTTGTTCTTTGCATAGCTCGATTAAGTTACTAATTCTGAGCCACTCCTGAAGATATGGCACCCCTTTGCAATGCAACCCTGTATATATCATATCAATAAACATAAATTATTTCATTATAACTTTTAAGATTCATTTCTATTGAATTTATTTATTGAGCTGGACTATAATCTAAAACTGTGTACACATAATTATCTGTGTACACAAAATATTTGTTATTTTTTTTAATAAGTATATTTTATTCGTCTCTTTTTTTAAATTAGTTTTAAATATCAAGTGGTTTTATTTAGTCGTAATTAAATAAACAGACATTATATTTTTTTATTTGCGAGTGAACGAAAATCAGTACTTTTTTAAATCTTTTAAATAGTTATCTAATCTTTAGGCATTATTTAAACCTAGTGTATCTTTTTTATAGTAAGGCCCTTAATGTTAAACTTTCTGTAGGGTAAAACAAAATGATTTGTGTTAAAGTTATATTATGAATATTATAGTATGTTGACCACTTGCACATTAGTAGAGGTACAAAAGCTTAATTGGGTAGACGAAAGCACAGGTAGCCACATTAAATGTTGGCAAGGGACTAATTGATATGTAATAGCACATTTAAAGCAAAACCCACTCTAATTAGCCGATGTGAGCCAAATTGTTACAGTTGATGATATTAGATGGCACTTTGATATGAAATTAAAGCAATTTACGCCATAACTGTTAATTATAGTGAGGTTTTCATTAACATTTCCGTACGTCTAAGACGAAGAAGTTTAATAGAATTTCATTATTTTAAAAATAACCAGTTTTACTTATTTTTGAAATATCAGTTGTTACATTATTTGCGTTTTTGTGTATATTAGGAAGTAGCAGTGGGCGGGGCATATAGCACGTAGAACTGATGGCCAATGGGGCAGAAAGGTTCTAGAATGGAGGCCGCGTACCGGCAAGCGCAGCGTAGGACGTCCACTCACAAGGTGGTCAGACGACCTGGTAAAGGTCGCAGGAAGACGCTGGATGCAGGCCGCTTCCAACCGGCCAATCTGGAAGTCAATGGGGGAGGCCTATGTTCAGCAGTGGACGTCCTATAGCTGAAAATGATGATGATGATGTATATTAGGAAGTAACTACTAAATCGTTGTTGTATATTTTAAATTCAACGTTAGATACTCAAGAATCCTTGATGTAAATTTTATTACATCTATGAAGAAGATTTGAATAGTTTTATATTTCTTAAATGCGTATTTTGTTTCATCATTTCAGCCATAGGACGTCCTCCTCCAATGACTTTAATCGGGATTGCCAATACTCGCCTTGTTTGGCAGGCAGGTTGGCGAGCGCAATTTTTTTATAACATTTCGCACGCAGACACATCTGCCCGTCACGCGCTACAGGAATTAGTCGCCTCTTACGACACACCTCCTGTTGGCGACGAAGAATACACTTGTATTCTTTACGGCCATCCCCACACGGTATTTCGTAATCTATTGCCGTAATATACTAAAATGCCCACATATCTAACGGCTTACCCACAATTACACATAAAATACATACAATCAAATTAGTTTTCGTGGAACTAGAAGAAGATAAATGTTCCCTCCATAGTATTTTATTACCCCTATCTACGGCTTTTGCTGAATGATTGAATCACAGTGAACTTTTTTCATAACGTTGAGAAAATCCTAAGGGGTTCATATCTCGAAATGAGTAGGTATTACTGAGAAGAATCTGGGACACCCGGTCCCTGCCAAAATAAAATTCCTAGATTTGTCGCTTATGTACCGCACATGACGTAACAGTAATATGTTTTCATTTGGCATAATGATATGATATTGTTCTGATAAGTTTACATATTATTTTGACATTTGTTTTTTATTACAATATAAATGTTTTAATAATAGAATAATAGTATGGTATTACTAACTTAACTTAAATATAAAACAAAATTATATATTCAAATTAGATCAAAATCTTAAAATCAACTTACAATAGCATGTCGACTCGTATACCTGAAAAAAAAAGGTTTATAATACTTTCTAAATTATCAACATTTTACCATACATAAAAGTTATAAAAGAATTTGTATTGCAGTACAGACCCCTTTATATTTTGACAACACTCGCTTGTATTTTATTAATTAAATATTCAAAATAATGTTTACTATTCTATCCCTACCCTCAATAAATTCAGGTCAACCCTAATATTAATACAGAGATCACACTAACTAACCAACCGCCTTAAGCACAGTATTTATTTATTTATTTAGACTTTATTGCACAGATTAAAAATCATACAAAAGGTGGACTTAATGCCATGAGGCATTCTCTATTAGTCGACCATTAGGCTAAAGAGACGTTTTGTGGCCGGTGCGATATAGGCGAAACAAATTCAAATGAAAGGTCCGTGTAAATTATTTTGAAAAGCATAAACTACATACAGTAAATAACGATATACATAAACTAAATAGTATCATACATACATTACATAGGCAAAATACATACGTAAATAAATATGACGACGATCACGAGACTACAATACCTAAGGGTTCAAGATGATGATTTCCATTTATAAGGGAAATGAGCAGTATGATTTTAGTCTATATTTTGTCAATTTGGTTGTTGACCCACCACAAATTAATATAAAGTCTTTTTTGTTAATAAAACGAGGTTATTCTACTATACATGTTTTAATCCGACTTCTACTTTTTTCGATTGCAATTGCAATTTGTGTTTGTAATTCACATTATTAATGAAAAAGAAAAACTGGTCCGATACGCTAAGTCTTACCATATTATACGACAAACAGTGAGTTAGTAGTGTTATTTGATGTTAAAACTCGGAAAAAAAAACAAACAATAAATATTTTATGAGGTCAAATAGAGCACAAGCGGTACAGAGTAAAAATGACATTTATTTATTTATTTTGTTTGAAAATAAATCTGCCATTATTAAAAAATAAATAAATATCGGACAACATCACATACATTGCTCTGATTCTATGATAAGTAGCTGAAGCACTTGTGTTACAGAAATCAGAAACAACGACGGTACCACAACATCCAGACCCGAGACAATATAGCAAAGTTAATTTTCTACATTGACCCGACCGGGAATCGAACCCAGGACCTCAGAGATAGCGACACCAAGTCCGGTATTCTCGCTTCTCGGCTACGGAGGTCGTCAAGAAGAAGAGAAGAAATATGTGACTGTACTGTTTTAGTATGGGCGAAAGTTGACGAGATTTGTCATTTTATGCTATGTTTAAGTAAAAAATCACAAGTTTCGGGAATAAAAAAGAAAATTTCATTAAAGATAAATAAACAGTGCCTTTTGCGTAAAGAAACTCCAGGGATACACCTTTACATGGTTATTTTATGAATTCTCTAGATCATTATACTCATGCAGGTAAACGTAACTCAAAAGCTCCGAAACGAAAATACTTTCTGTCCCTGGACAATGCTGAATTAGCGCCGACAAAGAGAATCGCGGACACGTCGCATTTTATTAAGCCGAAACTGAATTTTGCCCCGCCTTTGAGTTCCGTGCTTAATTATTATAAGTTCTCTCCCAAAGAATCCGCAAATGGGATTCATTGTTCTTCCTAATTAGAGCTCAAACTAGGGCCACAATGAGATAGACTCAGTGAGCTCCCATTAATTGAGAAACATCATTCTGGGTCACTAAATAAAAGTTAAGTACACATTATAAGTCATTTAAATTCAATTGGCACTAAGCATTGACGCATTAAAAGTTTATTACATATACAGGGTTAATCGTAAAATATCAACAACCTCCTAGAAAACAAAAAATATAACAACTTTTTCTATGGGACCAACCTTAAAATCTAACAAATTCACTTCTGCATACAAACTGATGTCAGCTGGTGGCGGCTTACTATGGGGATGTGTTTTTTTATGCGATTTCAATTTCAAATTCGAAAATTGCAAATTTCAAATCAATTTGTTGAGGTTAATAATGTTTTACAAATAACACTGTATAATCTAGGACATTAATATTGCACTTCATTTCTGATTCGTGAAGTGCAGTCAGAAATGAAGAGATCCGTAAACGAACAAAAGTCGCTGACATAGCCCAACGGATTAGCAAGCTGAAGTGGCAGTGGGCGGGGCACATAGCACGTAGAACTGATAGCCGATGGAGCAGAAAGGTTCTAGAATGGAGGCCGCGTACCGGCAAGCGCAGCGTAGGACGTCCACTCACAAGGTCGGCTGAACCATTTAAGAACCTAGTAAGGGACATGTTTTCAGATTTTCGTTTTTTATCATAAAGCTACATAATATTAAGGTACCTACCGAATACAAAGACAGAAATTGCGATAAAACAACTAGAAGCCTAAAAGGCAAGGGACTCCAAACCTAGTAACTACACCACAACCCCAATTTGACCATTTTAAAAAACCAGTAAGTAACATAAACCATTTCGAAATCTAGTAAGTGCATGAACATACTAGGTTTTATAATGGTCAATGTGCCTTACTGGGAAATGAAAATACGTGTCCACCCACCTCCCGACCAATACAAACCTAGCAAGAGGGGGAAGGGCTGTGCGGGGACGGCAACGTCTCGACTCCGGCGCTCAGATCGTACTAGTATTGCGCCAGCGCTAAACACGGAAGGTTATGTCGCAATTTTTTGCCGGTGTTCGCTATTTCGTAAGCTTGCTAAGTAATAATAATGAGTCGGCGGTTTCAATTTTATCGCTCAAAAAAAATATTAGCTGCTGCTATGACCGACCAGGATGAAGCGAGGTAAGTCAGGCTATAAGATTTACCTATACTTATCTGTGATTAATTATTATTATTTGCCGTAATTCAATAAAGATAAAAAGTAAGATTTAACGTTAAATATTTTGGTTTTCTTAAGGATTTGCATTGTGTTTTTTATAAGATTAGTCTAATTTAACCTAACCTAAATTATAAAACTACCTACATTATAATTAAGAATAAGATGCACCACTGTTTCTTTTGTCGAACAGAAGCAATATGTTTTTAAATAGATTTTAACATATATTTTTTTACTTTTTAATTACTGTTTGTTAAAATAAGTTGGCGTACCTGATTATTTTACCTTTTTTGCTATGTTATGCGTTTTTGTTACGCAAATCTAATTTTATTTTCTTCAGCCTGACCAAGTAGCAAATGTTTAGCCTAAACTAATTCTAACTAAAATGATATGGTTATGTGTGTATTTTTGCAAGTATGCCGCGTATTAACATGTGATGGATTTGCTTTTATTCTGGGTTTTTGTTTTTATTTCAGTGCACAAAATCATAATTGCACGCATAAATCATTAGAATTACTTGAGCCACAGCGGTCCACTCCATTTGCTTCTGAGCCACAGCCGTCCACTTCATTTGCTTCTGAGCCACAGCCATCCAGTTCTTTTGCTTCTGAGCAGCAATGCCATAAACGTAGTCATAGTAATGCAGACTTAACTTCGGAACAGTTTGAACATCTAATAACTCCCAGTGATTGGGATGATTCCGTGGAAGATCCAGACTTTGTTTTGTCTGATGAAAATTTAAATAATGATTCGACTGACTCTGGTGGCGAAACGTTTCGTGATTTCATTTTGAATAATGAATCCCCGTCGATTATTAATTCCCATGAAGCATTAAATGTACAAAATCTAATATCACTGGTTACCGATACAAGGGCTGATGTTGCAATTGCTGATGTTGTAAAATTGAATTCAGTTGTAGAAGTCAAGTTTATAGCAGGGTCCAGAAACCTCCTCTACAAAACTAGGTACCTATGTTGATGTTTAGGCTAAAATATTACTAACACATCGGGTATAATATCATGTTATTAAATTAAAACTTGGTTGCTATCTTAATTTCTGTTGCCCGTTACATGTTTCACTGACAATTTAGATAATTAATCATTTAGGTTTTTTTTTTTCAGATTTGTTTCTCAATTCACTGAGCTGGATTTTATGATGAAAAAATTCAACGTATCTAATGAACCTAGATTGATTTCGGATCCACGAGGTGTATCAACCCAAAAAAAGGATGATATAGTTAAAAAACTTGTTCCTTTGATGCCAGAATCAAGAAGAAGTCTCTGGTATAATTTGCCTATCAATGACAGATCATTAGATCTTTTAGGTCAGCAAGTTACTTCTGAGAATTGATTCGTAATAATTATGTACCTATTTCTTTTGATTAAAAGTTACCTTTTTTTATTGAATTATCGTTGTTTCCTTTACACCAAACTTACTATGTTTGAAATGGATTTTGAGCGTCAGTTGGATCCCTAATAACCATTTTAAAACCTAGGAAGTACTCATACTAGGTCTGGATTCTGGTTTTTACGAAGTAAAAAAAAAAAAAACCATTTGAGTGTTAGTAAGGGCCATAAAACTTGCTATTTAAGAGTTAATTAATTTATTTATTGTAAAAAATATAGTTAAATTATTAAGCTTCAAAATAAACATCAATAAGTTTTCAAAAGTTTGAGTATACCAGTAGGGTAAACGAAAATGTGTTTTTTCGCTCTGCTGTAAAATTTACTCCGCTGCTCATACTAGGTTCTTAAATGGTTCAGCCGAGGTGGTCAGACGACCTGGTAAAGGTCGCAGGAAGACGCTGGATGCAAGCCGCTTCCAACCGGCCAATCTGGAAGTCAATGGCGGAGGCCTATGTTCAGCAGTGGACGTCCTATGGCTGAAATGTTGAATATTGCACACTAGCTGTTGTCCGCGATTTTGTTTCCATGGTCTTTAGTTTATTCACAAAGGATTTTTTGCGCAACTTTCTATTTTTTTTCTTTTCTAAAAACCTGTTTCTGGCAATAATTGACGCAACAAAAAAAGAATTAGCGAAATTGTTCCATCCGTTCACGCGTGATGCGATGACCAAGGGAAATAGAGATTCATTTTTATAATATATAGATGTGGTGTAATAGGCTAGTTTTGTGGGTCAAAAAAAGATTATTCTATTTAGTACGACAGTTAGATTATCAAAAAATATTATCGCAAAAAAAATACTTTCCCATACTAAACCGCCACCAGCTGACATCAGTTTGTATGGAGAAGTGAAATTTATTTTTTAGATTTCAATGTTGGTCCCATAGAAAAAGTTGTTGTATTTGAGCACCAGCATCAGCCCTTAAGAGGTTGTTGATGTTTTACCAATAACCCTGTATATGCATGCTGGGTTCATCTATAATAATCTCCCACTGTGTTCAGCTTCATTGTATAGCTGACGAGATACATACAGAATAATCCATATCACTTATCATTGTGAGCGTGATGTAAACTTTAGGGTTCAAGAGGGAATAGGAATGGGAGGCTTGGGAAGGCCTTTGTACTAATTAGCCTGGGAGTATCTGGTTTTGAGTTTACCTATAACAATACGGCATGATGACACAGTGAATGAGCACAAGGTATCCTAATTTTGATTTCTAGTTGGGTCAATTCAGTATATTATAATAGCCAAAGGTCGTGAGTTCGATTCCCATATCGTCGAAGTATTTCCAAGTGTTTAGAATAAATTGACTCAGTTTTCAGGGTGTAACGAGACGCCTTCGGCATATTTGCCAACTACAAGTCCATTTTGAAATATTGTTTGGGCGCATTCAAGAAAACGCAGTGAAAAAGCAATTAATAATTACTTATGTTTTGTTTCGATTATTTTTGTTCAATTTCGAATATAATGAAATACCTACTCGTACTTTTTTACAAAAACGTTAATTTTTACTTCACAATGTGTGTCGGCTTGTACCTATAATTGAATTTTCTTTAAGGAAAACCACTAGTAGTAGTTGTTAGTAGATAAAACTAGGGTTTCTGCAATATAGAGTCGAGAGCGATCGCCTGTCAGTATTCGGGCGACTGACAGACGGCGAGCTGGCAGATTGATGGCTGCCATCTCAGAAGCCGGCCTTCACAAATATTCCCTTACAATGCCAAGACTCAGGAGGAAAATGGGTCAGTTTTACCATTTTATACAGAATACCAAATCGTATAGGTACTCTCAAAAAATTTTAACTATTTTAAATTGTATTCATATTAGACTTCTGGGAACTATGTAGATGACTGCTGTTACATCGCATATAAATTCAAAAGAGAAAACCAAACTTAAGCTCGCTTCTAAAAAGGAATTGCTAATCCTGAGTAATAACAAACGTAAGAGAGAAAATAAGTCACGATTCCTGAAATCTCTTCCACATATCAAGTTCTCTGAATTGTACACAATACGTAATCCTTCATTGATCCATATAAAACAAAGGATTCTAGATAAATCGACAATGCCGGCTTGCTGATAGACAGACGTCGCAGATAGATTGCCACCATTGAACCCCGGCCCCGTCACGCCTCGGGTACTCGAATGAATCGCGGTTTTAATGGACTCGCATCACTCACTGATGCTTTGATAACTCTATATTTGGTTAAAATCTTCTCGGTTACGATTGCGCAAATATTTATTTAGTTATTGTTATTTTATTACCAATGTTAAAGTCAAAATAACTCCATTGAATCGCGGTTTTAATGGACTCGCATCACTCACTGATGCTTTGATAACTATATACTTTGGTTAAGATTTTCTCAGTTACGAATAGGCAAATATTTATTTAGTTATTGTTATTATATTACCAATGTTAAAAGTCAAAATAATAATCAGCAGAATTATTTTAAGGCTAACTATATTTCGATTTCTTTTATCATTCCTTTGCGTGCTGGCTAAAATTATTGGTAAAAAATCGGGTCCACAGTGAGATATAAGCACTTAAGGAAATATTTATAAAAAATACACTAACTTACTAGTAAGTATAGGAATATTAGCACACATCATCACAATATGCATAGAAGTAAAAAATTCCAGTAGATTCGAAAAAATAAAATGACAAAAGTACAAGAAACGATCGAGAGTAGAAGTGGAAATATACTAGGCACTTGTTTAGAGAAAGAAAAACCCATTAAGGATATTACACACATAATCAACTAAAGCAAAAGTTAAAAATCATATAATATCAGGGTGATAAAGAATAGAAAAGGTTCCACCCATAGAGCACATACCATATAGAGTAGAAATGTCATATGATTTGTTCGACAAATTTTTCCGCCATTTTTTAAATCTGTATCTGTACTTTTTTGTATGAGCGAGAGTTGACAAGACTTGTCATTTCATACTAATAAAACTAAATACTAAATGTAAGTGAAAAGTCACTTACTAATTTCGAAGAAAAATGATTCGTATTCTGCTCGATGGCTCCACAACAAAACTTTTTGATACTTGATGTAATCGTTGTCCAAAAACAAAGTTTAGGTTGGTTTAAAAATATCTTATATCCATATAATCACAAACGAACCTTTGTTTTATTTATCACTTGTCCCAAATACACTACAATATTATAACGAAGGGATAGTCCATGGTCTCACACTAGGAGTGGTTTAAAGGGATTTTATAGTAATCCGCTTGACTCAGAGATCCGTCATTTAGGTCAAGATAAAGTCCGGCTTAGCTTATGTATAAGTGTCATTGGAAGATGTTATGACAAACGTGGTAACGGGTTTTTAATCTTGGATTGCTTTCAATTTTAATGAATGCGCAAAAAAATTGATTTATACCTTTGGATTAGCAATAAAATATTCCTTTGCAAATAGAGAGTACGAAATTTTATTTTATCGTGTCGCTTTTGTTTTTGTTTAGATATATTTTGAAAAATGTTTCCAAGTAATTCGTCTTACGGAAACATTTATTTTAAAGATAATAGAAAAAAGTAAATAATGTGGATTGACAATAAAAAAACAAGGAAAATAAAGTCCCGAATATTAGAAATAAAAGGAATAAGGGATCAATGATGCCAAGAGAAGAAAATTATTATTTTTGCTCTATCGCCATAGACAAGGAAAATAACGAGCCATCACGTATCCATAAGGAAAATACACCAAAGAGTTATTTTTTCCACCCAAAAACATGGCAAAAGCAAAGACAAGTAGGGGATTGATTATGATTACAAATACAAAAAGTAATAAGGTGTTTTTTTTAGATAATTGGCTTTATAAGGCTTTTATCCAACTGACGTAAGACCGACCTGAGTTTTATTTTTTACCTATGGTATAATGTTATAACATTTTGATCTTTATTTTTCTTGTTGCATGGAAATCAACAAAATAATGTCTAGGTTTAATGCTATTTGGGGGCCAAAAAGTTAAATGTAAGTTTACCGACCGACTGATACTTAAATGTCAATAAAAAAAATATTGTCTCTTTGTGACAAATTGAAAGAAACGAAATGTTGTTTTATACTGCTTGCTAGAAAGTTTTGCAAGTAGTTTTGAACGACAACACTCAATGCAGGTTTGAAAAAAAAATCGTCTAGACAATAATTGAAGTCTATCTCATCCTCAATCTTTCATTTGTGAAATGCGACAAAATGTCAAATTATCTCGACCGATTTTGAACTTAAGGTTCAAAACGTAGATCATAATATCAATTGATAAAATTTAAGGGGTCGACTGTACGTACATAAATCACACGCGGTTACAAACCACGTGCCGGTGCTAAGCAGCCGCCCGCCTAGTTTTAATGAATCTACGAATTTACGTTTTGTATAAGCTGCACCATTTTCACGTCCAATTTTTAGGTATTCGTCGAAATATTCTGACACTTTCCCCGGTGACCCAATAATCGCCACGGACCGGTGTAGATGGGCACGGGTCGTATAAAAAACATAATAAGAGCCAAGAGGAGTATATTATTAATTAATTAATAATTACATTGCTCTGATCCTAGGGTAAGTAGCCAAAGCACTTGTGTTCTAAATCAGAAACAACGGTACCACCACGCAGACCAGAGACGATTTAGAAAAGTTTGTTTTCGACCTAACCGGGAATCTAATCCGGGTCTTCAAACATGGCAGCGTCAAGTTCGGCCGGCGCGCCTCTCGGCTATTACGGGTGATGTCAATTAATAATTTCGTTGCTTTTTCCGCCAATCATCTATTCTATCGCACTGAGTTTGTGCGGTTGCGGCGCGGATTCCGACCGTGTCAACGCCGCAGTTGCGCGGTCTATTTATATTCTCGTGTCGTTTTATTTAACATCAATATCATTTTTTTTCCATATTTTTGACTTTGGTATTCATCTGACCTAAAAAAATACAAAGATTCTTTCTGGTAGGCTAGTACCTAGCCCATAGGGGTCAGCCGGGCCAAACAACAATAAAAAAAGGTATGACTCCAAAGTTATTTAGAGTCATACCATGGAGAACATAATCATTATTTCACCCATAGGACGTCCACTGCTGAACAAAGGCCTCCCCCAATGACTTATTATCGGGGGGGATTGCCAATACTCACCACGCTTGGCAGGCGAGTTGACGAGCGCAGTTTTTTATAACATTTCGCACAAAGACGCTGTTGCCCGTCTCGTGCTACAGAAATTAGTCGGCTCTTACGACATGCCTCCTGTTGGCGGTGGGAAAGTGTATTCTTTACGGCCATCCCCACACGGAACAATGTTATCAAATTAGAGATGGAGAGGACTGGATGGATGGAGGGTGGAGAACAATGGGCTAGTTTCCTGGGTCAAAAAATGATTATTCTAGTCCGTCAGTTAGATTTTGTCAATCGAACAAAAAATAACGAAGATAAAGCGCATCAAAGTGAGCACGTGACGTCACGTCTTGCTAAAAAGTGTCGCAAGGCGTGACGTTACGCGGAACTTTAACGGGCTATATCTCCATCATTTTTTGTTTGTATCAGAAAAGAAAAAATACGTGTCCAATATTTTCTGCTAATCCAACTGACAGACTAATTAGATTTTCTTAGGAAACTAGCCCATTATTATCAAACCTCTGTAACCCTTAGACATGGGATTCTAGACCGTTTTTGGATTACACCGCGGAAGGGAGCAAGCCTCTTGTTTCTATCTGTATTGTGCGTTAAATATCACCATTTACAATCCTCCAGCAGAACGGCGGTCACGATTTTTCCTGAAGCCCCACATTCGTCACGCGTCATCCCCAACGTATGAAGTCAGTGGTCAAATAAACACAAGTAATATTTATCAAGCGGTCGTTGTTATTTCTCGTGGGGGCTTTCATAAAAAGGGTGGCCCTTTATCAAATAGCTGTGGCACACCCTTTCTCTGTTCACGGAATTACAAGTCATTTTGGGACGTTACAGGGAAATTCGCGCCATCTATTGCGGGTTAAGCAGTGTCAGGGATGAAGCGTAATGGTTACAAAGTGGCTGTCTAAGTTTTGAGGTCATGTTACCGCTTTCACTCTTTTACACATTTGGTTAGATGTTTTGAAGATTTTGTTTTTTTTGTAATATAACCTTTGAGGAGCACTGATTTCGTAACAAATTATTTAAGCCCTTAATTTGATTTGACATGATTTGATGCGCGTTGGAACGATTACATTATGAAGTAACGCGGTGCGTGCAAATCCTTGCAATGACTAGTCGTAGCTCAGTCTGTTTGGCGTAAACTTAAAGTCAGTTGTTCGCCCACTCACTGGCCATATGTAAAAATCGTGCACCAGTAAACAAATAGACTGGTAAATTTCAGACATTGCGAAAACTTGCTTTTCCAACGGTGTTTTTCGTATGAAAGTAAGTAAGTATACAAAGATCATCACGTACTTGCTTGAAGGACTATTTTCAAAAACTACATACTCATGCTAACTACTGGACAGTGTATACTTCCAAATTTTACCTACATGTAATCGCAAATTGTTTATACAGAATGACCAGAAAAGCGACGTTCATAAATTTTTTCAGGTGCCTTGTGTTAAGAGGTATCTGAATCACCCCTATGTATGTTCTACGATATTTCGTAGTTTCCGAGTAACGATTTTTTTAAATAGCCTATGAAGCCTATGTAGTACTACTTTTTTATTATTATTATGAAAGCTTAGAGTCTAGCGCATTGTCTGAAGCTACTTAGAAACTAAGAAATTATCAGTTCAGATTTTTTGGAAAATTTTAATGATAACTCACTTGACATAAATTCTCAACTTTAGGTCAATTTTGTAGTAACTTTCATTAAAGTTATAAGGCTGTTTATTTTATGCACAGTTCAAAGAGATTTAGCTGCAAGAAAAAAAAACGAAGACTACTTTTTATTTAGAAATTTTTCAAACTGTTCCAGTTGCATAAATTCATAAAAATTCATAAAACATTTCGTAACTCGAAAACTCCGAAAAATCGTAGAACATTCAGATACCTCTCAACACGAGAAACCTAAAAAAAATTTTTGAACGTCACTTTTCTGGCCTGTATGTATAGTTACTTAATGATTCCACTGTATAGTTTTTAATGAGAAATAAATATTATTACCTAAACGTGCGGTTAACTAAACAGGTAGGTACTACTTACACTACTATAGTAGCTAATTCGAGTACTTATTATTGGCTACACTTCTAACACGCGCATTTTGAAGTATCATTACTGAACGTGACACCTCGCGTTAACGCGCAGTAACGAGCGTACATACTATAAGTATGTATGTACTGAATTTATGTAATTTAATATTTACAAGCATTACACTAAAATATGCTATTCTTACCATCTGAAAATTAACAAGTGTGTTTGGTAGCGTAGATTGATCCACGAGTACGTAAGTACATTGTTTCATGCTGCACGCCTTACCGTATCGTTTTATTCAATATAGGATCCAAATAAACCATCATATCGACGGCGAAGTGGCAATACCTTAATACCTTCTAACTAACAATTTTTGAGAAATCGACTTTTTTTGTCATTAGCTTTAAGGTCCATTTACGCATGTTTTGATGGAACCACTTATATCATCATACACTGTCCCAGTCACAAGCCTCTTTTAAGCAACCTACACGACAACACAACTCTTGTGTTTCGTTTGCATCATTTTGAGTCGCAAATCCACTGACTCTTACATCCGACTGCTGGATTCTCGAAACAAAAAATAACAAACAAATATTTCTGAACATTTTTCACAGTAAATCCTGTGGCTCGTATCTAGTCCACTTTAGCTAACGCTTAAATATATATTTACGAGGAAGTAAAAGCAGGATACATCCTACTTTATGTCCGTACACTCTGCTTCAGAAATAGTCTGACTCAAAACAGCAAACCCTGAGACAGTAAAATTGGTATATTAGTACCTATTTGATTTTAGTATAAAACATGCCAATCTTTTTACAAAATCAACTCTTAAGGAAAAGTTGAAACGATTTCAATGGAAAACATGTTATACATGGGGCACACTAAAAGTTTTGCACTTCTAGCTAATCGGAACTATTTGAATTTCGAATGTTATATTTTTTTAAACGTTGCAACCTTCTTAGTAATAAAAATAAACAATTGGCGGAAAATAATTTGTCAATTGTTTTTTATCACACATTAAAGTTCTACGTACGCAACGAAAATGGAATTAAGTCAAAAAGATCTTAGAGCGATGATTTTTTATGATTTTAAAAGTTCTCTCTCTCCGCAAGACTGTGCCGCTCGTCTTCAAAATGCTTTTGGGAGAGAAGCACCTTGTTTGAGCACCATGAGGCGGTGGTTTGCTGAATTTGAGAGAGGTCGAGTTTCTTTACATGACGAATTTCGTGAAGGGCGGCCTTCAACTGCCGTCAACGAAAATAATATGGCTACTGTTAAGCGGCAATTGAAGAAAACCCGCGGATTACCTATGAGCCAAATTCAGAAAATTTTACACGAAGAATTGAAAGTTCGGAAACTGTCGTTGGATCTCTCATGAACTGACAGCGGAGCAGAAGCGGGCTCGCGTGGAATGGTGCTCACAGATGCTACTGAAGTACGACCAAGGACATTCTGATGCTGTGTATGATATTGTCACAGAAGACGAAACGTGGATTTATTGTTTTGAACCCGAAAAAAAACAGCCATCTTGTGAATGGGTGTTTGAAAATGAGAACAGGCCAACAAAAGTGAGGCAAGTGAAAAACGTTGGTAAAAAAATGATCGCTTTTTTTTCTACGGCTACGGGTCCGGTTATAACATGTTGTTCATTGTTGTCAAATCACATCAGACTCCAAGTGGCCAGACAAGCAGCACAGCATACCGACAACCCAAGAATGGGAAGTTGCAAACAAGGTAGTAACTGCAAAAAGAATGGAATGGGCCCTAAAAAGCTTCAAACCATTCAAGTCAGCAGGGCTAGATGGGGTATTCCCAGCACTACTACAATGGCAATCCAACCAAGTAATAAAATACCTACTACCAATCTACAGGGCCTGCCTAGCGTTCAAATACATCCCTAAATCATGGAGGGAGGCAAAGATAGTCTTCCTACCGAAACCGGGGAAGGAGGACTACACACACGCCAAATCTTTCAGGCCCATCAGTCTATCATCATTCCTCCTCAAAACACTGGAAAGACTAGTAGATCGACACCTAAGGGATGGAGCGCTAAAAAGCAAACCACTACATCCCCAACAACATGCATACAGAAAAGGCAGATCAACAGAGTCAGCACTACACATAGTGGTACAAAAAATAGAATCGGCTATCACAAACAAAGCATCAACACTTGCAGCCTTCATAGACATAGAAGGGGCATTTGACAAAACCATGCACAACAGCATTAACCACGCCCTACAAAAAGCAAACGTTGAACCAGTCATTAGACACTGGATCACAGAGCTAGTCAGTAAAAGGGCGGTCCAGATAGTGGTGAATACTACCACAAGAGCAAAGGTAGTAAAAGGATGCCCGCAAGGAGGCGTTCTCTCACCACTATTATGGAATATAGTAGTGGACAGCCTCATACGTAAACTAAAAGAAAGAGGGTACACCACTATTGGTTATGCAGATGACCTAGCAATACTGATCAATGGGAACGCTGAAAATATGCTCTGCGCAATAATGCGTTCAGCCCTTCAGATTGTAGAAAAATGACGAGCATCAACTGTCAGTAAATCCGAAAAAGACAGAACTAATCCTTTTCACCAACAAAAGGAAGTTACCAGAACTACAACTACCAAAATTATTTAATACCAAACTCTCGCTATCAAATCAAGTGAAATATCTGGGTATCACCCTTGATAATAAACTGAACTGGGCGAGTCATATTGAAGCTAAAATAAAAAAGGCCTGCATAGCTTTTTGTCAATGTAGAAGACTAGTTGGTAAAAATTGGGGTCTTAATCCAAAAATTACACTTTGGCTAAACACATCAGTTATCAGACCGTCTCTAACCTACGGATCAGTTGTATGGTGGCCCAGAACACAACTGACCACAGTGAAAACAAAACTCCAAAGTCTACAACGCTTAGCGTGTGTAGCAACCACCGGATGTATGAGAACCACCCCATCAGCCGCGCTCGAGCTCCTCCTGAACCTAAGACCATTAGATCTTGTCATACAAGAGGAAGCACAGGCAACCGCCTTAAGACTAAGAGCAAACGGACTATGGAAACAAAACATAGAAACAACACACTCAAAAGTTCTGCAGGCGATCCTAAAGGAAATACCACTTCTTGAGGCGCCTATGGACAGAACACCGTGTCATCACATCTTCGACCGAAGATACAATATCCAACTCACGGAAGAAGCAAAAGACAGCTCTGGCGTCGACAAAGTTAGGATATACACAGACGGCTCCAAAACTGCACATGGCACTGGAGCCGGTGTCTTCTCGAATGACTTAAACATAAAAATATCAACTACCCTAGATAAACTGAACACAATCTTCCAAGCAGAATGTATTGGCATCACCAAAGCGGCACAGGCAGTTGCGGCACAACGCACTCCAATCTATTGCAAACACGAACAGAGTAACCCTGCAATGGATCAAAGGATACAGTAACTCACTGGGCAATGACGCAGCAGACGAACTGGCTAAAAGAGGATCGAAGGCAGTAGTGTACGGACCGGAACCACTACTGCCCATACCCCAGGCCCAAATAAAATCATGGTTGCGCGAAAGAACCAAAGAAATACATCTAACAGAATAGAGAAACAGCGAGGGATGCAGGCAAATGAAAAATGCAGTTCCGGCGGTATCAAATAAGCTTGCCCGCAACCTCATAAGATTAGCAAGGGACAAGATTCGCAAGGTTATAGGTGTTATAACCGGCCATTGTCCCCTCAACAAACACCTGTTTAACATAGGTGTGACAGACAGCCCGACATGCAGAGGATGCATGGAGGCAGAAGAAACGCCACAGCATGTACTATTGGAATGCAGAAGCGTGGCAGATGAACGGGCACGGATTCTTCAATCACCAGGATCTCTCCCGGAAGCCTGCAGCAGTCTGAAAAGGCTGCTGACCTTCTGGGACGACCTAGGATGGTTGGAGTAGGAAAGACTAAGTAGCACGCACAATGGCCCAATCATGAGGCTAAGTGCGGAGAAAGCCCAGCTAAACTAACTAACTAACTAACTATAACATGTTGTTTTTTTTAAGTTACGCAAAACTTATAGTGTGACCTACGTATTACAGGTTTAAACTGATGTACGAGTAAAAAGATAATCATATCCATCCATCCACCGAGTTTCTTACGCACGCTTTATCTCGCATAGGCTAGTATTAGTTCCAAAGCAGTGTTAATAGTGTGGAATTGCTTTAATCCTTTTTGCATAAATAAACAGGTTTTAACATATAAACATAACATTCTAAAATATATAACAACCCTTGGTCCAGCTTAATTTCAGATGACAATTTACATCTTTGTTATTAAGATCGGTTATACTTTTATGTTTTTAGGGTTCCGTAGCCAAATAGAAAAAAACGGAACCCTTATGGATTCGTCATGTCTGTCTGTCTGTCCGTCCATAAGTCACAGCCACTTTTTTCCGAAACTATAAGAACTATACTGTTGAGACTTGGTAAGTAGTTATATTTCTTTGAACTGAATTCTGTGAACCGCATTAGGGTTTTAAAAAAAATTTCGTGGTCCCCCATAGGTGCTTAGAACTGAAACTCAAAAATTGTTTTTATCAAACCCATCCGTGTGGGGTATCTATGGACAGGTCTTCAAAAATGATATTGAGGTTTTTAATATATTTTTTTTCTTAACTGAATAGTTTGTGCGAAAGACATTTCCAAAGTGGTAAATAACCCCGCCCTGTAACTTCTAAAATAAGAGAATGATAAAACAAAAAAAATATATAAGATGTACATTATCATGCAAACTTAATTGATTTGAACGAGATCTACGTATCTACTGAATACGTCATAAATCGTAAACTGCAATTTACGACGTATTCAGTAGATACGTAGATCTCGTTCAAATCAATTAAGTTTGCATGATAATGTACATCTTATATTTTTTTTTTAGTTTTATCATTCTCTTATCAACACAAATATAAAATTTGAATTTTTGTGGTAGGTTAACGAGCTGTCGTCTGTAACTACAAATTTGTACGGAACCTTTGGAGGGCGAGTCCGACTCGCACTTGTCCGGTTTTTTAATATTCTTTGCAATTCATTACGTATATTTATACGGAGATAGTAGTTTCACATAAGTTAAGTTTTTGTTTCTCCATTACCTCTTAATTACTGAAACCTATTTTCCTTTAACCTATGTACAAAGCAAAAAATCGTTCTTTTACTAAAAATAAACCTGATTCATAAATAATCCCAACTCCTGAATACGACAAAGTTCTTTCCTTTACCCAATGGAGGCGGCGGCGATAAATTTCATAGAAAAACTTCACACCTCGGATTCCCTTGTTGCTTTGCAGCTAAATGACCCGGAACAATGAGATGCGACGACTTGAGATACGCCTGTTCTTTTTTACTTAATCGCTGCCTTCGACTTGTGAACGTGCCTCTATTTCATAGTAGAACAGAGTTCTGTCCGCGAATTTCAGATCTGATTTTCGAAATATTTACTATAATCTGAATTGGCATAGTACGCAGAACTGACGATGGGGTAAAAAGGTTTTGGGATGGAGGCCACGTACCGGCAAGCGCAGCGTAGGACGTTCACCCACAAGGTGGACAGACAACCTGGTAAAGGTTGCAAGAAGCCACTGGATGCAGGCAGCTTCCAAGCAGCCAATCTGGAAATCACTAGGGGAATCCTATGTTCAGCAGTGGAAGTCCTATGGCTGAAATGATGATGATGATGATGCTGTGATCACAATTCCTTCCCAGGATACAGATGTGATCTAAGATTGAGGGAGGGCCTATAGAGAAAAGACCTATTTGCTTCAGCCTGGAAAGCAATTGAGTACTTCAGACTTTTGTTAGAAGGGGAAAAAAATTGCGTTGTTTTCCGAACGCCAAACTGCCCAACCGAGTTGAATTTATCGTTCTACTTTTTTATGTATACACGTAATACCCGTCAAAAGCTGCAACGGCTTAAATATCACATTATTTAATGTGAAAATTATTACATTCATCATCATCATCAGCGGCATTTCAGCCATAGGACGTAATATATTTTATGTCTTTATATGTAACCGACCAATCTGGAAATCAAAAGGGGAGGCCTATATTCAGCAGTGGACGTCCTATGGTTGAAATGACCATCTGACTAATGGTTGACTAGTAAATAATGTTTTTAGCATAAATTTCGCTGTTTGTATAACTTATTTTTTGTTTGTGCAATAAAGTATAAATAAAATAAAATAAATATAAAATATACATGCATACTTGTACATATTAAGTTTTCAACGTTAAGCCAGGATATGTGCCTGCTAGGCTTATCAGATCTGTGACTATTCTTTTCCAACTGCTGAAAAAGTTTTAAGATTACGAAACCCAGAGTTCCTAGCATATTATGAAACCATTTCATTCGGAAAACTCCGGAACTGTTCGGTAATCTTCTGTCAAACTTCGAAAGTTGGCCGAGTGGAGATATTCCAAGTTCCGGAATATGTGAATTAACTAGTCTGTATTTCACGGCGGGTTTTGTATAATTTCATACTCGGCTGATTTTCTCTTGAATGTTTAACTTCTTATCGTATCTTCAGTTTTTAAATTCTCACAACTGAGAATTTTATTTAGGTTTTACTTTTAAATTGGAATAGTTTTGGAATTACTTTTTCAGAATACATTATTCTGAGAGAAAATCGTTCAACGAACTGAAAATATTTTTAGAATGAATTGTATTTTCTTTTATGCATAGTTACACAATTTAACATCAAACTGATAAAAATGTAATTTTCATACTTGTGTTGTTAAGAAAAATACCAAGCCGATATCTTTATTAACTTTATGCCTTACAGAAATGTCTTTGTCCTAAACACGAGGTTAAATCGAATTTAGTAAAAATCTGTTTATGTGTGACAGTTATCAAGAAAATGAAAGTTCCCAAGACTGATCTTGGATGGTAAAATACTATAAAAATCATCCTAGGGTCACCCAAGAAATGGTTTGACTACATTAAAGATTATACGAAACTCTAACCACGAAACCAATGACCTAGCTAGTGCAATGAGCACAATTTTGCATAATGCCCTCCAAATGTTTTTTAGAATATACACTGTATGAATAGATTACAAAAGTCTGAACCTCAAATCATCCCTATACGGTCGCATTTCGACGCCGAATTTCATTTGATCCAATTATGCATCCTTTCGTGAATGTCATTGGCGCTAACGCGCCAGTATGTTAATGGCCTATCAATGTATTCACAAGAGGCTCCGGATGACGGATGGGTTTAAACGCTATGCACTATGCAGGAGCTGCATTGCAGCGAATGGGGTGCCAAATCGAGAATTCATAACGGGCCGTAGTTCAAAAAGGTCTAGGTGAAATTAATTTTAAAACAGTTTGTAAGGTTATTTTTTTTTAATTTATCTTTTTTAAGAAAAATAAGATGAGTAGGGTTTAAATTCCTTTTTATGTTTAGGACCTGACAAATTTCAGTAAGACTAACTTTACTAATTTAGTATGACCCAACATAATGTATGACCACAATGACTTGATTGGGACGTCCATTTCTAATGAATTTATGTGTAATGAAATTGATTTAATTTAAAAATCAGTTTACAGCAGCAGTTTCGTTGAAGATCGATTTCTCGTGAGAACCTCCGTAGTTAAGCCATTTTTTCGCTATTTCTGAGGTTCTGGGGTTGATTCCCGGTCTGGTCAATGTAGAAAACGAGCGTTTCTGTATTGTTTCGGGTCCGGCGTTGTTTCTGATGTCAATAACAGAAGTGCTAGCTACTTACCCTAGGTTAGAGCAACATACGTGATATTGTTTAATACCTTGAAATAGATAGACACTTTATTACACAAAAAAGATTAAATGTTATTAGTTTATTACAAACAAAACACATTTATGTACAATCAGGCGGCTTATCGATAAAATCGATCTCTTCCAGATAACCTTTGAGGACACGAATCACACTAAAAGTCGTAAAAAATCTTTTTACAAAACTACGTAACTATGTCGACTTCATAATGATTTATCGAGTTTTTTTATTTAAAATCAATTAATTTTATTTTAAAAAGATTTTTTAAAATGTAATTGTACAGAAAAACATAATTCCTATTTTTCTTTAAATAAACGCGTACCTTTTTAAGAAGTTGTGCTTTGTTAAATAACATAGCTTAAAAAAAACAATAAATGAAAGAGAATTTCTTTGCTCAACCCACAGAAGCTGAAACTTTTCTCAATTCAACTCCGTAATGAAAGTCACTAAGTACATAAACTCGTTCAAAAGTTGTTTCATAATCCATCAAAATTTAATTTTTAATAATTAAGTTTCTCATAAAAAGATTCCTCGTTCCGTTTGTTACAGCAAATTACAGTTATCAAATTAATTGAGCCATTCAATTCTTTTACAGGTCAGTTTTAATTTTATGCTTCTATAATAACTTCTACAATAAAACTGGCGCTAAAAAAATCCAGCCAAGTGCGAGTTGAACTCGCTTGCCGTGGGTTCCGTACACACTAATAGCTATGTAAATAATTCGTCTAGAATGGAAATCGAGTCTCGACTACATTTATAGATTTTCCGAGTTTGTTAAAATATTCTTTTTTATGTAACTACAAATGTTTGGTTTTTAACTTCTGCCTTTACTTGTGCTATAAGACATTGCTTCTTGCCAAATTTTATGATTATAGGTCAATGGAAAGTAACCTATTTTTTCTCAGCACTTGCCAGATTGTCTGTCTTGTCGAAGCGCTAGTAGGGCCCAAAAAATAAGGACATGTTCTGCCCCATATGGGCCTATAATGTTATTATTGACGTTCATATGTGGCAATTTTTTCCTAAATTGAATAAATTATTTTTGACTTTTGACTTTGACTTTTGACTTTGACTTTGACTTTTGACTTTTGACTTTGTCTTTTGACTTTGACTTTGACTTTTGACTAAATTTTGACTTAATTCCCTTGAGAGTGTCGAAATATACGTTTTTTGCGGCATAAACGGCAGAATGTTTTTTTAAGGTAACTTAGAAGTTTGATTTTTTCACAGCTTCAAGAGACTGTAGAGCTAAAGTATATCGTTTTAGATTCAACTCGATACCTCCACGCGTTCCCAAGATAAAGGGTCTTGACAGACAGACAGACAGACAGACAGACAGACAGACAGACAGACAGACAGACAGACGAACAGACGGACGGACGGTAAACAAAGTGATACTATAAGGGTTCCGTTTTTTCCTTTTGAGGTACGGAACCCTAAAAACTAAACATATTCTAACCTTTGTTAAGTACTAGCTGTGCCCGCGTCTATGCTCGTGTGGAATATGGTTTGTAACACCCTCGCTTAGTAGATGGAATAAAAATAGTAGCCTATGTCCTACGATTCAAGCTTTTTCCGTAAAAAAAACATCAAAATCGGTTTAGCTTTGACAATTATGTTCTTTCCCAAGCTCTAGTCTATCTCTGTACCAAATTTAATCGAAATCGGTTAAGGAGTTTAGGCGTGAAAGCATAACAGACAGACAGAGTTACTTTCGCATTTAGGCAGATTGCAGTGGATGTCCTATAGCTGCAATGATGGTAATAATTATAATATTAAGACGATAGAAGTTATCTTGTCCAAAGTCAATCAGCTATTAAACGATATTTGCGCCGGTAGTAGCGAAATTCCCATATAAATAATTATTAACATTAAGTTTAAAAAACTATAAAACACACTTAGGTATATAATACGTACTGAACTCGCCAAAACGAGTCGAATGAGCCCAAACACGAAGGTTTTACTAAATAATATTAATTGAAGAGTTTTACTACCTACCTCCTGACGGCATCATCAAATCAGCACGATGCAGCGATGGTATCAAATTATTTTATTGTCATACGATTTTCAAATACTTACTAAGTTTTAAAACGATACGTCAGTTAGAAGTGGGTTAATAACTACTTCAAATATCTAGTTACAAGTACAGCTAATATAAGTAAGTTAAAAATGACATTAAATTTTTCCCGAATATTTAAATTTTCCGCGAAACTTTTTAATTTTCCTTTTCATCTAAACATTGTTTTAATAATAACAAACACAAAATGAATTCCAATTGACATGGGTCTGGGAGTGCTGGGATACGCTACTAGCTTAATTCACTGTGTGGTCTCTTAAACACAATATATTTGTTAGCATAGATGTTGAATTCTTTACTTCAAGACCATTAAAATTGGTGCGATGTTTGGTATTTTTAGCATAAAAAAACATTACCCTATTATGTAATTATTAAATATTTAAAATACTTTTCCTTCTTATTTTCTAAACTCTTCACCGCCTCCCCTCGTAACTTTTTTTTTTTTTCAAACTTTCCTCTACCTGAAGGTTGTCTGGAAGAGATCGCTCTTAGCGATAAGACCGCCTAAATTGTACCATTCTAAATGTATTGTTTCTCTGTACTGTTTTTTTGTGTGGTGTGCAATAAAGAGTATCTATCTATCTATCTACCCTCCTTCTGAATCAGTCCGGGTAAAAACTTTTCAATACGGAAAGCCAATAGTAAAACGTACCATGTTGACTTCTGCTGTGACATAGCAGATAGCTAACTAACTGATAGCTAACTCTGTTCGAACCGAAAGAAATAAAGTCAAGATGTTCAAAGGTATATCATAATTTACTAATTACGTAAAATTTACCTAACACTGTGAGTTAATTTCGTTTGATCTCTAACAAAACAGAATCTCATGACTTAGTAATCTACTTGAAACATCATAATTAGCAGTTAATTGAGCTTTGTAATTGCAAAACTTTTTTTTCCGAGTGCCTTGTTTCATAATCTGTCATTTTGTCTCCGTACTTCATTAAAAAGTAAAGGATCCTTTGTTATGGCTTTGTTTAAAATATCTACTTTTGTTTCGGTATTTTCAAGAGGACCCTCGGTTAGACCGGGATTTAAATGGCTTCGTTAGCTCTTACTATAGTTAAAAATTCACCGGATAAAATAATTGGGACGGCCTAAGTTTCGAGTTACTGATTGTCATAGAGGTCATGCAAGTTTTGGAAAATAAAAGTTATCAATTTTTCTAATAATATCTAGTTTCACAAATATTTATTTGAAACAACGAGTAAAGGTATAATGTTTCTTTTTTCAAATTATGACTTTTTAAAAATTGTATATTTTAATAATTTAGTACAATAAGATTAGGTAATTATTAGGTATTAATTAACATTACTATATAATTTAAAAATATATGTGTCAGACAACACACACCAATTGTTATGGTTTGAAAGAAAATTATAAAAAAACTATTACTAGAAATAGAACATACGTCAATATTCCCTGACAATTTATTTATGTAGCCAATTGCCAGTTTAGAAATAAACTGAAAACTTTACTGAAAATAAATTAAAGAATTAGCACTGATAATTACTTATTTATTTTATTCATTTAAACTTTATTGCACAGACATTTTAAAAAAAGTTGTACAAATGGCGGACTTAATACCAAAATAATTCTCTACCAGTCAACCATAAGGCCATACAGAGATGGTATAGGCGGTATAGGAGAATTTCGACGTGGATTTTTTTATTTATAAGTGGTAAAGCCGTAGTTGTTATAATCAATTAATATCTTAAATCTTCCGGCAAAATCTTTTATCTACTTTCGACCAAGGTTTCTATGAGAAGGTTAGATTTGATGTAGGCAGGTTTAACCCTTATCTCCCTGACGAGACTTTTGATAAATTACTCGAGGCCCAAAAATAATATAACTCCATTCTTGAAACCTTCAGGAGTTGAATAACTTTATTATGTGTCTACTTAGATGTCGCACTTAATTATATCATAGGTAAGTGTATACAAAAAGATAATAATATAATCACCAGAATCTTAGATTTTGGCGTCAAATTATGAGTATATTAAAGTAAACTGTTTTTTTGTGATGTCACTACAAAGTTTTGTATTTTTTGTTTTAATTTAAGAAAATGCAATATATCAGCCGTACTTTTGATTATAATGACTTAGAAGTTAGTTTTTTTAGCAAGATATTGCAGATCTATTTATTTTATATTAATCACAACTTGTGATACGTCCTCGCTTTCCTGATGAAAAGGGCTTGGATAGACCGACGGACAACGAAGTGATCCCAAAAAGGGTTCCTTTTATCCTTTTGATGTACGAAAGCCTAAAAAACTAATCGAATCGCAATGTAGGATTCAAACTCACAAGTACACACGGCCATTTATGAGGTGAAACTCTGACCACTGAGCTACCACAGTCCTTTTTATTTTTCTTTACTTATCAATTACATATCAATGAATTTAATTACATAAAGAAAGTCTTAAAAAACGTGAAAGGTAATGAATTAATAATAACACTTATATAAAATTCAAAAGCAATGCGTAAATTTCGTGAAACGGCAATTATATCGTCGCCATAAACCCAAAGATCAAGATTCAAGTATCAAACAGACGGATTCGGTCGTAATCTACCAAGTATCAAACAGTCCCTTATCCCTCCGTTTAATCAAAAGACATCTTTTGTCAGCTTAATTGTGCAAGCTCTTGGGGATCCTTAGCCATGTTTGACGATGTTAAGTTAGTAGTTTAGGTTAGCTGATGAAGATATTTATCGACAATTTAATAGAAAATTAAATACCAATTATTGTAATATTCAGAAAGAAAAATATTTTACATGAGATGACAAATTAGAAATTCTGGTGACAGGGATATAAATAGATAGATAGATACTCTTTATTGTACAACTTACAAAGAAGTTACAATTTATATTTATTTTTCTCAGCAATTACAAAACATTACTGATATTTGAGAAACTGATTTATCATTCATTCACTTCAATTTGTCAATTGCAGTAACACGATTCGTTAACTTTTATAACAGTAAAAAGATATTTAAAGGAAAACTCGAATGTTTCATGCCTGTAAATTTTATTAGATAAATCAAAACATACAATTTAATATGGTAGTTGGATTTTTTGAAATGAATTGTAGTTTTTAATTGAAACAAAAAAAAAACATTTTGACGTATGCGTTAGTATGACGACATTATAGTATTAGCGAGTGACATTAATAAATGTTGTGTGCTATGTAGGGACGGCCGTAAAGAATACACTTCCTCACCGCCAACAGGAAGCGTGTCGTAAGAGGCGACTATTTCCTGTAGAACGAGATTTGCTGCAACGTCGGCGTGCAAAATGTTATAAAAAACTGCGCTTGCCAACCCGCCTGCCAAGCGTGGCAAGTATTGGCAATCCCCCCCGATGAAAGTCATTGGGGAGGCCTGTGTTCAGCAGTGGACGTCCATGGCTGAAATGATGATGATGATTAATAAATTATGTTTAGCGATGCGTCACCATAACTCTTGTTTTTCTAAACTTGGCAAAGGTCTCACAGATCCCTTCGTCTATACTCGTAAAAATATTCAAATAACAAAAAAATAAATAAAATATACACTTAACTGTTTATGCTAACTAAGTGGCTTAAGCAAATAAGTAGCTTAAGTTTTTATACAGACATAATAAACTTTTTTAGATGTCTAACGAGATACATCATCAAGCATAATACAAGAAAATAAATCTAAAAATAGTAGGCTTTGTCTGCTTCTATTAGAAAAATCCCACCTTGAATCGCTTTTGTATTTCGTAATCTCCTGCTCTGTCTAGGAATCTTAACTTTATACTTGAACGATTACGAGTTGTCTTTGCAGGAACTCCCGAAGATGGAGTGCTCAAAATTTATTAACATATAGACAGTCATAAGCTCTTAAGACTTGATTAAACAAAATTTGCCAAACAAACTTTTGCGTATTCCAACTTAGACAAAGATAATACTAATCTATCTGAGTTACCTATATTTGCGTAAATATAATAAGAGTGTTGGATTTGATTTATCAAAGGATAGTGAGTATTAGTTCATTTAGCACATTTAGTGGTTAAGCAAACAATCATCTTGTAACCATTTTTTTGTATGTATTACTGAGAAAAATATATTCCTAGTCCAAAAAGCATCTAAGGTAAATTGTTATGATAGTAAACGATTTCGTTTAGTTTTCCCCATAAAACTAGTTTAGTTTTGTGTCTATTTGTTTGTGAGCTTTGCTCTTTCAAAAACCGGATTTTGATAGGGTTCTCATTATAATTAGATTTTTTTTCTGGAGCATATTCTATAAAATACATGAATACCTATATAATTTTTAAAAAAATATGAATAACTTATATAGTGATATTTTATGGTGCTAGCTAAATCGTATGAGAACATGGAAAAAAAATTAAGCACGGAATCGTTAAAGAGGCACACAGAAAAGTCCTTAAGCTTGTTAATTCCTGGAAAACATAATTTCACTCGTTGCTAGAAGGTCCTACCATAAGACTTTTGCTCTATCAACAGTTCAAAACCATTTTATTGACACATGTCCATTTCACCATTCTCCTTTATAACACTACTGTAAGTTATGTTAGTTTTGATGTACTCACTTTAATCAATTATAGTGCTCTTATTCTCAGCGTGGCTTTCGATGGCTTTGAAGAACCATTCGTTGAACTCTTCATGTATTTAACTTGTCTAAGCAAATCAAACGAGTCCAAACACGTAATTTTTACTATTATAATAATAAAAATACTAGCCATTAAGAAGTTCCACTATCCACCTCCTAGACCAAGACCGATGATGACCAGAAAGATGGGGTTAAATTATTGTATTGTCATCAAAATGTCACATACTCAGTTACAAATAGATACGATAGTAAAAGTTATTGTAACATCGCTTAATATCTCTTAACTATGCCTAAACCAAAAACCTTCTTCCTTTAAGATAAATTGAAACCAGGGACAATGTTTTGTATCTTCTTCTTTTTTTTTCTTCATTTTGTGTGAGTGTTGAACTTTTTTGCGATGTTCTTTTCTCCTGCTTTTGCTTTGGTGAAAAAATATTTTATATCAAAACTGTAAAACCTGGCCAACTTATAAAGAGAAGAGTAATTTATGTTTTGTCACAATTCTTGTAACATTTGACAACCTCCGTAGCCGAGAGGCGAGCATACCGGACTTGGTGTAGCTATCTCTGATGTCCCGGGTTCGATTCCCGGTCGGGTCAATGTAGAAAAATAACTTTATAGTTATTTTTCCGAGGCAATATAGAAAAGTTATTTTTATGTTAAGTTAGGTGTTGTGGTACCGTCGTTGTTTCTGATTTCTGTAACACAAGTGCTTTGGCTACTTACCACAGTATCAGAGCAATGTATGTGATGTTGTCCAATATTTATTTATTTATTCTTTTTCTACATTGACCGACCGGGAATCAAACCCGGAACCTCAGAGATAGCGACACCAATTCCGGTATGCTCGCCTCTCGGCTACGAAGGTCGTCAACTTTTCTACATTTTCTCAGGTCTGGGTGTTGTGGTACCGTCGTTGTTTCTGATTCCTGTCCCACAAGTACTTAAGCTACTTATCATAGGATCAGAGCAATGTATGTGATGTTGTCCAATATTTATATAAATATTTATAGCTTAGAATGTGGAGAAATAAATGCATTATTTATTTATTATTTAGTTTAAAACGACTTCCAGCATTAAATTACAGTTAGTATTTACAATGGCAGCTAATTAGTGTGCTAACATCTATCATTAATAGTAATCTCTTAGCTATATATCTTTTAGGCTTTTAGTGCATTGCATTTATTTCCTCAAGCGTTCTGGCAGACGCTAACCAAATATAAAACCAAGGTCCCCAGTCCCTCATCACTAAAAGTGATGTATGACCCCATTTCCGAAACTGATGTGTTTTGGCCTACGTCTTAGCAATAATTACACCCTTTCTGTCAACCTTATGGCTAAAGCCACAGGGACGATCTTCCCTAATCAAATTAGAGGAGAAACCAAGGAATAGGTAAGGGGATGTAACTACTTTAGTTTGTCCAATAAATCATCAAGGTAGAATAAATAAGAAGCGGAAAAATATTCAGTTTGTTAAACGTTAAAAAAATAAAATATTACCTAAATTTGGCATATTTATAAATTGGTAGATTCACTCTCTGATAAAGCCTTCATTGTCGTTACAATTATGATTGACTTGCTGATATTTTATCGTTAACGATAAAATTTGAATTCATTGGTAACTCAGCCCTATAAACTTAAATTAAGGTTGCTATCTTGCTCTGTGATTCTTTCTTAAAAACTTGGTCAGTTTTATTTTAATTAAAACTAGTGTTTGATTAGGAGTCTTGGGCGTCTCTAAATGAGGTCATGTAAATATATGATATCGAATACAAATAGAAAGCTCTTAGAGTAATTCTTATACCAATATCCTCAGTCTGTCCACATGATCCGGTTTTGTTGATCTTCGATAATGGATAACAGTTTAAGATAGATTTTCTTATAATGTAACGTTTATAAAAATTACTTCCGTCTTATAAAAAAGAAAAGGCCAAGGGCGAGTAGGACAAGCGTACCAAGGATTCCCTAGTCCATAGATAGATAGATACTCTTTATTGCACACCATACAAGTAAAATACACATGATTTTTACAGAAAGATGTACAATTTAGGTGGTCTTATCGCTAATAGCGATCTCTTCCAGACAACCTATTGTATGTTCTTGAATTTGGTTTAGCGCACACACACCCGTCTCACATTTGACTGGATTTTATTGTTTTTTAAAATAATAATAATTAAATCATTCATTTGCCAGAATTTGATTACATTTAGCTAAAATGTTTGCATTATAATCACACTTAGCATGTATATTGTAAACGGTTTAAAAATAGTCTAACCAATTTTTATTACAATAAAAAGGTAACCAAAATTTTTAAACGTTCTAATTTGCTGTTATATCTTGATCTTTAACGAATTTTATGATGCTTCGTCAACGAGAAGGAGTCTAAGTTTAAGGGAGTCCATTAGAAGTAGATAATTAATATATGACATAATTAGGCAGTATCCTTTAATTGTGTTCATTTATAAGCTTTTTTTACATTTATAAGAAAATTAATCTTAATAAATATATGCGAACGTAGATAATAGTTTTGGGCTCCGAATGATTTACAAAATTACTCTTGAACGATATATTTATACATAGAAATCACTGTTCATCGTTCATCGATACAAATCTTTTTTTTTTTATTTGTATTTAAAAATATATTTGTATCGATGAACGATGAACAGTGATTTCTATGTACAATTATATCGTTCAAGAGTAATTCTGTAAATCATTCAGGGCTCAATAGTTTTAAATTTGGGTCAAGAAACCCCAAAAGTTTTTGGTAGTTTGTTAGTATTTTTTTCCAGCATATTAACAAAGGTTAAAATTATTAGGTTATTCGTTTGTTGTCCAGCAGTGGACTACAATAGTCTAACATGATGATGATGATGATATTTATTAAATCATAGGAACATTAATTCGCTAAATTTTTTGATGTTATCAATAAAGTGAATTCTATATATAACAGAACAAAAACTCTCAAGGTTTTTATAAAAGGCATTTATTACCTCAAGTCTCTTGATAAAACTTTTCAATGTAACATCGATAACATTTTAACTTTAAGAAAAAAGAATAATAAAATATGTGAAATATCACAAACGCGAAATAATTTAAGTTTTATCATCGCAATGTGAACGAATACACTATACAGGGTGTAACGAAAAGGTGAAATAAAACTTTAAGGGGTTATTCTACGGCTAAATTACATCAACTTTTCTATGGGAACAACATCGAAATCGCAAAAAAAAATCACTTTCCCATACTAAAACGCGACCAGCTGGCATCAGTTTGTATGGAAACGTCAATTTTTTTTTTGAGATTTTGATGTTGGTCCCATAGAAAAAGTTGATGTAATTTAGCCGTAGAATAACCCCTTAATGTTTTATTTCACCCTTTCGTTACACACTGTAGAAGCAAAATTATTATTAAATTCAAGTTATTTTAATGTGCTATAACAATTTTAACAAATAAAAAAACGCATATTACAATTGACGACCGTCTGGTGTAGTGGTTCGCGTTTCGGACTCCAAAGCAAGCGGTTGCGGGTTCGAATCCCGCAAGGGGCAAATATTTGTGTGATGAACCCGAGCATTTGTACCTAAGTCATGGATATTTCTAAAAGTATTTAAGTATGTTTATCCGTTATTTAGTCGCCATAGTACAAGCTTTGCTTAGTTTGGGGCTAGATAATTGGTGTGATTGTGAAAAAAAAAGTTTATTATTTATATAATTTCTAAATATTTTTTTAATTTTTAATTTATGTGTTTTTTGTTCTGTTATTTCGACATAATATTGCTTTCTAAATATTTTTTAGGTAGGTATTAAAGTTTGTTAAAAGTGCTATCTTTCTACGAAGTATTACTAATTTATTAAAATTTTAAGTTATTATAAAGTAAGGATGTGATATAATATAATATATAATGTGATGTAATATAATGCAGCGTAGGACGTCCACTCACAAGGTGGTCAGACGACCTGGTAAGGGTCGCAGCAAGACACTGGATGCAGGCCGCTTCCAACCGGCCAATCTGGAAGTCAATGGGGGAGGCCTATGTTCAGCAATGGACGTCCTATGGCTGAAATGATGATGATGATGAAGGATGTGAAGGTTCAAAGAGTTCAAATTTGATAAACAAACAACTTTTAATAGTATTTAGGAAGCTAATTTCATGGAATGATTCTGTAAGAATATTAGTTTTTTAATTAAAGGGTACAAACTCATTTAATGTATAGTTTCAAAGGCTGATTTGAATTATATATAATACTAGCTGACCCGGCAAACTTGCGGGGTGAAGTTCAGGATCAAATTATAAAAATCGTGAAATTTTTTGATGGGTTATTGCTATTCGGAGCGAATGAATCCAACTGATCAAAGATTATAAAAGTCTTGAGTTGCTTGAGTTATAAAATATGTTGTGACTAACCCGACTTTATTGTAATACTGACCTACATATATTTTGCAAATACGCAGCTTTATCTTTTTGGTTTGTCACATAAATATATAACCATAAGTTTTCTTGAAATCGTATTTATCTAGCATAATAATAAGCCTTTGTTTTAGTCCTATCTGCGTGGCAAATTTAATTTAACCGTTGTAGCGTCATCTCCACAACCACACTATTCCATAAATAACGTTTTCAGAATTAGGATTACACCGCTTTATCAGTCGGCTGTGTTTGCTTATTAATGCGATGCGTTGCGGCATGCCCTTAATCAAGTAAGCCCTTCAACTTATCTTGTTACGAGGCGAACGGGACTTCTTAAGGTATACCTCAACCCGCGGGTTCTTTGTCATCCCTTATCACAAGTGTCTCTTTATCATCTTAGAAGGTTTTGTCGTCGATGAGTTAATAAAAAGGCAGGACAAAACGAAAAAAGACAAATAAATATTTGATACATGATTTATAAACCACAAGCGTTTACTGACCAGAGGCTTAACTATGATATCATAAAGCAGTATTACTTTAACTTTGTTTGTTTTTTAGAGTTCTGTACTTCAAAAGGCAAAAAGGAACCTTTATAAGATCATTTCGTTGTTCGTCTGGCTGTCCGTTTCTCTATCTGTCATCATGACCCATTACCAGGAACGCATGAAGGTATCAAGTAGGTTTTTACAGCTGAGCAAGTAAAGGAAAACTCCGGAAACCATTAGTTACATTCCGAAAATGTTTTTTTGGAAAACTTGGAAAAAGCAATAAAAATCTCCAAGACTCGATTTTTATTATAGACAAAAAAAATATTTAGATCTATAAGATAGTGTGGAAAAATAGGTTCGCGAGTCTGAATTGTACTTGGTCAGTTTTTTTCTGTATGGAGTTTAACGTAAAAAAAAAACATTGGAATTTTATTGTAATATTATTTCATTTGGTAAATTATTTACATTAATGTACATACGTAGATGAACCTTAAGATGTTTTTAACGTAGATATGAAAAGAAATAATAATAAAAGACATTAAAAGAAGAGCCGTAATCCTAATAGATTTATGGAGCGGAAATAGGAAAGATTAGTGGACTGAGTCGCGGGTTTATTGTTTTCTGTTCCGTTGTAAATCGTGCTTACATTTATTAAATCTTTATTAAACTGCTTAGTTTATATAATATTCATAAAATTATTAGATCTTTGCTATAATCGACAGACAAAACTTAAAAGTCATCATCGTCATCATCATTTCAGCCATAGGACGTCCACTGCTGAACATAGGCCTCCATCAGTAACTTCCAGACTAGCACGTAGAACTGACGACCGATGGGGCAGAAAGATTATGGAATAGAGGACACGTACCAGCAAGCGCAGCGTAAGACGTTTACCCAAAAGGTGGACGGACGACCTGGTAAAGGTTGCAGGAAGCCTCTGGATGCAGGCCGCTTCCAACCGGCCAATTATCACTTGATATGTCATTAATCAAGTCAACGACCTTAGTATGACATGATTATATCTGAAAGCAACATTGGTTACTTGCCTGCAGGCCTCTCGTAGTTGTGGTGGCGCAATGAAGCGATCAATAGGCTTACTTTACTTATAAACAGATTTTTCACGATGAGATATAGTCATATTCATGTTCATTTATTTCATCTTTAGGTAATACAGTACACTTAGATACGTCATTTTACAAATAAATTTTAAAATAAATTTTATGTTAACTCAAAATTATTAATACTATTAATTATTTGTACATAAATTTATTAAATGTTAATGTCGGTTATTGGAGATAATGTTAAATAAAGTAATGTCAAAATGTAAATGTCAGATAAAAATAAAATAAAAAATTCTTCAGCAACCTTGAGCATCGTCAAAAGTACTTAATAATAAAAATAATTTCACTTTCGTTCGATGTTACAATTTAAACATTAAATATTTCACTATCGGATAAAGCCTCATTTATGTCATAATAACTTTTAAATATTAGTCTCTTCTTAATAAGACTGCAGAATTCATTTCTTTGTAGATCTCTTAGTTCTGACGGTATTTTATTGAAAAATTTGACACCCTTAAACAAAAAACTTTTACTACATTTCACTAATCGACGATTTGGAAGTGCTATTTCATCTTTTTTCCTCGTTGAATACGTATGAATGTCACATTTTTTAGTCTTAGTATTTAAGTTATCTTTTACGTGTAAGATGCTTTGGTATATGAATTCCCCAGTCACTGTCATAATTCCTAATTGCCTGAATTTATCTCTATAAGAGTCATTATATTTTAAGCCTAAAATATATCGGACAGCTCTTTTTTGCAAGACGAAAATCTTGTTTGTATTAGCTGCTGTGCCCCAAAACAAAACTCCATATGACATTAAGGAATGGAAATATGCAAAGTAAACATTTTTAGCTGCTGCGATACCTCCCAATTCTTTTATTTTCCTTATGGCATAGGTTGCTGATCCTAGTTTTTTTGAAAGTTCTTCTATTTGTGTTGCCCAAGTTAGCTTATTGTCTAATTTAATACCAAGAAATTTTACACAACTTTGTTCACTTAAATTACGATCGTCAAGAATGTTACGCACACATAGAGGTGTAAGTGTATTACCTAGTCTAAAATTAATTAATTGTGTTTTATCGACATTCATTAATAAATTGTTTTTTGAAAACCATTCTATAATTGCTGATACGTTATTCTGAATTTTTTTAGCTAATTTTTTATAGTTTTTATCTTAGACAATCAACGTAGTATCATCAGCAAACAGAACAATATCAACGTCATTACATACCACAGATACGTCATTTATATACACTAGAAACAACAATGGACCCAGGATAGAGCCTTGAGGTACACCAAATTCGATAGGACTTTCATAGGATCTTATTCCATTTAATTCCGTGATTTGAGTTCGTTTATACAAATATGATTTTAGAATTTCAAGCTCATTTCCTCTAATACCGTAATGTTCTAGCTTGGCCAATAAAATATCGTGTCTCACGCAATAAAATGCTTTGGACAAATCGCAGAAAATGCCATATGTTTTCTCCGACGTATCCAGTCCATTCAATATATCATTTACTAAGGTAAAGTCTTAGAACATATTTTTATTAAATCTCAGTGTAAATAGTTTCATTTAAAACTACGGTAAGCGATATTTTTTTATTTTATAATGTTATAAATATTTCATAGTTACAATCAGCTTTATTAAGTACTTAATATTACTTAGTTAGTATTATATCTTGGACAGTAATACATACTATATCCTATAGTACAAAACGATCATTACCACGTCGAAAGCTACAACAAAATCAGTGTAATTTAAAACTCTGATATAGTATCAACGGTAGTCTCACAGTATACAGTGAAAAGCTACAAACAAAATGTTTGCTGCGTCAGAAAAAAGATACAAATTTACTTTTGTAAAGTCCTACAAACAACGAGGATACAAGCAGAATGGATATTCAAATTCGGAAGTAAAACATCGGATTTCGCTTCGGACAGTGGACATACATCGGTATTATGTTTGAGTTTACAGAACAAAAATGGGCGAGCCACGATGACGTGATTGGTCAAAAGTTTGGTATGTTTTTAAAACGTACTTCCATGTGACTTTTAGTTACGATTATACTTTTATTTTAAAGACTATTTTATGTATCTAATTATAACACCTGTGTAACATTATAGAATGCAATAAATATATTGAATTGAATTGAATTGACTTTTAGTAACAAATATACTATTTGTAAAGTTATGGTGCTGGTGCCGTAGAAGCAACGTAAGCGGCTCAGTAGAGCCTGAACATTTGGTCTAATACACACTTCGTTTCTAGAAGCATCGAGAGGTAATGTTTTAATCAATATTCTAAAATAAACTTTAGTTTTTTGAAAAAACTATAAATTAAAAAAAATAAAACCGACTTCAAAACACTAAAATGCTAAAAATAATCCTAACACTTAAGTACCTAATCAGTTACTTTTGGAGTCGGTGCCAGCCGATGAGAGATTCAATGTTTTTGTTTGCACCGACTCCAAAAGTAACTGATTAGGTACTTAAGTGTTAGGATTATTTTTAGCATTTTAGTGTTTTGAAGTCGGTTTTTTTTTTTTTAATAAAATTTACTTATTTTATCAATTTTTAGTGATAAATCCTAATCTAACTGCTGAACACCGATTTCATCCCCTATTTTCCTACCCTTAGGGGTGATTTTTATTTTGTAAACTTTTAGCATATTATCTTTGAAGTATAAGCTATTCAATAAAACAAAAATCATCAAAATCGGCTCATATTTGACGAAGATAGGTAACAAGAACCACAACCAAAATACTATCTGGGTATATATTTGTTGATTTTCTCAAAAAGTTCTAAATCAATTTCAATAAAATTTATATGGGACCACCTGTGAAGTATGATCTTCCAAACAAAAAAAGAATCATTAAAATCGATTCATAATTGGCGGAGTAATCGCGTAACAAATATACAAAAAAAAAAAAAAAAAACATACAGTCGAATTGAGAACCTCCTCGTTTTTTGAAGTCGGTTGAAAAATATAAATTTTCACAATTACCTACTAAACAGCCACCTTCTTAGTCTGGCCATAAATACTGTTACAATTAAAAATAAACAAAATATTACATTTGAATTTGGAATCTGTAATTTCTATATGATTATTTATTGAGTTTTTTCATTTTGGTGCCAATACGTTTGTACAATATTTCGCGATATCAAAACGGAGTGGGGTGATAAAGAGAACCGAATCGCTGTGATTGCATTACACAAAGTAGGTATGAAGCTAAATGCAATTTTTAAAACTCTTAATACGCTTGGTATTAGTAAAATGTTTGTGTACCGGGCTATTAACAGGTACAATAAGGCCTCCTCTATTTGTGACAGAAAAATATCTGGCCGTCCACGTAGCGTTCGTACGATTAAGGTGATCAAAGCAGTAAGGGAAAGAATTCGAAGAAATAATGTCCGAAAGCAAAAGAATTTATCTCGGGAGATGAAGATAGCACCTAGAACCATGTCGCGTATTATAGATAACTTAAGACTTGCAGCCTATTACGTCCGTTACGTACTGGCAATAATTTCTTAACTGATAATATAAAAAAGAATAGAGTGGTAAAATCGAAACAACTACTGAAGCGGTACGCCAAGGGAACACAGAAAATTTTTGTTTACGGATGAGATTTTTTTTTACAATCGAGCAACATTTTAACAAACAAAATGACCGTATTTATGCTCAAAGCTCTAAGGAAGCTTCCTAACTAGTCGACAGAGTGCAACGTGGGTACTATTCGACTTCAATGATGGTTTGGTGGGGTATTAGCAATGAAGGAGTGCCTGAGCCATACTTTTGTGAAAAAGGTATTAAAAACATCGGCACAAGTGTATCAAGATACCATTCTTGAGAAGGTTGTGAAGCCCCTTAACAACACCATGTTCAATAACCAAGAATGGTCCGTCCAGCAAGACTCGGCGCCGGGTCATAAAGCTCAGACCTTTGAGTCCCTTGCGTCTGTGTTGATAGACTAAAAATTCCTTATAGCAATACGCAGGACAACTAATGGTTATTTACGACAGGCACCACATGACAGTAATTATAGTCAAATAATGTTTGTTAAATATTTTCTTTTAAATCTAACAAATCACGCCACTTCGTCATCATCAGCACTCGCCTGTCCTGTTCCCAGGCCATCTGGGAAAGGCGCACTATGTTTTTCTCTTGTAATCTAGTCACTCGATATGCAGTCATTCACTGTCCTTTCAGTCATATCACCCTACACACAAACCATCTATCTCTTCTTAGGTCGTCCTCGATGATTGTACTTATCACACTAACATTTACCCTTTGCGTGATTCAAACCAGCAATCTCTGGTTTTAAAGTATTTGTATCGCATCACTAGGCGATCTTCACTAAGCGATGTTTTAGTGTGACAATATGAATTTAACGTAAGCATAGCAGGGTTTAAGACTAGTCTCAGTACAAAAATGTTCCTCAGTCTGTTTTAGTAATAAAAGAGCAGAATTATAATTTCGAATTTTATAATGAATGAAGAACTACCCTCCAGGGAGTTGGAATGCCGAGCATGCACATGTGGTACGTTTGGGATATTTTAAAATTAAAATAAACCAGCGAACCGATCAGCGTGCGAATATTAATAGGTACATAATTTAAGCTTTTAATGTATTTTGTACAAAATTTTAATACTATGTTTATTTTCTTTAATTGCTTGGAGAAAAAATAGAAGGCTTTATATTATTTGAAATTAAATATTACATGCAACATTTTCTAGCAAAAACCTAAAAAAAAATAACATTTTTTTTCTTTAACTACAAGGTTTTCATTATAATTACAACGTTCGACTGCATGGTCTTAATATTAGACCCCATTGCAAAAAAAAATTTTTAACAATAATTGTTATCATTTTATTTTTTATGTGACTTACGTAAGACTTTGTTTCTTGACGAACTTTATGATTTTAAAATAATAATAAAGGTTTTGGTCAGTGAGATTACGAGTACCTATTAAAATTTGTGACATATAAAGCCTTATATTAGCGCTAACTTAGAAGTTTGCATTTTTGTATTTAATACAAAATTTTAACTTAACGCCTCTACGTTTCACCCGTTCTGAGTAAACAGTTTAACAAAATAATGTTATAAAGTTTCAGTTTTTTCATCTAAGATACCTTGTTGGTTGAAAAGAGTTACATAGCCCTATTGGTAAGAGAATTTCCAAAAAATGTTTCCAACAGAAAATGAATCCTCAACTGAACAAAATAAATCAATGCTTTTATTCAAGCAAGCCAAACAACCGGCATTTGTCACCGGAAATAGTTACAAATTCAATACAAATTCGGAAAACTCCCCATTTGTTACGCGCGGCAATTACGCGATTCCATTATACGCGGCCGCGAGAGAACAATACGTTGCGAATGAGGAACAGCCCTCGAGCGGATTGAGATTACGAGATTATGGGTATTTTCAAATTGATACAAACTACCGAATTCTGATTAGCAATGAGAAATTTTAATAATAGGTGAAAGTTTTGAATTTATTTTATGTTTAACCCCCGACGAAAAAGCGGGGTGTTTAGAGTTGTAAAGTGTCCGTCACGTTATAAATGTCTGACCAATATGACCGAGCAAATTGGACATTTTCTCAATGTGACCGGACATTTTGGACATTTATTGTCACTAACGTCACAATCAATTCTATTGACAAACTATGTAAAAAAAAATTTGGTCACAAATAAGTGCAGTATTATAAGAAAGACAGGCTTTAGTAGTGATAATCTATAACAAAATGAAATTTCTAAAATTAATTTATCTTTCTGCACGAACAAGCTAAAAAGCGCCGTATCGTTACGCGCGAGTTTTTTTTTTATGTTCAATCCAGATCCAATTACATGTTTTATTGTATGTTTTTATTGTCAAATACTTAACATTTAAGACTTACTTTAAAGGAAATCATCTTTTTTTAAATTTAGCCTAAAAAAAATATGTGATCATCGTGACAATAAATGTATTGGACATTTATTGTCACGATGGTCACATATTTTTTTTGACCGAGCATTTATCATAAATGACGGACGCTTATAGCATATGACCGTCAATTTAGAACTCTAGGGGTGTTATAAGTTTAACGTGTGTATATGTGTATCTGTCTGTGGCATCGCAGCTCCCAAACGAATGGACTGATTTTGATGTAGTTTTTTTTTGTTTTAAAGTTGATATTACAGAGATGGATTTTAGCCATATTTTATGAAGATCTGTAAAGCTGTTTGAAGAATATCAGGTCTTTTCTAGTTAATGATGGAATGTTAGCAACATCCACTTCCACATTTGCAATTTGTATTAAACTTTTTAGTTTCATTATATTAAACTGTAGTCATGTTTTTTATTAATATTTCACTTTTTTTTAAATAATTAGTCATCGACAAGTACCTATACACTGTTACATTGCAAAGGGGTGCCAAATTTAAAAAATAAGATCTAGGAAACAATATAAAGAAGTTAAGTTATTATTTTTAATGATCGTGTGTTACGAAAAAAAATACTTTAAAATATCCGAAAATAAAGTCAATAGAGAGATTACGAAAGCCCGGTCATTCATCAGAGGCGTGGGTACGGCGAGCCTACAAGGACCTTACGCAGTGCACATACGGTTCAATTTTTTCACGAATAAGTTTAATTATCCACGTGTACGATTTTAACAGCAGATAGGAATAATTAAATGTAAAAAAAAATGTTTTTGTTCTTTGTATATAGTTCAAATTCAAATACTTTGTTCACCCGAAACATGGTAGGTAGATACATAGATGTTAAAAAAAAATTATACATAATTGTGCAAACATGTTTCGCTAATTTGATTAGCATGCAAATATTACATTAATAATATTTAATTTGAAATAATCCAATAAAACCATTTAGCAACAAAACAATAAATACTACAATTAAATTATTAGTATTGGAATAAAAATGTCAAGAAAATAAATAATAGTCACTGACAGGAATTAAAAAATAAAATAAAAATAATTATGTCTTTTGTTAGTAATACAAGTCAATAATTTGCAATTTAAAACAAATTAAGCATCGACTACCCAAGTCAACTATACAATTTATTAGAATTATTTGTATTTGAGGAATTCGTCAATGGTATAAAATGTTTTTTTTAATAACCACGTACGCAGCGACGATTTAATACGATGCATAGGAAGTACCTTAAAGTGATCAGGTATTTTATTGTATACTGTTACACACATAGCAAAAATATTATTTTGAAATCGTTTTGTTTTCGGTACACAGTTAAGATAGCAATTTATTTGGGTTTCGCATCGATCTTTGTGTCGTGTCTCGTGCTAGCTGTAATGTCGTTCGATTAAGTTACTGATTCTAAGCCACTTCTAAAGATTTAGCACCCCTTTGCAATGTAACCCTGTATTTAAGCATATAAGGTTATTAATTAAGTATATTTATGTTATCTGTTATCAACTCTCCTTATAAAGTATATAATTCGCCATACTGTTTTCATAATAACTTCACATAGGTAGTATATGTCTCCCGGGCTAACGTAAGGATTTTAACGATACCTCAAAAATCTAAATCGGTTTAGGCGTATAGCCGTTATGGTGGAATAAAGAAACACACATATACCTACATACAAAAATGAACCCTACACAATTTACACTCCTTTTTGGCAGTCGTGTGATACTAATACGCTTTTGCTATAAATCTTGTCATACAAAAGCAAAGCCCGAATTCAAAAAATCTCATTTTCGTAACTTGTACAGTTCTCAAACCAGGCATCCCAGATTCTTTAACTATCAATATCAACAGTATCAACTTTAGTCTCTCCAATACAACTTTTAAAATTCCCACTCCCACTCATGCCACGAGATAAGTTCCCCTGAGATGTTTTGCTACTGACTCGAAGAAACACAGACTGTACTTAAAGAACTCTTTAACTTATTCGGAATTTCTGCACAACTTCATGTTAGGAAACATGAGCATTTAGTAAATAAGCCGGTGAAGTTGTAGGAACATTGTTAGCCTCTAGCTTCGTTATTCATGATCATCAACATCATCATTTCAGCCATAGGAGGTCCACTGCGGCCCAATGACTGATCATCGGGGGGGATTGCCAATACTCACCACGCTTGGCAGGCGGGTTGGCGAGCGCAGTTTTTTTATGAGATTTCGCACGAAGACGCTGCTGCCCGTCTCGTGCTACAGGAATTAGTCGTCTCTTACGACACGCCTCCTGTTGGCGGTGGGGAAGTGTGTTCTTTGCTTTGTTATTAGACTAGTTGAACTAATTGTGATAGTAGTTGCAATTTGACCAATATAATACAAAGCTGTACAACAATATCATACAACTGTGGTACTTGTATGTAGCGAAGATATAGGTAGTTATTACCGATTTATAATGAAAGCTTTATTATTGGAAAAACTTGACATTTATTATGTATAGGCTAGTTTCCTGAGTCAAAAAAAATATTCTATTTAATCCGTCAGTTAGATTATCAAAAACTACTCCCATATTTTGTCTTTTGTCAATCAAACAAAAATTACGACGTTAAAGAACATCAGTTTGGGAAGAAGTCACGTACTCCCAACGTGACGTCACGACGCCTTGCCAAAAAGTGTCGCAAGGTGTGACGTTACGCGGAACTTTAAAGGGCTATATCTTCTTAATTTTTTGTTTGATTTAGAAAAGAAAAAATACGTGTGCAATATCTTCTGTTAATCCAACTAACGGACTAATTAGTTTTTTTTAGGAAACTAGCCCATTATTGGCGATTGCGCGATGTATAGCAAAATACGAAATGACCATTAAATAAAGAAATTTATCCAGACCACCTGTCAGTCTCTTTTGTCTGTATATCCATTTTAATCGCAGCATATAAATGCTAGAACTAAAATTAAACATCATTATCGTCATCATTTCGGCTATAAGACGTCCACTGCTGAACAAAGGTCATTGAAGCTGGATGGAAATTAAATTAAACATGATTAAAAGAAAAAGATGACACTTAATTAAGGAAGAACTTTAATTTCAGGGTATTTCTCATACATGTTAAGTAAGGGGTGATATTTTTGTTAATTTGCGTACAAACTCAGTCGAGTTTTTAATAGGAAAACAAATGTGAGCTGACTTTAATCGGTACCTATTTTAGGTTGTAGCGAGAGCAGTTCACAAAAGATAAACGATTAAAATTACTTCATTTGTGTCACGATTTTTCGTGTGATTAATGACTGGATTTTAAACAGCACAAGAAACCTCAATTCATTCAGTCATTTAAACAAACCTGGCCACAACAATATTGTATTTTAAACGCAAATTTCATTATGGCAGTACATATTTTGTGTAATAAACGCGAACTAATTCCAATGCGCAACTTTATGACTAAGTTAATGTCACTTGACCTATCCCAAACCAACACTCAATTCGTAAACTAGCATCAAATTAATATCAGGCGTTGCCATTAAGTTTTACATCCCAATTACGAATGTTCCCTAGTTTACTAGTTACCGCTCCTAAAACGTGAACTATTTACTGTCAGGATAGTTCTAATTATAATGGATATCCTCCGGGACCGCGGCATCCAAAAGTTTGGAACCCAGAATCAATTCTAATAAAGACGTAACTGGATTGTGAGTTTTAACAATGTAATAGGTTATCATTAATTGTGAATTATGAAGTTAATTGCGATTAGTGGTTTATAAAGTTAATTGGATATATATTATAAGTAAATTTATAATGATTTTGCAGCCCCAAATTGCTTATTTATACTATGACAAGTTTTTAACGGTTTCCAGTCAAAAAGTAAGATAAAGTTTTAAAATAAGATAACAAAAACTACGTTAATTAGCGTTTTCTATCCTGACATCTATCGCTTATCCCACCAAGGCAGTTGAAAAAAAATATTTCCCCAGATATAGCTTATCTCTCGAGAAAAGTGACTTTTTGGGATAGAAAGTAGCATAATGACCTACGAATTATTTAAATTAGATAAACAGTTCTAGAAGTTGCATTATACATTATATCCAGTTTAACCCTCATAACAATAATAGTATAGACAAAATAATTTTAAGTTACGTTCAAATGATGTAACATAAATTATAGCTAATTTTCTATTTAAAGCCAGCAATTCTAAAGTAGATTTTTAATAAAAAGTTTAGATTCGCATTGCTCTCCAGGTAAAGTTAATCTTCGAAAAAAAATTCATCTCGAACTTAAGCTTAAGTTTGAGATGATATTTTTTTTTTGTACCAAATAAGAATGGATTTTCGCACATTCCAACCTGTGTTTACTAATTTCTTATATTGTGCGCGAATTAGCTAGGTATTTAGTGCCATAACTGTATTATTTTTAAGTTAAATAAGAGCTTGAAAATATACACCTACAGATTTTTAATAAATATGTGTAGGCATAATTGAGTTTAGAATTTACTAGCAACTACTACAATATCAAGATTTTTTCAAAGATTAACAAGATACGGGAACTAAACTTTTAATGAAAAAGAATGCTGGCCATAAAATAGCAAAATTATCAACGAATCGTCATATTTTAAAAAAAAAATCTGATCAAGAACAAAAGAATAAAAACGACGTGGAAAATTGAGATATTTCTAGGTCCAGAACATTGTAAAGGTTATTTATCTTGCTACAAGACTAATGTTTGTACTTGGGATAGACTGTTTATTGATGACAATAATCAAACTTTAGATGGTATTTTATGGTTCGATTGTTATTTAGGTATATTTTATATTATTTGTAGAAGCAACTGTAGAATGTCTTCGTTTTATTGTAATAAACCCGACTTTCTCCTGCGAATATAACAGACCCTACTCTTAACCGATCTCACCGATATATCAAGAGGAAATAAGCGTGGAAAAGAATTTAATCAGACGTAATTTAGTGGAAGTAAGCCCCGACTTTCCTCTCGGAGCGAAAAGGATGTTTTTTGTGACAGAACACTGTCACAGTATACGTATATGCAGTAAGCTCACTAAATAAGATGACGCATGGAAACATACACTATAAAAATAGACAACATACCTAAAATAAATTTTACTTTCCTTTATCGCATACAAATATACAAAATACAAATACAAATATATAAATATACAAAAAAAATGCTTAAATATGAAAAATATTTTAAAGCCTTTTATACTAAAACAAAGACATTGATCGAACAGGAATTCGTCGGAATCAAACTAATAATTTTGGTGTTGGTCTTATTGCTAGTCAAAAGAACCACCTACTTGATCAAGTGCCAAGATACCAATACTGTAGAGAAAAAGACATCAGTACTCGTATGTGTGCCATTATAAAAAATGTGGCCTACACCAAAACCAGATAAAAACCTAACAGTTCTGGCTTGTTGTCGTAAAATAGCTCTTACCCTTATCGTACCAGTTCTAGCGTTGACCTAGAACTCTGGTCTAGGACACACATTTCTAGAACATTACCTCTAGGCCATTAGGAGGTTAGAACATCAAACTTAGAGAGGATTCTCAAAAGAAGTTAAAGTAACGATGTCCGAAACCTTGCCTACCGTAAGTCCTAAGACTGAGCGTTCCCAGTACCACGTTAATAGATAGACACCCCGTATTTAGGTTATGGCTTCACCTAAATAAGGAATAAACACCCAACATCGAAGTAGAAGTAAAGCTACTATGTATATCTATATTATGTCACTGTGATATACCGTATGCTTCAAAATTATTGCTTTGCGGAAAAAAAATTATTTTCATAATGTTAATGTATTAATATTGGATTCCATTTTATGATATGCTTTTGATTTGCTTTTTAATTTTGTGATAAAATATTATTACACTTCAGCGCAAAATATATTCAAATACCTATTTCGATACCATACCTAAGACCTATTTCGCGATAAAAAATATATGTGTGTCATGAAAATTAATATTCATGCCAAAAACATCTGTTATCTATACATTTAACAATTTTTAGGTAGTGGGTAGGTACTAGCACGTAGATCTGATGGCCGATAGGGCAGAGGGGTGGGAAAGGAGACGACCTCCGTAGCCGAGAGGTGAGAATACCGGACTTTTAGTCGCTATCTCTGAGGTTCCGGGTTCGGTTCCTGGTAGGTCAATGTAGAAAAAGAACATTTCTATATTGTCTCGTGTCTGGGTGTAGTAGTACCGTCCTTATTTCTGATTTTCTGTAACACAAGTGCTTTGGCTACTTACCTTAGGATCAGAGCAATGTATGTGATGGTATCCAATATTTATTATATTTCTTTATTACGACTATTATGTTGTTAAGCGTGTTTTAAACTTGTGTCCTCTGGTATGATAGCACAAATATACAGGGTGTAACGAAAAGGTGAAATAAAACTTTAAGGGGTTATTCTACGGCTAAATTACATCAACTTTTTCTATGGAACCAACATCGAAATCGCAAAAAAAAACACTTTCCCATACTAAAACGCGACCAGCTGGCCTCAGTTTGTATGGAAACGTCAATATTTTTTTTTTGAGATTTTGATGTTGGTCTCATAGAAAAAGTTGATGAAATTTAGCCGTAGAATAACCCCTTAAAGTTTTATTTCACTTTTTCGTTACACACTGTATAGCACAAAAAACTTTATAAATACCAAACCGCTGGCCCCATCTGATATAAGATTTACCTGTGGTTTCTCATTGACATTAACTATACGTGTAAAAAAGTTGAAAATTACACATCAGATTCCAGTTTTATATTGATATGTATTTTTCTCTTGTGTGTCTAATAAACGTTTTATTTCTAAAACCTGTCAAGGAAATTTGACATTTCGTGGGAGGCTAATAAGGTTGTGAAAGTACACTTAAAATATTCAGGATGAGTTTTTAATGAGTATACAACTTTTATACCTCTATAGTGTTCTACTCATGAATATGAACAACTTTCATTTGAAGAAGTAAAAAAATAAAAAATAAAGTCTATAATATCAGCTCTCTCTCATATTCGTACCTTTTAATCAAATAGTACAGAGACTTTAGTCTGGAAGAGCTGTTTTTTTATTACTTTACCATTGGTTCCATAGTAAAAGTAAATTATTTTCATAACTGACAATAAATAAAAATAATGTAAATCAAACCAAACTTAAGTTACTGACATATTTTTACTGTACAGAAATTGTTTTAGTAAAACTATTGTAAAATGTAAACTAGAGCAGATAAAAAGTGGGACTAAAAAACATACAACTGAATTGAGAACCTCCTCCTTTTTGTAAGGTCGGTTAAAAATAGTCAGATCTTTTCAAACTGCCGCTCAGTTGAATCAAAAAGTGGCCTTATCCCCAATACACTTCTCTAACGCTACGTCCGGGAGTCGATGCCCACAGAACCATTATGATTACCCCGAACATCAAGTTCCCGTAGGTACCTCGGGACCGATCCCGACATATCCCCGTGTTACAGTTAGTTCCATGTCGATTCCTGGAATATTGTCAGGAGTTCCCGCGGGAGAGAAATGTTATAGTTGAAAGTATTTCCTTTGAAAGGACAATAAAAAGTGCCAATAAAATTGGGGATTGTCTATCGCAGTCAATGTGAGAAAAGGAAAAGGTGGCATATTTTATTTTTATGGCCAGATATGAAAATGTTATTAAACTTACTATATAATATTATGACTCTACATTTACCGTTGGTGTTAACTTGGCCATAAAATGTGGTAAACTGTAAACTAAACACTTCAAAGTAATTTCCACGATAAGCAGATGCAAGTGTAGGTTACCAAATATTGCGGGTTCGAATCCTGAGAGAGGCTATTGTTTGTGTAATAGCGACTAGCACATATATCGGAGTTATGGATGTCATTATATTTGTATAGTAGTATGTATATTTGTTATATAGTCTCATAGTACAATCTCTGCTTAGTTTGGCGTAAAGTAAATTGGTGGTGCACAGCGTGCTAAGGTAAGGGCTATGCTCGGTGTTTCTTTGCGAGATCGAATCAAAAATTAGGAAATCCGTAAACAAGCAAAAGTCGCTGGCATAGCCCGACGGATTAGCAAGGTAAAGTGGCAGTGGGCGGGGCACATACCACGTAGAACTAACGGCCGATGGAGCAGAAAGGTTTTAGAATGGAGGCAACGTACCGTCAAGCGCAGCGAAGGACATCCACCCACAAGATGGACAGACAACCTGGTAAAGGTTGCAGGAAGCTGCTGAATGCAGGCCGCTTCTAACCAGTCAAATTTGAAGTCCTAAGTTTAGCAGTGGACGTACTATAGCTGAAATAATCATCATCATTATCGATGATGAATTGGTGGGGGTTTTGGAAAAAAATGTTCAAGTATTTATTTTATTATTTTCTTGTTACAGATTTACCAAGGTTCGTCGGCCCCGGATCAAACGTCACAGTGGCCGTGGGTAGAGATGCGGCGCTCACATGCAGGGTCGATAACCTACAGACTTTCAAAGTAAGTTCCATGTACAGTCATCAATTTATCACAAAACATAAACATATTTTTTATTCGATATTCAACTCTAATGAATTAGATGTTGAGGTGAAAATCGGTTGAAGAAATATGTAATTTTTGGGTATGTGGACCTGCCGCCATGGTCTGAACAATAGACAAACGTAAAATGTATTTCGCTATGACTGTCTGACTACAGTTTATCTTACGAACTAAGTAGATGTAGCAACGTAAGGTATCCACTCACAAGGTAAGGTAACAGGTGACAAAGAAGTCGTTGGATGCAGGCCGCTTCGAACCGGCCAATCTGAATAAGAATAATAATTTTTATTTGTAAGACATGAGTATTTTTACATGCAGATGGTATAAAACATTTGTTGTGCTTACATGTCCTGTCTTTCGGCGTACAAATATAAATACTACCATATTAATTTAACTAATTTCACAATTATATTCCAATAGTTAATAATATTAAAAGTCCATATACAGTAGTCGTCAAAAAAGTTAATGTCAATAAAAGACTAATAATTTATGTTGTAGCGACATCTACATCGCGATATTAAAGTTATCGGAGCGATTGAACCATATATACAAGAACCCGACTAACAACCGTCGGGCAGTAGCCCACCAGACACAACACCTGTCTGGTCGGAGGATCCTGCCTATTCAATGGTGGATGAGGAACTCAACACCCTGTTCCTCTCACCACGTCAGTTTTATATGTAGCGAGATAGATGTCGCTGTCGACATCTATCTCTATCTCGCTGTCGATGTCGAGACAATGTCAATTAAATTAATTTATGCCATCCTTCGTAATCTTGATTCAATCAAATACATTTTAGATATGTCAATATTTAAGTATTTATATAATGCACACAGAAACAATAAAAAGGCTTTTATCAAGACACGAACAAAAAAACACATGTATAATTTATCTAAAAAAAATCATTAAGTGTATAATAGCATTTTTGCTTCAATAGTAAAGTTATTTTTTGCTTAAATAGGTTTGAGGAGAGAGCTTTAATTTCTTTTGGAAGTTTATAAAAAATTTTAGGCGCCAATAGCTAGAACGGTTTTTGCCATTAGTTTAATGTGAGCTTGGCGTAGACACAGCCTATCCCTATATCTCAGATTGAGATCATCCACGCTTCCTACCAGTTTAAACAATTCTGGATTAGTTTTAACAAAATTGATAACTCAAAAATAAATAGTGATATTGAGGTCAATATTCCATATTTTATAAAGTAGGGACGACAACTGTCTGTAGTTTCAGGCCAAACATTGCCCTAATGCATTTTTTTTGTTGCAGAAGTATTTTGTTTTTATCTGTCGAGTTGCCCCAAAAAATAATGACATATCTTAGAATTGAAGAGACTAAACTGTGATACTCTGTTAGAACAGTTTCCGTATTTACGATTTGTGCAAGTTTGTATAATGCAAAGGCTGATTTGGACAGTTTTAGGCTTAGTTGCTCTATGTGGGTTTTCCAGGTGAGAGCCTTATCAATATGGATTCCAAGGAATTTTGTAGTCACTGGGGATACTTAATAATATGTTCAGCAGTGGACTTCCTATGGCTGAAATGATAATACTTAACTATTACAAGTAAAATTAACTACTTAACGCAGTAAATCACCGTTACTTTTTCTTACGTGTGTAATTAATATTAGTTTCCTTATTCTTCATGGTTAACTTTATAAAAGTTCCTCGCACGCGCGTAGTCAGCAATTAATATCCCTAATTGGCAGCTATATTTTCAATTATATCGTTTGCTCATACGAGTTTGCTATAATGCAGGTATGTGTAGAAAGCTTACTTTTTGATAAGAGTGCAAGACAGGCGTACATACAAATAACTATTCTACTATCAGTACTCTGTTGTCATCTGACATCAGGACATAGTGACTTAGATCTTGTTTTATCTAAGATATAGAGATGAGATATTAAAGGCGTAAGTACTACTTATAATATTTTAAGATAACATTTATGTCCCATGATTATTACGTAAGACATGAAAACATAGACTTAAGATGGTAATCAGGCAAAAAAATATATTTTAAGAATCTCAGAGATCCTAAAATTTCGAAGCAGTATACAATTCAATTGAATATATTCGCGTTCTATAACGTTACACGTGTGTTATTAACATGTAAAATGAACAGATCATTATAGACCCTGTTGACCACAATAGCTGGTTTTTATCGATTGATACGATCTTGATATAATATGCCTTATCATGACTTATAACGATGACAGTGGCCGACTGATTGTCCAATGACTGGTCGGTAGCCGAGTAGACTACTAGACTCGATCAGGGTACTGTATTCTCTTTATTTTTGTCCTGTCTTTCTATGTCTATGTTTGAAAATATAGGAGTATAAATAATAAATAGGAGTGGTAGCTCAGTGGTTACAGTATACAGTTGATGTTAACAGAAAGATGTACGGTTTAGGAGTGATCTCTTCGTGAAATCCTAAAGGTAGAGGACACATCAGGACTTAGCACTTACCTCTAGATTTTTCGGAATCTATATACAGATTTATACCACTTGATCCACTCGGCAGTGAAGGAAAACATCGTTTAGAAACCTGCATATTAAGATAACACTGTGTATTTATGGGACAAAATGGTTTGGCACCCCGGTCTTAGAATTTTGTAGTTTTGACAACCAGACTCCGCATTTGGGACCTCAAGTCGAAACAATACAAAGTAAAAAGAAACTACGAATAAGTATAATAAATGCGAGCTGTTCTGGCGTGTTTTACAAGCTAGTGAGTGAGGCTACTGTACCAATGTATAGTATGTCTGATGTCTCGCTCGCAAGCTATCTCATTAGGCGGTAACGACTGTGAACGAGTTACTAGCTAGGGTACTAATGAAGTCAAGACATAGGTAACTATACCTAGTTCATGAAGAGTCGAGATACAGTAATTGAGCATAATGAGAAACATGGAGGAGATGTGCGATACCTGTTAGTGCAATTTGAACGCGTTAGTACTAACTTTAGTTGTATTTTATAAAATTTCTAAATGTTTTCTTCATCATTTCAGCCATAGGACGTCCACTGCTGAACATAGGCCTCCCCCATTGACTTCCAGATTGGCCGGTTGGAAGCGACCTGCATCCAGCGTCTTCCTGCGACCTTTACCAGGTCGTCTGACCACCTTGTGAGTGGACGTCCTACGCTGCGCTTGCCGGTACGCGGCCTCCATTCTAGAACCTTTCTGCCCCATCGGCCATCAGTTCTACGTGCTGTGTGCCCCGCCCACTGCCACTTCAGCTTGCTAATCCGTTGGGCTATGTCAGCGACTTTTGTTAGTTTACGGATCTCTTCATTTCTGATTCGATCTCGCAAGGAAACACCAAGCATAGCCCTTTCCATAGCACGCTCAAAATACCTCAGTGCCTCAAGACGAAAGTCTACAATCAGTGTGTGTTACCAGTGATGACACATGGAACTGAAACGTGGCCTCGCACTATGGGCCTCATAAGAATGTTTTCTTATTATTTACTATTTAGACTATCTTATCGTTGAATAGTTTTGTTACTTGTTACTAATATTATGAATGCGAAAGTTTGGATAGATGGATGTTTGTTACTCTATCATGGCAAAACGGCTGAACGGATCTAGATAAAATTTAGCACATAGATAGATTATTGTCTAGAATAGCAGATGGGGTACTTTTTTCAAAGTATGGTCAATTGGTGTCTAACGTTAGCATCATCGCTATTATATCTATTTTGAATAAACTCAAGACAGTTAGTTCTAGTAAACAGATGGATTTTTGAGTAATGTTTAAAAAGAGAACAGTTTTTAGATGTATGATACTCACATAAATAAATATGAGCGAGGGACAACACACTAATTAACAAGGTTTATGTATTTGTATGGATTGTATTAGAAACCCTTAAACCAGTAGTGGTCATAAAGCTGCCACCATATATTAAACTTTCTGCTCTTGAGATAAGATTGAAAACCAATGACAATAAAAAGTATCTGTACCAGAAAGGTTTAAATACTTAGTTGAAATACTAAATCCTTTTGATATTTTAAATTGAAGCTTTGCTATCTAAAGTATTGTGTTTTTTTAGAAATGCTGATAGTTCAACCGCAAAGTAAAAAAAAAATCATTTTAATCAAAGGTACTGTAGTACTAGCTGATTGATGGCCAGCATATTTTATAAAATTCAAGTGATATATCTTCAACATTTGAGATACGACAGTCGACTGCAGGCGGGATTGAAACAAATGCGTCGTCGAGTGACTGAGACAAATGCCTGAGCTCGGGCGTCCATTAAGCACAAGGGATAAGACTTATCCTGGCCTCTGTATCTGAGAAATAGACATCTATCCTAGTAAATGAGCCAGTAATGGTTAAACATACGAGTAGCCTTAAACGACTATAGTAATTATCGCAGGTAATGCATAACACAGTTTTTAGTTTATAAACATAACATTCTTTATTAGCTTTACATGATTAAAATTTAACACTTACATACTAACATATTAAATTATTATTTTATTACAATTTGGATATCTATTTTTGAAATGTTTATGCTATTAATAATAGAAAAAAATTGTACCCGCCTCGGTAAGGCATGTTGAAACCAAGTTTGATGACCTCATCTATCACCTATCACCTGTTTACCATTAACACATGTCTGAACAGATAAATGATTATTTTATTTTGTAATTAATTAACCAAATGACGAATGTAATCAAATGACGACCTCCGAAGCCAAGGGCCGAGCGTAAAGAACTTGGTGTCGCTATCTCTGAGGTCCCGGGTTCGATTCCTGGTCGATCAATGTAGAAAAATAACTTTTCTATTTTGTCTTAGGTCTTTGTGTTGTGTTACCGTCGTTGGTTCTGATTTCTGTAACACAAGTGCTTAAGTTACTTATCATAGGATCAGACTAATGTAAGATGTAATGTTGTCAATAAAAATATTTCGGCTGTAAAATTAATTTCAAAAGGATCTCGTAAGAATGGTTTTAAAAAATTAAGGTGAAAAAAGTACCGTATTATCTACGGAATTGTGTCACGTAGGGAGAGCTCTCAATTGTTTCACCGTGACGTCACAATCACAAAGAATTTAATTCATGCCCTTTGAGATCGGTGAAATTGCAAACTGAAAACTTTCCACTCGACAATTTAGAGCGAGTTACCAAACAATTTTCTTCAACCAATTTAACTCTGTAATTAGATTTCGAATACACTTTTACGATTTACGATTACACGATTACGATAAATTAAGAGGAAAGATTTCGCTTTTTGCTTATACAACGTTTTATTTCGCGACAGTTTGCTGAAATGTGGTAATTAAGTCAATTTAGAATAACTTTGCTTGATTAATTAATGTTAAAACCGTGTGAACAAACGCAAAAACTGGCATAAAAGGTATCATAAACCAGTATTAAGACTAAATTGAAAAAAAAACACAATATATTTTTGGCTATCTTTAAACTGCAAAATTAGTTTTAGTGTTTTTACTGCGACTTTAGCCTGGTTTCTTGATGGTAAGAAAACGAAATAGCATGAATGGTATCAATCCATCCGACCTGTTTTTTCTGTCGCGGCTGCAGTAGATTACGTCTGTCCCGTATTGGGTTATAGAGCTATAAAACGAAGTTTCTTACCGATACTAATTAAACAGTATTAAATAGGATCATGCCCCTTTTTAGGGTTGCGTAGCCAAATGGCAAAAAACGGAACCCTTATAGATTCGTCATGTCTGTCTGTCTGTCTGTCCGTCTGTCCGTCCGTCCGTATGTCACAGCCACTTTTTTCCGAAACTATAAGAACTATACTATTGAAACTTAGTAAGTAGATGCATTCTGTGAACCGCATTAAGATTTTCACAAAAAAATAGAAAAATAATAATACATTTTGGGGGCTCCCCATACTTAGAACTAAAACTCGAAATTGTTTTTTTCGTCAAACCCATACGTGTCGGGTATCAATGGATAGGTCTTTAAAAATGATATTGAGTTTTTTAATATCATTTTTTTCTAAACTAAATAGTTTGCATGTGAGACGCTTCCAAAGTGGTAAAATGTGTCCCCCCCCCCCCTTGTAACTTCTAAAATAAGAGAATGATAAATCTAAAAAAATATATAATGTACATTACCATAAAAACTACCAGCGAAAATTGGTTTGAACGAGATCAAGTAATTAGTTTTTTTTAATACGTCATAAATCCTAAACCGCAATTTAACTTTCGTAATGTTATGGATTTCATTTTGCAATAAAAATACCATAACTATGACTCGATTGTCGTGATGGGTGAACTTTTACTCATAACGGTACCTACAGGTTTGTACGGAACCCTCTGTGCGCGAGTCCGACTCGCACTTGGCCGGTTTTTTAGGTTCCGTCCCCGAAGGGTAACCTAAAGAATCCTATTACTAAGACTCCGCTGTCCGTCCGTCTGTCTATTTGTCAGCGGTCTGTATAACCCGCAATAGTTGGTTGATCTCAGTGTGTAATAATAAAAACTGTAACAAGTTAAAAAATTATTAGCGTTATTGATAAAAAGCTAGGCTAAGCTAAGCTAAGTAACATCTTAAGCATCATGCAGTAATTAAAAACTTTGTATTCATAAAACCACTCGACTCTTTCTAGTAGGAACGGTAGTAATGGTAGTAACAAATAAATAATAATGTAATAATTTTCAAATAAACAAAACACTAAGACTTTTGACAGATTAAAACTCAAGGTCAAATGTCAGCTGTAAGATGGACGCCATTTCGTTGGTTGTTTCATCTGACAATAAACAAAAATCTATTATTTTATTAGCTTTAAATAGCGTTTATGAATACAATTTTTTTGTGCATTGTTTTAAGACTTTCCTAAAGTCAAATCAAATCAAATCAAATCATTTATTTGTGATACACAGGTAAATAGTTATTATTACATAGGAACAAGGTTTTATGAGAGCAGGTCAAGCAATGATTATGAATAAAGCTGTATAAATAAATGTATGTATGTGTATGTTCTCCATGTATAAAACGTGTCTTTTTCGTCGATTTTTACTTGTTTGATACGGAACCCTTCGTGCACCAGTCCGACACGCACTTGGTCGGCTTCTTATTACTATTTAGTGTAAAAATATAATACAACAAAATTGGTATAAGGATATCCATTTTAAATAGAGTAAGTACCTCCTCCTCCCGTACTACCTAGATTGTATGAAATACAACGCGCCTTTTTGAATTCTGATTACCAAACGCCCGTAATTACGCTTTCATTCACATCTGACAAGAAGCCAAAAAGAGAACGCATCCTGTTAATCGTATTAAAAGCTTATAGTTACATTACCAGTATTGGAATAATTAAATAAATGCCTCTTTATTTTCCTGTATTACCTCTCATCATATTTAATTTTCTGATAATGGACACAAAAAAGTACTTTGAGTTTGACGTTCCATGCTGTAATATAACTTTTGAAAACATACGGTGAAGCAACCAATTAAAAATCTACAATAATTAGAAAGAAATAAAATATCAGTGACTTAACTATTTGTTTTTTGTGGAATTATACTAAAAACGGCCAAGTTCCAGTTGCCTCTCACACCGCGGGTTCTGTACAAACTTGTAGGTATGTTAATAGTTTGTCCATAGCGGCAATCCAGCCAGTCACAAAGATTTACACAGTTACAGGGTTAAAAAAAAACTGCGTAACTTTAGAGAACAAAAATGGCTTAACTGCGTTTTATGAACCTTCGTAAAAACAAACGGAATAAAAAGTTATTTTAATTTACCCACCTACAATACAGTGGAACTAGTTTGTTGTATTGACATCAAACATAGCTTTTACGCAAATTATTTGAAGTTTCCTGTCTAAGGGTTTATTTCCAGTTTATTCATTCTAACTCCATTATTATAATTATTTTGTATATTTAGCTAAATGTCTCAACTAAATTCGAATAAATTATAAGCTTACAATATTTGTTTTTTGGTAACTTTAACACAAATAATTGTAGTCACGTTTTTAATTAAGTGAGTGTATTTTAACGAAGACGCTTACAAATGACACAGTGGAAATTAATGCAGCTAGATTACTTTAATTGCGTTGGAAAAAATTAACAGAGGTATGTTTGTTTAGAAAATTAATTGGTTTTTAACCCAGCCTTAATTGGGGGAAGATTAGTGGATACACTTAGAAAGCTATGTTCATGGTTTTCATTAAGTTTTGAAGTAATTTATTTTGAAGTTAAAGTTATGAACTATTTAGTTTGTCACCTACCAAAAATTACTTTGTATTTTTTCAGTTGTTAAAAGTAGTTTTGTGTATTTAATATTTCGATAAGTGTTGATATATTTTGTGATGGTTTGCTTTTAAAAATAATTTGAAGTAGGTTATAACCTCTTTAAGGTCATTGAAAAAAGTATGTTTAGGTATTAACCCAAATATGTTTTCTGAGTAAATGTATTGTAAAGTATTAATAAAGTTCTTAAACCATAAACCATATTTAATCCGAAAAAATTGATGTGCGCGTACAGATCAAGCGAATGTGCTGCAGTTGTTTAGGTGTATATGTTACTTAGATTTAAGAATAGATGGTTACTCTTTATAGCACACCATAAAAAGTATATTACACATAATGTTTTACAATTTAAAAAAATATGATATTATGTAAATTTCAAATAATATAATATATACCAATAATTTGTCCTGACTGACTATTCAAGCACCGCCTATACTACTAAACATAAAAAGCTGAAATTTGGAATATAGGTATATATTACAATGACGTTAAGTAGGTAATACGCCAAAAATATTTTTTTTTAGAAGGAGTTTTGCAAGTTTGTATGACGATTTCAACATTTGCGCGGAAGAAGTCGCAGGGGACTACTAGTCTTATAATAAAGTAGTACTCAGAACAAAACTGTTCTTCCCCGGTTCAAGAATAATTTCCATTTGTCTGAAGCTACGAGCTCACTGCAGACATCCCTTTGGAGCGAATCTCCATAAACCAAGTCTGAATTATTACTCTGTGGATCTGCCGTTACGTCACTTGGACTCTCGTGGTCTGTGGTTTAAATTGTCTCAGATAAGTAACTTTACCTCTCAAGGTTGATGGATGTAACAAATTGCTTAGTTGCATAGTAAAGACAGTGAGTATGAGATTGTATGAGCTCTTGGACATAATTATTAGTCGTAGAATAGCCTGCGGAGAAGATGTACCTAATCCGTAAAGGGCTTTCGACTTTTAGTCGAAGAAAAAGAAGTTTTTCTTTTTCTTTTTTTGTTCCTTACAAATAGATATGCCTTAGTCAACACAAAGTAAACATTTACTTTCTAGTATTACGAGGTAATGAAAGGTAAGAGGTATGATTTTTCGGCAGGTGTGTTTCCAGGCAGACCTAGACCCGAGCCAATTCAGAAATAATATTTTTCTTAGTTGACTTGAACCGTTTAACACGAATCATCGCGCCAGTGTGCTAATCTGGTTTTATACTAAGTTAAAATATAATAAGACTGCCACTAATCATGTCTTCTAAAAAACTAAATTATATTTAGTTGTTATAATAACGCTGACTGACAGCAAAAACAACTTTATCACCACCAACCTTCATTATCGTCGTATGCGACGCTGGCTTTACCTTCGGCGATGTGTCAAAAATGCATTTATTATGAATTTAAACATGTGTCATGTGTATCAATGTCATATTTAAAAGTTGTGGTGGCCTTTTCTAATCCCGCCCAGTTAAAATTGGACTTTTCCGGCCAAAAAATCGCATAGCAAAAGAGGGACCCGTCAAACCATGGAAACAGGACACAATGGAAATTACACTGTCTTGCGGCCACTTGTGGGTAGTTAGAACTTGACAAATTAACCACATTGTTTTTTTGTCACCAGGTGGCGTGGCTTCGCGTGGACACGCAAACGATCCTCACGATCGCCAGCCACGTTATCACGAAGAACCACCGCATCAGCGTCAGCCACGGCGATGGAGCCTGGACCCTCGGACTCAAGGATGTTGGCCCGCCCGACGGCGGCCGGTACATGTGCCAGGTCAACACCGAGCCCATGATGAGCCAGACTCATCAGCTCCAGGTCGTCGGTCAGCAGACGTGGTTCATCTTTATCTAGATTAGATTTAATTTTAGTTCAATTGACCAAAGTTATTTTTCAAATTTAAATTCAAATCTTTATTTGCTTAATAAGTTATGTACACGAGAGTGTACATATGCAACAGTACTTAAAAATTTGTTACACAAAAGACATCGTAAATGTAGAGAGCAGCTTATTGTCTAGCTAGACATAATTTTGAGAACAAGGAAGTTTTTATTCCTGTTAAATGGAAAATGTTGTTCTAAGGGAGATGCATATGTCCAGTAGTAGACTTCTAAAAGCTGATGATGATGATGATGATGCATTAAACCATAAATTCTCTCAACAGTTACACCAATATTAGACACAAACTAAGCATCGCTTGTAAATGGCGACAAGATAACGGATTGAGTAACACAGTACGTTATGTTATCAAGTCCATGGTTTGGGTACAAATGCTTGTGATCATCACACGTCAAACTCTTGCCTTTTACTTGATTCAAATTAACGACCGCCTAGTTCTTTAGTATGGAGATCAAACCACTTAAACAATATATAAGAAATTATTGCTTCTCTATTTCTAGATAAGCCTATACTTTTATGAGTCTTGTATATTTTATGTAATTCATAATAGGAGAATTTTTTGCATTTTAAAACAAATTGTGCCTTTCAAAGTTTTTCATTACTTAAACGACAGCCTTGAATGTTAATTGGTTTGATTAAAAGGTTCTAACTCAATAGGTTGATATACAGAATTTCTTAGCATAAATAGTGAATCAAATTGGTAAACTAACTATCTTCACTTATGTGTGTATCACAAGCCTCCATGTTACTAAAAAGCATTTTGTCTTAAACAAGCTGATTCATCGTAACGTGTAGCTCTTACACCAAACCTCAACACGGTGACTAAGCATTAACGCTGAAACTAATGACACCGTTATATTGCGCAAGTTATTTCTCACCGCGTCACGTTCCACTGCAACGTCTCAGACAGTTACAAACCGGAAGATTTAAACCATTTTGGAATTGTAAACTTTGACGTGGGTGCTTAAGGTAGTGTGCTTATCTTCTTTTGTTTCTAGTATCGGCACTAGAGTAGAGTCTATCATTATGTAATCGGTGATTCAGATAGAGTAAGACTAGGAATCAATATTAATTGTTCAAAAGTTATGTCGTTTAAAAAGGCATTTAAGAGCCCTTTACTCAGTTTTGAATATACCTCACGGACATTTTTTATGAAGCAAGAAGTTAGATTATCTGATACGTCTACATCTACCTCATCTATATTTTGAATGTTATTGCATATAAATTCAAGAAATATGCATATTAACGTCATGCCATCGTCATCATCATAATTTTAGATTGGCCAGTCTGAAGCGGCCTGCATTCAGCGGCTTCCTGCAACCTACCAGGTCGTCTGTCGACCTTGTGGGTTCTTCATGTACCACATAGAAATATAGAAATCAGATTATGGCCGAACCAAATAAATGATTCCCCAGGTGTAAGAAGAATTTTAACTTACACACTTCGTGATAATATCTCACATATTATTTCTATTTGAATTCCTAAACTCAATATACTTATTCAACTTCAAAATTATTATAAATGTAAATTAAATATCCTAACAGCATCCCTCTCTCTCTTTTACATATTGCTGTTCTAGATCAGGGTGCTTACCATAGTGTTTTAAAGCAGTATTATTTTAACCTTGACTTAGACGTAAAAACGTAACGTCCAGCATTCATGGCAGAGATGAAGTTATATTTAACTAGAAAGTTTTGTTTTGAATACCCACATCTATTTACACATTCTCTAGAGAAAATCAACAAGACTTCTATTGCCTACAGTTCCGCCAGACATTGATGATGAAGTCAGTAGCAGCGAGGTCCTTATCAAAGAGGGAGAGAACACAGCATTGAGGTGTGTGGCTTCAGGCACTCCTCCTCCCACGGTCGCATGGAGGAGAGAAGATTCCAGACACTTCAAGATTGACAACCAGACGTTAGGTAAGAAGAATTTTACTCTAAGCATTATATTGTCTTATTAAGTAAAAAGTCTCAAAATCATTATTCAGCTTCACCAGATTGTTGATCCTTTGATCGTCTAATGAATATCAAAAAATGACATATATTTGAGTTTTCTATATCACTTGATCATTATCTGAACCATATTAGATATTTTTTCAAGTAGCGAGTATTGTACTTTACTTTACTACATCTTTACGCTTTTATCTATAAATGGTATGTTTTATTGCAATCTATAAATCAAATTATTTACTAAAACTAAAATTCGTAACTTTTCTATTACAATATCTTGTACGAGTATTGTCGCATAAATAAACATTCACAGAAAAAATATCACTGAGTTATTTTAACAAAGTGAAGTGAACAAGTTACTTAATTGAACGAACAACCAAATGTAATTACAAAACTAACTAATTCCCTATGTATCAATTCACAGCATAGTTTTATTTAGAGCTCAGTTTCCGTAAATGTTATAAAGCGGTAGGCAAAAACTGACATAGTGCTCCGCGGAGCGCGAGAACGGTGCAACAACAAACTGCAGCCGAACAAAGGAGAAACTTTCGTTCCTGTGGCTACAAATTGAATGTAAGCTCACTTATTTATAGCGCTCACTCAACAATGTTTTTTCTGGCCGAACACTGAGCCGAATCTGTTGGCGACTATTTCAAATAAACCTGGGAAAGGAATCACATAAATCCAGCAGGGCTATAAAACGAACCATGTTAAAGTTTGTTTAAGTCAAATATTTTGTTATTATTCCTAAATATATTGTAGCGACTCTTGGTATAATTTGTCATTGCGTCAAAATTAACAACGTTATGTTAATCGACAAAGCGATCTCGACTATTTATTGTAAAAATATACCATTTTTTCACGCATACAATAACACGACATTATTGATTATTTCCAATACCATAAAAAAATTGTAGTTAGCTTTTAATGTAATTTATAAGTATAAAACTTATAAATTAAACTTAATTCACTTTTCAGTTTTAGCCTATATGCTAAGATGCTCTCACTGATTGTGACGGATAACCTTGAGGATATTTAATACTTAAAACAACGCTTTTTTAAAATCTTTAATCTATTTAAAACTTGAGAAAATGCAAGTTGAAGCCGAACCTTGTCCCAGCACTAGAGTCTTATTTGCATTGCTTAATAGAACTTACTCGGCGATTGCAACGCTAAGCGTTCGAGACAAACAAATTATTAGCTGCTAGATTTTATGGCACCACAATATAACATAGTACAGAAGGGACTAGTGACGGAGAGAACCGAGAAGTCTAATTTAACCAATACAGGGTCATCTTGTGCGACATTGAGTTTCAGACATCTTCAAATCCCATGGTTTTACACAAATAAAGATTCTGATTCTGATTTTGACATTGCGACAGAGGTGGTGGATGTTATTTGTTTTTTATGTTTAATCGTTCGATATCAAATAGTCAACCAATGAACTATGTAACACAATATGATTTGGAATTAGTGTCAAGTGACTTATCGGTTGTCAATACGTTATCGAAGGATTCTGAATTAAGGGGCTTACCCCTGATTCAGAACCCTTTGACTAAATTACGAATCAGAATCAGAAACTTTATTTGCGTAAAACACGGTATACAAGGATGATACAGTTCAGATGACACTAATCTTAAATCGTATAGTTCTGAATCGGGGGGCAGGTCCGATCTAAATACATAATTATCCACATGCGTCTTTGATGACTGTTATTGAATTGGCATTCTATTAATACTTAATTCAATCGAACGGCGTCTTTGCGTTTGTAAGGATATGTTTATGACTATAGACCGGCTGTGCGCAATATGAGATGATCAGACGACTAGGTACACGCCCAATGGACAGATTATCTGTCCCTTCAGGATGAAATTTACCTGGATTGGTTTTGACATATTTATTGTAATACACACCTTTGTCAGATGTTGCTCATCTTTTTAGATGGACTCTAAAAAGATGGATTCGGACTTGAAACTAAGAAAATATTAAAAGCAGGCATCATGAATCCGTCATTTAGAGAGTTCAATCTCTAAATAGCTTTAATGTAATCTTTGTTCAGCAGCGGATGTCTAAGTGAAGAGTGCCCCTTCTGTATCTTTACTATTAATGTATCAAGACAAACAAATAATTAGAAGCTAAGTTTTATAGTTTTATCTGCAACGTACAGGCGGGGTTTATTTGGCCAATTTAAAACAAGTTAATGCAAGTTTCTCGGTAAGTAAGGATTGTGCTCGGTAATGCGGGGCGTATAAATTGAATGTTTTGCATCAGCATTGTTTTGTTTTTGTTGCTTATTTATTTTATTTAAGTACTTTTTAATATACCTGTTTTGCATGTAAGCGAGTAAACACATCTTTTGGGTGGCAGGGCATAGTGGGGAGTAAAATATGCACTTATTTATAGACCAATGTCTAAACGAGTCTGAACGTGAAGACGCCCCTATCAAAAATTCATTATCTGATACCTACCTCGTAACACAAGGGTGTTAATTTCATGCTTCTAAACCTTGACAATTAATTAGTGTGTTGTCTGGCATTTTTTAATATGGACCTATCCTGCTCTTTAAGCAGAGCAGTGTTTATGCCAATGTCGAGTATATTCTTGACATAGTTCACAATAAATAACGGGTGTTTAGTTTTTATTACTTTTCTTGGATTTAGTGAAGGCTACTCTTCCTGGTTTTCTCTACGCTATCGGCTCTAAAGCAAGTTATCTTGAGACAAGTCACTTGACACTCGATGCGGCGTTGAATACAATGATATTTCAATAATGAGCTAGTTTTCTAAAAAAATCTAATAAGTCCGTCAGTTGGATTAACAGAAAATATTGGACACGTATTTTTTCTTTTCTCATTTAAGCAAAAAATGATGAAGATATAGCCCGTTATAGTTCCGCGTAACGTCACGCCTTGCGACACTTTTTAGCAAGGCGTGATGTCAAGTGCTCACTGCAAACTGCATTCAAATAGATCGACCATGTTTTTCGTTCGACTACCCCCCACCGAATCTTTATTTATATATTCATTTGATGATAGTTAATACCACAGTCAATTGTAAAAATTGTCGTCGTTGTTTTATTAAATAATTTAGGTGTAATTGTAATGGTGTATGTCTTAACAATGCATGATCAGCTGCTCATATACAATGTTATAGAATCAATACCGACTAAAAATTAATTGTGGTTACTACACAAAAGTATAATTACCTTGACGATAATGTAATGAAGGTTTTTTTTGTGAGTTTCCACTTTCTTTATAAACATTTTCAAACAACGTATCTCATTACAGTCATTATAATATACATGCTAATAAATGTTTGCTCGGAAGAGAAAATTTATGTGCATGCAACTAAAAGCGTTGACAACTAGAGTTGACGGTAGTTCACAACTTTTGCCGCCGACAGCTCTGTTTGTTTTGTTACTTACATGGATATGCTGTTTTAAATAAATAAATATGTTTTAAGAACTGACTACTAGAATAAAAGTTGTATTGCAAAAATGATTCTGTAGTGTCACGTGTTTGTGTGTCTATGGATACAAAACTGTCTTTTGGAGTGACGTGCTATGCAGGTAGCGGGATAAGGGCAATATGAACACCTATTGCATTTTCGCTGTTCGAAATATTTAGTTCATAAAACATATTAATTACCGGCGCAGAGTCTAGACATCAACAGATACCATGTTTTTTGATTATTTCAACTTTTTATCGAATGAAAGTGTGTGAGGTTTTCCATCCTGCGTCAAGCAAACGCCAAATGTGCTTAACTCAAATTGTACTGACAGCTGAAGCTGAACGGCTTAAAAAGGTTTTTGTATGGTGTTATGCGCTTTCTAAATAAATGATTTTGATAATGATTTTTGCATTCTTTACGATTCAATTTGTTAAGAACGGTGGTTTTAAATGACAGTTTTTGTAATGAATAGGTATTGATGATACAGATAGAAATTGTTTTAATATTAGTTAAGGATATCAGTTATTACAAACTGCAAATGGTATGAACTACAATGCAAAACTAACTGCAAATGGGACAAGCTAAACATAACCCCAAAATTCCAATGTTCTATAAAAATACTTTCTTCCAAAATTATCTTTCCCAATCGACCGTACCGTAACCGTTATCAATTAATTTGATCAATTAACCGTTCGATTAAGTGATATTGGCTACTTGCGTTGAATTACTTTCCTCAAATGAGCCGAGCAATTGTTCCTGTGGGACGATGGGAGTATTGTAACCAAACGAAAAGTTATTGCGAGATTCCCAGTTGGTTTCTTGAGAGTCTTTATTGTTATTTTTGGCCTTTATCCATCTTGACTGCTCAGTGCTCACTTATAGATGAATAAATAATGTTACTTTTAAAACAATACCTTATAAAATTGGTGCTTAAACTCAATACCTTTTTTTATAATTCTTTTATTTTTCCTTTATACCAAAATTATAGTATCGAGGTTTGTCGTCTAATATTTGCAGACATTTGAATAAATAATAGAGGTGCGAAGTATGTGAGTCATCTATAATTTAAGCATAATCTATTTAAATAAAATATACTCTATATTATATACATAAAACAAAGTCGGGTTAGTTACACTATTTATAAGTCAAGAACGGCTGGATCGATTTTTATAATTTTTGTTTCGAAGAATTATCAGATATAGCCCCAAATAGCAGAATACCTACAGACTACCTATAAAAAACACGAAAATTTCACAAAAAAAATTTATGGCAGTACGAAGTTCGCCGGGACAGCTAGTAATAATATAATATTGGACAACATCACATACATTGCTCTGTTCCTAAGGTAAGTAGTTTAAGTTCTTGTGTTATAGAAATCAGAAACAACGACGGTACCACAAAACCAAGACTTAACCTATCATAGAAAAGTTTGTTTTCTCATTGACCCGACCTACCGAACCTCGGATCTTAGGGATGGCGACGCCAAGTACGGTGTACTCGCCTTTCGGCTGCGGACGTCATCATACCCAAAATATAAACACCCAATTGACTATAGTATAATTGGTCCTATTATACTATAGTCAAGTATAGTATACTAAGTAAAGCATTTTTTAGGGTTCCGTAGCCAAACGGCAAAAAACGGAACCCTTATGGATTCGTCATGTCTGTCTGTCTGTCCGTATGTCACAGCCACTTTTTTCCGAAACTATAAGAACTATAGGTACTGTTGAAACTTGGTAAGTAGATGTATTCTGTAAACCGCATTAAGATTTTCACACAAAAATAGAAAAAAAAACAAAAATTTTTGGAGGTTCCCCATACTTAGAACTGAAACTCAAAAAATGTTTTTTGATCAAACCCATACGTGTGGGGTATCTTCAAAAATGGTATTGAGATTTCTAATATCTTTTTTCTAAACTGAATAGTAGTAAAACGTGTGTCCCCTCCACCTCCCCCCTCTATAACTTCTAAAATAAGACAATGATAAAACTAAAAAAAATATGACGTACATTACCATTCAAACTTCCACCGAAAATTGGTTTGAACGAGATCTAGTAAGAAGTTTTTTTTTAATACGTCATAAATTGTAAACCGCAATTACTCTATTAAAACATCGATAAAAGTTACAACGAACTACAAGAATTTTTATATTATGTTACTTGCTGCTCCGGAACCCTTCATGGGCGAGTCCGACTCGCACTTGGCCGCTTTTTTTAAAACAAGAAATCTTCTTAAGGAAGTATTTTTGGAAAATCGAAAGTCCCAAAAGTAAACGATTTTGGTTACCATAGCATGAATCAAGAGTCAATAGGCTTATCCGGGCTTAAAGTAACTCAATACCCCTCGTTAGGGAACCCCATGAAGACATAAGGAAGTATTTATCGGTTGATATCTATGTTTTCGTCGTCGTTATCACGGTGGTTAACCTTAAAACCTACCCAGAATGAAATAATCTTTACATGCTGCTTAATGTTTTGATTTTGAAATACATTTAAATAAATAAATAAATATTGGACAACATCACATACATTACTCTGATTCTGTGGTAAGTAGCAAAGCACTTGTGTTACAGAAATCAGAAACAACGACGGTACCACAACACCCAGAACCGAGACAATATCGAACCCGGAACCTCAGATATAGCGACACCAAGTCCGGTATGCTTGCCTCTCGGCTACGGAGGTCGTCAAATTTTTTATAACGTGTTTATACCGAACATAATACAGATTACCACACATTGTGATGGGTCATGGAAAGTTAGTTAGTTAGTAAAAAATTAAAAATACGACGTCTGACTAACTTCAGCTCAGAAGCATTCGGGCGTATGTTGCATAATGACTGTTTACAACTTACGCCGGTATGCTTCTGAGGTGAACAAATGAAGAATGAAGAAATGAATATTGTATTTTTTTTTTCATTATTATAACCGTTTTTTTAGGATTTAGAAGAAATGCATTTATGAAAAATTTACTTGTTTATCTCAGTACCCTGTGGTTTATGGTGTCAATAATCAACAATGTTGATCGAATCTTTTTGAAAAATTATATTAAAATAAATTGAAAAGAAAACTATGTGACGACTGTCTGGTGTAATAGTTTGCACTCTGCGAAGCCAGGCTGTCGCTGGATCAAATCCTGCACAGAACTAAAAATAGTCATAATAATGTTTAAGTGCTTGTATGTTTATCCGTTATCTTCTTTCTGGTCGTTCCCTCAATGCTAAGGATCGTGACTGTATGTCAATCTTCTCCACTCGGTCCGGTTCTGCGCCATTTGTACCGCTCCCCGTATCTGGCCTCCAGTCACCTCCTTGAGTTGGTCCACCCATCTAGCTGGCGCTCTACCTCTCGCGCGCTTCCCCTCCATTTGTCCGAGAATGATCCGTTATCTAGTCGCTATAAAACAAGCTTTGCAGTACTAGCCAATAATTTTCCTGTCTTTGCCTTGCCTTTAGAGACCTTTTTTCAATGCTCTGCTGAAATCTGACACCCAGTTTTTATATTGGATTTATTTCAGACGTAATTAGTATACGTAACATGTTTAATCTGTTTGCAGAAACAAGTTTCTAATGAAGTAATTAATCCTAGACAATAACAATATTCTCAGAATTCTGGCACAAATAGATGTAAACATTGGAATTATTACTTTGAATTTATTTTTGAATTATTTAGGATTTTAACATGTCATCATAATAAAAGCATCTGCTTATTTAATATATGTGCTCTTAATTTATATGGAAAGTACAACACATAACGATACACTTTTGGTTATATGTGTTTTTAAGGAACTTAATTACTTTTTTTAACATAGCCGAAGTTATCCTAGTTTTTACTCAGCCAGCCTGCCTAGCATGAGCACTAAAACACGATACGATATGATATGATATAGCCAAATATCGACACCAACTGTAAAAATATGATATATATAGCCGCCATGTTGAATCGCCGTCACATATTAAGATCGCAGTTTCGATAAAAATTCAAAATGGTGGCTATATCTATCATATTTTTAAAGTTGGTGTCGATATATCGCTATATCATATCATATCATATTATCATATCGTGTTTTGGTAGACATGCTAGGGGAGCTGAGTTACCCGACTGCTTGGTTAAATCCTATCTCAAATCCTAACAACAATAAATAATCTATTGAGTGTAATTTTGTGTCAAAAAATGTTAGATGACAATTATGACCACCTCCCAGCATGCGACCTACCAACATGCTAGCCCAGTTCCATTGTAGCCTAGCGAAACTATGATTCACGGAAAATAAAGAACTGAGCGGGTCAAAAATACAACCATTTGATACCGAGCCAGAATCATAGATGTCACCAAGAAAACCCCCGAGCTGAATAACGTACGAATAGTTTAAACTTAGTAAAACAAAAATTATACTTCTTCTCCTTGCGCCATTTTGTTAAATTTATTATAACTTCAAAATTAAAATGATGTATTTTTTATTTGTCAATGCCACTTATAATCAAAAATTGTGTAAAAGTGTTCTATGTATATACACTTCTGTTATCTTTTGACAATAAAAATTTAGGAAGGAATAAAACAAATAACGATATTATTACGTTTTGGTTGTTAGTTAAAAGCTGATTCTAGTGCCTGATAAGCAAGTAGGTATTTACTAGAGTTTGCAATCAGGTTTCCCATAATTCGCAAAATTTCATTTTTCTGAAAAATTCAAGAAGTTTGGTCAATATAGTGAGGACCAGGAGTCGATCGGCTCATCCGGCTTATAGCAACGCAATACCCGTCATTAGGGTTCCTCGCAAAAACGGAACAAAGAAATCCCATCGCGGGACCGTATTGGAAACGAGATCCACTCGTTAGCCATCATTAGAGGTTTTATGCGTTCGGTTCGATTGCAATTTTGATTTTTATTGTGTTCAAAGATAGGAACCGATTACGAACATGCTAGGAAAACGAGCTCAGCTATTTTTAAGGGGTATTTTTGACAGTGATTACAGCTAATTCCAAAAACACTCTATGACTATAGCTTGACAGTTTTTCTAAAACTGTAAAAGATTGTCTCGCTCGCGTTCATAGTCTTAGAGGTTGCAAATTGACCAGTGATTCTGCAGTGTTTTACTTGATAAGTGGATTCTGCATGCAATATATGTATATTGTTGACATCTTAATCTGATTGGCTTCTAAATTTGCCTCATGGGTATATTACATAATATCAACTCAAAAAATACATAACAAAAATTATGACTTACGTACATGACAACCGTATTTACCTTAGTTATAAATAAAAAGTTAAATCAGAATACCTTCGTGATTTGATTCAATGACAAGATATTGCATTATCAGTATCCTACTAACATAAAATATAAGCGGCTTTTATATGTAAAGGGGTAAATATTGCCATAAGAGCCCATAACATCCTCAAGGTTGCGACACAGTAAGGGTAATACAGAGGGCTTACTGAGAGCGTCAAGTGTGTCACGCATATAAATTATATTAATAATAAATAATCAATATCGGACAACATCGCATACATTGCTATGGTAAGTAGCCAAAGCACTTGTGTTACAGAAATAAGAAATAAAAACGGTATCACAACACTGAGACCCGAATCAATATAGAAAAGTTTTTTTTCAGTTGGTCAATGTCGAACCCGGGACTTCATAGGTAGCTACACCAAGTCCGGTATGCTCGCCTCTCAGCTACGGAAGTCTACTTGCCATGCCAAGGCAAGGGCAAGTGGAAAACATGTAAGCTGAATATGTCAAAATAATTCTAAACGTTAATGACGCGAAAAGATTTTCTGAGAAATTTATTAGGTGTACACTCAGGACCAAAACGAACACAAAGAACATAGACCATCTTCAATCCCACTGTAACAGGAGTGTGTTCTTGTTGGAAAGTAGTGTCTGAAGGGTACCGAAGCATTCTAAGAGCGAGGCTTAGGAAACTTGCGTCACTCACCGCTTGCCAAGGGAGGAGTTTTACTTATCCTGTTCTTTCATAAAAACTGTCTCAAACCAGCTCCTTCTAAAAAACTGTATCTATGTCTTTATGAGAAGCGACTTTTCTGTATCTACCTTCATTGTGGCCATGGTGATTAGCTGGAGCCATCAAGTGTCATTCAGATACCATGGAGACATCTCCCTACTATGTGTTATTCATTATATTAATAAACGGCGACGTGGATTACGGTCGTTGCCTTTACGTCTTTACTTAGAAGGCATTACATTTAATTGGGGTTTGGGTTTGTCGATAATCTAACTATTGCGTTATTAGTTTCGAAGAAATTTTGTTGTATTGGAGTAGCATAATTTATACAACGTGTAACGTTAAAAGCGCAAAAACTGATTCTGGTGCTTAAATACAACAAGTTTTTGTATAGGACCAACATCGAAATTGGAAAAAAACCTTCATCTTCATGCATTCGCGCTCTGTGTAACATCTGGTATCTAGACAGCTGCAGCTCTCAGCTGCTCATTAAACAGCTTAATTTGCTTCCACTTCCTTGCATTTACATCAGGGAAGCGTGTCTCTTTGTTGTTGTCCAGCTATTACAAAACACGCAGAGAAATCGCTGGTAGGCAATTAAGGCAGCAATACATAAAACCTAATGCACCAACCTCCCTGTCGCAAGGACATATATAAAAGAAATGCATATAATAAGAGTATTGTTTTGTATAACTTGCTACCGGAAGACCTAAAAACACTTCAAGGACCAATATTTAAGAGGAGATTGACTAACTGGCTTTTGGACAATTGTTTTTATAGTTTTAATGAATATTCTAATTTGCGACAACATACTCATATTTAACTTCATTCAAACTACCAAACATTAATTATACTAATGTAATTTAATTGACATCAATATTATGTGTAATTTTGTAATTGCATTTTTGCATGTCTGCGAGCAGACTGAACACATGCGCTACTTCCTTTTAAATGATATCTTTATTATCGCATTTAACGTTACAAGTTGTATATAGATACATTTTTTAGATCCGGGATCCCCAAATAAATATGATCTGATTTTCTCTTGGATAGGCTAAGATATAGCGATTTATCGACACCATCGGTATTTTAAAAAAAACGATATAAACGCCATGTTGAATTTTTATCGAAACAGCGACCATAACATGTGACGACATCGGCACGACGATTCAACATGGCGGCTATATCTATCATATTTTTGCAGTTGGTGTCGGTAAATCGCTATATCATAATATTATCATGTTTTGGCAGTCATACTTAAGGGATTTGATGTAGTTACTTAGGTACGCAAATCTTATTAGGCCTAAGTTCAAATGCCAGCCTAGAACTAGTGAACGGTAAACGCTGTTTAGTTGCTTGCGCGGGTAGCATTACCACGTACCGCGCGGTTATCTGAACTTAGCCTAAACTCGAAGTCTAAGGCCCGGTTTCCACCAAAGCGGAGACGAGAGGAGAGGAGCTGTGTTTTCATACAAATGACAACCCGAGCGGATACAAGCGGACTCCTCTTAACACAGCTCCTCTCCTCTCGTCTCCGCTTTGGTGGAAACCGGGCCCAACTGTATCTAACATGTTTCAAACGGATATTGAAGTTCAATTTCGGTTCATCCATTTCACTGTCTAAAATAAGAATATTCTAATGCCTTTTAAATTTGTTTTAGTATCAAAATGGACTGGCGACTGGCTAAATCTAACAGGCGCGGAGCGAGCAGCGTCAGGCGCTTATCTATGTATAGCCACAAATGGCGTGCCGCCCTCCGTAAGCAAGAGGATTCAAATCAACATTATGTGTAAGTTTAATCTCTGTCTTTCTAGCTCATATTCGCGTTAGTATTCGGAGTATGATTGACCATAATCCTAGAAGTAGCAAGTCTAGAGGTAGTTAACGTAAAAAGTAACTTTTGAAGTGATTGCTAACCTAATTTTTTTTTTTTTTTTTTAAATATAAAAACGAGGTTTGTATTACAAAAAGATAATGCCATAATAAAGCCAATTATGATGATACATAATTGTGTTGCACAAAAAAGGGCTATCGCCTATCTTATTACACAACTAAGTACAAAATTTACATTAAAATTATATAGGAACTTTTATCATTTGAATCAGAGGCCAGTTATAAATCAGAATCAAATAACCAAAATAGAGAAGGGATAGCCAACACTCAGATCTGAAGCGAATATCTGTTTTCTTAGCAAACATTTGCCCCTCGAGTTCTACCTTCAAAGAGCACTTTATGTATGGCCATAATATAAACGACGTGCAATTGTAGACCTTACTGCTTTAATTTAGAGTCTAACCGGACTCAAGATTGTATTTAACCTGGTGAACGTTCTATCTCGCTAGAGACCGCTTTTAGCTAACTAGTTACTGCCTTAGGGCATGATTACATTAAGCGCATAGTCAGCACCATAGTTGAGCGTTTAAGAAGCGAGTTAATTTCAGCGCTATTTATAGTTAAAAAAAAATCAGATTTCTGGTAGTTTTTGATAAGTTGTTTATTGCCTATTTAACATTATGTTTTAAACTGGCTGTTCAAACAAACAAACACTCGTGTCTCGACGAAAATAGTATATTTCGACGAGACACGCTTGTTTATGTGTTTCGACATGACACGCGCGCTTATGAATTTTGACATGTAACGACAGCGTATAAGTGGCAGGACTCGCGGGCCTCGGCTATTTGGCCGTGACTTAGCTGCATTGTGAAGGTGCCTTTAGCGTGGTACCCTAAGTGCTGTTTGATCAGTTAATTAGACGACACTAGCAATGTTTTTCTGTTAAATCTGTACTTACTTTTAATGGTCATTAAGTTTGCTCTGAGAATTTACTAAGTAATTTTCATATGCATTGTTTGTTCAGATTTTTAAGTGGATTTTTTTAACGAAATAAAATATATACTGTTGAGTTAATGTTGAACTAACCATACCTACTATGTAATAACAAATAAAATAAATACTAAATATTGGACAACATGACATACATTGCTCTGATCCCGTGATAAGTAGCTTAAGCACTTGTTACAGAAATCAGAAACAACGACGGTACCATAACACCTAGACCCGAGACAATACAGAAAAGTTATTTTTGTATCGGTTTAAGAGCACTTTAAAACTAAGCGACTAGGTTAAATCGGTTATATAAAACTGACTCCATCATGTAATGTGATTTAACTTTGCGACTAAGCGTCTTGGGTGGCGCGTGGCTAAGTCGCTTATTCAAAGCACCAAAATTTTAAAAAGGTTATTCGGCGCGTGGCTGATTCGCTTATTCAAAGCACCAACATTTTAAAAAGGTTATTCGGCGGGTGGCTAAGTCGCTTATTCAAAGCACCAACATTCTAAAAAGGTTATTCGGTGCGTGGCTAAATCGCTTATTCAAAGCACCAAAATTTTAATAAGGTTATTCTAAAATTAGCTTTATCGTCGATGAATTAAGAAGATAATGACTAGAGGTACTTTCTTGTGTCCAGTCGAGCCCTCAGTCTGGACAGGGCGCGTTGCCATCAGGGCGCCTGCAGGAGGCGCCGTCACTCTTCAGTGCACAGTTGAGGCGTACCCCGTCCCTCAAGCTTTTTGGACTTTAAATGGCGAACAAAGGCTAATCAATGGTGAGTACTATAATATCTCAACAATTATTTATAAGCTGCAGAGTTAAATAAAATGAATGTGATCATGAGCAAATGGGGAATATGCATGTTTTTTTATTTGGTCCTAAAATAAATAGTACTTAATTATAATTAGTAAAACTTTCAAAAAATTCGAAAAATATTGATAAATACCTGACTTACATTAAAGTCGCGTGTTAGACAATGAGATCCGATGTGTACCGTGACGTCAGATTACACGCGCGCCATACATTTTTCATAGTAAAAGTTGTTTTAGAAAGAGATAGGTATACCTTAATTTCTAATTACTATATTACGGTTATTTTTTACCTAAAATCAATTTAGTTATCACTATTAGCACTATAATTTCACGTATTTTCTTATAAATATAGTAAAAACAATTTTTTTCATCCCTATTCAAACAACAACGTCGAAACAGTCGTCACAATCTGTTTCGAGATCGAATTTTATAAAAAATCTGATTGTCCTGCAATCACTCTAAAAGGTCTCTATTTTCCTTACACCCGCATTTGTTAAGAAAGGTAATTTAACCGTTATTTAAGCAATGTCCTTTAAAAAGGGTCTTAATTTTTACGTCATTGATATAGGAGAGATTTAGATTCAAATACCTTACGCGTGCTTCGCGCTTACAACACCTATTTGTAGGTATCAAAGTTTATTTTAGTTAGTGTGGTAAAAATAAATATATATACTGTGGATACAAAATACTATGCAAAATAAAAAAAATCTTAAATAAACTATTATACAAAAAAAATATAACTATTTCATAATGAAAGATGTTGCAAAATATTAAAGAAAACATAACCAGCGCTGCTATTTGGGAAGGTGCCAAAAAGGCTGGCAGCATGCTTCTGGATAGCGATGCTTAAACTATCTATATTTTTAGGCACAAAACACAAGCTGAGCATAACGAGTCGAGGATACAGACACACTCTGAACCTACTAGTAGTCGATATGAGCCGCGAAGACGCGGGTGCATATCGCTGCCACGCTGAAAACACGCTTGGACGTGCACACGCAGAGCTGTTTTTGCACAGTAAGTACTATTTTTAGGCTGTTTTTCCACCAGAGATGTATAACTGATCAGTACGATGATGCGTAGCGAAGCTGTGAAACAGTGTGACTTTTAACACTAGAGATGGGCAAAGAAACATAATCATTATCATCATTTCAGCAATAGGACGTCCACTGGTGAACATAGGTCTCCCCCAGTGATTTCCAGATTGGCCGGTTGTAAGCGGCCTGCATTCAGCGACTTCCTGTAACTTTTACAAGGTTGTCTGTCCACCTTGTGGGTGGTCGTCCTTAGCTGCGCTTGCTAGTACGTGGCCTCCAGTCCAAAACAATTCTGCACGATCGGCCCGTACGTCGTACGTGCTATGAACCTACTCCACACACTGCCACTTCAACTATCTTCCTTCATCGCAAATAGTTAAACATTTTTTTTGTCAGATTTATGTCTATTTCATGTACACTACGCGTCTACCTCTAACATTCTCGGATCTTGCGGAGCTATCTGTTCTTTCTGCGACCAACATGCCTCTTCCCGGCTAAATACGTCTTTAATCTAAATTATAATAGGACCTATATTGACAATGCACGTACTTGACGCGTAAGTAGTATGTTTTCATTATATTTTCATTTTAGATTCACCTGAGTCTCCCTTTCCATTATTTCTAAAGATTTGACCACCACCTGGTCTAGGTGGTTAGCACTTTGGATTACAAATCAAATCCAATCATTTATTTTTGAAAATGTGGGTAACAATAAGGTGACAAACATGGAGTGATACTCAAACACATTTTACTATCACTGGCTTACAAATTTTTGATATAAAATTGTCATTAATTAAACAATGTACTCTAGTAAAGTATCAAAAGCATAAAAATAAAATGTCCAAATACAAATCAAATCATTTTCAAACAATAAACACAATAAAATGACATTTTACCTGCGATTCACATTTGTTTATCAAGTACTCAGAGACTGAGTTATTATAATACACAAAGCCAGCTGTCGCGGGTTTAAATTCCGTAAGGGGCTTGTGTGATGAACATGAACGTTTATACTTGAGTCATGGATGCTATAGTATGTTCGTCCGTCAGATCTATAAAATCACCATAGTACAAGCTCTGGTTATTTAATTGGTAGGATTGTAGGAATAATTTATTATTATTTTTACTTTTTAATATTCTTTGAAAATCTTTTCCAGCGTGTGCTACGAACGAGCAAACAAACAAAAATACATTATTTTATTACTGAAATTGCTTTTAAAGTGCGACGATAAAACCGAATGAACGAGTCCGTATTATTATAACAAGATTTCTCGGAATCCTGCTATCAACTTAAATATTTATTACGAGCAAGTGTAGTTGAACTTAAACTTAGCCTTTAATTCAGTTTGTTTTCTCTCATTAAAATCTTATCGCTTCGCCGTGTAGTTTTAAAGTAATTTTGCGCGGAATAGGTTTTCTAAAGTGTTTTTTTATTATTTTAATTTTGGGAGTAATTTAGAACGTCTGAAAAACTATTTTGAGTTGAGAATTTTACTACTACTAAGAACTTTCTCTTAAGCTTTCTAAAATTGTGGCAACGATACTGCGCTCTGAGGTTGTTGGCCTCTGCAGAATAACACTAATTTGCAAGGTGGACCTTAGTCTATAGTTCATCACCTTGATTTCTTTCGCGACCGAAGCGACAAATGACGCGCTCGAGTTGCAAAAGTTTTATTAAATAATACTCATCGTCGTAATTTCAGCCTAAGACCACTCCTAAACATAGGGATCCCCAGTGACTTTCAGATTGACCGGTTGGAAAAAATAATACTTAATAGTACTTAATAATACTCGATTGCCCAGTGTATATACGCCCTCGATTAGTTGAGGTATGTTTGATGCCATTGACATGCATCATTAGAAGTAGGAGCAACAATAGTGTTTGAACAAAAATCATTAGTTTTAGAATTGTTTAATTATTGGAATATAATATTTGCATCTTGCTAATATAATATGTTTGCGTCTCAAATATCCATTGTTTGATCAAACACATTATAATATTGGTTAGCTATTAATGTATTAAATAAATTAAACCGATATAATATATTTTGAGAGCTATATTACGGTCCAGTACAACAAGTCAAGTCAATTTTGTTTATTTTTCCTAACGTATCATAAAAGTGGTAATTGTTTTTACCTAACCTTGTATATTCTTTGGCAGTGCTAACAACAACTACAACGACCACGACAACGACAACAACGACCTCAACAACGACAACCACAACAACGACAGCAGCACCGACAACGACATCGTTGCCATGTAAATTATTTGATTTTTTTTCATAGTCGGATTCCCAGTCTTGTTTCTGCAAATTGGATACAAAGTAATAATAAAATAACTAATCATGAATTGTAATTTTTACAACTTCAGTAGTTGCAATGGTCAAACTGCCGCCTCATATTATATAAAATATTATTCATAAAAAATTTAGTATTTCTATGTACTAGATTCGATTCTTAAAAAATTGTCTCAAACTTTTCTTTAGGCACGTGCGCCCTCTTCTTTCTTCCTCTAAACCCCCCATTCAAATAATACTACGAATATGACCCACACCGAATTTTCTCAAATTCAGGTTAGGTCACAGTATGCAAAAGCTTTTAATAATTAATTATTATGCAAAAAAAAAATATTTTAAAGAAAACTTATTGTTTCTAGACGATAGTGACAGACACTTGGAGCAACTCCACCGAGGGGTCCTTCAAGATCCAGACTTGGACAAACCGTATATTGTGCTGAGTCAACACCAAATGCAGAATCTAGGTAAGTGTAAACAAAAGCATAATGTATAACCTCAAAGAGGCTATCCTCATCAGGCAGACAGAACAAAAGATCACGTGGCTAAAGATCAACACCGTGGTTGGATCTTCCAGGGTCAGAAAAGAAGTCCCCTGGAAATGGCGTTCCAATGCTCAGACGGGCACAGAATCGTGATGATTTAAGAAGGCTCAACATGGAGGCTACTAAATAAATATTGTGATAGATATCACGCATACTTGAAATTAATATTATTATTGAATTTAATTTGATTTTATATTTACATTAAAAAATATATTAATAAGCTTTTTTTGGTTGGTTTATTTTTTGGATTTTTTTTGACGTATAAATGAGCATTATTAATTAAACCAGCTCTCTCCCCCCCAGAAATGGTGACAACGATGTGACCCGACGCTGGGCGCGGTCACTGGAGCGAAGGTTGGCCGCCCCTGCACAGTGGGTCCTCCCCCTATCTATACTCCTGGTATTTTCAGTGCTGGTGGACGATTGTAGTGGTCTTCCGAGCGTGACGCGAGTGATACAGACACTTAGAATGAAAACAAGGTTGTTATGTGGTGTAGTGTAAGGTTTACGTGTATCACGATGCTATCTATGTTGGTGTGTGCAGTTGTATATAAATTACGTCAAACTATCAGAAGTTCCGTGTACCATGTAATGATAACCTCACCCAATTACGAAACTAAATGTTTTTTTATTGGGTACACATAGACTTGCAATTCTTATGTTTGCTTTACTTGAAATATACTGAAATCCGACTATTTATAATTATAATTTTACGGTTTATCATTCGTGAGCGAACAAGTATTATCAAGAATAATATTTAACTTTAAAAAAAATCTACTGTTACTGGCGAAATGTGCTGATGTGGTGGTAATTTAAAAAAAAAGAAAATTAGTTTTAAGTGAAAATATTATCCTTGATATAATAATCTAGCATTATTGTAAACATGTTAAACAAGGATATTGTAAGTCACATAATCACATTTGACCTTCTCTACGTTGACAAACAAATTGAATGGCACCCTACTAATTTTTATATCTAGAATCATGACTTAAAACTGTTTAAAAATCTTGCTAAACATGATTTCCTATGAAATGAATGATTTTGTGTTCAGTTTTATGTACAGAGAAGAGATGTCTTACTAGCTTGAATAAAGTGGACTTCTTGTGGAATTATTGAAATGCTGGCTAATCCTGGAGTACAAATAAAAACAAAACCCTTTTTTTTTCACTGTTTAAATATATAAAAAAACATTTGCCAATACAAATTGTAATATGTACCCATTTTTTATTTATATTGTTCTTAGTTCCACAAATTAATAATGTTCTACTTAACTGTCAGAGTTAAGTAATTTTTTTATTTATAACCATGCATGTACAAAGTAAATAATAATAGTTATTGATATTCAATCACACCAATATAGACTAATGTTTTTTAGAACAGCTTTGATATTTTAATTACAAATTTCACGTAATTAATTTATAGTGCAACGTTTATTTTTTATTTGTAACAACGACTGCTACAAAATACAATTTTGTATCGTTTATTGTATATACATTAGATGTATTTAATATTCTAGTTTATCGTAAGATATCTGCTGTAAATAATTTTGCACGGAGCTAGCCATATCAAATTATAGGACACTGGCAATGTGTGTAAAATATAAGCAAAATAATTAATTGTTAGAGATGTAAAGTTACCCTTTCACCCTGGATGTGTGAATCGTCCCTTTGACTGACTGATTGATGTTGGCGTGTGAATAAAATACGATTTTCTTTTGTTTTTAGCACACACTTGAGTTATTAAAGTGATCCAAAGTTGAACGTAATACTTTAAGGACTTAGTAATATTCTAAATTCTCTCTTCTCAAATCTATAGGTCTTAAACTCAGTTGTTAATCACCACGGTCAAATTATTTTATCCCAGACAATATTAATTGTTATATGTAAATGAAACCAAAATCATAATTGTATTAACTGTTCTGTTGTGAAAAATAAACATTTGAAATTGTATGTTTGCTTTTTATTCGTCACAATTAAAACTATTGAGACATTATAAATAAAGATGAAATGTAACATAATTAATGAAAATGATACGGCAGTTTCTTGAAGTAAATTATAATTATCAAGACAATGAATTAATCAAAGGAGAAGCGAGCATACCGGACTTGGTGTCGCTATCTCTGATGTCCCGGGTTCGATTCCCGGTTGGTCAATGTAGGAAAATAACTTTTCTATATTGTCTCGGGTCTGGGTGTTGTTGTACCGTCATTGTTTCTGAGTTCTGTAACACAAGTGCTTTGGCTACTTACCATAGGATCAGAGCAATGTGATGTTATAATATTCCCATAAGTGATCAAACCCTGGATCCTTTGGATTATAAGTGAATCACCATGCCACATCGGGTTGTCGACAAGTCTCTTCTCTTCTTCTTCAACCTGTCTCCACCCAATGCTGAGTGTAAGTATCCTCCATAGCACGCGATTCCAAACGATCTTGGGTCCTCTGCATACATCTCTTACTCGCCACTCTCACCAGGTCATCGGTCCTCCTAGCTCGACAAGTACGAGTACCAAACTAAAATATTGATATCTCCTGTATTAGGTAAGATTTAAGTCACACTTTTGACAAAGATATTGTGTTGCCTCGGCTCGTCTGTTTATTTAATTAGAATTATTTTGTAATTCTATCTACCGTGTCAATACTAGTCGTTTAGATAGTATTTAGGCCCTCTTTAGGCACATAAACGGGTCTGCTGTGAGACTTAAGGAGAGCTCAAATTGTGTCCTGAAGGTATTTCAAGGTAAGCTTGACTGGGACATTCAGAGACATTGGACTCGAATGAACGTGGGTCGGACATTCAAGTTCCTAAACTGAATTTGATTGCTCTCATCCGGGCACATTTTAGGATAATTTTGTTTTAATACTCTTATTTTATTATTATTACTTACAATATAAGTGGATTACTAACAAATATGTATGGATTATTATTATCTATATATATATATATATAAATGAATTGCTGTTTGTTTGTCTCGCTAAAACTCGAGAATGGCTGGATCGATTTGGCTTATTTTAATCTTAAAATGTTTGTTGGAAGCTCATGAAAGGTTTAAAAGGTCAGAAAATATAAAAAAAATTCAAGGAAAGTAGTAAAACAACCATTTTATGTTCCTATACAAACTGTTCGTACCTGTCAAACGAATTGGCGGAACGAAGTTCGCTGGGTCAGCTAGTCTGACATAAACATTTTTATATTTTTATAAAGACGTTAAAAAATAAAGCTTTGCCGTACCACGTGCTTACTTTACATTATGATATTGGCATGGCATCTAGCATATAAGGTGCATATATGCCAATATATGCCAATATATGCCAATATATGCCAATATTGAAAGGTGAAAGTTTAAAAAAAAAAGAAATGTAATTCGCCATGTTGTTTTTATTATGATATCACATCACATATCACGTCACTTGAAGGACCGTAAGAACTCTTACGATACCACAAACATTAAAATCGGTTAAGGGGTTTAGTCTTTACGGTCGAATAAATAAACTCTGAATAAGACTCATACATACATGAACCACAAAAACGTTACACTTCTTTTTGGGCAGTCGTATAAAAACAATGGAAGAACAATAAAAAAAAAACAATATACAAACGCTATTAAATAGTAAAATTATAAACACAGTAAATAGGTACCTAAGTGCCCTTATCAAATGCACGAACAGAATCTTTACACCTGTCATTACGTCGTGGTCCTATAGCCGAGTCAGGTTTTCTGTAAACCTCTAAAACAAAAACATAACCATAAAAACATTTTTTTAAATAATTTACTTATTTTTTAATTTACTGCTAAAATCGGAGACTCACAAAATTGGCCACTTGAGTTTTACTAAAATATCGTCATCATATTTTACCCAACAGAAACCCCGTAAAATACTTACACCTATAACATCACCATCGCTATGGCGTTAACTCTAAAACTTTGAGACTATTAACCCTCCTGGAATACTTCGCAAAATTAATAGCGACCATCATAAATTAGTCGATACAGGTACTAGCGTATTAAGGGTCTAAAGTGTCCAAGCGCGACATAAACGCGAATGGCACCTTTTTGGACCCTTTTTAGGGTCGTTCCTCACGTGCGGGGAGGACATTAAATCTTTGACGGCGGCAATGGAGGGTTAAGGGGTTTTAACTCCATCTTGTTACCGCGGAAATGTTTAGATTTTGTAGCTACGTTTTGTATGACTTGAAATTATTGAATAGAGTAAAAGGCAGTTCATTTGCAATAAAAGTAATGAGGAGATGATTAAGTTAGAGAAAACTTTTGCTATAAGATTAATATGGAAGTGGTGAGAAAAAACTAGGCGTTTTACACTTATCTCAATGATTCCTCGGTACAGCGTTTTTGATGTTAGAATTATCTGAATTCTTACACTTGCGAAGAATTTGTTGTTGCTTCCAACCGGCCAATCTGGAAGTCAATGGAGAGGCCGATGTTCAGCAGTAGACGTCCTATGGCTGAATGATGATGATGATAATAAAACATAGCCTATTATGCATCAATAATGAAATTTAAAACGTACATTTTAATTCAGTTATTAATTTTTTAGTTATGGTGTTCTTAATAGTGTTGCTTTTAACACGCTTTTAGTAAGTTTACTTCACAATCTGCCCACATCAGTCCACTGCTGGACAAGCCAGTGAACCCGATCCTCGGCTATTCTTTTCCATCCGCTGCCAGCAGCTTTACTTGTAACCAACTAATCACAGGTCGTAATAAGTAATACTTACTGTGTAATAAAATGTTGAACTTCGTTTTTAACCTACTTTTAACCGACTTCAAAAAAGGAGGAGGTTCTCAATTCGTCGGAATCTTTTTGTAAAAAAATTTTTTATGTATGTTCAGCGATCATTCGTTACTACGTTGACCGATTTCGATAATTATTTCGTTGTTTGAAAGGTAATACTTTCAGAATTTCCCATATACATTTGGTTAAATTCTGATGATGGGATCTATAAGAAAATCATCAAACATTGCATGAATTCCGTACCACGCCAACTGATTTTAGTATCTATCTTACCTAATATCTGTGCTAAATGTGGAACGATTTTGATTATTCTTGTTTTAATGAATAGCATATACTTCAAAGATACTATATTACAACATTTTCGGAAAAAATATGACCCATAAGGGTGGAAAAATAGGAAATGAATTGGGTGTTCAGCAGTTAAATTATGTTTGCACTCGTAAGATTTGTTTTGATTAGGATTTATCACTAAAATAGATGAAATAAGTTATTAAAATATAAAAACTGACTTAAAAAACCTAAAACGCTTTTCGTTTTAGTTTTTTGAAGTCGGTTCTTATTTTTTAAATAAAATTAATTATCTTTTTTATCAATACAAAGTTTTATTAGTATGTGACAGTTTCGGATGACAATACATTAATTAGATGATGTTACGCTGATTCAATGATAATGGCTAAAAACCCTCTATCTTAAAACAAATATGTGATATGTGTTTTGACGAGCTCCATACAAAAAGAAGAGTGATTAATAGTTCCGTCTCCTTATCTAAAATTATACAGTAGATCACTCGTTTTAGAGATAGAAAAAACACAAGTAATAAGAAATAAATTTAATAAATACAGGCTATCCTAAAAATGGCACGCCAGACTGAAACTGAAAATAGCTTAACCAGAGACCTTTCAGATAAAAATAACATGCTTTAATTAAATGTAGGAGTTAATCTCCTACTCAATTCTATTATAAAAATTGCACATTTAATTTTCTCAAAAAGAAAACTACTTATGTCAGCCAGTCGGTGGTTTAGTATGAGGTGGTATTTTTTTACGATTTTGAAGTTCCCATAGTAAAAATTGCAAAGTTCCCTAATAGGTCCTGTGTTTTTGAAACCTGTGTATTTCTAACAACCTTAAGTGCTACAAAAAGTACATACTAAGAATAGGTATTGCTTCAGGCTGAGACAGAAAGTTTCTCCTGTTTCTGTAATTTTAATTCAATAAATTTATTGCATTCTATAATGTTACACAGGTGTTATAAATAGGTACATAAAACAGATAATTAAAGACCCTGTAGGGCACAACAATAAGATAGGTATTGTGGGCAGAGAAGATGACGCCATAATTAGATCAATTTGTTTATTTTAAGAAGTTACAAATAATTAAAATACATGAAGAAATCATATGATAATTGTTGAATAATTTATTTATTTATTATTTATTTATTTATTTATTTATTGCATTGCATATGACTTAGATGCTAAATACATAACATAAGTAAGTATAAAACTCCAATATTCATATGCACCTTGATAGGCACAGCAACGTGGAAGAGAGAATGGCAGATATTTTGTCGTGCAATTTTATGTAGATGTTTATTATGAATATTTAGAAGAGATGCCAATGGTTTATTGATCTTTGCTTCTTTGATATAATTAAGGTTATATTGAAAAAAAGACTGGAAAGCATTTTGTACTAAATTTAGTACTTACATTAATTTTATATAGTCACCAAAAAACATCAATTTTTTTGGTATAAGGTTAACCATTTGTACCTGACCTAACAAATTAGATTATTACTCTTGCTATATTTTTTTAATATCTGGTGATTAAACTGTTAGTTTGTACTATATAAAGTACACAAGGAATTTCGAGGATAAGCTGAGTTTTTATTTACTGTCATATGATCATCTTCACCCTGTATATTTTATAAGTGTAGGTTAACTAATTAAGTGGGCAATCATCATTGTGGGTCACGAGGTCAGAACTTTGCAGCACATTATAACCTCGGCCTTAATTGTCATACTTTGGGTTCTAAAGCACACCCAAACACATTGAGGAATGTATGGTGAACCCGAATGTATGGGACCCTTTCGGGACTTTGTTCCGGGGATGTTTATGACGGTGATTAAGGACGGTCTACGATCTAAATATTCGATGAATCTAAATATTTTGAGTGTTCATTGTGATTGAACAGACTATACGTATGTAGGTATCGGTAACGGCAGGACACACACCTGAACAATAGATAGATAGATAGATAGATAGATACTCTTTATTGTACACCACACAAAACAAACAAATCACAGGAAAGTAGCACAAGTAACAATCGAATATCTATAATTCTATTTTGAACTATTTAACACAAATATTGGCCGTTCTGAGACGCGTTAAGTCATTTAGACATCTATCTATATAAAAATGAATGTGTCCTTTGGTCATCGCATCACGCGTAAACAGATGGAATAATTTCGCTAATTCTTTTTTAGTTGTGTTATTGGCTGTCAGGAGAAGGTTCTTTTAAAAGAAAAAAATAAGAAAATGGCGCAGAAAATTATTTATGAATAAACTGTCGACCACGCGAACGAATTCGCGGGCAACAGTTAGTATAATATAAAAAGTAGAAACTTTACGGACTAATTGACAAGGTGAACTTTTTTCTATGGTGCCGTGGTGAAAGTTCTTCTTTTTAACAAGTAGAACATCATTTTAAATCAATTACTTTATCTAACCAATCACAGGAGACCACTACGTACGGCTAAAAGCACGTAGTAAATGATATTAACAAGAAACAAAAACAAGCAAAGTAATAATTGTAATAAGTAATAACGCAAAACTAAATTAAAATATTTTTGCAATTTAATTGACTATGCATAGTGATGTTGGTATGGAAATTTATGAGATTGAGATGGTTCTATTAAAAAAAAAAAAACTAAAATAAGCCCTAATTCTAAATAACCTTATTATTTACAGTAACATTACTGAAAATACCTAAAAATCTACGCTAGTACATATTATTATGAACTAAAAATACTAAAAGTTGTTTCAGTTAAAGCGAGTAGTGCCTTTAAATTAGCGACTTGACACGTGTTGGTGCGAATGTTGCACGAAAACTCATTAATATACGGTTCATATCAATACAGACGACAATCGCTGCGTCTTTAGGTAGCAAAAATTGTGGAAAGCAATACTTTTCGCAAGGACGCAACTGATTTATAATTTTTTTCTCCAGAAATATAAGTACTATCCTCAAATACTGAGTTCAAAATAATATGGAGGTTTTGACGATTTAATCATATTTTTTAAAAAAAGATTTGTCAATTTGGGCTTATGTAGGAAGCCTTTGAAACATGCTAGTTTACATTTGGCGACTACACTCCCCTTAACTACGATAAGTCTTAGCTACGCAGCAATCCCCATAGCATTTAAAGCGTTTAAACTCAAAACCAGTGTTACGGGCTACGAAATGCTACGACTCGTAGCGCACTCAGCTATCCGCTACGAACTTTGTTCGTCTGTTTAGTAGACGATCTATAAAACTTTGAATTTTCCGTTAATGCAGTTACGTGATTATTTTGTTAGCAAAACTAAGTGCATTATCAATTGTAGTCGACGACCTCCGTAGCCGAGAGGCGAGCATACCGGACTTGGTGTCGCTATCTCTGAGGTCCCGGGTTCGATTCCCGGTCGGGTCAATGTAGATAAATAACTTTTCTATATTGTCTCGGGTCTGGGTGTTGTGGTACCGTCGTTGTTTCTGATTTCTGTAACACAAGTGCTTCAGCAACTTATCATAGGATCAGAGCAATGTATGTGATGTTGTCTAATATTTATTTATTTATTTAATTGTTAGATAATTTGTAATTTTCATCATCATCATTTCAGCCATAGGACGTCCACTGCTGAACATATTGACTTTCAGGTTGGTCGATTGGATACGGCCTGCATCCAGCGTCTTTCTGCGTTTTTTACAGATCGTCTGTCCACCTTGTGGGGAGACGTCCTACGCTGCCTACCTTGCCTGTACGCGGCCTCTATTCAAGAATCTTTCTGCCCCATCGGCCGTCAGTTCTACGTGTTACGGGCACACATCACGTAGAACTGATTTCAGAATTATTAAATTTTTATCAAAATATTATAGAGCTGATTTAAGCCCTCTTGCAGAATCTCATTAAATCTAGATTACTCTGATGTGGCTCATGAATCTTAAACAGTACATAAGCAGTGTTATTTTTACGTCAAATTTAATGCAAAAAAACCGGCCATGTGCGAGACAGGCTCGCGCACCGAGGGTTTCGTACAAACCTATAGGTACATCCATCACGACAATCGAGTCATAGTTATGGTATTTTTATTGCAAAATGATATCCATAACATTACGAAAGGTAAATTGCGGTTTACGATTTATGACGTATTAAAAAATAAACTACTAACTAGATCTCGTTCAAACCAATCTTCGATGGAAGTTTGCATGGTTATGTATGTACATCATATACATTTTTTAGTTTTACCATTCTCTTATTTTAGAAGTTACAGGGGGGGGGATACATTTTACCACTTTGGAAGTGTCTCTCGCGCAAACTATTTAGTTTAGAAAAAATGATATTAGAAACCTCAATATAATTTTTAACCTATTCATACCCCACACGTATGGGTTTGATGACAAAACATTTTTTTTCCATTTTTGTGTCAAAATCATAATGCGGTTCACAGAATACATCTACTTACCAAGTTTCAACAGTATAATTCAGACAAACAGACAGACATGACGAATCCATAAGGGTTCTGTTTTTTTCCATTTGGCTACGGAACCCTAAAAATTAGGTAAATGCTGTTTTAACCGTTGAGGCCTAAAGCAAAAATGAAAACGATTACACCATAATTGTAATTTGGCCCTAGGGGATAACTTTGTCTTAGGCTGATAGCTTAGACGGGGCTGCTTGTTTACATTAAAATCATGATGTATTACCATTACATATTCATTATCTCCATGTAAAAAAAAATATGAAAATTCAGTTCAATATATATTGATATATTGAACTGAATTTTCATATTTTTTTGGCTTTGGTATGGGCGTAAGTCAAAAATAAATACTGGTCAGCATCACATAGACAGAAACATTGCTCAGATGCTAAGGTAAGTAGCCCTAGCACTTGTTTTATAGAAATCAAAAACAACGACGGTACCACAACACCCAGACCCGTAATAATATAGAAAAGTTCGTTTTCTACATTGACCCGACCGGTAATCGAACCTGAAACCTCAAAGATGGCTACGCCAGGTCCAACGTGCTCGCCCTTCAGCTACGGAGATCCTTAAGAATCTCGAAATAGAAGTTAAATTTAAAACAAAACTCGTTATAATCGTTGCTTGGGATGCCAAGCAACGATTATACGCAAAAAAACGAGTACCATAATTGTAGGATTAAACTTCACAAGATCCTAGACGCCTGAATTGAGTTGTATTCAGGGCCGACTTTCTCACCGGGCACTTTGGGTCCTTGCCCAGGACCCTACGATCGATGGGGCCCCTTAGTTCTATTTATATACATAGTTCAATAGTATCAAAGTCATAGGGACCCCATTATCCTATGTGCCCAGGGCCCCCAATAGGTCAAAAATGGTTCTGGTTGTATTCCTGTATCCTAGACTAAAACATAATTAAGTCTCTATTAAATTTAAAATATCAGATACAGAATTAAATTAAGAATATGTTTACGTTAATCTCAGTAAATGATGGTTATGCAAATAGGTAAGGTTAGGTTAATTTATGCAGCCACAATAGACCCAGAAGTAGCAAAATATCATTGACTTTAATCTGTTGATTGGAACTGCGAATGGAAACCAGGTGGTGATGTTTTAGACCCTTTCCTGTTAGTTTAGGATCCCTTACGCATAATAGTAAGACCTTTGAGCTTAGTGTTTCGTAGTGTTGTTTTGATTATTGATATCGATACTATATAATTCAGCGCCGATTGGAGTGCATCGCCGGTAGAAACTATCTAGAAAAATTCAGAGTGGACAGGTGCACTTTTGTAATGTTAAATTAAATGTTTTGTACACCTTTAAAAAACATTCGACTTATAAAATGTGTCTACTGATTAAAATTACTGTGTTTTGTAATCCTTAGCTACACTGCTTAGAGTTTCGCTGGGTGTTTTCGGACAATGTGATAATTATTGACAATTAAAATGAAATAGAACCAAAGCTAAAAAATTTTTACAATACTTGTAAAGAGAATAATTTTATTTAAGAGAATCTCTTTATTTATTTTATTTTTTCAAAATGTATGTGTCCAAAATAAATTTACTTTAGAACTTAAGATCTACCTTAGCTATTTTATGAGTGTAACCGGATTCTTAGTGTAAAATTGCATTCCACCAAATTAAATAAATAAATTAGGTTAATTACACCATTTTAAAATTATATTGTTTTGTGTGATGTGCAATAGAGAGTATCTATCTATCTATTCCATTGTGTAGAATTAATTACAAACTGCTTTATCGTTACGATAAAAATGATTTCCCGTCCTTACTTTCCGCTTACCTAATGAAAATAATGGCGGTTCGGTCCAGATTTGATATTCGCCGGGTGTTCCCGCGGGAACTCAGATTTGCATTAACTATTGAACAAACTCGCTGATTTGTTGGAGATGCGGCGACTTTTAAATTAATTTTTAAATCGCCAGCTGATTGCTTTCCAGGATTTTCTAGCCTGAATGCTTTGTTGAAGTGGGATCTTGTCTATGCGAGACTCTTCGAATCTTATCCAATTCCAAAATTCCAAAATCAATACGAGAACTAAGTGTAAATGCATTTAAATTAGAATTAACCAATCTTCTAGCTTCAAAGTGTTACTACAGTGTTGATGACTTTTTGAGAGATAAAATTTGATTTGATTCATATTTTATTTTATTTTTTGCTTTGGAATTTTGTTGACATTCTAACCGAAAAATTCTATTAAATTTTATAATAACTCAATAATGACATTGTATTGTACAGCTTGAAATTTATTTATTATTTTTAATATATCGACATGTATAATTTTTATAAATTACCAATTAACAATCAAATTTTTGTGTTAAATTTTATTTTTATTCAAGCATGCCAGACTGTCAGTTTTTCTTTTTTATAGTTATTAAGAAGTTATTGTATGCCTATCAGGCGGAACACAGTGATACTATCACCAATTGTATACCTATAATTAACCTATGATCCACAATAAATATTTCTGATTCTTATTCTGATTCTGATTCTGATTCTTAATGAAATGTTAAGTAGATTTTTGTACACTAAATAAGGTTTTTTATAAACATAATAAAATATGTATTTTTTAAGCCTCCGAATTTGTTTCTGTATAAATTTAAATTCAACGTATTTATTTTAGACAAAGTGTTCCTTAGTAATTTTTGCAACAAGTTACAAAAGTAGCTTATACATTTATCTATATATGTAAAATAAAGTCGGGTTAGTTACACCATTTATAAATCAAGAACGGCTGGACCGATTTTTGTGATCTGTGATTTGTTGGATTTGTATCCGTAAGAACAGAATAACTATTAAAACATCGGAAAATTTCCCAAAAAATATATATGAAGAGGTGGTACGAAGTTCGCTGGGACAGCTAGTAGCATATAAAACATAAAATATTAGTCTCACCGGTTTGCTTAAATAATTAATGTTATACATGTCAATAATAGTGTATCTGTTGTGAATCAAAACCAAATATAAAATAAACCTGAATTACATTTTGTTTTCCTGCGACATCATAGATAAATAGATACTCTTTATTGTACACCATACAAAGAAGTTACAATTTGTGTTTACAGAAAGATGCACAATTTAGGCGGTCTCATCGCTTAATGCGATCTCTTCCAGACAACCTTCAGGTAGAGGACAGATAAAAAGAAAGGGGAAAGTGGTGCACTAAGCTCTCCAGTGTGAAATTTAATATACCTACCCCTTCGCGTGCCACGTCAAATTTTCTCCATTGTTTTTCCGGTCTGCCACGGGTAAGCAGAACGCGAAGGGAATATTTAAATTTAATATCATAGTTAAACTAAAGCCTGTGCAGATTAATGGAATTTAGTAAAACGTTAATAAATTAGACTGGCTTTTCTTTTTAGTTTGCAATCGCATACTTCTGGAACCGAGGAGGACAATAAAATTGATATCTCTTTCCATTTCACAAAAACAAAAAACTTAAGGATTTAGGTAAACAAATAAGGTGTTCTATGAATTGCTAGGTAGTCTCTATCCATGCGCCTGTAATGTGATAAAGTGACTACATTGCAACCTCCATCAATATCATCGGACGCTAAAACTGACTTTAATTGCATTACAATGCCAGCCGAAACCATAGTCTACCAAAAACAGATAGCTCACGTTCAACAAGTTAAGATTTGGGTGTTAAAAAAAACATTTTCTTCTTTATCTTAGCTTATCTAGGGATAGGGACCGCTTTCCTACTCTATCTTCTCCACTTCACTCTATGCCTGGAATTTTCTATAGTGAGATCACCACTCTTTATATCTTTATCGACAATACTTAACCATTGCATTCTATTTCCACCGTCTTCTTCGCACACTCTCGGGTAACTTTAAGTTAACGTTGCATAAAGAATGTAAGTTTACAAAAATACCTAATCCAAACTAATTACGCCTCTTGTTACGCCAATATTGCACAGTTAATACCTACTTATAGCTCATATAATTCGATAACCTTGTAAGTCTATTACGTAAATAGTTATGTAGGTTATTTACAATAATAACAGTAAAAGAACAGACAATCTAAGGTCATCTTTATCCTACAAAAACATAAATTTATAGGCATTTAAATTTATTTAAATAACAGTGTAACAACAAACCATTAACCAAAAGTGCTCAATGGTAATTTTCATCTTCATCACCATTTCAGCCGTAGGAAATACACAGCTGAACAAAAGCCTCCCCGAAAAGGGAAAAGCCAATACTCGCCACGCTTGGCAGGCGGGTTGGCAAACGCAGTTTTTGATAATATTTCGCACGCACACGCTGCTGCCCGTCTCGTGCTACAGAAATTAGTCACCTCTTGCGACACACCTCCTGTTGTCGGTGGGGAAGTATATCCTTTACGGCCGTCCCCATACGGCACAATCGTTATTTTACTGGTATTTAAATAATAATGGCTTTCGATTAATATTTTTTTTAGGATGAAAAAGAAGATATCTGGCCGTTCTTTTTAGAATGTAACAATATCGAATTAAACCCTTTGGCGTTTTGCAAGGGAGGCTGCCCAGATTGGGTTCGAGTAATGGACATACAGTTATTACTGTTTGGGACCTTCATATTATTTCCTAGTTTATGTAAAGGCCTATCTATGTTTTGATTTGATTCTAGATATCGACATACCAAAATTATTTGTTAAACAACATATCTATAGTCATATAATAAGAGAGTCGAGTTAGTTACACCATTTATAAGTCGAGGACGGCTGGACCGATTTTTATGATCTTTGATTTGTTCAATTTGTCTCCGCCCCGAATAGCAGAATACCTAACTAAAAAAATACGGGAACATTCAAGATTTTTTTTTTATAAAGGGGTGGTACTAAGTTCGCCGGGACAGCTAGCTATAAATAGATACTCCTTATTTCATACACTACATAGAAAGAATTCACAGTTGGTGTTTATAGAAAAATGCAAAATTTTGGCGGTATTATCTCTAAAAACGATATCTTTCAAACAATATTCAGGTAGAGGACGACTGTGATAATGAGACAGGGGATTTTATGTGTGAATATATATAACCTAATGAGAATACATAGTAAACACAACGTACATAATAATATTATGTTTATAATAAATACGAGTAGGTACATAAACATACATAATATGCATGCAACAAACATATTGTTTTAACTATATTTGTAGGAAAATATATGAAATTATGGTTATATAATGAAAACAAAATTGATTTTAGCTAAAATATAGCCGTAATACAGTAATTAGAAATTGAGGTATACCTATCTCTTTCTAAAACCACTTTTACTATGAAAAATGTATGGTGGACGTGTAACGTGACGTCACGGTACATATCGGATCTCCTTGTCTAACACGCGACTTTAATGAGCTGTAAGTCAGGTATTTATCAATATTTTTCTAAAATTCCCAGATAACTTATAAATGACAAATAACTTTGAAAGTTGACAGTTTCCGCATGGAAAATGTGTCAAAATGTTAATCTTATTCGTCGGATAAAAGTTATCTGTCGTTTTAAATATCGGCCCTATACTTACAAAGTGACAGTGTCAAATTAAAAGTATCATTGTCTTTCATGAAACTTAAAAAATAAAAAAATAAAAAATAGAAAAAAACAGCTACCGATAGACAAAAATATTATTTTCGTTCCCACCCAGGAATTAATCACCTCGCGCGGAAAATCAACCATCAATCTCTGTTGACATAAAGGTGCAAAGTTTTCGAATCAAAACACCTCGGAGAGTTTGAGTTAGTTGAATTTCATCTGGCTAAAACAACGAAAAGTTTATTATTTTGTTGTCAAATAAAATCTTTAACAACCTAGTTTCCATTTTCACCCGACTTTAAAAAAAGGAGGAGGTTCTCAATTCGACTGTATGTTGTTTATTTTATTTTTTGTTTATATATTATGCGATTACTCTGCGAATTATGAATCGATTTTAATTATTCTTTTTTTGTTTGGTAGATCAAACTTCAGAGGTGGTCCCATATAAATTTTATCAAAATGGTTTACCAGTTTTAGAGAAAATAACAAAATATATACCCAGATAATGTTTTGGTTCGTGATTCTTGTATCTGTTACCCAATATCTTCGACAAATGTACACCGATTCTGATGTGTCTTTTTTTATTGAATAGCTAATAATTCAAAGATACTATGGTAAAAATTTTCGGAAAAAAATTTGCTCTAAGGGTGGAAACAAAGAGGATGAAATCGGTGTTTAGCAGTTAGATAAGGATTTATCACTAAAAATAGATAAAATAAATAAATTTCATCAGAGTTTGAATGTTTTCGTTGCACCGACCCGAAAAGTAACTGATTAGGTACTTACGTGTTAAAACTATTTTTAGCTTTTTAGTGTTTCTTTTTATAAAATTTATTTTATAGTTTCCTCATCATCATCATCATCATCATTACAGCCATAGGACTTCTATCATTGGGGGAGGGGATTACCAATACTCGCCACGCTTGGAAGGCGGGTTAGGTTAAGTTAGGTTCGAATTCAAATCATTCAACATGACAAGCGCCAGAATTGGATGATTGTCATATAGGTAAGGCTAATTCTTATACTTCCCTACTGCCAACAGGAGGTGTGTCGTAAGCGGCGACGTAACACAAGACAGAGCAGCGTCTGCATTCGAAATATTATAAAGAACTGCGCTCGCCAACCCGTCTACCAAGCGTGGCGAGAGTGGCGATGATGATGAATGTAGCTGTTGACTTTTGATGCTGACCGTACAGCAGTGGGACACTATGGGTTAAGAAATACTATTTTTACTACGGCAAAAAAATAAAAACCTATTACGTCATAAAAGTTTTCCCGCCTTTTCACGAAATATTTAGGCAACTTAAAAACGAAATATTATCATAGCTGCAACTTTTCCTTTTTATTATTACCAAAAAATAAAACGTTATTATTAGGTATACCTTTTTCCTCTATATTGTAGGATAAACAATCCCCTGCAGAGATCATCAATTTGTCGGGAATCGACGGAACTATCAATCTATGCTGACATAAGAGGTGCAGATGGTTTGAATCCAAATGTGCCGAACTTATTGCTTTCACATTTTCCTGATCTTAGAAGGAATTTCATAGCTGTGATAAACTTGAAATTCCAATATTTTGGATTGACTTGATTAGTATTTGCTTAAATATTAAGCTTTTCTATTAAATATTATATCTAAACATACACATAAAATAGCAGCATAGATTTTCAAAATTACCATTTTTTTATTGAATTCACTTGGGTTACACTGTATGCTACACATAACTAACAATTGAAATCCATGTCTAAAACACATTTTATTGATATGTAGATTTTAATTTTACGTTATAATAATATGTCGCTTCTCTAGTGTGTTAGGTTTCCTGTCAAAACAGATGTTAGCGTAAAAATAAATTTAAAAAAATAATAATTTAATAATATTAGCATAAAACCTTGTGATTGTAATGTATTAGAATATTTTTTGTATTAATCGGAATTCAAAGATTTCACAGCTAATTTTAATTTGATCAAAATAATTAATTATTTTAGTAAACAATCAAACAAAAACCATATTTAAGTATTCATAGAACGGCGCACTATTGAACGTCCTAATTTGTTTACCCTACTACTGTATAACAATTGTTGGCAGAAGAAGCAGCGAAAGAAAATCCGCAAAACTAGGGCAATAAAATGAAATTTCTACCTGAAATATAAGTGAAACCAAGAGTGAAAAAAATTGCTACATTCCGTATGGCCACCTTCCCATATTTGCTAGATCAGTAGAAGGCTGACTTTAAAATAATCTATACTTGATGAACAAGATATTTATTCATCTGACTGTAAAACTCAAGCAGAGAGTTGGCCAAACGACACCACATGTATATGATTTATAAAGTTATAAAAATGCTACTTTTAAGTTGTTTAAGTATTTTATGAGGGTAACAAAATAGGATGTAGCCAAAACATTTCCTGGTAAACAGTTTTTTCTTGAGTGGAAATTGAGTGAAAACTTATCATGCGCAGCGTCCGGCATCCTCCGGCTAGGTAGAGCGATGTTATATGCAAAGTTGCTGACAGTGGCCTATGTTCAGCAGCGGTAGATTACGATGACGATAACAATAGGCTGAGCACAAAAGCCTCGGTCAAAGTCACCATTCACATTTAGATTTGGACGTCGTTTCAATGTTTCTGTATATTAGAATATATGGAGTCCATTTGGGCACATAAAAATAATCATGCGCAAAACAATTTGGGGAAATGTTATAGGGTCGGAACGGGACAAACAAAACATTGTCCCGCCCCAAGGGTTCACTGCGACATGGTTCTTAATTAGCCTACATTTGATTGCGCAAGGGGCCTTTGTGTTTTAAGCTGGGTGCACGACGTGTGGTAGCTTTGGTTTCGTATAATAATCTCTTAGAGGCATATTTGGATAATTAGTTGTGTATTTGATGACCCAATTTGTGTAGTTGCGCTTCGATCTGCCTCGATCGTAGAGGGTCTTGGGTTGGTATCCCGGTTTAGGTTTTTAGGCAGTTCAAAAATCAGTGTCTTGCTTTGGAGCACTATAATGATGATTTCTTATTTCAAAAGTAAACATCACATACATTGCTCTGACCCTGTGGTAGGTAGCCAGAGCACTTGTGTCACAGAAATCAGAAACAACGACGGTACCACAACACCCAGACCCGAGACAATATACAAAAGTTATTTTTCCACATTGACCCGAACGGGAATTAAACCCGGAACCTCAGAGATAGTAACACCAAATCCGATATGCTCGCCTCTCGGCTACGGAGGTCGTCGTAATATGAACTCCCTGAAGTGGCCTGAAGTAATAGTAGGGGAAAACATCTTATATTTTAAAGTCTGTCGAATGAGTTCTTTTTGCGTAGAAGTGGACAATTGAAAATAAGGAATGTTGTGACCTCAGGCTAACAATTCGAATGTTCGCTTCTCACGGCATCCTTTTCCCGGGGTTTTGGTCACGTAACGTGCATACCTACAGATATATTAATTCAAAACAAACATAATATCTGTATAAAAATAGTACATTATGTAATATACCCCGAAGCACAATGTGTGGCTGAAATTTTAAGCGGAATTATGAACCTTTGTTAGTATCTGGGAAAAATAATTTCATTTGTAAAATACAGCTGTCTTATACATAATAAATGGTTAATTATATTGTACGAGGAAATATGTGAGTTTTCAGGTTCAATAACATTAAAGATAAATGCAATAGTATTATGGGTAACAGGTGCAATGCAATGCTTAAAATATTTGACAACATATTAAAACCAATCAATTAAAACTATGAAATAATTATTGACAGAATAATGTTATTTACAATATATAAATAACATGGAGATCGACACCACAAATCATTGAATTAAATACTTTTATTGAAATGTCAAAATTGAATTTCTACATATTTATGTCAACCTCGCACACAAATAGGTATGCATCATATAATTAAACGTTTCCTGAAATCAAATGACAAAATTAATAAATATTTCAGAATGAATAAATAAATAATAATTGTACAGAATCAAGTATAGGTATGCAAGTCCAAAAATCATTTACTATTTAATTTTTAAGCATTGAAAGAAATAAAAATAAAAAACTTAGTACCTTTTCACAGTATTTGATGACAAATGTGAAATACGCAAAAATACACACTGGAATGACCAATACTTTCAGTCACCAAAAATCGGTATCTTCTGATTATCCAAAACAATTGACAAGCACGTTTTGATAAACTTTCAAAAAAACCTTACTGAAGTCCCAAAGAAAAGCTGGCAAAAAGTATTCCACACGAACGAAGATGTTAAGGTTGCAGAAATAAAAGTGCGAGCTCAGAGCCAAAGTGGATTGGGCCAAATTGACCCGTCACATTTGTGTTAGAACCCTTTAGGATCGAGGGGGAAACAAAATAAACGGTGGTTTGATTTCATTCGTCCGTTTTTCTATTGGCTTATGTTGATTTTTGGGAAAGCAGTAATGTTATTATTATTCTTAGAAAATTCTATTATGTTTTTTGTATTAATTGATCAAACATTCATGGTCACTGTCAATAGAAATAACTGACTCAGGATTGTCCATGCGCTTTGTTTTTAATGAGTATCATATTTTTCGGCAATGCTTATCCGAGATCCTGGCGCTTGCAACAGTGTCGAAAGAACCTCAACTCTATAAAATAAATAAAGTCATACCTTTAATCATTGACTTCGAATGATCACAAAATTTGAATCAAAAAATTGTTTTATTCTTACGAAGTTACATAAAGAGAATAATCCGGACGATATCCGGACGCTACGACCGGCTGGTGTAGTGGTACGCGTTCCGGTCTACAAAGCCAGCGTTTGCGGGTTCGAATCCCGTAAGGAGAAAATGTTTGTGGGATCAGCACGAGCACTTGCACCGAAGGCATGGATGTTAATAAAAGTATTTAATTATGTTTATTCGTTGTCTAGTCACCATAGTACAAGCTTTGCTTAGTTTGGGGTTAGATAATTACTGTGATTGTAAAAACAATTTAATATTTATTAATTAACATTACAGTTCATGGTATTGTAAAATCGCTTTCACAGCATAATGAGATAAGCGGTTAGATACCACTGTCTAAAACTTAGAACTTGATGAACGTGTGGTTGTGTGAACCATTAGGTTCACAGCCAGGACCACAAAGTCAGCAACCTTTCTGTGATAAGCACAAGCATTTACTAGGTCAAATACGTCATAATGCACCTATTTATGTTTGTTTTATTGTCTTATTATTGTTTTATTCGTCATCGTTATCATCATTTCAGCCATAGGACGTCCACTGCTGAACATAGGCCTCCCCCAGTGACTTCCAGATTGGCCGGTTGGAAGCGGCCCGCATCCAGCGGCTTCCTGCAACCTTCCTGCTACCAGGTCGTCTGTCAACTTTGTAGGTGGATGTTGTTTTGTTTTTCCTTGTTTTATTTACCATCAATGTAATCAGCATACATCAGTCTACTGGTGAATATAGACCTCTCCCAATGCATGCCACTGAGCCCAACCCTGAACAATTCTTTTCTACCAGCTGCCAGCAGCTCTGCGTATATCATCACACATGAGATGTTTTATTACGACACTGAGTTTATTGGACCATAATATTAAAATACAACGAAATTGTATACCTACAAACATTACTTTAGGACAAAAATCTTTGTCACATAGTTACCTCAAAGGATTTAACTAGCACAATGTCAACGGTAACAAAGGAAAAACTTACGGAATAAATCTTAAACTTCCCAGCGAAAGCAAATGAATGAAACTGTAATTTTTTGACAAATGTAGATTTAATATTTCAAATTATATTAAGATAATAGTTTTCAACTAAAGCTTTTGTTTCAGTAAAATTTACACAATGGGTTATAAAAAATACTTTAATAAAAGATTTAAATAACTTATGGCACAATATTTGACACCTCAAGAATTTAGGGGAGGCATTTTTTTTTTAACTAACTTCTAGAATTTAATTTAATTATTATTTTTTGCTACTCAGACAGGATTCTGATTCCAATTTTAAAACAAGTCAAAAATCTTTTTATAATTTACTAGCTGTCCCGGCGTACTTCATACCGCCATACACTTTTTTTTCGTAAATTTTCATAATTTTTATAGTTATTCTGCTATTCGGGGCGCAGAAATTCAACAAAACAAAAACATAAAAATCGGTCCAGCCGTTGTTGACTTATACGAGTAAGGGCCGATTTTTCAACAGCCAGATAACTTCTATTTGAAGAATAAGTTTGACATGTTTTAGATACACAGATAGAAAATGTGTCAAGGTGTCACTTTTATTCGTCGGATAAAAGTTATCTGGCGATTGAAAAATCGGCCCTAAATAGTGTAACCTTGGTTTATATATAGATTGTGAGTCGGACTTTTACCCTGAGATTTTAGCACAACTTTCAATATCATTTTGTGTATTCATCTTATTACTAATATGTCATCTTTATATAAAATTGTAAACTGTTTTGCTTTCACAAAACATACACCAAAATTTGGACCAAGCTTCACCGTATTCCTATATTTAATCGAACGCTCGATTCCAATATTTCCCGACATCATCGAATTCTGTAAGCTCGAGCTAGTCTCAAACTCATATTTAATAACTGTAGTTTGTTCTAGGGTTTTCAAATGTGGACTCCTATTGTACCCGTTGTAATACCCATTGTTACTATGAGAGCATTAATGTTGCTATTGTACTGAATTGATGACGTCATTTGACTCGCTTACACCTATATATTATTTATTGACTTGGCTATTATGTTTAAGTAAATAAATACTTAAATAGGTAAAGTTTTCGTTTTATATTATACATTATTCCGCGTACCGGCAAGCGCAGCGTAAGAAGTCCACTCACAAGGTGGACAGACGATTTGGTAAAGGTTGCAGGAAGACGCATGATGCAGGCCGCTTCCAACTGGCCAATCTGGAAGACAATGGGGGGAAGCCTATGTTCAGTAGTGGACGTCCTGTGGCTAAATTGATGACAGTGGAAACGCGGCCTATAGTATTTTACTTTCTAAATCCGTAGCCGTTAGATAACACAACGGCTACGGCTTCGGCTCGTAATGAGCAAACTTTGCTTTATTTAAAAGTCAATGCTCATTAACAATGACATTAAAATTGTTTAAATCCTCTTTTAAGGCGTTTGGTATGTAGGTATAAAAAACATATAGGTAAGTACAGCACAGAATTACTTGATATATCGGTAAAATATTACATCGACTTAATAATTAGTCGGTTAAGTGTAATGTATCACTAAAAATTGGCATACCTATTTTGTTCTCTATAAAATTTTGGCTTTATTAAAACATTTGCTGTTTGTTGAAATTAAATCGATAAAGCTAACTTACGAATTTAAATAAGATACCCCCTTCCTGACTCAACAGGACACAATTATCTGCTTGTAAGATTTTTTAGGTGTCGCAAAATAACGATCTACTCTAAAAGCCATTATTCTAAAACACTCTCATACGTCATTCACGGGTCTCGATTAATCTTACTAGTATGCATTCGTCCCGCCCCGCTCCCGGTGCTAATTTACCGTATAAAATTACAATAAAGCAGACTTATCTTGAGTTAATGGTGTGAAGTGCTTATTTATAGCACCTAGGTGATAAATTCTAAGAAAATTCATGATCGGGTCCTTTATGGCCGTTTGAGGGCGATTCACAACTTTTACAAACGTTTATATTCATTACGTGGAGGGAGTTTGGTTTCTGTTTTCACAACCAATTTCCTTACAAAGAATATACAGGTACAAGTTATAAGACCGCAGCCACAAGATAGACTATCAAACTCTTTACATACATATTATAAAATCATAACAGTAAATGTTCAAACTAAAAAATATGGTTCATCTAGACATAGGCCATCTTTCCATTATTATTGCCCAGTGTGTAGAGTAAAAGACCGAAATCATAAATAAATAAATATTGGACAACATCACATACATTGCTTTGATGTTAAGCTTCAGCTTAAACCACAGAAATCAGAAACGACGGTATTACAAAACCCAAACCCGAAACAATATAAAAAAAGTTATTTTTCTACATTGACCGACCGGGAATTGAACCCGGGACCTCTCCGCTCAGGAAATCGTCAAATAACCCTACACCGCCAATGATTTTGCTCTTTGGGGGATATTTTGCGTCCAACAGTAGACTTTAATAGGCTGACATGATGATGATTATGGGCGATTTCTTCTAAGGAAGCGTTTTGCGACGTCGCGTAATTTTACTCATTTAATATGCTAGAGATAAACCAAGTCGCATTATTTTCTAGGAATCGCATTAGCCGTCGATTAATGTCGATCAGCTAATTATAAGTTCAGCTACTTGCCTCGATTCCCCCTTCACTCCAATGGGTGGTAAAAAGTCCCAAACAGGTGGTCCCCGTTTGGGACGTTAATTCGCTACGTGACTCGCCTCTATGGGAATTTAATTGCTTTCCGACTGATTACGACCGAGTTTGTGTGATTCGATCGAGTTTATGTATCGGCCCGATAAATAGTCGAGATTCGGCTGTATTTATTTGGGCTTTGGCTACCTACGATCTAAAATCGTGTTGAATTCGTCGGCATATAAAAGAGCTGCTGTGATCTCATGTTCATTTATAAAACAAAAATGAGACAATATAATAAAGTATTTGGAATTATACAGTTTTTTTTAAATGATTACAAACTTAAATTATGATTTAAAGTACATAGATCGCACTTTTAAAATTAACCACTATAATAAACGTAAGTACTCAAATAAACCTGATCATAGTTACCTAGACTAATTAGTCTGAACAAAGACCAATTTATCTGCAGTAAAGTGAAAAAGTGTAAACAAGCGTGAAATAATTACAAAGAGTTCGTAAGTTAAAACGACCTCCGTATCCAAGAGACGAGCACACCGGACTTGGCGTCGCCATCTCTGAGGTCCTGGGTTGGATTCCCAGTCGGGTCGATGTAGGAAACGAACTTTTCTATGTTGTCTCGAGTCTTGGTGTCGTAGGTATTATTGTTGTTTCTGGTTTCTATAACACTTGCTTACAACAAATGATTTAGCTACTTACCTTAGGATCAGAGCAATGTATGTGATATTGTCCAATATTTATTTATTTAGGTACGTACAGATCTGGCAAATGCGCTGCACGTACGCCACTCGCAAGCATTACATTGCGTGAACTATTTGCACACTGCCTTATCATCATCATTTCAGCCATAGGACGTCCACTGCTGATAGGCCTCCCCCATTGACTTCCAGATTGGCCAGTTGAAAGCGGCCTGCATCCAGCGTCTCCCTGCAACCTTTACCAGGTCGTCTGTCCACCTTGTGGGTGGACGTACTACGCTGCGCTTGCCGGTAACGTGGTCCCCATTCTAGAACCTTTCTGCCCCATCGGCTGTCAGTTCTACGTGCTATGTGCCCGCCGCTTGCTAGTGCGTAATCTGACAGATTCGACTTTTTCGTGTACATCAAGAACTGAAGACTGCATTTGCGTGAAAGTGCGTTTGGTGCGTGCGCTTTATAAGAAGCATAAGTTGCGCTGTAGAGGTGCGCGAGCGGCGCGTGATGATATTTTGCGATTTCACCGGATGTATACGCGCGCTCTGAAGAATCAAATCATAAATGAAGCTATCCAACAGAAAACTAATGTAATCGTTAAAGGGAACAGCAAACTGAAGTGGCTGGGCTGGTCACATTTGCCGTAGAATCGAAAATCGATGGGATAGACGTGTTCTTGACTGGAGACCGCGACTAGGGAAACTCACCTTGGGGCGCCCTTCGACAAGTTGGGGTGACGATATACGGAAGGCTGCTGGCAGTAGATGGAAAAGAATAGCCTAGGATCGGGCGCAGTGGCATGCATTGGGAGAGGCCTGTGACCAGTAATAGGTATTATGGTCAAAAATAACATTATTTACCACGCGACTACTAGAAATAAGCGTAGGTATGTTACGAAGACGTTATTGGCACAAGGAAAGAGAATACTAATTATCGAAATTACTTAAAAAGTGCCAGAGTTATTATTACTGGTAAGAGCCAGTAAGTGCAAGTTAAAGAAGCGTGGGTTTAGAGTCAGACTACAAGTATCCGGAATTATTCAGAACCCTTAAAAACGGCGTCGGACAAGCCCAGATCCAATCCATGGCTCAAGCAAACATATGGAATTTGGTGCTATCCAATTCTAATTTTTGCTCATAAGGCCCCGGCACCGGATTGTATGTAGTCGATTCAGGAAGCCAATTTTAGTGAGTAAAAATCTGTATGCATGTAGTCCAAACCTTATAGGCATAGGCATACCTAAAACTTTACAAATATAATGCTCTTAATTAAAAATACAATTTTCATTTCGTTTTTATTAACAATAGTTTTCGTGGTCTACCCTACTTTAGTCAAAGTCAAAGTTAAAGTCAAAAATCATTTATTCAGTTTAGGGCAGAAAACTGCCACTTATGAACCTGCTTAGGAACCTCAAACACTAAAAGAAAATATCTCCAACCTATTCTACGTATCTAGTAAATACTGGAACAGAAGTCAACAAATAAAGATAGAATCTACATCCGAACTTGTTATCTGAACGATTAACCGGCGGGGCTCACGTAGCAACGTTAGCGTTTAGCTCCAGGCCACCGTATTGTTGAATTATACATTGCTAATAATGCGCTGGGGAGCAGTGGGGATGAGGCGAAGAATACTTTGAAATATAGACTAATATAAGCTCTTCATTCATGTGTAGTTAAGTTCTAAAATTGTATAATCATCCTGTCTACGAATTACGCAAGTCCGTTGACAATCTCGCCAAATTTCGCCGTAATAATAATAACAAGACATACTGGATCTACAATCATGATCAAGCTTACTCCGGCTGTATAAGAATTAAAGCGCTAGGAGAAAATTGACTACATGTTAAGAGCGTTAACGTCGCACAGCAATTTTTTTATTCTTCTTCTTCACGTGACAAAGGCAACTAAATATGCTTATGTGACCAATACTCCGCCTCGCAGACAGCGTTTTCAGTGGCGTGAAGTAAGTCTTGGCGTGAGCGGGTGTGCGGACGCGGGACAAGATAGAAGATGGGGCATTGTTTGGGGGGGAAATCCGTACTCGCATCGGTTGTTGATAATATCAGTTTAGCCCCACTTACACAGGTTGTCTTTGCATCGACCGACCTGAGTCCGCAGGTATTTATTTAGTGCTATCTATGTAATATATAGCAGTAAATAATTACGCGTCAGTTATATAGAGGGTGGCCAGAAAAATAACGTCCAAAAATTGTTTTAGGTGCCTCGTGTTGAAAGGTGTCGAAATCACCCATGTGTGTTCTACGATTTTTCGTAGTTTTCGAGTTATTTTTTTTTTAAATAGTCTTTTTTTAAATGAAGTACTACTTTTTTATTAATATTATGAAAGCTTAGAGTCTAGCGCATTCTACTTTGAAACTAAGAAATTATCAGTTTAGATTTTTAATTTTAAGTTGAAAATTTTAATGATAACTTACTTAATATACATTCTTAAATGTAGGTCAATTTTGTTGTACCTTACATTAAAGTTATGAGGCTGTTTATTTTATGCATAAATGCACAGTACATACATAGAGATTTAAGTGCAAGAAAAAAAATCGAAGAAACCTTTTAATTTTTTTTTAAATTTTTCAAACGTACCCGTTTCAAAAATTCATAAATAAATCGTAACTCGAAAACTACAAAAACTCGTAGAACATACATAGGGGTGATTCAGATACCTCTGAACACGAGGCACCTAAACAATTTTTTTGGACGTCACTTTTCTAGCCACCCTGTATACGATCGACACGGTTCTCCAGGTAGCCAAAGAGTATGACCGTAACAGTATCATAGTTGAGGCAAAGGAAACTGGTTAAATAGTATGTACAAAGGCTTCTTGCCTTCAGGAGATAGCAAAATAAAAATAAAATAAAATAAAATACCACAAATTAAATTTTAATAAGTTTTTTTAAATAAGTTTGCCGGGACAGCTATTGTTGAACTACCCATGTTTGAGTTTAAATCGCATGTTAAGATTATTTTAATAAAAAAGGGTTATTATACTGTTAATGACTATTTAAATGACAAAAATGTCTGGAATTAAATACTGCCCTGCTCGCACAGGTATACATTATTTTCTTTTCCTTTTTTTTGTGGCAGCTAGTAGTGACTGAGTTTGTTTCGGCGTTTCTTCTCAGCACTTGCCAGATTGTCTGTGTCTTGTCCCGAAGCGCTAGTAGGGCCCAAAAAATAAGGAGACAATATGTTCTGCCCCATATGGGCCAATAATGTTATTATTGACGTTCATAAGTGGCAGTTTTCTGTCCTAAACTGAATAAATGTTTTTTGACTTTGACTTTGACTTTGAGCTAGTATAGTATATATTTTTTAAAGATTGTAATTTAATAAAAGAACCAATGTTTGATAAATAACTTTTTTTAAAGACATCGAAATAAAAGCTATGTTCACATTTGTGGGCACACAAATGCCAATAAAAAACTGCGTGCTCATAAAATAGTGCCCAAAAGGCCGCCCGTCAAAATGCCACGAATATGATGACGCACAGTGGCCGGAAGTGGCGTACCCTTTTTGCTCTCACGACGACAAAACACACGTCATATCCGCTTCCCAACCGAGGCCATAACGAGTTTTTGTGCTATGAAAAATTAACAAAGGCAATGTTAATATGTTTTTGAGTCCGTAAAAAATGTGAAGCCTGAAAATAAATGTTTTTTGAGAACACAGAGAACGGGGCGGAAATTGATGTGTAATCATATTTCGTCTTAGAAAAATTGCTATGTGAATTTACAATACAATGTGATTTTATCTCGAAAACACTGTCAGAAATAGCACATAACTTGTACAGTACCGTTTTTCATAAATTTACATTAATTTAAAATTTAAACAGCTGTGAAAACATAACACAACAAAACCTAATGCCTTTTTAAATGAACCTATATTTTATACAATACCATGTTAAAGCAACGGGTAATTAGGTTCGTGGCGTAATTAAATTATTACCCATTTTTACCAGCATTTGTTGCTGAGAAATATACTGTATCTGAGCCATACTTAAAAACGGCAACGCAGCAGGCTTACTTGCTTCTCTAAATTGCGTCGCAAGACATGAACATGAATTATGTATATTTTTAATATTGATTGTAAAATTATTTTCTTGATTGTATTTCTATAACGACATCTGCATGCTAATTCAAACACATGTGACTCAAAAATGTTACGAAGAACTGTTTAAATCATGTTTTATGCAAATAAAGTAATAATACTTTATAATAAACCTACTCATAATCATAAGATTATGAGTAGGATTATAACAAATATATGGAGCTTTACTTGTTACGTCTTCTTTGTCACATACTACACACATAGACAAATTTTAATATCCTTGGTAGCAATAAAGCCCTGCTTTTAAATTTCACTATACAGTATGTAAAATCACAGAGCCAGTTTATCTATATCATTAATAGATTAAAATAAAAATAACAATTTACAAACGTAAGTTTTTTTTAAACATGCACGGTGATTAATGGTTTGAACGTTAATATTTTTTTATGAAAATTGAAAGGCATTTTTATTTTAAATGGGAATTTATCTAATGAAATGTTTAGTATACGTTATACGATTACGGTGTAATGGGAACGCCTTTCGTTAGTTAAAATACTGAATCTATTAGTTGCTTTGAAGAGGATAGAAACAGAAGGAAACAGAAACAGAAACACATTCAAGCCGCGTTCCGATTTTCGAACCGAGCCGAAATCGATTTTGACGCACTCTAACTCGTCCAGATTGATACTTCGTCCGAGTCGCACTGTGTTGTGTGTATTATAGGTTATTTATTATAATGTTATAGGTTATTTTAATTTTTATTTATTTGTTTGTGATAAGTATGTAATTTTTTCTTGTGTAAACTATTCGTTTTTTCTTTGATTTCCTGTGTAATTGTCATAATCTTTATAATATGTTATTGTTTTTTTTTTTATATTGTCTGGTACCATGTTTATGCCACCGCGGCGGTGTGTCGACCTGCCGGTGGTTCCAGGTTTCTTCGACCGATTTTGTGTTTTCCAAGGGCTCGGGGTCCGTTGAAGGGATTTGGACCTTTTTGGTGGTCCGTCAAACCGCTGCGTCCGTCACTCGCTGCACGTCCTAGCGTCGGAGGTCCCCACTGAAAATCAGCGTCGTGATAAGTCTGTGACTGTCACGACAAATGCTGAGCGGGAATCTTTTTGACACACCGGATATCCTTCATTTGTTTTATTGTTATGTATTTTTATTTTTTATTCGTGTGTGTCAAATAAATGTATTCTATTTTAGAAATATGGGAATCTTGGATCGAACTACAGTACAAAAAAAATCCTTAGTGTAGTGTTATAATTTCATCGTGACCGTATCAGTAACTCATGATAAATACCGTCCACACAACTTGAAATAAGAAACAAATGAATTAATTTGTTAACATCTGATTTTGGCCAAATTTTTAACGTTAAATTTTCATTTATAAATTAAATCCGAGTTAGGGTCTGAATGTATTTGACAGGTCATGTTGTTTATAACAAAGTTTTGTTTTGGTTATGTTACTAATTTCAAATAAATTTAGTAGACAACAAATTGGACTTTTTAATCTAATTTAAAATTATATTATTAGTTTTCGTTTTGATTTTGTAAATATTTAAATACGTTGCCCTAATACTAAGGTATTATATCTTATCTGATTTTTGATTGAAAACAGATACAACAACAAAATTAAAAAATATTAAAAATTGCGAAGTTTAACAGGCAGAACAAAACTGTTTTCAATTAGTAACTACATGCCAAACGGTATTTGGCATGAAAAGCTAATAAGATAAATATTTCCCGCTAAAATATAATTAATTTAAATTCGTTTTTTTTAACTGACTTGATTTTATAAATATTGCAACTTATAACGACTTTATTCCATACCTTAAAAGAAAAAAAAAGAAAACCCATATAGGGTCACTTTGTTGGCTGTCTGTCTGTCTGTCAAGACACTTTATCCCGGGAACGCGTAAAGTTATCGAGTTCAAATTAAAACAATATAATTGGGTCTGCAGTCCCTTGAATCAGTGAAAAAATCAAACTTAATTAATAACAGTTTATGCCGCAAAAAACGTATATTTCGACACTTTGAAGTAAATTAAAATTTATAGAGTACTTTTGCTGACTTAGAAGTATAAATTTGGTAAGTATTAATATCGTCTTATATTTCAAGTAGGTACAGAGAATAATCTGAAACTAAACATTTTGTAAATAATTTGTAATTAAACTGTGAGATTCAGTTCCTGAACTATTTAAAATATGTACCTACAAATTTGTACGGAACCCTTGGTGGGCGAGTCCGACTCGCAGTTGTCTGGTTTTTTTATTTCATGTTTATGATTTCACCACGGTAAACACAGATAGTAAGATTTGGATATGATGGATGTTTGCTAGTTTCTTTGCATCATTGGTTTTTATGCTTGTTTAAATTTGTTAAGTGCGGGGTATGTATGATATAAAATGTAAAAGTGTTTTTATATTCGTGAAACTCGCTCTTTTGAAACTTGAAACTTACTACATTATTATTTTTTTACACCTCCAAGGGACATCAGACCTTTGATAACTTTACATAAATACGAACAAAAAAAATTTATTGAAGACAGAATAAAATAACTGCCAGAATTTTTTTTTTACGTGTTATAAATATTAATTAAGAAAATTAATGGGTTCTTTATTGATATTTTTAGCAATTGCAATAATAAGTATTTTTTATGTTGATGTACGAGTATGTTAGAGTCCCAGCGACATTTACAAGAACTATTTAAATAATATAATGGGAAACCTGTTACTGATATTTGATAATAGTTATGTTAAATGGTATATATAGCGCTCTGAATTTTCTTAGTTAATTATATAAAAAATAAAATTTTTATGTTTCACAAATTAATTAAATAATACAAATTTAAAATAATAAAAAATATAATTATCATGAAGAGCTTTTCCATGACATTCCTTACAAGCGGAAAAGCTACACACACCCAAGTCTTGATAAATGACGCCATGTTTGTTTCTCGGCACGCGTCCGCGTTCCCACAATAAGATACGAGTACTACTTATAGAAAAGGCATAATATTTCAAGCGAATCCCTTTGGAAAAATATGTCTAATAACAGAGTATTTCCACATAAAAGTTAGAATAACAATGGGAGGGTCCGTCATGGCGTATGTTTATTTACGCTGCCGGCTGCGGCGGTAAGGGCTTGGGTGAAGTGCTAGCGGGAAGCGGTTTTACTGACTAGAATTGCGGATTTTATTATGAAACTGGCAGACAATAAACATAAAAGTTATTCTAGTTAAGGTTTCTGTCCTCATTAAGAACTAACATTAAAGTTAACAGCTTGAAATAGTAGAAAGTGGTTATCCTACGCTGCGCTTACCTTTGCACGATCGATCTCAATTCAAGAAGCTTTGAAATAAACCAGCGGTTACTTTTCTATCTTTAGGTTAATAATCACTAAGTACTAAACCTATCTCTTTATACACATTACAACGCCACTGACAAAACTCAGTAGCAGGAACCTCAACAAAATGATGACAACATGATATTAAGTCCTTACTTCGATACTATAGCGAGTGATGCATCCAAAGTTTTTAACTCCCTAGCTAAAACTATTGTCTGGACAAGTATTTGCATAAGAAACAACGCTTTTGAAATTATGTAAATATACTCGTAAGTGAATCGGAAAACTGTAATGTTTGATAATTGTTGTATAACTTATTAATCATAATTATTTCATTAACGACTTAGCCTCTAAAATCGCTTCCCGCTAAGACTAAGACCTCAATAACCATAATGATTGCTATGGAGCCTGGCCAAGATAAATGCATTCGGTTTTGGCTTCGTCACTGCAACCGTTCACGTGCCAAACATCGACGACTGAGCGTAGCACTTTGTAGAGCACAGATGCCATAACAGCTATTGTATGAAAAAAATGGACTGAACAGTAGATAGAGATTTCATTGTTAAACTATCATTTTAGCATAATAATATCTACCTACGTATTCTTCTACGAGTATATTACTGAATTACAATAATTACGGCCGAATCGAGGGTCAAGTGTTTCCAATAAAGACATAAAGAGCTTCAATCTTACTGAATTGGATGCCCAGGATAGAGAAAAGTAGAGAAGGAAGATTAGAAAAGCTGACCCGGTCATACAACATAATATACATGGACTATAATTGAAGAAGATGACTAAAAACTGCGGTGTTCAAGATTTATTAATAAATACATGGAGACCTGGGATCTCATTGAAGAGCATGCCTGGGATAGAGCAATCCAGCTCAGAGCCTCTACAATAAAAATTAAAAATAGTGGAAAACGCACCCTGTCAAAGGCCGAAATTACTCTAGAAAGGAGAAGAATGAACAGTAAGGTCTGACCTCTTGAGATAAGCTTAGCACCTTCGAATCTGCGAGATATCTGAAAATACTTTAGTTTCATCATCATCATTTCAGCCATAGGAAATCCACTGCTGAACATAAGCCTCCCCCGATGATAGGTTTTTGGATAGATAGTTTACCAAAGATTAACTTCTTAATTTGATTTACAATGTCTTTACATTGTAAATCAAATTAAGAAGTTAATCTTACATAATTAAAAAAGTAATATAAATATAAAGAGACTCATGCATGGCGTCATCTTCTCTATCAACTATCATGTTGCTGTGTGTACGCAATGTGGGTGTAGGCAACGTGGGTGACGGTAATGTTCTTGGCAGGCAATGTGAATGACAGTGATGTGGGATTAAGAAACGAGTACGTACGAGAACGATATGGCTGTAGGCAACATTGATGATGGCAACGTTGCTGTGGGGAATATGGGTGTAGGCAATGTTGGTGATGATAACGTTGCTGAGGGCAATTTGTTTGTAGGCAACATAGATGATGGCGGCTTTTTTGCAAGCAAGCGAGCTTTTTTGCAAGTATGTTGTAAACCTATTTCTTAACATGACTACGAACATATTATATAGAATGCAATACATATATTGATATGAATTGACAACCAAAATAAAACAAAATATTGGCACGCCTCCCCCCAAATCGTAGCAGTCCACGCTTCTATTGACAGCACAACCCAATTCGCCCTCCAGTCAGATTACTAAGTTCACAGCCTTACCGATAACCGTGGGTCACACAAAGAGAACCAATGTCACGCACCAATTCATATCCCTTCCAGTGCAAATCTAGTGACAAACATGGTCACTTATCTCGTCTGGAATAGAGCCGCTTTTCCAATAGCAGAATAAGGGTTGAAGGAAGTTTGAATAGAGTGTATTTAATCTTAGTACGGATTTGGCTGAATAACTTAACCGTTAAACGGTCGGGTTTTGAATAAACTTCGCAACAACGACTGTATTGGATTCGGATGTATTATCTGTTTTATTCAGGTAGGTATAAAATAAATCGTTACTTTCAAACTTTGCGTTGCATGATTAATACACACTATTTATACAGGGCGTACCATAAAGAGCGTGCCGAAGTGATAGAGCATTATAAAGCTCTATCTCCTTATATTATGCTTCGATAAAAATGTAAGGTTGATTAGACCATTATTGAGATATAACTTACATTTTAATTTAAATGAAGAAGTGAATTTACAATGGTTATTACGTACACCAAAAATAACATTGCTAAATTCGTACTTCAAGGTATTTTAGCACATTTTATTATAGAACTATAATGAATATTTCGTCAATAATAAATAATTATTAAAAAATATAAACAAAAAATAAGTAATATTATTTTTTTCAAAGTTATGACGGTAATGACAAGAATGAACTTTATTTTAAACACAATGTACGCAAAATTCTCATAAAAATTTATTGAACAAACCGTCTATTTACTTTAAGAATATTTTTTAAAGTTATAAACATTTGCCCGCCTAAACTAAAACGTATTATGTGTCAAAGGCGTAATTATTTTGGTAACGTAAATAATTTATTTATGATTTAATTAAATTAACGTTTAATAAAATAAAACCACATCAGTCAGTCACCCGATCGTTCAGATAATTGAAATCCTTTGATGGCGTGACTCTCAGAATGTTAAACCACTCCAATAGACGAAATAGACTGAAAACAAGCTCGAGCTAGCTTAATAGGTCAACAGACCAAATTCCTCACAATATATTGAGTTACGTCTATCCAAATTAGATTGGAGATAGTCTTAGATTAAGGTAATGTTACAATAGCTTTAGTCTAGAATTCGCCTTTGAAGATTATTTTCATTCGTCTTTTATTGATTTTATTCATTTCTTTATTAGCGTTCTAATCATCGTGATTATCATCATCATTTTGGATGGCCACTATTGAACATAGACCTCCTTTTAAGTTATTTTAAGCAAATTAAAACCTGTTAGTTCGTACTATTACATTTTCCACTAAAAGCATTTGGGATGATTTAGATAAGACGATTTGTTTCTTCATTTTAAAAAAGCTAAATGATAAGAGTTTAAGATTTGCTATTTACATTTTTAAATTACTAGCTGAAATACTGTGAAAACCAAGAAAATCACCCAAAAAGTATTTGGCTTGGCAAAAAATTGTTCCCATTTTGTTCCTACAACCGGTCAATACCACCGACGGTAGTGTCAAAGGCGATAGTTTAATCTTTGTCTCGGCAGAACACGTCCCGCGCGTCAAATAAACAGGATCTCCCTTGCAATTTAACGCTCCTCTGACATCAAATACGAACGATTTCGTATAGGTTTTTGTTTGTACAGCACAATACATAAGATTAAGCGATTTTTTTAATGTAATGCAAAATCGCGACCAAGATCTTTTTTACTTCTAAGCCCCTCAAGCCCTAACTATTAGTGAGCTTTTAAAACAGAAATCTTGGATCTTGCTTTGTTTCTTCTGCATAGAGTTTGATGTAAAAGCAAGACCGCTTACAAGAAAGAGCAAGCAAAAACAAGCAGCATGTAAAAGCATTGTTCGACTGCTAGTAGGCTAATCCTGTGAAAAGCATTAGAACTAGAAACAAAATTCCAGTACTGTGCTAATGACCTACAGGCTTATCATAGATTTGCCTGCAAATAAATTACTCAGCCTGAAATAAAATGAAAACTGTCTAGCTATGAGTATTAAAATATACAATAACCAAAAGACCTTAAATTATTAAATAAGAGACAATTGAAAATAAAATAAAATAAATGGCTTAATAAAAAAATATATTAAAAGATTATCTAAACAATAAAAGCCGGACTACTTTAAGATGACTAGTATGTTTATATGTAGCTGAATCTAACAAGTAGACTATTATATATTGACTGTGTTACACTCTAACACATTTGCGTCCTTTAATTACATTATACAAAATTGGTAAATTTATGAAGGTTTTTTATGCCTGCAATAAAGATCATTATTATTTTTAAAACATGTGTGACAAAGATCTCTATTATGTATAATAAATAACACCTGTAATACCATGTTTTAGTGAAAATAAATTTATAATTCTAATTTCTATAATGACAATGAATTTACTGAATAATCTTGCTAAACTTTACTTACAATCATTAGGTTAGACCTAAGTAAAACTTAATTCGGTAGCAAATTTATGAACATCGTATACTCCTAAGTCGATATTCAAACAAACATTCTTTTTGGAGTCGGTGCAAACAAAAACATTCAATCAATCTACGTCTAGCACCGACTCCAAAAATAAGTGATAGGTATGTTTGTAAAAATGTTATTTTTAGCTTTTTAGTGTTTTTTTATTTTTTAAACTTAATTTTGTTGTCTGTTTTTGAGTGATAAATTCTTATCAAGACCTCTTTTTGAAGTTAATTAAAAATATGCATTTTTGTTTGCCGTATTTTCGCCTGTATTTTAAACCGCATCCAAATTCCCCAGTTCGTTCGCTCGGCGGCAACTCTGGTCGTTATTGTCAATCGGACTCACGTCTCGGCCGCGTCCATTAGTTCTCCTGTGAGTGCACGTTCGCACTTGCCTTATTGGCTTATAGGCATTTACGCGCGTGTGCTTTATATGCCCCCGTTTGAGGAAGAGTTTTTGGGGTGTCTAGTCAGTTTATGGTATTTCTGTGGGTTATGGATATACACTTTATTATGAATCAAATTCTTACAACAGCTATAGATGTATCTTTTGTAAGCTAGGGGCTTATAGCTGATGGACTTAGAAGAAGGACCTCTTTAACTACATCAGAACCAAGATCATAATAATCAGTCCTCTGCTGCACAGAGACCTCTCTCATTGCATACCACTGGGCCTCATGATCATCATCATTTCAGCCATAGGACGTCCATTGCTGAATAAAGGCCTCCCACAAATGACTTCCAGATTGGCCGGTTGGAAGCGGCCTGCATCCAGCGGCTTCAAGCGACTTTTTCGAAAAGTGTATATGCTTAAGTATTTCCTGAGATAGAAAAATACGAATTTTGACAAATCTATATATATAAAAATGAATCTCTATTTCCCTTGGTCATCGCATCACGCGTGAACGCATGGAACAATTTCGCTAATTCTTTTTTTGTTGTATTAATTATTGTCAGGAGAAGGTTCTTTTGAAAGAAAAAAATAAGAAAGTTGCGCAGAGATTTCTTTATGATTAAACTAAAGACCACGCGAACGAAGTCGCGGGCAACAGCTAGTATATTATAATAAACATTGTAGAATTAGGTGTTTCGTACCACCTCAATTCTACAATCTTTATTATAATTTTAATTTATGATATTAATGGTTTGCACTACAGATTACATAGCCAGCGGTCGCGGGTTTAAATCCCAGCAAAGGCAATCAGCAACTATTTCAAACTAAACATAGATTAAGTTTAATACAATTTTAATTTTTTTACTTGTCAATCATTCATCTCATACAATATAATAAGCTTCACTTTATTCAGAAATTTGTTTGTTGTTATTGTGAAATTTATCGGAAAATAATGCTTAGAAATAGAGAATTTTACAATTCGCACACCTAGACAAAGAGTAGCACCACTCGAAATAATACAAAATTGAGTTATTGCGATTATCGGAATGTGTGTGGAATATACATTAACTCTAAAGACACCCGCGTACTTGAGACGTGCTACTCTTTAATTTGATATCATATTTGCTACATGAACTAGTAGGGCCCAAAAATAAGGAGACATGTTCTGGCCCCATATGGGCCCTATAATGTTATTATTGACGTTCATAAGTGTCAATTTTTTGTTCTAAACTGAATAAATAATTTTTGACTTTGACTTTTGAACTCCAAAGATACTTTTTTATTTTGTGTTGTACCATCGCGTATTTCGAGTCGTGCTGCTCTTTAGATAGGTGTGCGATTTATTTTGAACACTAAAGCCAACACTTGAATATGTTTGAGCGAAACCTGTAATTACAACCATTCAAAAGAAGTAATTTCCATTTGCACGCAAACTTAGTGAAATATAGCGGTATTAGTGCATTTGCATGAGAAACACGAAGTTAAAGTTAATTCAGACATCATTATTTTCCTTTCAAAACAAGAATTATGTATCGTATACAGGGTGTAACGAAAAGGTGAAATAAAACTTTAAGGGGTTATTCTACGGCTAAATTACATCAACTTTTTCTATGGGACCGACATCGATATCACAAAAAAAAAACACTTTCCTATACACGCGACCAGCTGGCATCAGTTTGTATGGACACGTCAATATTTTTTTTTTTAAGTTGATGAAGAAAAAGTTGATGTAATTTAGCCGTAGAATAACCTCTTAAAGTTTTATTTCACCTTTTCGTTACACACTGTATATCAGGCATTATCCCATTCTAAAATGATTGTTATCATTAAAGTTTGCAGTTAACTTAGTCACTAACTTTGAATGAATTTTTGTCAATTCAAATCAAAAGCTAAAAAAATGCTTTAAATAAGCCTCCGAAAAAAAATGATCCTTAAAATATTGAGCGTCAAAAATTGCAAATGAAGGTAAATGTTAAAAATATTTCCTCCTCTCGCCCGTTGCTTTAATTATCAGTTCACAGCGAGTACTCGAGTGGCACCTACAAAATTTTACGGGCAATTTCACTAGAATAGTGATGGGGCGCGAAATGAATTTCCGATATTCGATTACGATATTTTCGATTTTTTTCATAGGTAACAGCATTTGACTGGAATACTCTTTTGGTTAGGCAAAAAGTATTGGAGAAATATAAATGGACTGGTTAAGGAAATATTATATAGTACGTACTGCTGACTAATAAAGCTTAAAAAACTCTGCTAAATCTAAAGGTAATTTTCTATCAGAGCTATTTTAGGTAATAAAGAGGTTCAGAAAGAAAAAGACAGACCCTAGTGAAATCAAAAAAACATTTTTAAACCTCGCCCAGCATAGCTCTGGTAGAAAAAAGTTTAGTGTTGGTATTCGCACTCAAAATTCTATTTTCTTTAAATAACTACAGAATTAAAACAAGTTTTGTTCTGTGTTAACATAAAAGCTCCGGTTGTTAATTTCCTTGGACTTCCATAACACTTAAGGAGCTAGGTTTTTTACACAACGAAGTGTGTGCGAAGAATGTGTGCAAGCAATGCGATTGAGGGATGCATGGTTGAAAAGATGGAAACGAGATAAAAACACTAAGTTTTGCAACACCGTTTTACTTTTTCACACTACTTACTCAACTTATTTGCACGGCTTTGGTGGAAAAGTCTCTCCGTTTTCAAACTCCGTTTTTAAAATTACTCACAGAAACTAATAAATATTACTGGTTGATTTGAAAGGCCTTCTGTTGCTACTGATGTCGTTTGGATAATAATTTAAATTATGTCCAATTATACCTAAAGGTGATTTAGTAGGTATATTGTTTTTTATTGATTCTATGGTAAAAAAATATAAGCATTCATCAAAATATTCTATCAAAAGATGTTTACGTCAAGCTCAATTTTTTTTTGAAGAAAAAATATTACTTTTGATAACGTTACTTACATAACGTTAAAAGCTATTACCCATTTCCCATCACTAAAGCACTGTAGGTATTTTCACACAGTTATAGTAATAATTTAAGTGGTTTTCTTTTAATGAGCGCCTCAAAATTGTCCCATTCCTCAATTAAAATGTTAATTACTAATGATCGCTCTGACCTTCGGGTAATGACACCCTTTGGAGATCGCTCTTTATTAATGGACTTATATTTGTAACGTTTGTTAAATTAATCTAAGGGGCACGAGTTGAAATCGCATACATTTAAACTGATTACTCCCATTAAGCCGCTTATTATTTAGAAATGTACATTAGAATTATTTTGTTTATTAAGGATGAATATTTTGCCTGAAACATTAAACAAAACAGAAAGTTCTGTGTATTGTGTAAAGAAAAAACATGAAATACGTCTTTGTAAAACGAAAACTCTATTTATTAAAAGCAGAACGAATTTAGATGAAATTTTACATACCTACAAAATAGACCAGAACCTAAGACTTATAAATAAATCGACAGTGGAAAGGCTATATACTGAAATGCCAATAAACCCAAAAAGAGTAATTTATTAGCAATTTTTCACTATTATTATTATCGTTATAAATTATTAAGAGTTAGATTAGGAGGTTTTTTCGAACTAAAATTTTCATGTTACATAGAAGAAATTTGCAGTATCATTTGAACAAATAAAGTATCAATACTATTAACAGTATATTAAGCTATCTATCTGTCTGTTTGTACATCTGTCCCATCTATTAAGAAGGCTTTATCTTTAATACTATCAGGCAGATAAAATTTTCACAGAATATCTGTTATTAAGGCGACTACATTTTTAACAACAAAAACATAAAAGTTAATGTCCCTTTAAACTAATAAAACTTATGTATTTTTTTGCTTGAGTTAAGCTCTTTTACTTGTTCCAACTTATATTTGTAACGTGGCCTCTCACTATGGGCCTCATATGAAAGCTCAAGGTCGCAGAGCGTGTTATGGCTTTCATAGCCCTTTGGCTCTGCTCTGTGCTCTTGCGAGATCGAATCAGAAATGAGGAGATCCATAAATGAACAAAAGTCGCTGACATAAACCAACGGATTAGCAAGCTGAAGTGGCAGTGGGCGGGGCACATAACTCTCAAGTAGCGGCCACGCTTCGTTGCCATATAAAAGGACAGGCCTAATAATGGACATAGATATGTCCTTTAAGCTTAACCGGCATTCTGGGGTCACAAATGACACCAGTCTTTTCTCGCCATTTGGCTCACGCAGCAGCAATGCGTGTTTTGACGTCGCAATCGATGTCTCCCGACGCGTGATGTAGCGCTACTAAGATTATTGGGTCGTATATCTCTCCAAGGTAACAACCTCGTTACAGCCAATTAACTTCACCCAGAACGCAATTATAACAAGAAATTAAAATGTTAAAATTCTCTTGGCATTATTTCCCTAGACCGTCTCTATTTTGCGAACATCCACTTGTTTATTCATACTTTATTGCACATTAAGAGTTTCTTAATGTGGCCCATTTGTACTGAAAAATGGGTGACTTAAATCTGTGTATATTTTTTGCCATAATTATGACGTCAAGTGGAGTTGATGGAGTAGTTTATAGTATTAAAAAGCAGCTTATTTTGTACGATTATGACACCTTTTTATTTTAAGGCCTTTAGAGTTACAAGATTTACAATATTATAGGTGTACAGTGGATGCCCAGAGGTCGGAGTATTGTCTCATTTGTGTCTCTCGAGTGAAAATCCAAGCACGTACTTTAACTCGACAGTAAGCTCACAAGTTAGACAAGGAATCAGAAGAAGAATAGCCCCCTTTGTTAACGGCAGTTGGGTAAAAACGGTATTCTCCTAAACTTTTAATTTGACGTAAAATTATCAAACTATCCCAATACGACTGAACATAAACCAAAAAGAAAAACTATTTTTTGTTTCTTTCATTTTTTGTCGCATTACGAACTATAATTGCATTTTTTACGAAAATACCGTTAAAGATTGTAATGTTACTGGGAGCGGATTTGACACTAAGTTGCGAATAATGTAATATTACGGGAATTGGGCCTTAGTGGACCTAACCAGCCATCTTCTTGGCCAGCGAACAGATCGCGCGGCTTGCGGCGGTTTAGTGACATGGAAAAATGATAAGTGTGCGCGCAATGTCGATACTGCGACATGAGTATTTAAAAGAGGTTCTTATATTCTGAATGAGTTAATATGAACAAAAGAAGAGGTAAACCCGGGCGTACGTTTGATTATACACAGTGAGTTTCGTTAAAAAGTAAGTGTATAATTCCTAACTTCTACTGGTACTCGAAGCTTAGCAGGAGTTTCAAATAAAATGGACTTTGAAGAAAGATGTTTTATTGGAAATAATGAAAGAAGAAAGTTGGGCAGAGTAACCCCGTATGATCTGACGGAGGATCAAAGTAAAAGAGGGTTATTACAAATCTATGACCTATTTATATTCAATTTGAACGCGGGTCGTTTTGTTATTACATTGCATTATTTACAAATGCAGGTTAATGACCGCTTTCGTTAAGTGACGTTTTGTTATGGCTACATAATAACAAACAACTAGTATTTACTATTAAATGAAAAGATCAACATAAGTCAACTTAACCAATTTAACTAAGTGTGTGTGTGTGTGTGTGTGTTTGTGTGTGTGTGTGTGTGTGTGTGTTTGTGTGTGTGTGTGTGTCTGTATGCGTGTGTGTGTGTGTATGTGTGTGTGTGTGTGTGTGTGTGTGTGTGTGTGTGTGTGTGTGTGTATAAAAATAACTATTGTGTTATATGTGTACACCACAGCTAATTATGAAATGCGGTACAGCAGACATTCAGTTTCGTCGTAGGTTTTAGGCTGCACCCATTTTAGTATTATTTTTTCACATTCCTTGTATGTTTTGCCGTATACGTTTGTTTCTCTGTTTATTTTATTATATAGTGATGTAGAACGTGAGCTAAATTGTCTGCTAGCAAACACTGTTTTGGTACCAGAAGACCCAGCCAAAACATCTTTTCGCCGTTTTTTCAAGATGCCTGGGTCACATATAATTTTCTAACCGTGAGTAGACCACTTATTTGAAATAGTTTTTCAGTGAAGAAACGTCTTTTTTTAACTACTACTAATACATCACCTTAATAAGGGTTCGTTGGGCTCTTTCCAGATTGAGAAATTGGGTCTTTGCAGCTCCACCCCACACCGGAATACAATACGTAATAATGGATTGTGCAAGGGAGATGTATATTTGGTTAAGAAGATATCTGGGGGAGTCCGACTGCTTAGTACTATCAGGTATTACGTGTCTTAGTGTTTTGAACATCCAGATCAATTTTCGAGTCCTAACATAACATGCTCTAGGTGTGGGTACCACCATAGCCTCTGATGAGTCCCTAAAAATGTGGCTAGTTTTGACAGGCTGCACAAAATAACTAAACACCAATAAAACGGAATAGTGGATGGCTTCCAACGTTAGCACACTTGGCGCACATAAAAGAGATAAATTGCAAAATTATTTAAGTTTCATTTCATTACATATCGAATATCGATAGGTAACTAGACGTTGGTATGCGTCAAAGAGAACGAGCGCGTTCCTAACACACATTCCTGTAATTTCGTAGTAAATACAAACATACAATTATTCATTATGGGTCAATTTGTTAATCAACTGAATCTACATATTTAGGTTTTTACCTAGACCGGCTGTATTGTACAAATGACAACTTTGTGGGCCCATTTAAAATGCCACAAGTGAGAGTTCCGGGAACTAAATGTTGACTTATACTGCGTAATAAATATGTAATTTAATTCAGTTCTCCAAAACTCTTAACACCTAATATACTAATGGCCTATAGTGTCAAAATAATGCCACCAAAAAGAAAAGAAGAAGAATTTAATTTGACGGCAGCCAATCCAATGTTTTTATATGTAAGTGACTAAATCAAATAATTTGATTTTAGAACACCGTAGTAAATTTAAATATGAAGAAAATCCTTTACTTTCTGAATTTGAATAAAATAACACATTAAAAACATATTTGAATTTAAAATGCGACAAAGCTTTAGCATATCTGGACATCCTTTCCTAGCATAATTTGTGTTACCGAAGTGGGTAAGGGATTGGAAGAAAACGACGGTTCTTCCAGAAAGACGTTAAGTAAGACGTAAGTTCTTAGTGTTTTACAAATAACCCTGTATAATTCTAAAATTATCGTTTATTTAAGTGAAAAAGTGTTTTTTTTTGACAAAACGCTTTTTCGTAGTCTGCAGTCATAACATAAGACTGCTTTTTAAAGATAAAACATTGTTAAGTATGCTGCTACATAATCATGCATCATCATCATCATTTCACGTCCACTGCCTATCCATTATCATGTTACAATTTAAAGAAATCTCTTTCATCCAAGTATCCTCAAATTATTCGATCAATTTAAAACTACAGTTAAATAACCGATGCAAAACCTAATTGGATTCGACCGGTCATATTACAACTCATTTCAGCACGGATGTAAGATTAACTCATACCATCCAGTAGAAAAGTACAGTCAGCCAAAAAAATTAAGCTAGTCTCACTGTAGTAGGGCACAGGCCTCACTTTATTTTGGTTTGGGCCATATTCCACCACGCGGGCCTAGTGCGGCCGTGCGGTTGTAAGGCTAGTGACACATTACAGTCAGATGTAATCAAGCCGCTTTAAGTCAGCTATGTAATAAAAATAATTTTATACTAGAAGTAGACAAAATCACATTATTTTTAATGACAATAATGCAATTGATCAATTAAAGTAGAATGCGTCGAAACAACCGCCTTAACCGTTTCCCTGTCCAAGAGTAGAATAGGTAAAACTATTGTTATGTCTCTTAATTGAACAGGGAATCTGTTAACTTACAATCATGGATGAAATACAAACAAAATCACAAATAAATAAAATCTGATCACGTTAAAATGAAAAGATTTAAAAAAATAATACACACACAAATAACAGTAAGTGATGTCTCATTGATGAAACTGTCTCAAAGCTGGTAAGGTCTTTATTGCTGTCTTCTCTTTATTGAAATATTTCTAAATTAAAAACATTCTAGTTGAATTTTGTATGTAGAACATTAACATAATATGATTCGGTTGTATTCGGCTTTGACAGAAAAAAACAACATCAAGGTAAAAGACGTTGAAGATGCAGGTTTTAACTTATCACCATGAATTCTGACCAATGCTGATTTAGAAACTTTCACTATACTCTTATATCACGTGTCAAAAAGTCTAGTGTTGGAACTTGTTTCGCTTTAAGTAAATATTCTCGAAGCTGACTGTACAATCCAGTAATTAATCGTGGGTCCATCTGAGTGGGGCGGTTTGGAACGGAACTTAATTATGTACGAGTATTTTGTGAATTACAAGTCTGTGTGGGTCAAAAAGATGTTTAAATATTGATTTGATCAGAAAAATCACAACTTAGATTTATCAAAAGAAAAGGTTCCTTACTATTTTTAGGGCCGACTTTTCAAATGCTAGATAACTTTTATTCCACGAATAAAATTGACGCTTTGATATTTTCTATACAAAAACTGATAACACTTTAAGATTACTTGTCACATAAAAGTTATCTGGCTATTAAAAAAGAACAGGTTTTTTTTTATTGTCTACGAATCAAGACAATAGTTTCATCACATTTATTTTCGGGATTTATGCTTACACTAAAAAACTCCACAAAAACCTTGGATTTGTGAAATTATCACTATGTTGACAACCTCAAATTATACTTTGACAGAAAATATTCTATGAGCCACTTCATTCTTGTTTCAAATTGGCAATTCAACTTATATTTTATTAAAATTTAATTTAATAGCTTACTTATAGCTTAAATTAGCTTAGTAACTAACTGGCTAGTATTTTACAAAACCAATAATTTGACTCGTATGACGTAATTTTTCACTAATACAGAAAAAAAAACTAAGTTGTAAAAAAACATTAAAACATCGTCAATGTATAAGCTGAATCTCATAATTATGATTAAACAAAACTACGTACAATTGCATTTACTTTTAAAATAACATTAACTAATCTACTCAAATGTACTAAACTAAGTAATTATCAAAACTGTGCATATATGCGCATATAACGTACCGTCTTTAATTTAAGCCCACCAAATAAAAGGTCCCGAGACAACCCACTTACGCGTAATGGGGGTCGGGCGAGCCCCATCAAATGCGACAGTTTACTGCGACGGACGCTGCAGCACTCGTTTTGTTCAGGACCTATGGGGATTTTCTCATGTCAGTTTAAAGTATTTCATTGCAATGTCTGGAAGACTTAGCCTTCTTCCATAAAATATAAAGATGTGTCTGAGAATTCATCATCATTTCAGCCATAGGACGACCACTGCTGAAGACGAAACTATCACTGGTAAAATTACTTTCATTGGGGGTATTGCCAATACTCACCACGCTTGGCAGGCGGGTTTTTTATAAAATTTCGCATGCAGACGATGCTGCCCGTCTCGTGCTACAGGAATTAGTCGCCTCTTACGACACGCCTCCTGTTGGCGGTGGGAGTGTATTCTTTACGGACGTCCCCAAACGGCACGGTGTGAGAATTAGAATTTTAAATATATTTCAATTAAATATAATAAAATGCATTATTTTGCCACTTGCGTGGAATGCGGCATGTGTATATTTTAATTCCTTAGAAGGTAGATTCAAAAATAATAGCCTATGTCCTTTTGTTAGGGTTCAAGCTTTTTTCGTAAACACTTTTATCAAAATCGGTTCAGTTTCCGCGACAAAAAGTAGACTATGTCCTTTCTCAAGCACTAGTCTATATCTATACCAAATTTCATCAAAATCGGTTCGGTGGTTTAGACGCTTAAGCTAAGTTTAGTCGCAAAAGCGTGACAGACAGACAGACAAGGTTACTTTTGCATTTATAATATTAGTGTGGGTTAGTATGGATTACCAATAATTGATTAAATATTAAATAATCACACTTTAGAACTTGCAGATGTGATTCAGTTAAAATGGTTGTTTTTCGTGTTATGGCAGATACTACGAGTATATACCATACAAAGTAAATAACATAAAATTATTTTCACTAAATTCTAGTTCAAAAGCAAACTGTATACTTACAAACTAATTAGAGAACAAGATTATACAAAATACTTATTAAATTAATTTTGAATCGTTAAAAAAACAATCTCACTAAAAAATAGAACACTCAATTATTATATTAATCAATTATACATGTCGTGGCAACTTTTAATTAAGACATCACTGTAAACATGTATAAATCACGAATGTTTTTGTGCTATGGATGTGTATGTCTTGTTAGCTGTCCATAAATAAATAAAATTTAAAAAAATATATATTAATTAGTTGCCAGCATCCATCGCCTCTCTTATAAAATAAAATAAATAAAAATGTTTCTTTATCAGACAACTGGGATCCATAAAAAGTTAGTAGCACAAAAAGACTTATACCTATGTTAGTATTTAATACCTAATTTAGTGCGAGTTAACTGGCACATGTGCTCGACAAGCGGACAGTCCCCACTGTCGGCGATGGCTTGCAGAACTTTGTTGCGGCTGCCACGAACTCGCCGTAAAAGTGAGCCTGCTTTTTTACGTAGTATAGTTGGGAAACTGTCAACCCCTGAGTACGCAAACATACTAGACGCGCTGCAATAACGTGGCAGCCCCAACATACTATACTTACAACATAATATACTTAAAGGAAAAGAGATAATAAAAACACAATTTAAAAAAATGCAACTTAATGAGAACATTTAGTTACAAAATAACGTTTAAAATATCATTAGACGACTAGTAACTCGTACAAAGTAGACCTTTAATTATAAAATTTTCAGTTTCAGTCAGTTATGAAGAACATCTATAATATAATATAAAAATGAATCGCTGAATGTGTTGCTAAGCGCAAATCTCGAGGGCAGCTGAACCGATTTCGCTAATTCTTTTTTTATAATATTTCTTGAAGTACGAGGATGGTTCTTACGGAGAGAATAATTTTAAAAATTGCCAGAAAGGTCTAAAAACAATCCTTTTCTATATTCCCATACAAAAAATTCGTAATAATACTTAAAATTCAATTTGAACTTTAATACCATACTAAAAAGTTTAGGTGTTAGTTAGTGTTTCGGGAAGGCAAAACAATTGAGTGACGTTAGTGTCGTAAAACAAGGCGATACAAACTCGGCCGAGACAGCTAGTTTATTATATAAATATAATTATAATCGAGCGAATAGTTGCAAAGTTTAACATGATGAACCATTTAACCCTACAGTACCTATTTGATATTTGCATGAGCTACCAGATACGGCAGTCACGCCAGAGTGATTACGAAAAAGCTTCGTAATGCGTGCGCAATATCTTTCGCACGAAGATAAAATGTGTACCTACTCAAAACGTTATAAAACAGTTTAAAGATATTGTGGTACTCTAGCTCGTTCGTAATTTATTGTGGATAGGATCCTCATAAAATCTGTTTATGTAGCATAAAAATGTTTCTAATATTAATAAATATTGGACAACATCACATATATTGTCCTGATGCTATGATAAGTAGCCTAAGGACTTGTGTTTCAAAAATCAGAAATAACGACGGTACCACAACACTTAGACCCGAGACAATATAGAAAAGTTATTTTTCTACATTGACGTATATGCTCGCCTTTCGGCTACGGAGGTCGTCAAATAAATAAGAAAGATTTTATATAAATATAAAAAAATTAAAATAAACATTGGACAACATCAACATTGCTCTGATCCTGTGGTAAGTAGACAAAGCACTTGTGTTACAGAAATCTGAAACAACGACGGTACCACAACACCCAGACCCGAGGCAATATAGAAAAGTTATTTTTCTACATTGACCCGACCGGGGATCAAACCCGGAATCTCAGAGATAGCGACACCAAGTCCGGTATGCTTGCCTCTCGGCTACGGAGGTCGTCAATATGATAATTATGATGTTACTTATTCAAACACTTAAACAAAATAACGGAGTCAAAAATTTGTTACACATAAAAATATTTATTAATCTTAGAATCGTGAAACTGATATTTGGATGTTGCCCCATTGTAAGAGTAGGCTGAATATTGAAGTAAACTAGATAAAATGCCTTTATAAATACATAAGCTTAGCTGTAAAAACATAATGTACCTTCAACATGGCTAAACTAACATCTCAAAATTGTCCAAATATCTCTTCCGTGTTCATCAGTATTCCGCTAAACTATCCTTCCCGGACCAAATATTAGAACTAACAGTTTCTCGAGCAATTCTCTGTGAAAACTCCGGACCTCGTAGCCAGAAGGCTAGAATTATTATAACATAGTATAGGTAGATATCAGTATAACCATGAAAACAAAACAACTCACTGACTGAAAATAGTCACACAGACTTTTAGAACAGAATAGAAAAACGTTTAGTCGACACGACACACACACGAGAAAAATACAAAACAATAAAACTATAAAGGGATCTGATGTGTTAAAAAAGGTTCCGCATCAGCGTTTGTCGTGACAGCCACGGACTTATTAAGACTTAAGAGATGCTTAAAAAAACTCATGTGTTTTATATTTGACGACTCGTTTGGTGCACTGACGCGGTGTTACACTTAAAGCGCAAGAGTCTCGGAATAGATTTCCATTGTGGGCAATTTAGGAAACGAACATTTATTTTTAGAAAGGCTCGAAAGGAAATGCTGGGAGACAGTGCCGGCAAAAAAACACAAAGATGTTTATCATTTACCTACTTTGAGAATATCATGATTGTCGTCTGACGCATTTATTTATTTATTTTGTAATTGTAATTAATTGTATTGTATTTATTTATATTGTATTGTTAGGCGCACGAAAAAGATAACATATATTTTTTATTTAATAAAGCAGTTTTTAGTCACGTTTTAGCCTTACTGAATTTACTTTGATTATGGTTTATTAGTATGCGCCACTCCTTTGTGTAGAGGTCTGGCCAAACAGACGGGCTTTGGATTTATTCATGTCTTTAACTAGCTAATTATCGCACGTTAGAACAACACCATTAAATTGCCCAGGAAATAAAAATTAAACGCTTAATCAGTTTCCGAAGTAAATACGTTAAAATATGGACTTAAATATAAAACAAAACTTTTTCTTCGGGTTTAAAATTACACATTTAATTAAATTTTCACGAAAATAAAAATAAAACATCCTAACTGCTGCATAAATGCTAACAATTAAAAAAATAATTTGCTGTAACCTAATTTAAGTTTGTATCAAAACCACGTTAATAGAATAAGATTGTTTTTATAAGTATATTCGACGAAAAAAGAGAAAAACAAAAACATAATTGTGCCATAAAGGTGTCATTTATTAGCAGTGGCAACATACGGCTGTCACGACACTGATAAAACGTGAATAAAGTAAACATATAAAATCTTTAGTATTCAATAGCTTACGTATACGCAACAAGTATGAAATGCATTTTATTTGTACTTTGGTAACAATAGCAGCCATAGTAATTTATTCAGTTTAAAGGCCTTCTTCCAGACATTTATACAAAATACCATCATCTTAGACAGGGTAATTAAACCATTTGATTATGGCTAATGCCATCCGGGTTATCTGAATATGCAGGTTTGTCCGTCACGACAAGCGTCATTCAAGGCGCGTTCCGATTTCTGATTTCCGAACCGAGCCAAAATCGATTTTGGCGCATTCTAACTGATACTTCGTCCAAGTCGCACTGTGTGGTGTGCGTGTGTATAACTCATTATTAGTTTTGTTTTGATTTTTAATTATTTATTTGTGATAAATATGTTATTTTATAAAAAAAAAATGTCCATGTGTAAACTATTTGTTGCTTCTTTTTGTGTCATAATCTTTATATGTTATTGTTGTTAATTATTTTGTTTTGTCTAGTACCGTGTCTATGCGCGGCGGTATCGGTGGTTCCGTGTTTCTTCGACCGATTCTGTGCTTCCCAGGGGCTCGGGGTCCGTTGAGGGGATTTTGGACCTTCTGGTGGTTCGTTAAATCGATGCGTCACTCGCTGCACGTCCCAGCGTCGGGGCAGAAAATCAGCGTCGTTATAAGTATGTGACTGTCACGACAAATGCTGAGCGGGAACCTTTTTTGACACACCAGAAATCCTTCATTGTTTTATTGTTATGTTTTTTTATTTTTTATTCGTGTGTGTGTCAAATAAATGCTTTCTAATTCTATTTATACTATCAATCGGGACAAATCCGTAAATAAATCTAAAACTATATTATACTAGAAAGTACTTCTTGTATTTAAACTTTTGACTGACCACTGAGATACTAGTAAATTACAGACTCGCCGTTCATTTCAAAAACTAAATTCACCTTACCAAAAGTAGCCAAGCGAATCTCAACCAAAATCTGCAGGATTTCATACAAATAGCTGAGTGAACGTAAAAATAGTTGAGATTCCCTACGAAGTTCACCAGGTGAGGCGCCTGACACGTTGCTAAAACTATGCTGCGAGTCACTGGCTCTCAAAATACTAATTTTCAATAAATAGAAACACACATACGAGTAAGTATGTAAAGTAAGTAAGTAAATGCAAAAAAAATATTTAACTCCTAAATAGAAATTGAATTTTTACACAGCCTGAAGTGACCGCCTGGGTTTCAGGAGATAATTCACGCCACACAAAGTTAAAAATATTAAACTTACTGTTTTTAGGCGGGTTTACTGTTTTTAGGTTTTAACTTTAATTATTCTGTTTTTTTATAGTCACAAAAACTGGACATAAGTCCAGTATCCAAAGTAGTATTTTTTTGTGACATTTACTGTTACGAAGTCTCATGCAACCGCTCGATACCCAATAAGGTAACAAACTTAATATTTTACATGTTTATATTATTGCCTTCGACCAAGTATATAATAATATTATTATCTAGACGGACAGTCAAGGCAGAGAACACTGCAACAAAAATTGTTTCAGACCCTGGTCGTTAAATCTCTTCCTAGCATGTGTTCCATCACTGGAGACGTGCATGCCGCTAGGCAAAATTGAGGTGTCGGAAATGGCGATTCTTCCTAATAAAGTGTGAAGAAACTATAAAGGAAGACAAGGAAAATCATAAAGCAAAATATCATCGCTGAGTAGGTATCTAATTTTCGACCAAAGTTAGGCTGTTTTTTTAGTACGATTCAAGCAGTGTGCTCAATCTAGACAATATAACATCATTGATTATTGCAGAATAAATAAAAATGCACCAAAAGTTTGGAAACAACCGCTCCCAAGTGTTTGAAGCACTCTACGAAGTTGCCGCGACTCAGTTCAGCAGTCGCCGCGCTCAAAGCAAATGAAAGTTAGACTCCAATAAAAGGCGAGTTACGTCCTCGATATCTGTTCCGTTTTACAGGTAGTGTCGAGAACAGAACTTGGCACTTTCTATTTATTGGTGCCGTATCGGATTACAAAAACAAATGAAGACTACCTGATGCACCCTGTAAGGCAGTCTTCATTTGTTTGTCCTAAAAATACTGTAAGTAGAAAGGTCTAGAGATAGAACACCCTGAATCACAACATAAATGTATCGCGATTTTTTGTAAGTTTCAAGTTTTTTAAAACCTTGTTTTGCTATCATTATCCTTATTTCAATCAAGGACATCTACAGCCGGAACATAGGCTTTCCCTAATGATTTCTTAATTGGCCGGTTGAAAGTGGTTTGCATCCAGCGGCTTCCTGCATCCTTTGACAGGTAGTCTATCCACCTTATGGGTGGACGTCCTGCGTCGCGCTTGCCGGTATGTGCCCTTTATTCAAGAATCTTTCTGCCTCATCGGCCGTTAGTTTTACGTGCTATGGGAGACAAACTACGTCTTAATATATAAGACAATAATAGTCACAGAGACATGAATCATCGAGAAACATGCTTAATTTTTTTGATTATATTAAACAAATGAATTATATTCTTTCCATAATTACATCAATATAATCTAGCGCCAATCTAAGCAAGGCTTGTACCACGGCGACTGAATGGTGCATAAAAAATTAAATACTTGTACTTATATAGCTATCATTTTATCAACATGTGATGAGCAGTCAAACATAATTGCAGATACATTTATGGCATAAATATACATAATTCTATGTGCGCTTCTTCTACCAATCGAGGTTTTGAAGCTTACTGAACCTATCGTAAATTCTATATTTTTTTCCGTTCTAAAAACCACATCCATTCCCCATTCATATAGCAAATCCGCTTACTTACATCGAAAAAATTGCGTACCAAATCCCTCAAAGCTTCGGAGTACCGGGTGGAATTTTTACGGTGAAAAGAATCTTGTCATCTACAAATTAAGTTCTCATTTACAAAGACCTCATTGTAAAACTTGAATGTTTTGGATGAGGAAGGACATAATAGAGAGAGATGCAGTAAGTTCATCGCTACTTACTATGCATTGAGATTCAAGGACATTTGTGGTCACATTCAGATCCATGTCGATATTGTATATTCACATTGAAGATCTGCTACCTCACAGAGTGGGCTATAATTTAAGAATCTGACGTCTACTACTGAACATAGGCTTAGTAATTGACTAATTATAGTCATCTTCATCATCATTTCAGCCATAGGACGTCGACTGCTGAACATAGGCCTTCCCCATTGATTTCCAGATTGGCCAGTTGGAAGCGGCCTGCACCCAGCGTCTTCCTGCGACCTTTACCAGCTCATGTGACCACCTTTCAAGTGGACGTCCTACGCTGCGCTTGCCGGAACGCGGCCTCCATTCTAGAACCTTTCTGCCCCATCGGCCGTCAGTTCTACGTGCTATGTGCCCCGCCCATTGCCACTTCAGCTTGCTAATCCGTTGGGCTATGTCAGCGACTTTTGTTCGTTTACGGATCTCCTCATTTCTGATTCGATCTTGCAATTAAACACCGAGCATAGCACTTTCCATTGCACGTTGTGCGACCTTGGGCTTTCTTATGAGGCCCATAGTGAGAGGCTACGTTTCAGACTGAAACTTTCAGTTCAATATGTCATCACTGGTAACACTCACTGGTTGTAGACTTTCGTCTTGAGGCACTGAGGTATTTTGGACGAGAGTGGTGTAGTTTCCCGAACGCTGCCCAGCCGAGTTGGATTCGACGATTGACCTCCTTCTCAAAATTGGATCTACCCAACTGGATAACTTGTCCTAAATAGACATATTTGTCAACAATTCCGAGAGTAGAGCTCCCAACGGATACTGGGTAGGGCTCAAGATGGGCATTCGACATGAGCTTGGTTTTGTCCATGTTCATCCGCTGGCCTACTTATTGGGAGACTCGAGTAAGGTCATCGAGCATTGTGCTGAGGTCTTCAAGCGATTTTGCCATGACCACAATATCGTCGGCAAACCGAAGGTGAGTGATGTACTCGCCGTTGATGTTGATGCCGAATCCTTTCCATTCCTGTTTCTAATTATAGTGCTAGTAATAAATTTTAATATTGCTGGTGATTCAGTTTTATCGTTCTCTAAACTAGACTTGACTAAACTTTCTCTCCTGCTCCTTACTGGACGAAAAACGATAGACCATTTAGCACTGTTAAACTTAGTTTTTTTTTCTGCCTTAATTTGCAAAATTTTATTCACTTGCTTTGAACAATATTTTGGATATTTTTTCAATTTTAGTGTAATTATAAATTAAGTTTTTTGAACTTTAATTAATTTAACTTTTAATTCAGTTTAAAAAGATATGGTTGGAATATCGTCACCATGGTAAAGTTAATAAAATATTTTTATCACCGACTATACTTTTTAACGATGAATAACGACGAATAATTGTGACGACCGTCTGGTGTTTTGGTTTGTGCTCCGGACTACAAAGCTAGAGGTTGCGGGTTCAAATCCTGCAAGGGGCAAATGTTTGTGTGATGAGCACGAGCATTTGCACCTAAGTCATTGATGTTTTAAAAAGTATTTAAGTATGTTTATCCGTCATCTAGTCACCATAGTACAAGCTTTGCTTTGTTTGTGGTTAGATAATTGGTGTGATTATGGAAACTATTCATTATTATTATTTATTATGAAGCTCCATTGATATAACCCAACGGATTAGCAAGCTGAAATGGCAGTGGGTGGGGCACATAGCACGTAGAACTGACGGCCGATGGGGCAGTAAGGTTCTGGAATGGCCACGTACCGGCATGCGCAGCGTAGGACGTCCACCTACAAGATGGACAGACGACCTGGTAAAGGTTGCAGAAAACCGCTGGATGCGGGCCGCTTCCAACCGGTCAATCTGGAAGTCACTTGGGGAGGCCTATGTTCAGCAGTGGACGTCCTATGGCTGAAATGATGATAAAAGTAGCTAAAAGCTAAAGAGTTTTTTTCAAAACTAGTAATTACTAAGGAGCCTTCTGTATATCCTTAAATTGTGTTCTCGGACCCCGCCCTAGTAGGAAGTTTTCTCATGGAAGTTAGCGGGATTTATTGCATAATGCGCCAGATGCAAGCCGCGTTTTTGTAAATACTATAGGCTTACATTAAAAAGTTGCAACATCCTACTGGGCATGGATCACAGTATACTCGTAGGTTTTAGTAAGATGTACTTGGACACTATCAAGCTAGTTTACATTTAGTAATAAATATACCTATATAATTATGATTAATAATAAACTTCTAAATAACTGTGTCTTGTTTGTAATAACCTTTAATATTTTTTGTGCAATAAAGTGTCTATCTATCGATCTATCTTGGCTTTAACTTTTGTTGGTAGAAATAAAGTCATGGTTTGAAGTCAGAACAGACTGCATCTCGATAAAAAAATACTCAGACAAGTCAGTTCTTTTTATAAGTAGTCGGAATAAAAACGATATTTATTGTCTTCTATATTAATTTTACGTGTTTTCAATTCAGCGATTTCGTTCATAATATTTTGTTGTTACCAAAAAGGAAAGTTGTGTGGGTAGTGTTTGTCAATACGCGCCCACTACTACCCAAGGAGACATAAACGTGGAACACTCAAGAGACATATCTCTGAAAACAAGTTTCATAAGTACCCGGGAATTTCATAATCTGCGCTGAAAAGAGTAGAGTACTTGCAGAATAAGAATGAAGTACTTTTGTTTTTCTTTTAACTAAATATATAAAACTTAACACGAATTTTCTAAATCTTAAAGCAGTCTGCGGAGAGCAGAGATTTTCTTCTCAATTAATATCATCATTTCAGCCATTAATAGGACATTTACTGCTGAACATAGGCCTCTTCCAATGACTTTCATTAGGGGGATTGCCAATACTCGCCACGCTTGGCAGGTGGGTTGGCGAGTGCAGTTACTTATAAGATTTCGAACGCAGACGCTGCTGCCCGTCTTGTGCTACAGGAATTAGTCGCCCCTGACGAAACGCTTCCTGTGGTGGTAGTGTATTCTTACGGCCGGAATATAAGCTTTACCAAAAAATTCATTTACTAAAACTGTCAAACGAATCACACAAATCAATTTTATCATAGTTTCTACTCGATCTTCCTCCATAGCATCTGATAAGTAAGACGGCCCATATAAACCCAACAGCCGTTAACATTTGCAGATAGAAAACGCACAAAAACGAGATATTACATGATTTATTACAACAGAACCAATAAAGCAGGGGGCGAAGTAATATTTTTCGGTCGTCGCGTCTTCGTTGCTATAAACTTGCTTATCTGCCTCGTTATACCGACCGGGGAAGACCAGGGGGTCTACAGGGGCTCTGTTACCAGATCAGAGAGAACAGCTAACTCATATAATGCGATGGAAACTCTAGTTTGTTATTTGCCAAAATCGCTAACTTTTAGAAGAACTTTCAGAAGGCGTACAAGAGGTAATGTTAGTCAGAATTATAAGACTTGATAATAAATGAACAATCATGATGTAATTAATATTACAGGCCATAGTACAAGCATTGCTTAGTTTGGGACTAAGATAACTTGTGTATTTAAAAAAAAAAACTCAGACAAGTCAGTTCTTTGTATAAGTAGTCAGAATAAAAACGTTATTTCTCTTATATTAGGTTTAAATCACAATAAAGACGCGCAATAATTTATAGACACACTGACAACGACCGGACGATATTCTGACGACCCAATTGGTGCAGGGTTCGATTCTCGATTCGGGTCGATTCACAAAACCTTTTTTTTTTTAAATTAGCCCGATACTGGGTGTTCTGGGAGACCCCACTGGCAAATTTCATTGTCTTGTAACATAATAATTTTAATTCCATTCTTTGAGATCATGTTAGCTGATGTGTTGTCTGGTGTATAATTATTTATAGGTCGTACCGGCAAGATGCAGGCCGCTTTCAACCGGCCAATCTGGAAGTCAATGGGGGAGGCCTATGTTCAGCAGTGGACGTCCTATGGCTGAAATGATGATGATGACTGGTCGACCACTACAAGAAAACTGAGCTCGTTCCGGCCTAGTGACCTAGTACCAGACCTAAACCATTAAAAAAAACTCAATTGCACAAAAAAACTAATAAACTTCATTTAAGAATTGTTTTATTAATAATTTAAATTTATTTCTAAATAATTAGTCAATAAATATGTAGTTATTTAAATGAGATCATGAAAATTGGTGTAATATCTGTGGCTATAAATATATAATATATAATACGTATGTATTCATTTAGATAAGAGTTATCTGATTTATTTGTGTTATGTTCAGAAGCCTGAGGGGGGCGATTTATCTTAACATCGAGCGGTTACTTCACAAATTGTTTGCGCGACTCTAAGATCTAATATCGCGTGTGATATAACTTCGGAATTTCTAATTCAATTACGTATTGTTGGCATAACCTAATTAAATTGAGTTTGATAAATTCGTTTTTAATATCAAAGTAGTTCCTAGTATGAATTGGAAATTAGTTCCGTAAGTGGATTATGTACATACTAGTCAATAAAACGATTCACAAACAAGATTTATTTATATCATTAACCCGAGATACTTAGTGTTTGTTACCTGTGCGACCTATAGTCATTAAGAAAATGTCTTACCTCCAAATAATCATTTCAGAGATACATCATCCTTTTGTTAATGTCTTCCACAAAGTTAATTCAGCAGACCAAAGTTCTAGTACCGGTAAACAAATCGCAACAAAATGTAAGTTTGTGTTATTTTTGAACTAAGTTATTACTCACTTTCATTAACCATTAAATTCTCACAGCACTAAGTATTTAATGTCAATCGTAAAGTTGAATAAACAGAAAAAAGAACATGTCAACATCAATCTTAACAATGACACTGATAATGTTTAGATTCACTGACCAATATTCACTTGATACGATACACTTTTTTATGTAACTATTCCCGTATGAGATTAAAGAATGTAAGCAGTGGTTTTCAACAAAAAAAAAACGTGAAAGAAAATTCTCATATTGAAAATAGGTTCCGATATTTTTAAACCAAAATGTCTACCCACAATATTTTTAAATTTGAAAATCTCAAAGACAATACAATTACTGCAATGCTAAAATTGTTCTTATTTATACTGCACATGGCCATCATGACATGGCTACAGTTGACTGGCTAAACAAAAATAATAATACATTATTAAATTTCAAATTAAGATTGGAATTCGTTCCAAATTTAAACTTGCAGGTTCACGCACATGGAAGGCGCCTTAGCGCCACTAGTAGCGTTGATTGCACGGTTCTTAAAATTTGAAAATGGAATTAATTACACATAAGAGGATAGTTTTCTTTTAATCTTACAGTCGTTTTGATGGAAGTAGTTCATTATAAAATTCTAAGTATAAAATCAAAACTATATTTTTCCGTTTCCCAGTACGTATGGCTCTAATGCAAAGGCTTTCGTGTGTAGTACTTTAGTTTGTAGTTGTTCACCAACTGATGAGACTTGACTTATAGCTGGCGTAACAACGCATCATAAAAAGACACAATATTTAAGTTCCATTTCACACGACTACTATATTTGTTGTATCTTACTACACTACATGTACTATTTAGAACATTTTTAGACAATAGTCGTTTCGCCCAGCTGCGTATGTAAGGTTGAGAGCACATGACGACGTTAACTCTATCCAGTTGCGTGAGTTTTTGATGTTGGTCCCATAGAAAAAGTTGATGTAATTTAGCCGTAGAATAACCCCTTAAAGTTTTATTTCACCTTTTCGTTACACACTGTATATAAAACAAAGTCGGGTTAGTAACACCATTTATAAGTCAAGAACTGCTGGACCGAATTTTATGATCTTTGATTTTTTGAATTTGTCTTCACTCCGAATAGCAGAATAACCATAAAAAAACACAAAAAATACCAAAATTAAACACTATGAAGGGGCGGTACGAAGTTCGCCGGGACAGCTAGTTTTTATAAAACGTAACGAGTTACAATTCAGTTCTAAAAGAAATCTTCTGGAATTTTAAATATCAGTTAAACATTTTCTTTTCACACAATTGATTCAAAGATTCAAAGATTCAAAGATTCAAAGATTCAATTGATGCAAATTCTTTATATCAAATTCGACTTTAGTTTTAGTAAAAAAGTTTTCTCAAAGTTTTATGAATCCTGGCAGTTTACGTGAAAATCAACCAGTGTGTTCTGAGCTCAAATCAGAAAATCCGCAAGGTTATTGAAAAGCAATAGGATTCTGTGAGTGGATCCCGCTCATAATCGCATTTCCACGATTCGATTTAAAGCACGCAACGCGATACGATGATAGATTCTCACGAGAAATGTTATATTGGAAGTTTTACGCTGGAGTTTATATTCTGTGAAGAAACTATACTAGATATATTCATTCATAAATTTGTGAAAAAAACCCAGAGAAAGTACTAACGTCTTTTTATATTATTTAAAATTATGTATTTACTTTCCTGTGATTTGTTTGTTTTGTGTGGTGTACAATAAAGAGTATCTATCTATCTATCTATTATAATTTTAAATAACACAATTATTTTATTGACTGCCTATGAAATCGCTTTTCTGAATGTTGTAAAGATACTTGTGTTGATTATTTAGATGTTCTATGATATATAATTTAAGACAAGATGCGGTAGATATTTTTCGATATTTTTATAATATAACCTGGCTGTATGGCGAAAAGCCTTTGCCTTTTCTAAATGGAAAAAGTAATATATATTTTTTAATTTTGTTTAAACTTTGTGCATTCGTCGTCATTTCTTTGTCATTTTAGCTCAATGAGTTTGCCGCGAGATGTGCAGCCGAAATGTATTAGTGAAGTGAAGTGTTAATTGCATTGTGCAAGTGTTATTAGCTTTTGATTATTATTGTTTCGGTGCAGTGTAATTTTAAAACTGTGATCTTTGAATATTTCAAGAACTTTATTGGATTGAGTGATATTTGCAGTTTTGAGGTAAGTTTTTTTTTCCTATGCTTTAATCGAATGATTGGTGTATGTCTTCGGACATGGAGACATGTGATATCTGTATGCTTTTTATTGTTACTTTAGTTCTCAATTTTTTTTACAACAATGTGGGTATCGTCATATTTAATTGTACCTTATAGGTACGACCCCATTTTAACCAATTACAATACTTTAATATTGCTTTAAATATTCTTCTTCATCATCTGTACGGTCAATCCCGGTTGCGTCCAAAGTCATTGCTTTGGAGCCCAGGGTCCACTTTTCTTGATCTACTCCTCCGCTTCGCGCGGTCTTAAGCGTCTCTAGTTGTGAGATCATTGGCACGCATGTCAGCCCTCACGACGTCAAGCCAGCATTTCTTGGGTCTACCCCTTTTGCCAGGACCAGGCGGTGGCGGCATGGCCAGACATTTGTTTCCTACGTAGCTTGCTTATTTCACACAAAATTAAACATGATTTTCGTTTGCTAATAATTTAATTTAAAATAATTTATGTATAACACTACAAGTAATTACGATCCATGAGTACTTTTTTATCATGGGTAAATCTAGCTGTAAAAAAGAGCAGTTAGAAGCACATAACATTTTATAAAACATTCATGATGATGATAATGTCGTCTTCAACAACATGAGGCACTTTCTTTTCATCACTCACATCAAATCGTATCTGTGTAAAACGCAGTTCCCTCGAAGTAAACGATAACGGCCCTGCCTTATCGCACTCGTAAACAAAACAACCACTTCTCCGCGGTTTATAACCTGAGAATATTTTTACAGGAGATGTGAGATAGGACGATCTTTCAAATAGGAATAAAATACTACGTTTTTGGTCACAACTTTTTTGTTTTGAGTATTAAGGTGCGTTTCCACAATTAGCGGAGAAGTGATATTCGAAAGACTTAATAAATTCGGAGGTTTTTAGACAGAACATAGTATTTAAAATATATTTATTGTATGTTTACTACAGGTGTTATTTGACATACTTATATTAACTGATTTTGTGCCGTGCCGTGTGAGGACGGCCGTAAAGAATACACTGCCCCACCGCTAATACGAGGCGTGTCGTAAGAGGCCACTAATTCTTTTAACACGAGACGGGCAGCAGCGTCTGCATGTGAAATGTTTTAAAAAACTGCGCTCTCCAACCCGCCCGCCAACCCGCCAAGCGTGGTAAGTATTGGGAATCCCCCCTGATGAAAATCATTAGGGCAGGCCTGTGTTCAGCAGTGGGCGTCCTGTGACTGATTGAATGATGATGAACTGATTTTGATGATATATTTTATTTATTGGAACTGCGGTTAATCATTTGCAATATATGGATGAATACACACTAAAACGGTAATAAACGCTATGTCTGAGCAATCCTGTGACTGCGGTCGGTGTAACTTCGAAACTTCAGGCAAATAAAAAATTACTCATATTTGTCGAAGATAGGTAACAAGAACCACAACCAAAATACTATCTGGGTATATATTTGTTGATTTTCTCAAAAAGTTTTAAATCAATTTTGATAAAATTTATATGGGACCACCTCTGAAGTATGATCTACTAAACAAAAAAAGAATCATTAAAATCGATTCATAATTGGCGGAGTAATCGCGTATCAAATATACAAAAAAAAAAAAAAAACATACAGTCGAATTGAGAACCTCCTCCTTTTTTGAAGTCGGTTGAAAATTATCTTGATGATCTTGTCAATAAATAGAATCAACAAATATTAAGTATGTTTGTTTTTAAAATTTTTATAATAAAAAAAAACTGGACTGACGTGTGCTTATTACAATGATGAATATTTCATACAAAATAGTCTCATTTTAGGTTAATAAAACCAATAAAACCAATTTATTTCTGTAAATAGGCCTAAATTAAGCTCTTTTACACGTCCCAATATATTTTTTTACCCTATCACTGCTTCGGGACAATATTGTGGGCTAGTGTAGTAATCATACACGAGTAGCAACTCGGTGCTTCGGAAAGCAGCTTCGCTTGATACTAGTCGTGAAGCCTATTCAGAGGCCTTAGGGCGACTTAAAACCATCTGACAGTAAGGCTACGTTACTGGCCTTACAACACCCCTCCACCAACACGCACTGGGCCTGCGTGGTGAAGCATAGCCCAAACCACCCCATAGCATATTTTATACAGGGGTAGTATAATAAAAGCCCAAAAGTTCCCAACATAAATCCTTAGAAATTTTACCATTTCACCTTCAAAGTAATGCCTTATTTACGTCAGGCAATTCAATTGTAAGTTCTACATCTAATTATTAGTCATAAAGGCTCTGTTTACCTAATAAACAAAAGTTTCTAGTCAAAGCAACTGAAATACTCATTTGATGTTCAATTTATTAGCCTAAATTCATAAACGAGGGAAATATTGGATAGAAACAATTATGAAAATAATTTTATTGGATATCGAATTCTGAAATAACTATACTAACTTTTTGAATAAAAGTCTAGTGATTTTTTCAATTTTAATTAGTGTAAACTAATAGAAAATTAATGGCGAACTATTGCCTTCTTTTAGGTTTTCTGTATATATTAATGTAAGGGAAACTGGGGATAGTTACTTATAATAGTTTGACTAACTGTTGTAAACTAGACTCATTTGAAAGTGCTGCGTCATTTAACTGAGCGCGAGACATGCACTGCTGCGTGCCCGTTTCATAAACGGGAAGAGAAAACGACTTTTCTCACCCAGTTGAACAATGCAACACTTTCATAACGAAACTATTTTGACAGTTGGGACCTACCCCTATAGCCAACTACCCCGGTCTCCCCTATTTGCGACTTGTATTCGCACTACATATACAGAGTGTCCTAAAATAGCACGCCAGGGTGACACTGTAGACTGAGCTACAGACTTTTTATATAAATATAACGTACATTTAGCAAAAATTACTAGTTCAAGAGGCTATCTCCGAAATTATGCGACTTTTACTACAAGCATGTTATTTTTATCTGAAATATCTCTGCTAAGACTAAAATTTCTGTATAGTGTTTAAACAGTTATGTGGGGCTATGTATAGCTACAGTAAACATTGTATTTTTTTTTTTTAAAGCTGCCTCCAGTGTCAGTCTGGCGTGTCTTTTTTGGTATATCCAGTATAAACAGTGAGAAATTATGCACTTTCCCACTTATTAATACCTGATACGATTATAATAACTAGCGTATGTCATTTCAGCCAACGCCTGGCGCCTAAGATGAGTATTACTATTAACAAATTACAATTCTTTATGTTTTTTCTTAACGACATGAGTAAACCTCTTTTCTCATTTAAAAACGCAGATATAATTCATTCTTATCATTATCAGAAACCATAAATTCATGGGTAACTATACCTAAGAAGAAATGAGAGTAGCAGTGTCAAGTCTTATTCCCCGCTTAGAAAAACTGTATAGAGATCACCTAGCTCACTCGTCACTTTGAATTGACTTAGTATCTATATAAAATAGCGAGCTAGGTAGGACTAGAGTTGTAAATTGACGGTCATATGCTATAAGCGTCCGTCATTTATAATAAATGCTTGGTCACATTAGACATTTATTGATGTACACATATTTTTTTTGTATAAATTTAAAAAAAAAGAAGAATTCCTCTAAAGTGAGTCTTAAATGTTAAGTATTTGACAATAAAAACATTTAATAAAACATGTAATTGGATCTGGATTGAACTAAAAAAAAACTCGCGCGTAACGATACGACGCTTTTTAGCTTGTTCGTGCAGAAAGATAAATTAATTTTAGAAACTTCATTTCGTTATAGATCATCACTACTAAAGCCTGTCTTTCTTATAATAATGCACTTATTTGTGACCAACATTTTTTTTTCATAGTTTGTCAATAGAATTATTGATTGTGACGTTAGTGACAATGAATGTCCAAAATGTTCGGTCACATTGAGAAATTGTCCAATTTGCTCGGTCTTATTGGTCAAACATTTATAACGTGACGGACACTACAACTCTAGGTAGGACGTCGTGACGAAATACTAAACTTGTAAGGGCGCCGCGAACTGAAAAATATTGGGAACCCCTTCTTTAAGGTGTTTAATATTTACATTATGTAAGACCACTTATGGACCCTGTGAGGGAATTGCATTCTTATTTTTTAATAATATTTTATCTAATCATATTTTATTATGAAAATTTGTCATATTATAAGTCGTGAAATCGTTAGTAAATAAATTAAAAAATAAAAGTATATCATAACAAAATAATACATAAAATCAATTACAAATTTCATTTTAAATAAAACAGTCAGATTCACAAATATCATCCTTACAAAATTATTGTTTGGAAAGTATTGACAATTTAAGATTCGTTAAATAAAAAAGCAATTTTAAAGTTCCTTTGGTAGAAATTTTATTTTATTTATTTTATGTTTATTCAGTATCTACAGCTCTTAAAAATTTTACAAATCACAATTATACAAAACTTACAGCCAATAATGGATTCTATATACATATATATATATTAATTTAAAACTTTAGAAAAACGACAGTCAATGGGAGAAAGAATTTTGAAAACAACGGTAAAGGAACTAATGGAAAAAAAAGTTGCACTAGGATGTATGAGTGGTGTGTACTAGTGTAAATGTGTGTGTGTGTGTGTGTGTGTGTGTGGGTGTGCTCGTGTGTGTTTGTCCTACCCACTCAATAAATCACAAACCTCTGAAGGATTGTTTGGAGGTGCTAAGCAAGTCTAATCAGGCAATGTGGAAATTGAACATGTTTTTGTAAATCACATAAACAAACAAAGTCTCGAAATCCACACTAGTTTTTCATACCAATTGAAATAGTATTTTTAATCTAATATTGCTGAAATTAGATTGATATTATGGCGATCGTATTTATGTTTTGATTACGAGCTGCTAATAATTTGAGCATTTCGTACTCAGGAGACACCTTATTAATCTGAGATAACAATATTTCATAGAGATAAATCGATTTATCAGATGATACGACAAAAACAAATATATACCTAAATTGGTGACAAAAAATATTGTTGCCGTTTCAAATAAGGTGGTAGTTTAGCAAATTTTATTCTTATTATTCTTATTCTCAATGCAACCTATTATAATACGTATCAATCATTACTTTAACAATATTGACATATTTAAACAAGTTTCTAATGACAAATATCATGCATGACGAGGATCACAAATTACTGGCAAATATAATTATGATAAGATAACAATAATAAATCACTGATTTAAGAGAAAGATAAATTGCACAAAAGAAATTGTCCTTAGTGAAAAGTCTGGGGTAAAAAACGGATTATTTTATTATTACGTAATAATGGCCGAAAGAATCCCGAAGCTGGACAAAGGCTTTAATCCTAAATTAAAGATTAATATTTGACAATCTTACTATCTCACTTTTATTTTTACTAATATTATAAAGCTAAAGAGTTTGTTTGTTTGGTTGAACGCGCTAATCTCAGAAACTACTGCCTGCCTAGCATGAGCACTAAAACACGATAGGATATGATAATATGATATAGCGATATATCGACACAAACCTGAAAAATATCATAGTTACAGCCGCCGTGTTGAATCGCCATGCCGGTTACGTTACATAATTATGACTGCTGTTTCGATAAAAATTCAAAATGGCGGCTATATCCATCATATTTTTACAGTTGGTGTCAATATATCGCTATATCATATCATATTATATCGTGTTTTAGTAGTCATGTTAGGCAGGCTGGTTCGAATTTAAAAGTTGACATTTATCGAGGAATGTTACCCATAGGATTAAATACATACATCAGATACATCACTGATCTTTAAAATTAAAAGAGGTCAAGAATCTTTTGACGATGTGAATAATGCACTCTCGCGGGTTCTGCATTGGTTTAGTACCAACAATCTTTTGCTCAATGCAAACAAAACGAAATGCATAAAATTTACAATGCCAAATGTAAGGCAGGTCTCAACACATATCATTGTAAAAGATGAACGACTGGATACTAGTAATTCCACTACCTTTTTGGGAATAATTTTAGATTCCCGTCTGCAATGGGGTGCTCATATTGGGACTCTGTCAGGAAGACTTAGTTCAGCTGCTTATGCTGTGAGAAAGATAAGACAATTGACTGATGTTGGAGCGGCAAGATTAGTGTATTTTAGCTACTTTCATAGTATAATGTTATACGGAATATTATTATGGGGCTCAGCAGCAGATATTGAAACTATCTTTGTACTACAAAAGAGAGCTGTACGGGCAATTTACAACCTTCGACCCCGAGATTCGTTAAAAGAACGGTTTAAGGAAATTAATATACTTACAGTGGCCTCTCAATTAATTTATGAAAATATTATGTACATTCGTAAAAACCTGCATCTTTTCCCTAAGAAAAGTGACAAACATAATTTTAATACCCGGAATAAAGATAAACTTGCTGTTTCAAATTTCAGACTGCATAAAGTGAGTAATTCGTTCATGGGGAAATGTATTCGCTTTTTTAACAAATTACCACAGTCTATTGTTGAACTACCCATGTTCGAGTTTAAATCGCATGTTAAGATTATTTTAATGAAAAAGGGTTATTATACTGTTAATGACTATTTAAATGACAAAAATGTCTGGAATTAAATACTGCCCTGCTCGCACAGGTATACATTTTTTTTTTTTTGTGGCTGCTAGTGGTGACTGAGTTTGTTCCGGCGTTTCTTCTCAGCACTTGCCAGATTGTCTGTGTCTTGTCTCGAAGCGCTAGTAGGGCCCAAAAAATAAGGAGCCATGTTCTGCCCCATATGGGCCAATAATGTTATTATTGACGTTCATAAGTGGCAGTTTTCGGTCCTAAACTGAATAAATGATTTTTGACTTTTGACCTTGACTTTTACATCACGCTATGACCAATAGGAGCTTTTGAGAGCTTCCATTGAGTGTAACAGCTACTCAGTGAATTATAAATAAAATTAGAAGAAAATAAATATCGTTGCAAATAACCTCTAAACTCACCCGAATAGATTTTGACACAATTCTGCGTGTTACTTAATGGTGCTTGGTTCGGCACTTTTTTTTAGGTAGGAATGGAAGTATTTGCGTGTTATTCTTGCCAAATATCAAATTAAAAAATAAAACTTTTGACTGCCTAGAACTTAGAACCAAAAGTCAGCTGTTAGATGGTCGCCATTTTGTTAATTAAAGAGGTGCAGTGGTTATTTACTTTGATATGTATTTAAGAAACCGATAAATCTGTTGATTAGCACTCAATAGCGTATATTAATATAAAATCTTGTAATGCAATACTTCAAGGCTTTTTTCAAGTTAATTAACGTTTATAAATATGGCTGTTATTCTGAATACTCAAAAAAGCGGTCCCCACTAAATGTAAAACAGTGGTGGAATCCTCAGTACGTGAGGCCTTGCACGGCCGGTGTTTCATTATTTCCATACACAGTGTAATAACACTGTGTCTTTAGTTCAAACTTGAAACTTAATTTATATTTCTAACACCTAAATATTAAAACTTTACGAGCACACTCAAACGCGCGATATTGGTCAGTGAGATTTACGCGACCGTCGACCTGGCTTTATTGCGAACATCTGTCTTCAAGCACGCTTTAGTTCAGTAAAACGCACTGCTACCAACTGTAGTACAAGGATTTACGAGCGTCTTGTAAATAACGAGGATGCATCCTATTGGTTAATGTAATAGTTTTTTGGTTTTACGCTGTCAATCAGACGTCAATCGGCTTAATGGATTTGGCCATAAAAATATATAAGTTAGTACACCTTAGATTAAAATATAGGCGCTGAAATTAAAATATTTTGCTATTGACCCAAAATATTTATTTAGGATAGGTTTTTAATCCTCAGGTTAGTTTAAAATCCACGTCTACGTATAACTAATTAAAGTTTTTCATATGTAAAAACATTTATGGTGTTACAATTGTTGTTAGTACAAAAGTTAGGTTGAAAGATTTTCGTTTGTCATCTCTTTTATGGGTTCTGTAAATAAAAATAAGAAAAATAATTTTTCTACTTTGAAAAAAATCGTTTACATTATTAAATGTTACTTGTCTCATACGGATCTACTGAATAACATCTTAACAAATAAACGCATTTTTATAAAATTTTCCCGATAAATGAATCATGTTCAAAACTTAAGATTTCGGTAAATAAATACCCAGTAAGCTTTTTATTTTGATTGCAACAAACCTATTAAAGCAATAAGAGAAGCCTGTAGCGGTCGCCACTTGGCAATATAACTATCATCATCAAAATAACCTTTGACCCTGTATCACAAACTCAAGATTATTTTTCCCAAGATGGCCTTCCGCGTGGGCACCCAGGACCCGAGTAGAAGGGACCCATAAAATAATGGGTCGTGAACCGGCGAGATAAAACAGGGCGGGGATCGAGTGTTAATCTCTTTAAGGCCTTCAAACCCGTATCTCGACGGGGCCATACGAAAAAGGATATAAGTAAAAAATTACCAATTTTCAACCGACTTCAAAAAAGGAGGAGGTTCTCAATTCGTCGGTATCTTTTTTTTTTTTTTTTATGTATGTTCAGCGATCATTCGTTACTGCGTTGACCGATTTCGATAATTATTTTTTTGTTTGAAAGGTAATACTTTCAGAATGGTCCCATATAAATTTGGTTAAATTCTGATGATGGAATCTATAAGAAAATCATCAAACATTGCATAAACTCCGTAACACGCCAACTGATTTTAGTATCAGTCTTACCTATATCTCTGCCAAATGTGGACCGATTTTGATGATTCTTTTTTTAATGAATAGCTTATACTTCAAAAATACTATAATAAAACATTTTTGGGAAAAATTTCACCCCTATGGGTGGAAAAATAGGAAATGAAATCGGTGTTCAGCAGTTAAATTATGTTTGCACTCGTAAGATTTGTTTTGATTAGGATTTATCACTAAAATGGATGAAATAAGTTAAATTTATAAAAAAAATAAAAACCGACTTCAAAAAACTAAAACGCTAAAAATAATCTTAACACTTAAGTACCTAATCAGTTACTTTTGGAGTCGGTGCCAGTCGATGAGAGATTCTATGTTTCGTTTGCACCGACTCCAAAAGTAACTGATTAGGTACTTAAGTGTTAAGATTATTTTTAGCGTTTTAGTTTTTTGAAGTCGGTTTTTATTTTTTTTATAAATTTTGCCATATCATTTTGTAATCTTGAAAGCTCATATTCTAAACTTTCTAAGTGCATTTTCTTTTACAAGATTTTATGACGATGATTTAGTGCTACTGATTTGCGATTTGGCCTACAAATCCAGGCAGTTGCGGGTTTAAATATAGAGCATGATTTTTCATATCAAAATGACTGATAGGTACTAATGTATTTGCCGATGTAAGAAAAGCGTAAAATTATTGAGTGTTTAATTAATTTAGCATGCTTATTTTTGGTGGCCTGGCCCGTTATTTTTGGGCCCAGAAATAAGCCATCACTTCTGGTGTGTATACAGGCTTTATTATCTATAAGAGTAAATACCTCGGTTATATAGTACATCTTTTAAAGTATAAGATTGTCATTAGAATTGAGGTTTGTGTTTTCTTATATGTGATAATGTTATTTTATATATTTTTTTAAATATCATTATGGTCATTTGTTTCCCTCTGTCTAACATTCAACTCTGACTTTATTGAAACTTTTACCGTCGTAATATTAGTATTAAGTAATTTGACGTACCACAACAAAAAACATATCAATGTTTATTTTAAAATGCTTGAAAAAATACTTAAGAAACATGAAAATTTACACACAACTTAAACATAAAAATTATGTACTCACTTCAAACTTCACATTTTTGCAGTTGCATTACACTACGTAGGACCCGTCATTTGGTCTAATATGAACGCACTTTGATGCTGACATGTTGGCGCCAACGGATTTACGGCTTTCATTTTGAAATTCTTCTTGGGCCTTTTTGTCTCCCCTTTGAAGGGCACTAGATATTTTTTCAACTGACTCATTCTTTATACCTCTAAACACAATAAACAAAGCCATAAGTCAAACAAGTCTTATAACTGGCGATGTATTGTAAAAGCATTGAGAATTTTTTAAATAAGAATAACCTACATTATCTACTTATTCTATATATATGTTACAGGAAATGTATGAAATCCGTCATTGTATACAATTCCTAGGAATTGTATATAATTCCTAAAATCACCCGGTCATGTGTGATGTAAATTATATTAGACACATTTCCCAGGAAATTTATACATTTCCTAAACAGCAATCGCAAGATTTCAATAAATACGCGCGAACATGCGGTAAGAGGGGAGCGAGGGGAAGGTATTGCATCATTATCAAAAAATGATGAAATCGAGTGAAAAGAAGTTTTTTCTAATACCTATTGGCACTTCTGTACGAATTGCAGTACCAGAGATTGATAGAGGACGTGGTGATGCCCGAAATATTATAGGCGTAGTCTTGGCTAAAAATGATGATGAGCTCTATCAAATTGGTACAAAGAACGAAATCATAAAATAATTGTATTCAAGATCTTAGATTAAAGTTTTCAGGAGTTCTTCTTGAAGCTAAGAATGTATCGAGTACGGACATTGCACTACGTTCAGTTGCAAATCTACAATCCACTGGAACTGGTCAAATATGCTATAAAAACAAACTATTGTGTACTTCCAAGTGTCATTCCAGCTTGCCCTGCAAAAATAAATAGCCACATGTACGGCTTTGTTTAGTTTCTAATTTAGTATTAAAATAGAAACACTTTTATTTTAATATTGTGATGTAGAATTGCTTAAATGACAGACTGATTACTTACCAAATTAAACTTTGAGCTTTATATGAAAATATAGTAGGTTTTATGATCAATGGGCCTTAAGAATGATTAAATAGTTGATTTATTAAGCTTAAATTAGTATATTAATTATACCTCATGATTGTAACTTTTTAGTCTCAATGAGAGCCTAAATAAAAACTCTATTTCCTAAGTTATCAAGAAGTATGAAGATATTATAATTTATAAACCGTATGATTGTTACTTGATTGTCTCAATGAGCCCCTTAATAAAAACTCTGATTCTTCATTTAAAAACGTGTTTTATCTATTTTATACACACAAATCGTTCATTTTATACCTTTCCTAAATAGCTTCGGAATTGAATACATTTCCTAGGAGTTGTATACAATTTCTAGAATTCATACATTTCCTGTAACATATTATATAAAAGAAAGTCGGGTTGTTACACCATTTATAAGTCGAGAACGGCTGGACCGATTTTCATGATCTTTGATTTGTTGAATTCGTCTCCGCCCAAATAGCAGAATAACTATAAAAGGCACGAAAAGAAATTACGAAAATAATAATGTATAAAGGGCGGTACGAAGTTCGCCGGGACAGCTCGTCTATATACATAAAACAAAGTCGGGTTAGTTACACCATTTAAAGTCAAGAACGGCTGGACCGATTTTTATGATCTGTGATTTGTTGGATTCGTATCCGCCCCGAATAGCAGAATAACTATAAAATAATATAAAGAAGCAGTACGAAGTTCGCCGGGACAGCTAATAATCATACAAAATAATTATGTTAAAATCATGTGTAATTTACTTTGTATGATGTGTATTATAGAGTATTAGATAGCATGCTTATATATTGCTGTAATCCTAAGGTCAAAGTATTTATATTCAATAAATCAGAAACAACGACGTTACTACACCACAGACCCGGGACAATTAAGAAATGTTCATTTTCTACATTGACCCGACCAGGAATCGAACTCGGGACCTCAGAGATGGCAACGTCAAGTCCGACGTGCTCGCCTCTTGACTACGGAGATCGGCGAAATATAATATATTTATTTTAATTGGTCTAATGTTACAAGGAACTATTAGAAGTCTGTATTATACCTCACAAACTTATACAAATCTATACTCTTCATGTTAGGGGAACAACAATGATATTTTAAATAACACTTTCCATCGACGTTAGCAGGTCTACTTAATGTTATTTTTTCCACTTACTAAACTCTTAAAACCTTCACTGTTTAAAAAATTGTGAGGAATCTATCAATTTAAATACTTTTCTAAGCTATTAGAATCAGAAATATTTATTAAACAAATGTAATTTGCAGGTACATACATTATTCGATTAATTAGCAGACATCCCAAATGTTCAGTCATCAGTCATCCATTTTCGGTACTGGGCCTTTTATCAAAATTGACGGATCTATCAGTACCTATGGGGAAAATGAGCATAAACCTTAACAATACCTACTGAATAAATTATGTTTATTTGACTTAAATTAAGAAGTATTCGACTTAAATTGAGCCGATAGTATATTAACAACAAAAATAACATATAGCAATTTGTCTATAAGGTTGATGCCCAGATTATCGTGACAGCAATTTTTGATGGCAACCCCGACTATATACTACATTAATATACATTACTATGTCCGTGAACTTATCAGAACATTGTGTGGTAGATCAACAAAAAACACGAGTTCCCTTCGCATGCAGATGAGTTCTGTAGTTCCTGATAGTTGAAGAATAGTTCTGGCGATTTAACCAGAAAAAAGTTAATCGACCAAATGCTCTGCTAACTTCCCGTAGCAAAGCACTATCAGTAAAATAACAAACTTAAGCATTATTATAACTCTAACAGACAAGGTAAACAGTTCCTGATACATATAAATAATAGTTCTGGCATATTTAACCCTAAAATGTACAATGGAAAAGTAAAAAAATAAAAATAATTAAGAGTTATTTTAAAAAAGCAAAAAGTTACATAAAAGTACAGTAAAAACCTATAACAATTAAACAACGAAGCAGATCTAGAACTACTCTATACTCTAGAACTCGCACTTAGACCCCGGCAGAGTATAATTGAAAACTTAAAAATAGCATATTTTGCTTTATTTATTTTATCCAAGTGCAAATATCTAGAAAGCCAGAACTTCTCGATTCTAGATAGATCTAAAACTATTCTACCTAACCTAACCTACGTAGCAAAGTTGACCTAAAACTTGCACTAAGACCCCAGCAGAGCATAGTTGAAAACATAAAAATTGCAAAATACATTACCATATACTACAAGATTGATAAAGATTTTGTATCAACAAAGAAACTGTCATTTTCTCTCATTTATAACTTAAAGACACATTAATTTGATTTATTTACAAAATTTATAAAAATTAATTTGTTTGATCAGTCTTTATTATTTGTTAAGATCCTTTTATATTGTTCTACAATGTTAATTATAACATTGTAGTATAATACTATGGATAAATGTTACTTTTTTGTGCAAAAATATTGTCTTGATGAAGTAATTTAGAAAAAAATGTTTCATTGGTTTTACTTATCTGTGCGACAAATAATATACAAATACATTGCACAAACACGGAATATTAAAAATCTCAATTGCAAACTTTACCTTCACTTCCCTGCGCTGACTTAATGAATAATGGCACACATTTCATAACAGCCCCGTTTGCGAACTAGTTCCAAGTTCATCGAAACTTTTAATATCGCTGCAAACGCGAGTGACACAGTTACCGCCCGTAAAATGAGGGGAATTTAGTGGTGGCATACCCGAGTATGGCGGCCGTTTAGAGCCGACGATAAATTATGAGAAATATGTGGCATGTCTCTAATAATAGTCTGGCCTTTGTTTACGACTTCAGATTTAGAAGCGGAATTATTACGCGTCAAAAATATGGAAAAAGAAGCATTAGGATAGTCTTACGTTTTGATGGTATAGACATGCCACCAAAAAATTTAACGCCACGCTAAATTCTGACCACGATCCTCCAGGCAAGAATTAACAATGACGGTCACGGCCGACGTTGTAAATCCTTACCAAACTGTGGACTCAGCACAACTTTTGCATGTGAGGCTATAACCTCATAGAAGGAGATATAAGGGGTAAGGTTCTTGAGATTGACAATATTTACAACCTTAAGAATAGATGCAAGCAAGTGTGGAGCTGTTTCCCGAATTATGAACAATATTCTATCATGTCCCGCGTGTTTGCACATCTGCTCACGCAAGGAGTAACTGTAACTTTGCACCACTGAAAACACTGCTCAAATGCGGGGTTTAGGTCACACAAAAATATTTTGTTTGGCATCAACATGAGATGAAGATTTAGAATAGGTACATAACCCTCTAAGTGCTGAGGTGAAATCCAAGATTGTGTGTTGAATTTAATCTCACCATTCGGCAATTTATAAGCCAGTGCCACGATGTAAATTATTTAAAACTACGAGCATTCAAAAGCGAGAATAGTCGGCGATCTTTACCTCGGTACAATTCCAATAGTCGATTAATAATTAAGCATGGAAAAAAGACTATTATTAAATTTAAGTTTTTGTGTTTAACATAGTTGTAATCATAATTACTTAGGTCGGAAAATTAAGGTTTGGACATAGTTTTTTTCGTTATCGTATTATTATAGCCGGGTTAATTATAATTTAACAAAAAGTAGCGATTAAATTTTCTGCAGTATAACAAAAACAGGAATGAATTTAATTTACTTTTGTTTTCAAGTAAAACAAGTTTTCATTACACTCATTATCGTGGACTGTTTTTACGTAATGAATCAACCTACAACAAGTCTGTTTAGAGAAAGAGATGCATACAGAAACAAATTCATTCATCCTAAGTAACTTAGTGCATAATTTTCCATAATTATATTTAAAATTTATTATTGAAACTACCCTGGATTTTTCACTGAAGGGCAGAAACCTCTCCCAAATCTCTCTGGCCATCTCTATGTAGATAAAGAGAGAGAGAGCTAGAATCTGCCTACCCTTCCTAGGATTAACAGATTTTTTAAGAGTAAATTCTCAAATAATCGAATAACTTCAAAACCAGAGTATCAAATCATAATAATTTTCTGTCTTCTGAGATTTGTACTTAACTTCAAAATTCTGAAAGATCCGATTTTATAGATGGAATATTACTATAAATACAAATGTAAATGTTTTTTGTGAATGAAGCGTTTTTAAAACTCTTGGCTTCTATTACGTAGCATAAAAAGCAAAATAGAGAGGGCTAAAGTAAATTGTTAATTTTGTGATATCCGAAAAGCATTTTCGTGATAGATGTTATTTTTGTAATTTGGTAAAAGGTCTTGGGAATTTAAATACTCAAACAATTTTTATCAAGAAAGCTATTATCATTATCAAAGAAAACAAAGATAAACATAGTTTAAGTGTCTGTCGTCATTAAACTTCAATTAGAACTTTATAAAGCTATTTTCTGCGTAAAGGTATATCGAACTCTTGAGGGCAGTGCCTTCGTGGTACGATTATTAAATTTCTAGGAATGTAATTAAAATCTACAAATGTGTTTTAGTTTTGGATGATTAAAAACATGTTTTTATTTCATAAGACACGTACCTAATTAGAAGAATGATGATTCAGAACACAATCTTTAGGCTAAGGTCTTGCCAAGAACGGAGCCACTTCGCCGTGAAACATGCGCGATTCGAAAGTAAACTTGCGCGATGCTTGTTGACGCCTAGTATTTCGTCAAAGCGAGTATGAATTTCTGCGTAAGGTTCGACGCAAATGGGCTAGTTTCCTAAAAAAAAATAATTAGTCCGTCAGTTGGATTTGCAGAAAATATTGGACATATATTTTTTCTTATCTCAATCAAACAAAAAATGATGAAGATAGAGCCCGTAAAAGTTCCGCGTAACGTCACGCCTTGCGACATTTTTTAGCGAGGCGTGACGTCATGTGATGCGCTTTATCTTAGTCATTTTTTGTTTCATTGACAAAAGACAAAATATGGGTCTAATATTTTTTGATAATCTAACTGACGGACTAAATAGAATAATATGTTTTTGACTCAGGAAACTAGCCTATTCACCGCTTTCTGGACAAGGCTTAAATGTTAGGGTGCGTACCAATCGGCGTCAATGCGTGCCGTGTGGGGACGGCCGTAAAGAATACACTTCCCCACCGCCAACAGGAGGCGTGTCGTAAAAGGTGACTAATTCCTGTAGCACGAGACGGGCAGCAGCGTCTCCGTACGAAATCTTATAAAAAACTGCACTCGCCATCCCGCCTGCCAAGCGTGTCGAGTATTGGCAATCCCCTTCGATGATATCATTGAGGGAGGCCTTCGTTCAGCAGTGGATGTCCTATGGCTGAAATGATAATGAAATTATCTGTTCAATATTTTAAAATAAATGGTAATTTTGAATCTATTCTTGTACGAACGAAATTTAGTTAATTAAATTTATTTGGTTTTATTAACATTCTTATTTGGTTCTTTTTTGTTTAAAAATATAAGAAAATTGTTCCTGCTGCAACTTTCCTGATTTTGCAAATTAATGTTCATATTTACTTCTCAATAAAGCAATCGTCTATTTATTTATATTGCGTGATGTCATAAGTTTTAAAAAAATAATATTTTTACCCTAAAATTCATACAACGTAATGGCTTAAGTGTCTCAACACCCAACCATTGATTACTTTATCTAATTAAAAATACAGCCTGAAGCGCAATCAAAGGCGCGGCGTTGTTTCTCTTTGTAAAACTTTTGATGGGGCGATCGTAATCTCTAATCAATTTTGAATTTTCAAGACGGTACCTGTCGACACGCTTTGTTTATCATATTATTAAAATTTTAATTAAAATTATAAAATTTTACCTTCCTTAATGAAAGTGAATAGTTTTAAAAGGGTAATCATAATAAATTAATGAAGTATTGTGTGGTAATTAGGCAGCTTTTGGAAAAATTACATAACCGCAGTGCCTAAAGACGATAGTCTACAACCAGTGTTACTAGTGATAACCCATGGAGCTGGAATGTGGTCTCTCACTATGGCCTCTAGACTGCATGCGTCTCGCGTAATTAAAAGATTAATATAAGTCGTAAGTCGATAACGCGGTTTTTTATACCGCATTTGGTGACATTTGGGGGAGGCCTATGTTCAGCAGTTTTAGGCTGAAATGATGATGATGATGATGATTTGGTGACTTCCCCATGCAGTTTGACTACCAATGGAAATCACTGGTAAAAAAAAAGAGTAACAGGGCTAGTTTTTCAAAGAAATTGCTGATTAGAGGTGCAGGTTCTAGGTATACCGCATGCGGGCCCTGTCGATCAACAGAAACGGTTCCCCGCATGCAAGTCCGATGGCATACCTTACAAAAATCTCCAGCCCGCACACCTCATGCAGACGCTATCGACCAAAAAAAATGGTTCCCACATCTGGCATATCTTACTGATAATACTGATCTCCCATACCTCCCGTGCAACCACCAAGAACCAATAATAATGCGTCTTTACAAAGTCATCATCATCAACATAATTTCAGCCATAGGACGTCCACTGTTGAACGTAGGCCTGCCCCAATGATGCCTATATCCCGCAACATCCTGCAACCTTTACCAGAGCCAGAAATGAAGGTCACGTAAAAGCAGCATAGGACGTCCCCCCACACCGTGGACAGACGACTTTAATAAAGTGGTAGCCCACAAATAATGACCCAAAGGTTAGCTGGTAGATAATGCCCTTGGTTAATACCAACATGTTGTACATTTTTAAGTTTGTGTAATAAAGTTTTAAATAAATAATAATAATAAATAAATGAAGGACAGTTACTAAGCTAAGCAGACTTCTTTTCCTTTGGTCCAACGATATTTGTCCGTGTGGTGAAGATAAATTGGAAAAGATTAACACGACCGTGAGTGGTGGTGCAGTTAAAAGAAAGCCTTTATTTAGGAGTAGGAATAAATGGGCTAATTCAATTGATAGAATCATTATAATTAGCCCACGGTTAGGTTGCTCTGAATGCATGCGACTGAGTTCGATCCTTGGCAAAATCGTTTTAAAGGAATAACAAAACTTTATTAATTAAATAGCACCGAAATTCACTCATCCACTCACATGCGCTGACACACAATACGATACTTTACGCGTTCATGTAGGTGTCATAAAATTTAATCTGTCAAGGCATCAGTTAGATGCACTCAATGCATAAAAGTACTAAATTATCTTACAAACTTCACCTCTTTACTTATACTAAGTTCATTGTTATTTAATTTATGTTACTTTCTTTACTATATTTAACAGTCTTAGTAAATAGAAATTCTCAAATGATGTCTTACATCAAGCTACCTAAGTCTAGTTTAGAGGTATTTTTCAAAGCCTTAAAATTTATTTATTTCATTTTTATTTCTCAACTTGTGCTAGCCGCGGTGTTCTGCGCTATATTTAGCTTAGTCTTGGTCTCCATTCACACGTCAGAGTAAAAATTCAGAGGGTTCACTATCTTATTTATCGTAGCTAACGTGAGTAGACAGACGTCAAGTGTCAGCTGTAGTTTTGCTATTAATGTATTGGTCAGACTCATATTTCTATATTTTCTACTAATATTTTGATAAGACAGATGATATTAAGTAAACTACAATAATAAATTTTGTTGTGTGTTACATATTTTTTTGCAGTTGAGACACATTTACAACGTTAGTATTGCTTGCGGAAAATCACGGGATGATTCCGGTGCTTAGTTGCAACAGCTTTGCTGTAAGGTGATCTGTAAGACCTGATTCGAACAAACTGGAGTAAGTTTTTACTGGAGAGTAAACCTTGCCTAATCTATAGTAAGCTGATTTAGCATTTTAACAACCACTAATGTAATAATAAGTTAATTGAATACAATTAAATATTTAAACGGGTTATTTTGACAGAGTGAAAGATTATACTGAGAATAGGTTCATCTCAAAGTTGTCACTTGTCAAATCCACTCTTGTCATCTAGAAACTAACAAGTTGTCAACACCTAGCATTGACACTGTATTATCCCTCAAAGTTAAAATGATATGTTATTTCAAGTCAACCTAAAAAAATGGGTTACATGGATTTTAGTAGGTTTAACAATTCGTTTATCATTCACTCTTGAACTATACAATAACAATACCGAGTATATTGCTCAAAATATGTGTTTAGAAAAGCGTAATTAAAGTTTTTTTTTTTTCATTTATTTTGGCAACAAACAGTCATTATATAAACATTTGTTATCCAAGGGTAAAATTATACTCGTTCTAGAAAATATTATGGTATAACTTGGTTTTTGGTCGATTCGGCCCTAAATCGCGGAGAAAGACGTAAACGTCATTAAAACATTTGTAGTTGTGGCTGTGGTGTTTGAGTGCCTCCTTAGACAGAGTCAGCTCTTGATAGGTGTTGCGTAGGCCTAAAGTAACGTTGTTTAATCAGATATTCTAAACTTACCTATTCTTTTTATTTGTGCTATGAAACGTGTCATTTGAGGGTGAAGTTGAGCGATCTCGCGTCAAAAATAAGGCGTTACACTCGAAAATAAATATTTCTTACAGTACGCCGTCGCGCAAACTAATGTGAAGTGGGTTTGAGCTGGCAACGTCTGTCATACGGGTTAGCTTAAATAACTTTTAGGCTAAAATTACAACCGACTGGAATCCACTGAAATAATACCCACAGGAGATTTGGCAGGCCTAGACACAGATTTTATTAATCAATTGTTCATTTCCTTCTTAGCACGCATAATTATCTAGATTAGGTAAAATCGATTAAAAATTTAGAGTACATACCATTGGGCCATACCCAGCACTATATGTGTAATATCACAAATAATTATATGAACTATTCATATAAGTTAATTAGATTATTAAGTTCCAAAAATATATGCGAATTAAAAATGACACTTTTGGAGGGAAATAATCATGATAATGAAGTAAAAATAACTAAATTATTAAATTAACCCACCAGACCATGAAAAGTGGAAATTTTATTGTTACACAGTCACATGGTTTGAGCAGATTAATTGTAAGGCAAGGCATAGGATAGAGAGACCTTTGCCCAGCAGTGGGATCTCAAGCTTCGGTTAGATATGATTCGTACTAGGATCACAGTGAAGAAGAAAAGAAACAATCGTGACATATTAAAGAGATGACTTTTTAACAAAATATTAAGGCTTATTTTAAACAATATCATAAAAGGAAAATAATACTTACTGGCGATTGATTAACTATTCTACTCATTTACTGTATTCTGCAAATAACTTCATCATTAAAAGGTCTCTTGTTACACTACATAATTAATTAATGCCAAGGCGACGGTACAATAGAGATACATATAGTAGAGTTACTTGCGGGGCACATAGACAGATACTATAAAGATTATCTAGAACTCTTAACATAATATTTTCTTTACCTTATTTACTGTTTGTAAAATGTAATGAAAATGTTTTATTACATAAATAAACTTCGTTTACAACACATTTTGGTAACCTTCCTTTTAAGTATAAAATACCTGTAGTTGGAGGTTACCGCTCTTCCAAAAGTATTAACATTACATTCTTAGTTAGTGTGTTTATGTGATGTATTGTAATATTACCTAACATAGCAGATTTATTTATTAGTCAAACTAATCTATAAAATGGATATAAATTAAAACAGCAAGTTTGCCTAGAATGGCCCTTTACGTTGTATTTAATCATAGAACGTGTTACGGACAAACCAATATATTTTGATGCAATAGTTATAAGTTTAATGTTTTATAAATAAAGCTTAATTTTCTATTAGGGCCTAGCTATAAGGCATATGTAATTAGCGCAGGGATTGTTTTATTTTAATAAAGTTTGTTTAGATATATCCCACTTGCAACTAGGTAGGCAGGTAGGGCTAATAAAGGTAATTAGGTTTGTATGGTATTTGGTAAACGGGTGTGAAAGAGACCCTGTAAGGTTGTCTCACCCTACCAGGGAATCGACGGAACTGGAGGGTGGGACCGGTAGAACCTGCAGACTATCTCTGTCGCCCATCTCGCACATTCGGAGGGTAGCTAGGACACCCACACAGAGGTAGAATGTTTTGAGTGGGAAATATCACATTTTCTGTAGGTAGGTTTAGAAATGTGTAGACAGAGATAGAACATAAACAATAGGTCGTCTCCCTCAATATCTCGATGTTAGGAGGGTAGACATAAATGTTACACTAACGAATTTGGTAGACCGAGACAGAAGTTTGTATGTCCTTGTCTTATGAACTAACCCGCGATAGTCACTAGTAAACATAGGCTAAGATTGTATGAATATAGGGGCCGTGGGTTCGCAAAATTTGTACTGCGCTCACGGTCAAGATCATCATCGGAATAAAGGAACAAAGGAAGAAAGAAGTGTTTCATTTCAACTATACAGTCCACACGAAGGAGCAAGAAGATCTCTCAAGATTGTATCACGGCGGGCCCAAATCCGCTGTGACTTACAGAACGTGTATGGTTTCTTGCTACATTCACATTTCTTTACATGTTATAATTTAAGAGTCTACTCATCTTTAATGATAATGAGTTTCGAGAAAAAATTAATTTATTACTTTAAATCCACAAAAAAAAAACAATAATTGCTATACGTTAAAACAGATCCTAACTAGTCACGCGATAGGTATCGAAATGTGAAATAACCTCAATAAAATAACTAAAAACGGAAAGTACGGAAATGCTGAACTACTGTGCGGATGAATAACCGTACACGGTGTTTTTGTAGTAAGCAATCCGACGTCCGTGATATATCCCAACTCAGCAAGAGTGTGTCTGGAATCGGTGTGTGTGGGTGACAAATGCACTATTTAGATAAGAAGTAGGTACTAGAACTAAGCGGGGTGACAGGCGATTGGAAATTACTGAAAATGAAACATGTCGGGTAGTCGGGAGGTTAAAGGAACCAAACCTACTGATTTTCCATGCAAATCAAAGATTTTTACTCATATTCACTACGGAATATATACTGCAGCTAAGAGAATCAGGCAATATGGAATTTGTCTCTTTTCTTCACTTGCGTACTGTGTTGGATAGTAAAGTTCTGTTACTTAACAACGAGTTGTATTATTTATTTACCGACCAACATACACATTATAAAACTGCCAACAAGGGCGGGATAATAGAAAGAGAGACAAAATAAGAGAGCCTACTGAACGGTTGTTCCTATTTTGTGCCGACACTCTATTTATAAAGTCTCTACGCTGTTTTCGAAATGAACTTAGTGTACTCGCTACTCCAATTATCCGCCCATTTGAAGATGGTCTTTTTAATTTCCATTAGGCGGGGAGGTTTGCCCGAATAGTATCAACTCGGACGTTTTGAAGTCGCGCCAAAGATTTATGGCTGCAGATGAGCCTTTGATAGTGGCCATTTTTTGAAGAGTATTTAATATTTTTGCCGGGTATGAACCTTTTTTTAACGACCTTCGTTACCGAAAGTCGTTCGAGTCGTTGTCGCTATTTCTGAGGTTTAATTCCCGGCGGGTCATGAAAAACTAATTTATAGTGTCTCGGATCTAGATGGTGTGGTCTTTGTTTTTGATTCCTTTAACACAAGTACTTTGGCTACTTGTACCTTAGGATCAGAGTTTGTGTTGTTGTACCTAAATTATTTCTTATTCGGTGTATATTCTTTCATTGATAGGGAATAGGTATGCAATTCTAGTGAAGGAATCGGAAAGAATCAAGAGGCTTAATAAAAGCATAACAAAAACAAAAATGTTTACAAAACGTTACTCCGCTATGAATTTATAATGTTAGATTACGTTCTACTCTACGTTACTTAAGGCCACTTTCACCACTTGCTGATAACTTCCGGATAACCTATCTGACACTTGTTTGACAGATAACCCATAAAATTAGCTGTCAAAAAAGTGCCAGATAGGTTATCCGGAACTTATCAGCAAGTGGTGAAGGTAGCCCTAAAACTCGTATTATACTGCCGTCGTACTAATATATGTGGGTATTTGTTACCTAATCATACTGATAAAAGAAGCTGGAAACTTACTTACTTAACTGAATATTTATTTGATTTAGGGCTTATTTGACAATTAAAATATATGGCGATTTATTATTAAATACCATTCATTGTAATTATTAGAAAAATAGACGATGGCATTCTTGATTTAGACGTATTATTCTTTCGACTATAGAATGAAATTCGCCTTTAACTGAAAATTGTCTCACACATAGATGTTATTCTAACTTATCACATAAACATGTTTCTCCAGTTTTTGTATTTCCGAGAAGTTATTATTCATTTGTTTTTGGCTTGATTTTACGCAGACTAAGTTAAAGGCCGAAGTTGTATCCATAAACATTCATTTTATCCTTTAATAGCGCTATTACTTTTGTTTTAAATAAAGCGAAACAACAAAGAGTCTCGTACTATATCTACAGCTGTCTCTATATCTGTGTTAGAAATTAATTGTCTTAATGGACGAATGAGAGACGGCCACTCGTAGTTCCACTATGGAATATATTTTTGAGGTTTGGCTGCGTAAAATCCATTGTGTTTTTAGCTCCGCTTTTTGTTTCCTGCCCTCGAAACTTGGGTCTAGTTGATTGAATTTGAAAGGAAAAGTAATTACTTATACTCGAAAGTACTTTTATTTGAGAGAAATCGGATGTAAGATGGCTATAAAAGTTTCGTAAAATTCTGGGATATTCGTTTTTTCGTAGATGAAATAATTTCCAAAGTAAAACAACTAATAATTAAAATTTAACAAGTGATAGTCTGACTTGCAAGTTCGAATCACACTTAGTTGTAGATTTAAAAGGTAAATAAAAGTATTTTGCTTGCAATGTATGTATGTAACTATGTTTGTTCAGGTGGAATCTTGCAACTCAATTTTGAAGCAAATATCTTAAGCCGATTGAGCTAAAATTTTGTATACACGTTTAGTTTGGATGACAATGCATGGTTAGCTTTATGACGTCATTCTTAATTTAATATGGTGAAACCCCCAACATGACGGCCTAGTTGTTTTTGCACTCCTACAGTATGGGGATCAAATGAAAGGACTTGCTGAGAATAACTCTAAAAATAAAGACGTGTCGTCACTCCAAATTCAATATGGCGGACTTCTAAAGATGACTGACTAAGTTTTTTATGCTTTCCTGTAACATGGGTATTAAATAAAAGGACTTTCTGAGAAAACGAATACGAGTTAAACTCTTTTATTCTTTTTAACGTATTTAAATGAAGCTTGTTTTTTAAAAACGTTTTTTTTACTAATACAATTATTTACATACCTAGGTTATACGAGAGAGTAGCCTTTAATCTGTGTATTCACCTTGAATTTAATAAAAAACATTTTATTTTTGATATTATAGAAAATGTTTTGAAGCACATTTTGTTCTCACCTTTGACACTAGACAGATACATTTGCTAGTAGAGAGCTTTTTCTTGTTTTGACACAACAAAACTAATAAAATGAATCATTCAAACCTTTTATTTAACATGCGTTAGACAAAGTATTTTGTTTTGCATATTTTAATATTTGAGCCATAGGCAGTGCTGGCGCCGTAATTTGCTTTTTAGGATTAGTGTGGTTCGATTTTCGGTTTGAGTAAATTTAAAACGATTTTCGCTAAATTCGGGTCTGGGTGTACTTGGAGACGCCCTTTGCAAAATTTTGTCCGTTAGTTTATCTTATACCTGGTACACGATAGTTATTATTCGAGACCATCACGATTGGTATGTTGTCTTGCTCGTATATACAATTAGAAACTTAAAATTACTGACAAATAATAATTTTCTTTAATTTTTCATTTTTATTGGACAACATCACATCAATTTCTCTGATCCTATGATAAGTAGCTTATGCACTTATGTTACAGAAATCAGAGATACAAAGACGGTACCACAACACCCAGACCCGAGACAATATCACTTCGCGTTGCCACTAAATTTTTTTCCTATTGTTTTCCATTGTTTTTCCGGTCTACAACGGGTAAGTGGAACGCGAAGGTAGGAAAGTTATTTTTCTACATTGACCGACGGGAAATCGGACCCGGGACCTCAGAGATAGCGACACCAAATCCGATAATATCGGATCCGATTATACTCGTCTCTCAGCTACGGGGGTCGTCATATTCAAAAGTATTAATAAGCGGTAAAACTGTCAATCCATACTTTAACTTACTAACTTAAACTTCTAGTAACCTTGCCGCCATCATATCCTCTATCAATTTATCCACATCTGTTCCCAATTCAAACTCAAGTTCACCGTTTCCAATAAGCAATATGTATTCCCATAATCGGATTCCGGCGCAAACAAAGCCTGTAGCAGATAAACACTGGATGTAACTGTTGAGCCGGATTTCAGTCGATACGAAGTTTTCTTGCCTTTTAGTTTACATGTTTTGTCGGCTTATTTATATCCTTTTTGAAAAATACTTCGAATTAAAATTGTATTTTTTTCTACCGGCTAAATTAAACGCAGTTTTATGCAATTCGACGCGTAGTTTTTTGTGTGTATGATCATGTATATATTTTTAATTAGTTTCTTTGAGGGCGTTATTATATTACTTAAAACATTAAAATCTCAGGAATGATATTGATTTTCCCATAAAACCTGCAACAGCTGATCAGCGTTTTAGTTTAGAAAAGTGAATTATTGTTTTAATTGTCGTCTTTATTTATTTCATCAATACTTTGTATTTTAAAGATTTTGTTGTTGCATACAGCACTATTGCACTAAAATCATCTTACACCATAAGTTACGTGGTTTTTGCCAACTCATATTTGAAATTGAATCGTTAGCGACCGACTTCGTTCTTGAAACATTTTTTTTTTGTTGTTTTTGTTTATTTTTGTACTAAAATTTTCATACATTTTTTTTGTATGAAATTTTATTTTTACCTCAGTATTGGTTCGATAGGTTAATATTAAAACAAGTGGGTACTTTTTTTCCATTAACCTCTGCCGTGCACTCCGCTTTCATATCGTTTTCACGAATCGCTTATGATTTTCTACCAGAATGTTTTTCTAAATATTTTGTGTTGATAGAAGTAATATGAACTTTGTTTATACCAGAATTTAATTTATTCATCTACCTAAATTGATTAATTACCTTTATTTAAGTATTCAAAGCACTTAATATCAAAAGTTGATTTATTTACTCTTCCAACATTCATCGGCAAAGATTGCCAAGAAATCAAATTATAAAACTTATCAGGCAATCAGTAAGTTACTAAGTAGAATTTCATTACCCAGGGTGCTCCAGACAGTAGGCAGTTTTAAAATGGCGTATTAAAGATGAAAAAAAGTTATGAATGCAATTCAAAGAGCAGACTGGAGTTTTAATTAATTTTCAGTTGAACTATACATTGGATGAATGAACCTTTTCTGTATCTGTTTGGTTTACTGTAAGAAAACGCTTATTAAACGAAAAAACTACTAACAAGGCTTACCAACCGGCGAATCTGGAAATGACTAGGGAAGGAATATGTTCAGCAGTGGACGTATTATGGCTGAAATGATGATGATGATTAATTAACTTGACTAAAATTCATCGGGCTACCTATTCACGATACGATTATTTCTGTAATTATGATTACTTAAAACAGTTTTTAATTTTGGGCAAACAGATGGGTGAAAGTTTATCTTAGGCGGAGATCCTTAGATTATTTTATGGTAAGCCGGATACACACTTTGCGAGGTGTGCGGCGTATCGCCTACAAACCATATGCCTTGCAACGTGCGTACCTTCATATTTATGACGAGTTATTTTATACGCACGTGTGAGGGCGAGCCAACGATACGTCGTGTAAACTTTTTACAATAATAACGCCTCAGTACGAGCAGTGCGTTATATTACAACGTTAAGTAAAATACGAACTTTGCGAGGTGCGTGGTTTGACTAGCCCTTAGCATGCGTCAAATGGCCTGACCGGTTAATTTTTTTTACCACGCCTTAAGCGTGTGATCCGGGCATAGTGTGTAGCCGGCTTTTCTGTGCTACCACGTTAGCCAGACATTAGGAATCTCTGAATCTTATCCGAAGGTTCCATTATCTGATGTTTTAACTAATTAACCCTTTATCCCCAGTATTCGGGAGTACCTTTAAGCTCGTGATTGGATCCTGCCTAATTGAGTTTGCTTGGACGCAGTTTATCTTAGACCCATCTGTACTTAGTCTAACTAATACCACAGTGTAGACAATGGTAGAAAGGACAATCTCATAAACATTCCCACTCACACTTGATCGGTTTTTATTTTACACCAAATCCGTATTGTATTTACAAATTAATTTGTTATAATTATGATTATTCAATTCAGGGCTTGCATAAGTTGGGATCTTGAATAGGCTTAGTAAATGTTTACACCTATATGGTCCGTATAATGACCTTAGTTGGTATTTTGTATTAAAATAAACTTATTAGTCATAAAAAACAATAATTCGAATTTATGAAACATAAGGAACCTTAATGTAGTCGATGCATAGTTTGATTGACTATTTTATGAAAGAAAAAAAAAAATTTGTGTTGTTAAAGTAATATTTCAATTGTATTCTTTCACATTGTTAACCATTAATTACTGACATAAATAATTTAATTTGACTACTGTTAACTTTGATTTTTTTTTATTATTATCTTGTAATAATATGTCTAATGTCTGTTTAACATAGCTAAGTAGGTCAATGCACTATTTATTTAATTACTTAAGATCACATTTTATGTACTGTACCCTACTTAATGGCAAATAAACAATTTGAGTTTGAATTTGAATTTAAAAAGTTTTGACGGACGAAGAACAGACAAAAAACTGATTCTTTAGGGTTTAGTTACTTTCTTAGAGGTTATCAAATTCTAAATAAAAGTTTCAAAACTTTTCACGTACCAAATCATTGGACTACACAGACTACACAGTCAAAGCAGAAATATAAGTAATAATAATAAATATTGGGCATCATCACATAAACGTGCCGTCTAGAGACGGCCGTAAAGAATACACTTCCCCACCGCCAACAGTAAAAAGTGTCGCAAGAGGCGACTAATTCCTGTAGCGCGAGACACGCAGCAGCGTCTACGTGCGAAATCTTATAAAAAACTGCGCTCGCCAACCCGCCTGCCAAGCGTGGCGAGTATTGGTAATTCCCCTCTTTTCGGGGAGGCCTGTGTTCAGCAGTGGACGTCCTACGGCTGAAATGATGCTAATGATGATCATCACATACATTGATCTGATCTGAGTAGCTTAACCACTTGTGTTATAAAGAATTAGGCCTACCCTAGGTGACTTCTAGATTAGCCGGTTGGAAGCAGCCTGCATCTAGCGGCCTCCTGCAACCTTCACCAGGTTTCTTCTTCAACCACCACCAACCTTCGTCTGTTGACCTTGTAGGTTGACGTCCTACGCTGCAATAATATTTTTCGCAAAAAAACGTTTTCACCTTTTGGAAAATATAACACGCCTTATATCTAATTATATCTATAATTCATATTTGTTGCTTACTCATTCAGTTCACAGATATGAAACGTTAACCAATTTGACATTTAAAAGGAGTAATCCTTCTAGATGTAATTTTATTGTGCTAATTCTGTTAATCTACAGACTTTTGGAGCTTGGATTTATTAGAGACGAGGAAAATTTAGGATATACGAAATTAATGCTGAGTGAGCTTTACAAATATTATCGGGATCTTGTGTTTATAGTGACGAAGAGCAATATTTATTTTTAACCAAAACAATACTGAATAAAAAGGAATTTTCGGGCCATCAACTCTAAAGTTACACATTTATTTAAAATACGATTTTAAAAGAAATAATATTGAGATTATTTTTACGTTTTCATAATATTATATATATTTTTTACTTATTTAAAAGAGTAGAATAAAACTAATTAAAAATAAAGAAAAAACAATTAAAAATTGACACAGTTATCCGTTAAATTGTTTAATTAATTTAATGTTAAGTAAATTTTATGAAGCCTTCAATTCTTTTATGCAGATTTTTTTTGGTTCTGCACTACCTACCCACATAAATAACGAAAATGTACATTAAAAGGCGAATACAAGCTTTTTTAGTGAAACTAAATCTTACATTAAATTAAATCTTGAAAAATTTACTAATGATTAACTAACTCATGAAACATTATCTGCTAGTCGACCATTAGACCAAACAGGAATGGTTTGTGAGCGGTGTTACAATAAAATTAAAAAAATCACATCAATCTATTTGTACCAACTTATTTCCGGCTTATAATTATGTAGACTTTTAAAGACCGGCCAAGTGAGAGTCGGACTCGCGCACCGAGAGTTGCATACTTGCAAACCTGTAGGTTGTACCTGGTACCTATATAAGTAAAAGTTCACCCAACACGACAATAAAATAATTTTTTTTTAGTTTTATCATTCACTTATTTTAGAAGTTACAGGGGGGACTGTACCCTTACACACATTTTACCACTTTGGAAGTGCCTCTCGCGCAAACTATTCAGTTTAGAAAAAATATATATTAGAAACCTCAATATCATTTCTAAAGACCTATCCATAGATATCCAAGTATGGGTTTGATGAAAAAAAAATTTTTGAGTTTCAGTTATAAGTATGGTGAACCCCAAAAATTTTTTGGTTTTTTTGTCGAATCCATAAGAGTTCCGTTTTTTGCTGTTTGGCTACGGAACCCTAAAAAAGCAACGCATAAACTACAGTAACTATGCTTTCTGACAATTGAAAACTCAATACCAACTTAATATATTACAATTATCTATACATTTTAATTATTTTGGTAACGTAAAACATTATCTACATAGAGTTTTAGCTCTAAAGCGAGAACACCTTAATCCAGCCGCCATTAGGTTTATTAAAATTGAATCCCTCTCATTAAAATGTAGGGAAGGATTAATGGTTAATCCCTATTGGCTTTGGCATAACTTTAAAAGCGCTGGAATCCGTTCTCGGATTGGCGATGGAGTTAGGGTAGGAATTTGGAAGTTCAAGAGGACAATTGTGTTTATTTGACAATGTTTAATGAAGTCTCTTCTTCGATGTTAATTTTGTATTATAAAAATGAGATTCATATTTGTTTTATTTTAAAAAATAAAATAAAAATATTGGACAACCATCACATACATTGCTTTGATCCTATAATAGTTATAATCGTCATACACGTCCCAAAATATAGCTTTGCCCTACCACCGCTTCGGGCGGGACTACATATCGGCTAGTCATGAGAAGAAACGGCGCAAAAAACTTAGTCACCTTTATCAGCCTATGTTACAGGAAATACAGTTACAAGACATAATTACAGTAAGTGCACGAAAAGTAGATAAGCACTTGCGCTACAGAAATCAGAAACAATGCCGGTATTACAACACCCAGACCCGGAAAATATATTTTCCTTTATTGACCGACCAGGCAACGAACCCGGGACCTTAAAGATAGTGACACCAAGTCCAGTATGCTCGCCTCTCGGCAACGGAGGTCGTCGGTCGGAGGTTTTTATTTATTTAAACTTTATTGCACAAGTAAGTACAATTGGCGGACTTAATGCTATACAACATTCTCTACCAGTCAACCTTGAGGTAATGCAGATAATGTAGTCAGTGGCGGAGTATAAAGTATCCGACATATTTTTTAAGACGAGTAAAATACATACACATACCTAACAATTTAGACAATAATATAGAGGTTGTGTTGGTTTATTTTTAGGTTATTGTTGTGTTTAAATATGGTGAGATGAATTTTATGGTTTTTTCTAAGACTGACATTAGCCCTCGAAGAAGATTGCTTTAGGAACTGAGGAGAGGTCTTTGCTCGGCAAAGGGACAGTGGAGGTCAAAATTAAATAGGCCGTTTACTGGAAGCCTCGATGTTACTCTCATATCAAATTGACGTTCTGTCAGGTCTAAAAGAATTCACTCCAGACTACATAGCCAGCGGTTGCCGGTTTGAATCCTGCAGTAAAGTATACAATCTCATTTAGAATGAAGTCTAAACTTAGTAATACATGCTTAAGCGTTGTATTGTAAAAACAAAAACAAGGATTAAGTCTTGCATAATATCCAAACGTACATTTAAACTAGAGCCTAGAGTCAAAGTTGAACGTTTTCTCAGTAATGAAACTAAGGCTTAGGCCACATTTATTTATTTATTTTCTTTATTAAGGAAACAAACAGCTATCAATATTACATTTGGCTTAAAAATTATGGATAGTACTTAAGCACTAACGTTTCCACATATGAGCAAAATAATTTGTCAAATTGATTTCCTAAAACCTCTTTTTTTCAGGATCAACTTTTTGACTCCTATCTTACCTAAAAGTAAGTGACGATGAATAAACCAATAAAACCAATTTATTTCTGTAAATTATGCTATTTTACACGTCTTAATATTTTTTTTACCCTACCACTGCTTCGGGACAATATTGTGGGCTAGTGCCGAGAAGAAGCAGCGCAAGAAACTCGGTCACTATTGTGAGCCTCTTTTTAAATAGTGTGTTTACATTACAAGATAAAATGTACCTGTGCGAGCATGGCAGTATGTAATTCCATACATTTTTATCATTTAAATAGTCATTTACATTAAAATCTTCTTAATATGCGATTTAAATTCGTACATAGGCAGTTCAGCAATGATTATGGACTGTGGTAATTTGTTAAAAAAGCGAATACATTTTCTCATAAACGAAACCCACTTATGCAGTCTGAAATTTGGAACGGCAAGTTTATCTTTAATACGGGTATTATTATGCATGTCACTCATTTTAGCAAATAGATGCAGGTTTTTTGCGAATATACATAATGACATTATAAATAGAATACGATTTGATCATAAAAAAAACAAAATTTAAAAAAACCTACGCGGTATGTAACCGTTGTACCTAATAGAAATAAATATACAGATAATTTGAAAACTCCTCGGTTAAAAGGAGGTTAATATAACCAAACAAAATCCGTCAAAAGCTGCCACTAAAGCCACTAGCCAGCCAGCTACCAAAGCTAGTATTATTCACTGCCATTAGGAAAGGAGAACATCCATCAAAAACAATTTACAAACCCAACGTGATTCCAAATAATACATACTCTAAAACTACTACAGTTTAGTTCATATCATGTGATTCCTGTAGGCATGATGTTATTATAAATCTTTAATGATATTTAATTATTAAAGTTTCTACATATAAAAATTACATCAGTATAGTAACACTTCAGTAGTTTACAGCAGCCATAGAGCACATATAGAACAGCAAAATAAATAAAAACTTTAAAATTATGTCATGTTTAATTTTATTTTTATTTTTTTATTTTTAATATTTTAAGGTCTAATATGTTTTTCAATTCGAACCACCTTTCTCCGTAATATGTTAGTGATTTTAACTTACATTCAGTATGAAATGACAGGTCCTACCAACTCTTGCATACAAAACAGTACAGATACAGATATATTTTTGTTGTCGAACAAACATATCACATTTCTACTCTTTAATTTAAGGTATGTGCTTCATGAGAACAGCACACACAAAAGATTAAACAATTGCGGTGTGCATGTCATAATAACACTGGACGTCTAAAGTATTTGACGACCGTCTGGTGTAGTGGTTCGCGCTCCAGACTACAAATCCAGCGGTTGCGGGTTCGAATCCCGCAAGGGGCAAATGTTTGTGTGATGTGCACAAGCATTTGTACCTAAGTCATGGATGATTATAAAAGTATTTAAGTATGTTGATCCGTTATCTAGTCGCCATAGTACAAGCTTTGCTTAGTTTGGGGCTAGCTAATTGGTGTGATTGTGGAAACAATTTATTTATTTATTTTATTTTTATTGTTAACAAAATGTTAGCCCGTCATAAAATATAATAAAACAATAAATAAAATTAAAATACTTTCTTTAATTATGTCTAGGTACAAGAAAACCGTCCTCAGATGTAATTACTTACATAAAAACCTAGACTTAATCAAACTTAATCCCTCACAGTCTAAACGGCTCTTTATTTTCTCTTTAGCCCAGCTTTTAAGCTTAAGTAAGCAACCAAGTTACACTTAACAACTTCACCTGGTATTAAGAGTTCTGCAATATGCAATAATAATTCCGCTGGAATTTCTCAATTTTCACCAAACTACATACGTTAGACAGTACCTACAAGAATAGTGTGTGTAATTATTTTCATTTTAAAGAATGAATTTAGTTACGTCACAATTTAAAATAAAATGAGGATGTGTTGTTTATCTCTTGATATTATACATAGTGATTAAGATAGTAATACCTATATGCTTAACTATGTGACAAAAGTCCTCGACAATTTTTTTCTATGCACAGCTTTGCGTATATCGTCGCTCCACCATGTCGGAGGGCGCCCAATATTTCGTTGGCCTATTCCACAAAAATTAATAATTCCTTATTTCGATAGAATGTCGATTTGTGCGTTGCTTAGCGCATTTTAATTTTTTAACTGTGTATTTATTTTTATCTCTTTTCCGTGAAGACGCCTATTATCACGGAATGAACACAAATATTATGTTGTAATTAATATAAAATAAGAAACAAGGTTGTCTTGAAGTACAAAAATCAAGCTTCTGCGGCAGCGCCATCAAAAGATACGCCATTTGATTATTACTTATAATCTTACTCATCAAAACAATTTGGAGCACTACCGGTTGGCCCAAATTCATAGTACCAAAAAATAAAGTACCTATATGAAAAATATAATATTTTTTTCCAGCAATTACATCAATTATTTAGCTTACAACTCAGCATAGCTTGTACTATAATGGCAACGAGATAACGGATAGACACAAATCACAATTAAAGATTAAGTTACGAGTAATTATAATAACCATGACTTAGGTAGGTACAGAAGTTTATTCTTCACACAAATACTTGAATTTTGCGGAATCCAAACCCAATATTCGAAATGTATATTAAATTTAGAATTTCACAATTTATTAAGGCAAAGTATGTATTTCTAAATGAATAGTTAGTGCGCAAATTCGCAAACGGAGAGTTTAGTAGTTACAATAAAATGTTGCGCTAATATAACAAATGAATAAATATACTAAATACTAAAACAACAAACTCTAAATTTACCGCAAAATTTAAACACATATCTGGATCAGCAACTGCATCAAATAAATCAAAGCGTCGAATCTGATATGTAAGCTAAACTGATTCGTAACGTAAATTACATATTGGAGAACTCGATCGCATAGCTACTTTATTGAAGTATACGAGTGTAAACTGTTTAGTTTGTTGTATTGTAACTAAAGTGTTGAATATGTTTTGCTTTGTGACTTATGTGTGCCTGTACCTTTATGTGTTTTTTATAGTGTAAGTGTTCTTTTTTTACTGGTCCTTATTTACTGTGATTAGGTATATTTTAATTACTACTTACAAAGTGTAGAATAAATGTATTTTCTTACAAAACTATTTAACTCTGAGCCCTAACTTGGCTGTTTGCACTGCCGCGTGCAAAGTGAATATACCAAATTCCCGAGTCGAGTGGTTGCAAGTGAGTTTCGTTTGTACTGAATTTCTGTTCGCACGACACTAACGCGCGTCGACCGCGCGTGCCGCAGCGATTCTGATTTGATTGAACGTTTTGCTTTTCTAGATTTATGTGCATACAAATTTCGGTAGCGTGGAAATGTTTTAGTTTTGTTTCTTTTGGATAGTGATTGATGTGTTCAAGATACTTAGTTTTGCTTAAAATAGCATAGGCATTCAGTAGACTATAACTTTGAATAAGAAATGTTTTGCCTTGAACTCATGACTCAGTAAAAAGTTTTTTTTATTATCAAATTAGAAATACACGTTTAATCCTAAGTTGTACCTTTTTAATCTCTAACATAAATGTAAGTTTTCGTTTGTATTTTAGATTATATTTATACTTAAATGTATGGGTAATGTCTTTAAACATAACTTCAAGGTAATTATCGTTTAAAATAAGCATAGGGGACTAAGGAGAAATCTATTTAAATAAAACAAAGTCGGGTTAGTTACACCATTTATAAGTCAAGAACGGCTGGACCAATTCTAATGATTTTTGGGTTGTTGGATGTGTATTCGCCCCGAATAGCAGATAAAATATAAAAACACGAAACAATTGATAAAAAAATGTATGAAGGGGTGGTACGAAGTTCGCCGGGACAGCTAGTACTTAACTAGCAAAAAGCACCGCTTTGCGAGGGCTCGTGAACATTGTTTACCTAGTAATAATTTTGAGGACCGTGTTTTTATTAGGATTATCTTTTAATATATGGATTATTAATATTATTTTATAAATAATTAACACGATTAATATTTTTTTTATTTTATCATTTTTCAAAATTCCTCATACGGATTTCTTCTCTATTCTTAATCTTCTTAGAGATATCTTTGGTTTAAAGCTTATGTTTTTACGCCTGAAAACACGCATATCTAAGGTTGACCCCACATTGGGCGCGCGCGTTCCTCGAGCGTGTGAACGACGCAAACGCCGCGTGCCGCCCGCACGCTAAGCTCACGTCGCATTCTATGAGCGACCGCAGACCGCACGCTCGAGGAACGCGCACGCCTAATGTGGGGTCAGCCTAATGTTAAACCAATAGAAGTTAAACCAATACTTAGGGCGGCGTCGTAGGCCGCGGCTGCTGCATTTTCAGGGTTTAAAACGAATCCCTCTACGTTTTCTTTTATTTTTGTAACTAAATAAAAGTCAGAAGGTACCAGTTTGGGTCTGTAAGGAGGATGACTCACTAACACCACACCTTCAATAGAAAAATACTCATTAGTCGGTCTGGCGAAGTGAGCTAGAGCGTTGTCGTGGTAGAGGAGGATCTCGCTTCTTGGGCGCTGCTGTCAAACATTTTCCAAGAGAACTGGTAAACAACAACTGCCATACTAATCTGCTGTAACAGTATTTTTATCGTCTAACACAATTTTTCCGAAATGCCCCGTCCGTCCATAGAATGAGGTGAGAACGCCATACTTTATAATTCTTGAGTGGCATCAATCCATGGCGTTTTGTATATTTTGTCAAATTATGAGGTATACTAGTAACAAAGCTTATTGACGTTAAATGATCATGTAGGACTTTTTGTACTTGACTCATACTAATACTTAATGTTGCCCGAATCTGATGATTACCCTTCTATCAGCTTCTATCATTTATTAGCCACACCACACACACGTTTGACACGTTATCATCTTCAGTAGTCGGCGTTGTAGGACGTCCTTCTCGGGAATCATCAGTGAGTTTGCTTCGACCACGTTTAAACTCATTAAACCAGAAGCCCAATTCCCGTAACATAACAGTAGTAGCATTTCAGTGTCGATCCACTCCCAGTTAAATTACGGGGCTTCGTCATGGAATGCTAGTCGAAGTGTATCATCATAACATTGTTGTTGAGTAAAACCGCAACTATTGAGCGAAAGTTTGGTCTAGTCAAATCCATTTCGACGCACGAGACATATTATAGATTTTCGCCAATTCGCAAAAACAAACATAAGAGCTCAAACATCAACAAATTTCTAACATGCTCCATCTTGTTCCATCCAATAATTGAAATTTTAATACCATTTTTTTTAATTGGCTGCTTTTCCTACTGGCCTAAAAATGTTCAGTATGGTCTACCTAATAAACCTAAAGATGGCGTTAGTAGTAACCTAACGGTCATAATCATTATCTTAATGACATGCTTAATTACTTTCTAAGTTACAACACTTACAACAGATGGCGTTAGTAGTTCAGTAACATTTTAGTTGATACGAATTAATATTATATTTTATATATTTGTTCATAAAATTCTAATTTGATGATGTTTAACACATCTAGACATAAAATTAAATTACTATGTTAAAGTTAAAGATCGTTTTTTTGTAAAGTGTACCACAAGAATGTATGAGTTGTGGGATATAGATAGGGCTCGCTTCGCTCGCCCAATAAATGAGAGTTCATTTAAACAAAAAAACTGTTTTACTCTTAGTTTGTTTTTAGATTCGATTAATTACAAAAGACATGTATCCCAAGAAACTCGTTTAAACATTTTACTACTGAATTTATTGTACTAAGAGTGGAAAACTTATTTTGTTTAGTCTAATCTTACATAACGTTACTTGACGATATCGTAACAAAAACATGTAAATAGTTTTAACATTCTATAGGTACTGCACCCCTTCATGAATGCCAAACAAAACCTCCGTACCACGTAGTGTTTTTTTACGTCAAAATCTATGCAAAAAAACCTGTGGGAACTAATTATTTGTACTTAATACTATACTCAATAATACTAATTTATTTTGTACATAGGCCCTCTTCCGGGCACTTATACACGTCCCAAAATATAGCTTAGTCCTACCACCGCTTCGGGACTACATATTGGCTGGTGATGAGAAGAAACGGCGCAACAAACTCAGTCACCTTTGTCAGCCTTTTGTGTAGGAAATACAGTTACAAGACATGTAGTAAGTGCGAGCTAAGCAGGTAAGTCCATGCACTCTTGTCGTTTAAATAATCGTCTAAATCACTTCAATCCTGTTTTGTTTTTTCTGTATAGATTTTGACGTATAAAAGCTGCATAAGTAGGTAGGTAATAGGAGTTTACGGTTATGTCCCTGATGTATCATAGTTAACTTATTTTCATAAATTTCGTATACTTACGTACGTCAAAAGTTTTACATGGAACGTTTCCGCGTATATCCTATGCTTGTCCGATTTTGTGAATAATAAAAGGGAGTCTGCCCAAACTCCTACATAACATAGTTCCCAGAGGAGCAGTTATGTGTATAAAACTACTTTCGTTGAGGTAATTTTTCTGACCTTCGTGTAAAATGTTTGCGGGATAATAAAACTGGTATTCCAAGTTTTATTTTTCACATAACTGCAGTTTGTACATTTTCGAAACTCTAGAGAACGATAAGATTAGAATAGGCTTTTGTTTTATACTGTTTTTTCCTGTTTAGTGCTATATCTTTCTGGTATAGCAAATAGGGACTATTTTAACTTTTTGTACCTTTTCTAGAAAGGAAGGTTTTCTAATAATGGTTTCTCTCATTTCTGCCTCCCTAGGATGACAACCAAAACACGATATGATATAGCGATATATCGATGCCATCTGTAAAAATATAGCAGCTAGTGGTGACTGAGTTTGTTCCGGCGTTTCTTCTCAGCACTTGCCAGATTGTCTGTGTCTTGTCTCGAAGCGCTAGGGCGCGTAGGACCCAAAAAATAAGGAGTCATGTTCTGCCCCATATGGGCCAATAATGTTATTATTGACGTTCATAAGTGGCAGTTTTCTGTCCTAAATTGAATAAATGATTTTTGACTTTTGAATTTGACTATGATAGATATAGCCGCTATTCTAATTTTTTATCGAAACAGCAATCATAATATATGACGTCACTGGCAAGGCGATTCAACATGGCGGCTATAACTATCATAATTTTACAGTTGGTGTCGATATATCGCTATATCATATCATATATCGTGTTTTGGTGCTCATTAGTTTACTGATAGAGACTCATTAAACTTTTTGAAGCTTGAGATGGAGTTTCACTAACCTCTTTTGGTCACAAACATAGGATTATTTTATTGGACGCACTATCACTAGTACTTGATATCAATAAAAAGTTTTGGGAAATAATGTGTATGTACAGTCAACAGCAGGTCAACCGTACCAAAAAGTTAAAGGTTATTGAACCAAATTTCAACCTTAAGTCCGACACGTAGAGATCAATGTTAATTGATAAAATTTGACGTTTTGAGGTAGGTTGACGTGCTGTTCTCTGTACATATATAATTTTTAAAACTTAAATACATACTTTATTGCACAAACAACACTTTACATAGAGACACAAATAAACATAGATGGTAATATTGTTTCTATAATATTACATTCAACAGCCTTTTTTAATAATAAATAATAATGCCTTTTTTAAATCAAGCTTGAAAAATATTACCCTACTTTTGGGGCAGTCGGGTAAAAAGAAAAACCTAAATAAAGAACTTGGCTAAAAACTGAGTTTTAAAACAACGTGGAAATGTTTACAAAGTGTAACTGTAATAAGTGGGTATATTAATTACACAAGCTTTCAAATAAAAAAAGTTAAATTTAATTTCTATTGGAAAACATTACGTACTTTTCTCTGATCAAAGCGCCAGTAGCGACAAAACACTGCTAGAAATTAACTAAGACGGTACCACACCACCCAGACACGAGACAATATAGAAAAGTTCGTTTTCTACGTTGGCACTTTCAGGAACCGAACCCGGGACCTCAAAGATGGTAACGCAAAGTTATCAAAGTTAATGTGTGCATGAAAATACTAGCGATCAACGGGTAGGTATTTAGAAATTGTAATTTGTTGTATCTTTATATTTTTTATATTACAGAAAGTTGGGAGTTTTTATTTGTAATTAAGCCTTTCTAAGTATCTTTTTCGTTACAGTAAGTAACAGATATAAAAATATTGTAAAACAAAGTATGTATCAAAAGTTTGAACAACTTACACATTTCAAATGTCTTTTATTCTAAATCTATAATACTAAGTCGGGTTAGTTACACCATTTATAAGTCGAGAACGGCAAGACCGATTTTTCTATGATTAGTTGAATTTGTCTCCGTCCTGAATAGCAGACTAACTAGAAAAAAACACGGAAAATTTCAAGAAAAAAAATATAAGAAGGGGCGTTACAAAGTTCGCCAGGACAGCTAGTGAAAATATGTATGTTTCCTACTCCAATGTTTTATTTCGCTATCTATGTACTTCACATATCTAATGCCAAGCGAATGTACTTACGCTCTCATGTTTCCAAAAACATTCCTCCATTGAAAAAACACGTTTACAACATGTTCCGACGTCGCGTTGTTACCGACAACAATGGGCCGGAACAATGACGCCTTTGTTCCGACGCCATTGTCGCGCGACGTCGCGTCGCAACGTTGTTTATGTTGATCATTGCTGCTACAAAAAAGATGACAGCCTTTGGCGGTGTTGACCTACCTGTGCGTTTGTTTTAGAATACGAAAACTGTAGGTGGATGTAGTAGCGAAGAGGTTTTTGCGAAAACATTTCATCTTAGCAGCCGGGGACACAGGTTGGTGCTGGTTGAAAACTTTGTAGTAAGTATGGGTAGATGATGATTACGATTTAATTTAGACATTTAACCTTATGAAACTTATACTAAGGCTATACCTACATATGTGTACTTTAACTTTTTCATTATATTGCTTTTTTGCCATCTTGTGATGAGTAATTTTACTAAAATGACGTCCTAGAAAAGAGAAGTGGTGTTTAAACTAAAGAAAAAGTACGTACTAGCTATGTCACCGCTTTTGCGCTTTAAGAAATAATAAGTATTGTTATCGTTTACTTCGAAATTAGGAGGAATGTAGGAAACATGACTTCTGACAGGTACATTAAAATTATTTTTGAAGAACATAATTTTGCCATTTGCCCCATTTATTGAAAAATCCCGGACATCAATCCGACAGAGCATGTCTAAGACTTTCATAATGATGTGTTAAATAAATTATTTCACCCCCCACCTAAATCTGAATGAATTGCGAATCGCGGTACTAGAGGAATGGCAAAGGTTGCCCCAAGAAACCATAGATAACATTATCTGCGGCATGCCCAGATGAATGGAAACTGTCGCGTCATTAGACCACTACTAGGAACTTAGGAAAAATAATAATTATGTTCCATAATCTCGTCCTCATTGTGTACAATGTAGTACGCACTTTTTGCTACTGCACTGATTACAATCTTCAAAGTTAGGCGCGTGCATGAACGCGTCAATAAACTAAAAAATAAATAACCGGAACGTGCCCGCACCGTCACCTATCAATGTCATCTGTCACCTGTCAATGTCATTGTACTTTTTTGTACACAGCACTGAAGACATAAATATTTAGAATAAATTAGTTTTTAAACTAATTAGTGATTTACAGCTTACATACAAATGCAAAAAACCAAGGAGAAAATACGGTGATGTTTGTGTAAAAGTATGGTGGCTGGAAAACAAAACTTGTCAGTTGAATTTGTGAAATTGTTGGACCGATACCTCGGCTCAATTATTACGATTACTACGATTTCTATCACCACCACAGCACACTAATTTTAGTTATTATATTTATAATATCATCACCATCACCATCATCTCAGCCTATTACAGCCCACTGCTGGACGTACGGGAAGGACGCAAAGAGCGCCAAGGAGTACGATCTCCTGCTTTGATACAAATGTATCTAGCCATATTCCCGAGTTCGTCGGCCCATCGAGTTGAGAAGCGTTCTACACTACGTTCGCCGAGACGTGGCCTCCACTCCAACAACATAATCAGCAAGAAATTAATCATGAAAACAAGGAGTGTGTGTGACAGAGTTGCGTTATGCTTCAGCCCGCAAACGAGACAGAATGAATGACATCGGAGCTTTCACGGGAGGTTGGCCGTGGTGATCATTAAGTTCATTCTAGTTGTCTCTCATGTCTCAGAATGAATGACATCGGAGCCTTCACGGGAGGTTGGCCGTTGGTGATCAATATGTTCATTCTAGTTGTCTGTCATGTCTCCGAATGACTCCACAGAAACTGCTCTGTACAGAAGCACTGGCCTTTACGATGGAGTAGCCAGTGGGTTTTTGTTCAGTCTGAAGCGTCTCCTCGAGGGATTCCTCCTGAGACGTAACATTATGGCTCTAGTCTTCATGAAGAGTTGACCATGAGACCGATACAATGTTGCACCAGAAATATACTACAAAGGATCTGTAATAGCATAAGGTAAGTTATTAATATTATAAAATTCTTCTAGCGCATCATATGTACCGAGAGAACAATTATTCCTCTTTTCTGTCTCGCAGCAGAATTATAACACTTCCACTTGCTTTCACGAGGGGTTAGCCTGTGGCTTAAAATTTTTGTTATAATATTGCGGGTCTGCAAATCTTATAAGGTTGACCAGAGACCGACTTCAATAATTGAAGTTGAAAATATAGTCGAACACAAAAGTATCAAGACGATACACATCTTCGAATGCCACTGAAGAAAAAAAGAGAGGAGGGAGAATATGGGTACCGAGACCATGAGGTAATGCCCTCCGTCTTAGTAATTTTTTCAACTTAACACTTTGACTTTAAGGAGGCTATGAAAGAAGCTCCTTTGCCTGCTGATATTGAAGACTTAAGGAATTCTGAGTCTTGTGTAAACAAGTCATATACTTACCTAGACAATTTCAGTCTGTTTATAAAGATTTTAAGTTTTTAATAATTTCATCAGTTGTTACTATCAAATTGGGCCTTTGGCAACCATTAATGGTACCAAGACAATCTGTTGGTCTCAGATCTGCTTGTCTTATTCTGCCCCATTTATATACATACAAGTCAATGATAAATAGCGCTTTTACAAATTATGGTTTATCTCGGTGTGGATTTCCACAAGTTTTTTACCACAAGTAATTGAGATACTTCTTGATGTTGGCCCAAGAGGGCAAGACTTTATAAAGCATACCATAGAAAACAACCTGTTTACTCCAATAGTTCATGTAGTTATGACCATATTAAGTTTTTTTTTTTTTTTTTTTTTTTCTCTTATATTTTACTAAAAAGCTTAAATAAATAAATAAACATTACTTGACATTGCTAATTGATATCTGTGACTTAAAGATCATTAGTCCACTTGATTCGTGAAGTGCCTTAACGTAAAAGGTCCCAGGTTCGATACTCTGGTCGAATGACCCTGGCGAGATACATTGTCTTGTACCTCATAATACAGGAAGGTTGACTTCCTGTTTGGAGACCATGACAAATTGATGTTGGCTGGTGCATGTTTGTATGTTCCTATACAACTGATATGGTATCCCATTTGTGTAACTTATAATATTAGATCTGGTTACAACCGGGTAAACCTTAAATTCTCATAGTATCAAGCTTAATTCTCAAGATTCTATAATAATCTATGAAAGCAATTAAAATTTAACACTGTTACTGACTTAAGGTTATTATTCTAGCTGATCGCCATGGCTAGTTAGATTATTTCTAGTCTTCATCAAGTGAAATAAAGACACACTCAAGATGAGTGTTACTTACAAATAATGTGAGTGAAGATCACTGTTACAGAAATGGAAAAATAATTCTCCTTGTTATTAACAAGATAAAAATTACCATAATTAAAAACTTTTTTAACTGTAACTGTATGTTATATTCCAATATTTTCAGTCAGTAAAAACCCATGAAAAGATTTATGCAGCTTTATTTACAGGCAAAAATGTCGCACCATAATTGATCCTTATGTACTTGTCATAAGGTCGAAAACCAATTATTTTAATTTTTAAGTAGGTACCTGCTATCTTTGGAAAAGTAAGAGAAATTCAAAACTAGACACAAAGTTCCAATGATAACTTAAATTTTCAAATCTGACCTAAATATATTTTTAATATATTTTTGTTATAAACCATATATGTTTGATACCAAAAATTGAAGACAAAGATAAATAATCATCCAATCATTAAATTATCAAGATACTAAAGATAGTAAATAAACTGAATTATCCCAGGTGGATAACAAAGGTTCATATTTAAATAGATGATTATAATAAAATATGATTTATTAAAACATAATTAAAAAATTTAAAATTGTATCCATGAAACTATAAACTTCATAAAAAATATACTACTGACTTAAAATCATTATTTAAATTAAGGCATGAATCTTACAATTATAATTGAAGATTGTCAAGTACCTATGTAAGTCTATGTATAAATAATTTTATTAGATATTAAATTACCATGTAAAGCAAAAATGGAGATGATAAATAATGACAGAAAATTTCTAACTTAATTAAAAAAAAAAAAAAAAAAAAAAATGGATGAGACGATAGAGGCATTGATCAGTGGCAATAATTAAGGCAATGCAGGCAATAAATGTCGCCTTACCTCGTTATTGGACTAAGGCTGTAAGGCTGCTACAAGTATTTTGAGCCGGAGTAAACTTTCTATCTTATCCGATGTGATGTATTGGTAAATTATTACTTATATAATTATTATTTTTTATTAGCTTACAAGAATTGACCAGTCATTGAATCTTTTTATAAATAAATATTCAGACTGTTTCATTAACTTATTAATATCCCCTACCAGGGATCCACACATAAAGTGCAGGAAGTCTCATACTGATTTCCAGCCATACAAGTGTAACACATATAACGGTTTTCTAAGAAGATGAGTAAAAATCAATCTTTCTCAGTAAAATAATGTTGAATCTATTGTCAACAAAATAGGATCCCTACTGGAACAATACTAGTAGTATTTGTATATAATTTCCTTATTTATAACATATAATTAATGAAAAATTTGCGATAGTAAACATCCATATTATTTATTTTAGTTTCCTTTACTTTGGAACTACACCTTGAACAGGAGTTATTAAGAATACCTAAGACTAATTTATTTGCATAAAATATTGTATTACAGACAATGATAACTTAAAAGGTTACTAGATTTTCTTATTATATAAAATAAAATTAGTCTTTTCAGAAGAAATACTAGCTTAACTACCTACTTGCACATCGATAAATTTACCTTGTTAGGTAACCATATACTAAGTATGTACTACATACTACTGGATAAATGAGACGGATATGATTTGATAATAGTTCAAAGCATTGGCTCCATTTCCATGACAACTTATTAAACTAGCTGTTGCCCCGCGATTTCGTTTGCGTGATCTCTAGTTTATTCGTAAAGAATATACCTACTTAATAGCGCGGGGTATTTATTTAAAACTTTATTGCACAAACTTAAAAGTGTACAACAGGTGGATTATCAGTCTCAGTCCCAGCAAATCTATAAATTCATAAAGACTTACAGTTTTAACAAAAATAAAAGAGTATTGCAATTAAAGTAAAATTTGCTATTTTCGATTTTATAGAATTCCTACACATTTTTTGGCCCACCTGTATGGTATAAAATAGGTACAGGTTTGTGTCATCAAATGGGATGGGACTGTATCAATATACATGGTTGTATTAGCATACGGGGTTATATCATCATACAGGGTTGTATTATCATACAGGGTGTATCATCATACAGGGTGTATCATCACACAAGGTGTATCATCATACAGGATTGTATCGATATACAGGGTTGTATCGATATACAGGGTTGTATCGATATACAGGGTTGTATCGATATACAGGGTTGGTTGATTAATTCCAATGAATTAATCAAACAACTATATCCATGTTAGATAAAACTTGAATTAAGCATCTACCAATAGATAGTTAATAAAATAAAGTTTTATCATGTGCGAAGACTTTAGCAAATCATATAAATGATCATAATAAATGTTTATATTGCTTTGTCGACACAACTTTCCTCTTTGAACATCTACATTGTACACAATGAGGACGAGATTATGGAACATAATTTATATGATCGGACTAACTTACCTAGTGACGTCCGATCCTCAATTATGTGAAGTAATCTCGTCCTCATTCTATCCCCAGCCCGACCCAGTTAGTATGTATTTATCAATCCTTAAAGTACAAAAAAGATTATATGCTATAAATACCTACATACTACTTAGTTTCCCTTCTTTTTGAAAGTTGTGTCCAGTTTTATCCTTTGAAATAATGACATTGACAGGTGACAGATGACATTGATAGGTGACGGTGCGGGCACGTTCCGGTTATTTATTTTTTAGTTTATTGACGCGTTCATGCACGCGCCTAACTTTGAAGATTGTAATCAGTGCAGTAGCAAAAAGTGCGTACTACATTGTACACAATGAGGACGAGATTACTTCACATAATTGAGGATCGGACGTCACTAGGTAAGTTAGTCCGATCATATAAATTATATTCGCTTCTTTAATGCTAAGCAACCATTTTTTGAAATTCTGACACTATTTTAAATTTTGCATAAAATTGAAGAATGAAAATGTCGTTTGGACTTTCATTATTTTAAAATTACAAACTCTTATAAATGCTGTTTTAAAAGAAGTGATTTTATCTTTCTCTTTTTGCACTAATAAATGTTTCATAAATAAATAGTAAAATTATAATATATTTTCTTAATGTTCCGCTAAATGTGCCAGTGTGTAATAGATACTATGTTTATAAGGAAGTTAAAGGGGAAACTATAGCTATGTAGGCTTAACAAGTTAAAAGTTGACTTGTAAAATGTTCATGAAGAAGAAAATTTATATGTTATAAATATGTAAAACAGGTAGCAAATACTATAATTAACGGAACCCTACATTGCGCGTGTCCCGTCACGCACTTGGCTGGTTTTTGTATTTCAATTTCAACTACCAATCTAAAAACATCAAACATTTTTTAAATTAGAATTGGAACTAGCTTAACGTTCTAAAACAAAACGTTACGATTTCAAAGCCAAATAGGAAATTCAATATTTACAATAGTTCGGTAGAACTATTATAAATTTATTCGGCACAAGAACGATGTATTACTATGGATTTTATTTACGAGTTTTTTACAACTATAAATAATAGTGTACTGGCGAAATCCTTGTGTAGCTAGTTAGATAGATATACATGGACACCTGTATAACTAAAACCTTGTAACCACATATTCTATACATTGCAATAAACAATGGTGGTTCTATGACTTTATGCCTATATTTTTTAATTTTTCTATTTAAATTCAATCGGCTGTTTGGTAATCTTGTATGGGAAGTCGATACATTTTTTACAAGGTTATCCTTGAGTTATGGGACACCCTGTATGTCCGTATTGCACAAAAAAAATAGTAAATAAATTAATTAATTCTTCCCACAATCATCTAGCCCCAATCTAAGCTAAGATTGTACTAAGGCGACTAGATAACAGAGGCCCAATTCCCGTAATTTGACAGTAGTCGCAATCCGGTGTCGATCCGCTCCCAGTAACATTACGATCACAAACGGTATTCTTGTAAACCCAAAAAATGCTATTATAGTTCATAATGCGACTGAAAATGAAAGAAACCTCAATTTGTTTTTTTTTGCACTATTTTTAGTTGTGTTGGCATTTAGTTTTGATAATTTTGAGTCAAATTAAAAGTTTACGAGAATACCGTTTGTGATCGTAATGTTACTGGGAGCGGATCAACACCGGATTGCGACTACTGTCAAATTACGGGAATTGGGCCTCTGATGAACATACTTTAATTACAATTCAATGTTATAAAGCTGGAGATACACACACACACACTCACACACACACTCACACACACACACACACTAATATTTGACTCTAATAGTATAAAAATAATTGCACTTATTTTAGTAAAGTTTATTATACTTTGTCGGCCTTATTAATATTATATGTACACGCGAAGTTACGGCCTTCTATAGTACTTACTAAGATTATCTATGTGAAGCAGCGGACAGACAGACAGGCGGAGGCATATGGCGAAAACATTAGGACTCGACTACGGAACCCTAAAAAATATTGTGAGTCGATCTGATACCATTTTGCCATAAAACGCAAAATTTTAGCTATTTTTATAACCAAAAAAAAATCTTGTAAACTACAAAAAATCAATGCTCCATCTCTGGAAGTTTGCATTATTTTTAGTACAGCATGTCCAGTTCAGGTTTAAGATAGAAAAATGTGAGCTAATGTACCTGTTATACGTTCATGTTACCTCATGGCACAAAAACGAATTTCCTGTATATTAGCTGAGTTAATGAGAATATCCTTCGGCTGCACTTTCAGCTAGAATGACTCAAAGGGACGATCCAGGTTACGGTAAAGTCATTATTAAAGGGAGCCATACTTTATTACAGTACAAATTTAAGGCGATAGTCTGTGGCTCTTGTTTCAATTCAATTATCGGTCGCGTCAATAGGGATCTTATATTTACAATATTTTTGGTATAATATCTTATTCTAATCATGAAGTAACTGAAATATAAACCGGATTGGTATCATTTTCAAACCAATTTACTACGTTGAAGTAATTGTAAGCAGTAAATTTAAAGTATGTAGTTATAAAAATAATGGTATTTATTCCTAATGCAATTAAGTGTATAAAATTTCTATGTTTTTTTTACTAAATAAGAGAATATAATAATTTATATCTTTAAAAATTCTATAAGGTATCTTATGTTTACAATTACATTTAAATTAAGCACGTATTGCCTACAATTTTAAAAACAAAATATCTTATACTTTGACAACACCAATCGGTGAGGTTATGGCGCAGTGATTAGGCGTGAACAGTTCTAAATTGGCTCGAGTCTGTATTGGGAAGCGCCCGTGCCTCTAGCATGACCTCCAAAACACGATATGATATAGCAATTTACCAACGGTCAATTTAATAAAAAAAATGTGATAGACTAGCTGTTGCCCGCGACTTCGTTCGCGTGGTAGACCACGCGAACGAAGTCGCGGGCAACAGCTAGTTGTTTATTCATAAAAGATTTTCTGCGCAACTTTCTTATTTTCGCATTTGTAATATTAGTAGGAAGTAGGATAGCTTTTTTCTAGCCTGCGACTTCGTCTGCGTTGACTTTACTTTGATAAAAATTATTCTATGTGATGATCCAGGCCATGGTCTATCTGTATGCTGTTTAGTTTCATTAAAATTCATTAGTTTTTGCGTGGAAGACTAACAAACATTCATCCATACTCACAAACTTTCGCATTTATAATATTAGTAGGATATAGACGCCATGTTGGGTTTTTAGCGAAACAGCGATCATAATATGTAACGTCACCAGCACCGAGATTCAACCTGGTGGCTATATCTATCATATTCTTACAGTTGGTGTCGATACATCGCTATATCATATCGTTTTTAGTGGTTATGCTAATGCATTGTTACCATAACCTAGCAAAGGTTAAAAGGGCTAATTACGAAGCGACAGCCGGAGGATCGAAAAAAAAAAACGAAATTACTTAAAATCTAATTTAATTAAAAAATAAAATTACAATAAAACTAGTTCCTAATACTAATTGACTCGATCGATGTTAGATACGAAGTGAGGATGATGGCGCTGGCCTGATGTCCGGCGGCTTGGTCACGTTAGCGGCGCACGAGCGCAGAGTCAGCGTTTCCGTGATCTTGCAATATCTTGTGTGCTCTAGGGATAAATAAAAGGAATATGCTCGGTGTTTCTTTGCGAGATCGAATCAGGAATGAGGAGATTCGTAAACAAACAAAAGTCGCTGATATAGCCCAACGGATTAACAAGCTGAAGTGGCTATGGGCGGGGCACATAGCACGAAGAACTGACGACCGATGGGGCAGAAAGGTTCTGGAATGGAGGCCACGTACCGGCAAGAGCAGTGTAGGACGTCCACCTAAAAGATGGACAGACGACCTGGTAAAGGAAGCCTCTTGATGCGGGCCGTTTCCAACCGGCCAATCTGGAAGTCACTGGGGGAGGCCTATGTTCAGCAGTGGACGTCCAATGGCTGTAATGATGATAATGATGATTACTTTAGTGTAGTGTGTGACTGTAATTGGCGTGAAAATAAGTTATGAGGGTGGGTGAAGAATCTACCTTTTATACAGAATCAAGAGTCGCTGTTCCAGTCAGCCTGTGACCACGTTCGATGTAGCCTGATCGAAACGTCAGGCAAATAAAGGGCAAAATACTCTCTATCTTTTAAAAAAGAGGTTACAAATTATAAATTTAAATTAGATTAATTTAACTAAAAATATAATAAACTTGGAACAGAATTCTGGCAACTTTTTCTGTAAAATCATTTTCATTCACGTCCATTACTCGTTTGATAGGTGATAATGTAATTAATCTGAGCGAACGGGCAGCCGTTGATCTAATTAGTGGTAGAGATATTCCAAAATTACTAATTCAAAAACAATTTCTAGCTCCGATCGGAGGCCATTTGTTATTCAGCGTCACCTGCAACCGCAGGATTGTTCCCATAATTATATGTAAAATATATGTAAATCCCCTCCCTCGAGAGGTATGGAGGTACAGTCGAGAAAAGAAATAATAAGTGATAAAATAATCTAACTTACCTATTATTATTGATTAGTTCAGAAAAAGAGATTAATTCAATGAATGTATAGAGGGAGATAGGTCAAACAAGAGACATACTTCTACAATTATTTTTCATATAAGTACAGTCAATGGCAGGTCAACTTACCCAGAAAGTTAACAGTAGACATGTAGAGATCAATATCAATTGGGAAAATTTTACGTTTTGTGGTAGGTTGACGAGCTGCTGTCTGTACATACAAGATATTAAGGTATAACATTATACCTAAAAGCTGAAAAAGGTATGTGCCATACAAACACTACTGTGAAGTCAGAAATTTGATATCATTATTTTGAATGAAAAAAAAAACTTGATAATCAGTTTCTAATAAAGTTTTGGAAAAAACAATTCAAAACGATAATGTCAAATTTTTGTCCTACAATAGATACACCTTTGCATGAGTTAACACATACATTTACGGCTTGATGGCATAAACTAATCTAAGGAGAAAAAAAACATCTGTTCCGTGTATTTTAATTGAGTAGCTTTTAGATTTTTGGATGAAACAGCAGAGTTTTTAACTGTTTATACTTTTTTTTTTCAATTTTGTCATTCGTCCCTGAGTATTGTTTAAATAGGAAGAATTAAAAAAAAAAATCGACTGCCTTATGTGGGAATTTTACCAACATCTATTTGCTATTCATTTATGAGCCCGCAGGAGATTTTTATACTATCGGCTGCACTGGTAAAACGTATTAAAAATAAACAAAACTTTTAGAAGAGAAACCTAAGAATAAATTCTCGTTTTTGAAATCTTCAAACGATTAGGTAAACGACTGTACACTTATCGAACGTTCGAAGACGAAAACATTTCAAGGAAAAGTCTTACGAATGAAGAGGGAAAACCGTTCCGTGTTAACACGTGGGTATTTAATATTCCATGTGCCGAAATCAATTTAGCCGCCATTTTCTCGCTGGGAATCGGTCTGAGAATCTTTTCCTCATACCATTATTTCGTAAAGGTATTTAAACTTGAATTGGTTATGGAATCGTTCTTTTTTTACATTTTACTCACGATTTTAGCTAAATGAATGTCAATCAAACACTGACAATGTCAGAGGCGGTCAGCATTTCACATTAGTTGATTGAATCAAATGCCTGTCTGTCTATTTCAAACATATTGTGTCAACTCCAAAAAACACTGTTTCGACATTTATCGAGATTGTATAAGTCACTTAATAATTAATTAACTAACTTGGCTTGTTACTTCTAATTGTGTGTTGACCCTATCAAAATTCGAAGATTATATCCTTAGATAAATACCTCAAATTTCTATACTAAGCCAACATAATGATAGATGGCCGTTTTAATCCCACGGCGTCAAATCTTAACGGGTAAGATAGAAATTAATCTTAAAGTTTACGCCATCTCTGTCAGCAATAGACGAGGAAACTTTATGGTTTTAAATTAGCTGTCAGGATCGAACAATCGCAGGCATAGTCGCATTATCATCAATAAATCGGTGGTGTCTTTCGCAATGATTGACAGTTTCGCCACGCTCCACTGTCAATGTTTGGTCGGGTTAATAAGCTTCAGCGAATAGGTTAGTTTCCTGGGTCAAAAAAAGATTATTTTATTCAGTCCGTTAGTTAGATTAAAATATTGGACCCATATTTTGTCTTTTGTCAATCAAACAAAAAATTACGAAGATAAAGCGCATCAAAGTGAGCATGTGACGTCACGCCTAGCTAAAAAGTGTCGCAAGGCGTGACGTTACGCGGAAATTTAATTTTATATCTTCATCATTTTTTGTTTAATTCAGAAAAGAAAATATACGTGTCCAATATTTTCTGTTAATCCAACTGACGGACTAATTAGATTTTTAAGAAACTAGCCCATTAGAATTAACTTATAAGGCTGCGAATTCTTTATGATGGGGCGTGGATCAGGCGTTTCAGCGTTGTCCGTACACACGCAAAAGCGCAAATAACCGTCGAATAGATTTGTGTTTGTAACAACCACAACTATTATATACCTATAATATGATCTATATTGACGACCGTATGGTGTAGTGGTTCGCGCTCCGGACTACAAAACCAGCGGTTGCAGGTTCGGATACCGCAAGGGGCAAATGTTTTATGATGAGCACGGGCGTTTGTATCTGAGTCATGGATGTTTATAAAAGCATTTAAGTATGTTTATACCTTAATACAAGCTTTGCTTAGTTTAGAGCAAAATAATTGGTGTGGTTTTCGAAACAATTTATCTATCCCTTCCCGCGCCGCATCGTGCCACCCCCTCCCTTGCTTGGGTCAAACCCGTACCACCGCATTTGTCATACACCGGAAGTGTGCACTTCCGGTTTTTATAGTTAAATTTTATAGAGTTTTTGCTATAGTGGCACTTATAACACCATATATTTTTAGATTTGTCAAGATTTCTTCTATTTTATGGTAAATTTAAGAAAACGGATATTTATTTTAAAAATACAGCAAAATTATGAACACGCAAAGTCAGGATCGACGACATTATCACAATTTTATTAAAGTTCTAGCGAACTATACGTTTCAAACACCTCATAATGTCTATAAATTAAGTTAGTACAAACATATCCATTGTTTGAAAGCAAAATCTAAACAATCATCCATTTATATCACAAACACAACGATCTCAAAAACAGCTGACTGATGAGTCATCGCGGCGCCTTTGTTTGCAAATGCTCGAAACCTGATGGCTGACGCGTTTTTTGTTCAAATTTTAGTGTGGTAAGTCTGTCTCAATCTCCCTTCTACATAATTTAACACAGCAAACAAAGAAAGGTATAGAAACCGGTTGGTGCAACACCGTTAAAAAACACTTAAGTGCATTTTAAGTGCATACCCGCAGGGTGTGTCGGCCCGGGAAGGGACGTATATGATTACTAATACGACATTTCGCCATCGCGCCATAGCAATTTGTGATTAATTATATTACGCTGTTTTTATGAGTAAACCTTGAACGATGCATGTTACGCCGTTACAAATGTGCAGTTTAATAGTTTTTCGAGCAAAATATTAACAAAACAAACGCGTTTTCCTATATCTTGCCCCTTAGGGCAGATCCGTGTAATCACACGGGCCATTGGCTAGGCCAACTCATCGACCGCAAATGACGAAACCGGCTCGCGCAGCGTCATCCGCCTTAATTCGCCTTACTTTACTAATTCATGACTAATCTTCATAGAATTATTATATAAAGAATAACGTGTTATCATTTGATTTCCAGAGTATTTTTAATTGAGACAGGAGATGTATTAAAGACTAGACTTAGGCTAACCTTGTTTTAAAAACGTCAAGGAGGTAGACATCAATGTTGAAGTTAGGTCTTGTTTTATGAATCCATGTTTTCCATTAGATCTAATACAATACAGAATCAAATGACCTTCATGATTATCTTCTCACGCCATATTTGTAACAAAATTGTAAGTACATGAATGGAATAAATATGAAAATATGTAATTTTAACTTTGTATTTACATTCAAGGAAATATAAGCGGTTCCATGCATTTTGGTCGAGTAACACTATAAAACATCTGGACTATACAATGGAACAGATGTTGTCATGTTGTTTATATTCATGAGATAAACAACATGTTTATTTAATATACATACTATGTCCCTCAATTACCTGATATCTTGTATTATAGGTATCATATCCATTTCACTAAGGAAATTTGTATTTTAGTCAAAAAAACTAATCGAAATAGGGTAAAATACAGTAGAAAAAAATCTAACCCAACAAAACATTTACAAAGGATAATCTGAAAAAAAAAACAGATAAAGACTGTCAGTTGTCAGTTGTAAAAGAAATCTGTTCCCAAGTGAAATTAGTTCAGTTTTGATGCAGCTAATAAAACAAGACTAAATATACTGCCAATGAACATTCAACGTCATAATTTCATTCAGTTTGAAACAGCGTACAAAAATAAAGCAGTTTCAAAACAAACACAATATTATTACCATTGTCAAAGAAATGGACATTCCATTTTTGTTCCAAGAAGCGCAGTTATGAAGCTTGAAACCAAGTTAAAACAGCGGTGGAGTTGAACGTTCGCATAAAATAATAGTGTTGGCGAGGTAAGAAAGTTATCGATCAAAAAGTGTAGATCATGTATTATTTAAGTCTACAACCAGTGTGTGTTACCAGTGATGACATATGGAACTGAAACGTGGTCTCTCACTATGGGCCTCATAAGAAAGCTAAAGGTCGCACAGCGTGCTACGGAAAGGGCTATGCTTGGTGTTTCCTTGAGAGATCGAATCAGAAATGTGGAGATCCGTAAACGAACAAAAGTCGCTGACATAGCCCAACGGATTAGCAAGCTGAAGTGGCAGTGGGCTGAGCACATAGCACGTAGAACTGACGGCCGATGGGGCAGAAAGGTTCTAGAATGGAGGCCGCGTACCGGCAAGCGCAGCGTAGGACGTCCACTCACAAGGTGGTCAGACGACCTGGTAAGGGTCGCAGGAAGACGCTGGATGCAGGCTGCTTCCAACCGGCCAATCTGGAAGTCAATGGGGGAGGCCTATGTTCAGCAGTGGACGTCCTATGGCTGAAATGATGATGATGTATTATTTTGATACCGGTACGAAGTTGCATAAAGCAGCAGATAAAAGTATAAGATTAGAGGCTTATGTTAAATGTCTGAGGTAACAAGGTTAGGGATCTAAGGGATGGAGTATTAGTACTAATATCGTAAATCAAAACTTTTTATCGGTTGAAAATGGAATCTACATCCATAAAGCAAAAAAAGTTTGTGATTGACCCCTGCCGTGTGTCTGTTTGATTTGATCCATACTTCCAAGGACACTCTGTATAAGTAATATCTGGTGCTTTTCACAATCAATCCTTTACAAAACAAACTTAATTACTGTAACTAGACGTACAGGGGTAAAAAGTTTGACTACCCAAAGCGGTGGCAACTAAGGATGACTTTTAACGATACATTTTATCGACGTTTTGGCGTCACTACCCGAGATGTTTTTATCAATGTCTTAGTTACTTCAGTTTACATCAAACGATGTCGATTGTATGAGGTTATTTGACCGCAAGCTTTGATGTGGACGTTGACGTTGCATTTGAATTATAATAGAGTAACAAAAATAAAAGTAACTATATTATATCTGTTTTCTTTTTGACAAAGAGAGAACAACCTTTGTCACTCAACTTTGCACTGTAACATACGCACGTAGCTTACATTTTATCCTATTTAAAAGCTTTCTTCTTATCAGTTTAGTCTTTTCCATCTCTCCCTACATTCTGCCTCTTTTTCTCTTTTCATACCTTATTACAATCCGACATATACATAGCATACAATAGATGGCTTATATTTTGAATGTTATAACAATAAGCTGGATTCTCTTTCCTCCTTGCACGTGCGTTCTTTTTATTGAAAGTTCAGCTTGTAATGGGTAATTGACTAGTAACCGGGTATGAATATTTGTTGTTTAATCATAATTGCCGTTGCCTCCAATATAGGACGTCTATCTGCTGAACACAGACCTCCCCCAATGACTATCATTGGGGGGGGATTGCCAATATTCGCCACGCTTGGCAGGCGGGTTAGCAAGTGTATTTTTTTTAAAAGATTTCTCACGCAGACGCTGCTGCCCGTCTTGTGCTACAGGAAATAGTTGCCTCTTGCAACATGACTCCTGTTGGCGGTTGGAAAGTGTATTCTTTACGGCTGTCCACACGGCACAAAGCTTTAGTTACCTTAGATAATCTTTGTTTACAATAATCTTCTTCTTATAATGCCTCTTTAATCATTATTGGTTGTCTAACAGCTCCTCGAACATGCCTGTCTTTATTTTTAGCGACGTAGAATACTAAAATGCACACTTCCTGTCCATTTCTGGGTGATCAGGAACCATTGCTTCATTGCTGCGAAAAACATTCTCGGAGATCTTACCCATCATGATCACCTACAAAAGATGATATCGGTGATGCTTTTACGCTATAATTGTCATAATTACTTTATCGTAATAAAGTCACACTCGTACCTAAATATCAAAAAACCGTAGAAATTTAAGAACTCAGTCTTTGTATTTAATTGTATTTCATAGACGAGGAGATATATTAATACAAAACAATTAGCTTTAAATAGTCTTCCTTTAATCTCGAGACAGATGTATTTTTCTCTATTCTAAATAAAATTTTAAAGCAAGGATGAGTAATTACATTTTAAAACATCCTTTCTTTAACCGAATAAAAACAGGAACCGGACGAGCATGAACAGAATCTCATTGAATTTGTGCAATCGGGATTAGACATAAAACGTTTTTAGAAACCGTGAATGGAGCGAGGAAAAAACTCCCTTTGAGATTTCATTCGCACTGACATACAGTCGTGAAAATAATGACGTCGGAAACCGGTGTATGAATGAATGCTCTTGCGCTCATGTGCAGGGCAAGTTAACAGACCGTAGATAAAAAAGTAAGGTATGCTTCAGTACGTTCCACTGCAGGGCACAGGCCTCACCTCAACTATGAGGTTGGGTTGGTTTGGGCAATACTCTATCACGCGGCCCTAGTGCGGTGCGGTGTTATAAGTCCAGTGACTAAACCTAACTGTCAGACGTAATCAAGCCGTTTTAAGTCTCTGACTAGGCTTCACGACTAGTATCAAACGATATTAGCAAGGACCAACTTTTAACGTGCCTTCCGAAGCACCTTGCTTGTCTTCTTCTTCTTCTTCTCGAGTCAATGGCAATTAAACTCTCTGCGCCCAAAAAGTGGCAACATCAATGGCCTTCTGGTTGGCGTTGTAAAGGTCCTCTTGCGTGCAGGTGGCAGAAGAGGTAGGGCACGACATTAATTGTGGCGTAGACTGTAAGGCGCCACACTCGCACGTGTCGTCCTCAGTGAAGCCCCACCTTTTCCTGAGTTCATTGCACCTGCCTACACCTGAACGAAGTCTGTTTAAAGCCTTCCAAATGGGCCAGGGAAGATTGTGACTTGGCGGCAGCTGCTCAGCCATGGGGATGGATGGGTTGTTGCGGGCGAATTTATCCGACCACAGCTGTTCTCTGGCCTTAGGTTGCTTGTGATAAACGTTAATAAAAATGGCCGGAATGGTCAATCGCGGCATGGGTCGCATAACTTTAGTAAGTGCTACGAAAGCACTGCCACTGCCACTGACTAACTTAGAGCTAAAGCAATGTTCACACCGATTTGAAATGGTGACTGTAAGCGGGCGTTTCACTGTTCATATTCAACTCTTCGTTCACATTGAACTGACAATACGCTAAGTATATTGCTGAACTATAGGCCGACCGACTATGAAACTACGCTACCGCGTTTACTGTAAACGCGGATTGGCTACGCAGCCAAACGTAACAGAGCGTAGCGAAGCTATCTCTTATTTTTATGCATAGAATAATATAGTCTGCCACTTAGCGTACACATTATTGTTGTGACCAATATAAGACAACGCTTTGGACTTTGTTTACTTCAGTGTTGGCTTACTGTGTTTCTCGGTTACGTAGGAACGATAAATGCAGTCTGAGTTCACGTTTACTCTAGGGCTGATAGTGGGACTGGCCCTGCTTACGGCAACAGGTCACATAATATAGCGATGGCGTTTACTTGTCTGTTTGATTCACCAAAAGTGGTGTACCAGTTTACGGAGTAATTCGCATTAACATTCGAACAACTTGCTACACTGGCCGTGTACATTATTTACAGCTGTTGATGTTGCTGTTGCTGTTGTATGATACTGTAGCGCGTGACCACTCCGGGAATGCATGAGGTGCATGCTTAATTAACATAAGGATTTTTTAAAATTATTTTAAGAGGATGATGTATTTACTTTAAGAGGATGATTCTACTGCTCAAACACAACAGGTTTTACTATAAAAAATAATACTCTTATACTTTATACAATCAGCTGTTACTGTCAATTAAAAATAATTGTGGTATTTATGCAATGAAACTACTTTTAAGAAAGTCAACTAATAAATAAAGGCTTGTCGTTGTAGCAAAGTATTCGTTACTGACCATAGTACAAGCTCAGCCCAAGGGTGTAAATAGTGTGATCTTTGAAAAATGTATTTAACAATTTATATTACAAAGGCTTCAGGTTCGAAAACCCTCAAAGACTCTACCAGAACGTTTTGTGATTTTCATACCACTGAGTTATCCTAGTTTTCTCAAACGTCGACCCCTAGCTGCTGCAATGTAAACATCGTCGCGGAAGCTAATCTGCAAATTGCCCTTTGTCGTGACGTCACTACCGCTCTGGGTGAAATATTCAACTGTGGAACGGAATCTGAGCTCTTCTGTTTCGTTCCTGTTTAGCTTTGTGTCTTGGCTTTGTTGAATCTGTTTTAAAAAGAATAGTCACATTTGAAATAAATAATTAAAGTTGCGAATGAACGACAGAAATTATATATAAGGTTGCATGTTGCACATACTTACTCCTACTACAACGTTAACTACATTAAGTTTGTATAATAATGTTTGCAATAGCTTCATTTTTTTAGTACAGACAAATAAAGTTGTTTTAAGCTCAGTTATTAGGTTTTTGTTTGAGGTAATCTATAATACTTACAGTAAAAATGAAAAATTTGAAACCCCTGACCCAAAAAATAAACTCTAAAAAGTAACAAAAAATATTTTAAACCTAATAAAATTATCGAGATCGACTCGGGAATGAGGAGAATCGTAAACGAACAAAAGTCGCTGACATAGCCCAACGGATAAACAAGCTGAAGTAGCAGTGAGCGGGGCACATAGCACATAGAACTGACATCCGATGGGGCAGAAAGGTTCTAGAATGGAGGCCACGTACCGTCAAGCGCAGCGTAGGACGTCCACCTACAAGGTGGACAGACAACCTGGTAAAGGTCGCAGGAAGCCGCTGGATGCGGGCCGATTCCAACCGGCCAATCTGGAAATCACTGGGGGAGGCCTATGTTCAACAGTGGACGTCCTATAGCTGAAATGATGATGAATAAAATTATTATTGTCACATATTTATGTAAGTTTTTTTTTCCAAGCATCGTCGCGTCCTCTAATTTTTATGAAGTTTTTTTCCAACAACAGCTAATTAATTATTATGAATAAAATTTAGGTACAACCGATCTTAAGTTTACTTAAACTACTACCATATACTTTTAATATCAGTGAAGTATTACAGTACTAAATTTCGAATCGATCGGATGTAAGGAAGTAAGTCAGATCCCCTCATCAACTAGAAAAGAGCTGATGATCTTCAAACGGCTGAATATGGCTAAGAACACTCGGGATAAAATTATCTATGACATAAAAAAACTAAACGGAAATCGGTTCATCCGTTTGGGGGCTACGATACCACAGACAGACACGTTGAACTTATAACACCCCTTTCTTTTTGCGTCGGGGGTTAAAACCTTGGTAAATAGGTTTAACCTTGAAAGATAATAATCAGCTGTTCAATGCAAAATTCCAAGTGCTAATCGACCAAAATCTAGAAAGAAAATTTAAGAAGTGGAAGAACAAGATTTATTTATTTATCTAATAATTGGTTCTTTATTTAATAATTGGTTCCTTATTTAAAGTTGTTTGTATGCAAAAAAGAACAATCTGTAGACAATGTGTTGTTTGAGTTCATTTGTTGTTAATGAGGTTTGTTTAAAGGCTTTGTTTAAAGATTATGGTTAAATTTTATCATGGTTAATTTCTAATCTATCTAGAGGTTACATACACACGTCATCATCACTAGTAATTAGCACACGACAGTCCACTGTTTGGACATAGGCCTATCCTAATGCACGTAATATTACGCAATACTAAACCCAATCTACCGCATTTTTTTATTATCTGCTGCCATCATCTTCTACACGATCCACCTTGTCGGAAAGCGCCTTACGCTACGTCTGCCAAGTTAACTATAGAACTGATGACCAATGAGGTAGAATTTTATTGAGATAAATAACATAGTACTAGAATATCATTATTAAAAAGTACTTCAAGTTTTCTATGCATGATCAAATGCGAACAACTTTAACAGAAATAAATAAAATTCTCAAATTGTTAACAAATTAAATTAAACTGTTTGAGAACATAGTAAAAGTTAAAAATATATCATGTTTCATAAACCTTTTTTGACTTATAATAACTTTATTATGTATAAAAATCGAGTTCGATAATGTCTTGGACAATAACTAAACAAACTCGATAAATTATTTTATAAAAGTAATAAAGTGAATCCTACTATTAATTTTAAATTTTATTATTAACCACTTTTTTCCTGCGACTTCGTCTGTGTAGAACTCAAAATTAAATTGAATTATACACAAAAATGGGTTCAAAAATATCTTGTTCTGTTATTTTAATTTCTACTTTACCATATTTATTTACCGACGACCTCCATAGCTGAGAGGCGAGCATACCGGACTTGGTGTCGCTATCTCTGAGGTACCGGGTTCGATTCCCGGTCGGTCAATGCAGAAAAAATACTTTTCTATATTGTCTCGGGTAACACAAGTGCTTAAGCTACTTACCATAGGATCAGAGCAACGTATGTGATGTTGTCCAATATAAATAATATTATATCTATTTAAACTACAGGATTTTGATAGATTATCAGTTGAGCAACAAAGTATGTAAATGTAGATTTAGAAGTAGACTGTTTTGGGTTCCCTTTTTGCTTCTTGAGGTACGAATCCCTAACGTTGGAAAAATAATACCATTTTAGGAAAACGTATGAAACAAAAGCGCAAAATACGATCGTCAACAAATTATAAATTTATGCCAAAATCAGCAACATAAAATAGACAGATCTTCAAAACGGTTTTGATGACGAAGCGCCGACAAACGAGGCCTGCTGACGTCACGGGCCTCTTCAAACAAGAGCGGACCACTCGCAGACAACATTGCGATACGATTAGGCTATGGATATTGTCGAACTTAATGAGCAAAAATATAAGTATAAGTGTATGTATGTTAGTTAATTACGCTTTAGCGGAGGGTATTTATTATCTAAAATTAAGCACACATAATTAAGGATATTTAACCAGCTTCGCATAGAATTATTTTTGTTCCGTTTTTGTGGTTTTATCGTAGGATGGTAATTCATTTCTCTTTGGTTTAGGGATATCAGAATTAGAAATGGGTATCAATATTTTTCGGAGATACATTAATACATATATATTTTTAATTTTTTATAAAAAAATGCCGATCAATTCCTAAAAAAAATTTGCACTATAACAATTTGTATATTTATAGGTATAAACATATCTCAATCATCTTATTTTTCGAAGCAACTGAGGTAAATAATAGACTAAATAATAAAGAATAATGATTATGTTTTCAAAATGAAGTAAAGTAATTTGTTTGTCGGTTTGAAAAAAAAAACTATGTTTTGTACTTTTTCGATAGTTGTGAATTTTGTAAATAAATAAATAAATAGTTGAAATTTTATATCGATATGTAACCTACATCAATACAATGAAAAACTAAATACCGTTCAAAATACCGATACATCATTAAATAGTATTGATATGTTGATGTATTTTTGACATGCCTACTTTGGTTTAATTAATTAAAGTTTTATATAAATCTCCCAGTGTGCGTTAATCTAAGAATGTAAAGTACTGGTACTGCCAACCGTAGCCAACCTACCTAAAACATTAAAGGACAACCAACCGATTTTCAACTTTAAAACTCAACACACAGAAATCAGAATTAATTGGAGAACCTTTGGTCTTTACAGTTACTGTGGAAGGTTAGTAAACCGTGAAATGTATCACCGATGCACATAATTTACTATTTTATCAATATTAAATTCTCGAAAAAGCTGCTACAAACAAAATCAGTGACCCACAACTATTGGGTTGACAAGCGAAAAATTATTCCGCGTTGTCGATGTTGCTCCCCAACACAAATTATTTTATTATGTAATAATGAACTGATTGAGCGTAGAATAATTATCACAGAATTTGAAAAGCTTCTGATACTATGTAATTCTGTCTGATTAATACGTTTGATAGCCGTTACATGGCGTCTAGTATAAACATAGCTTGAATTTCGGTTATTGTTATTTCTGTTATTTCATTAGAAAAATACATACTTTCTTAGATATTGTGTATTTTTTATGGAATAAATCCTTTCAAAGTTCCTAATATATTATTAATAGGAAATTTTATGTAGAAACTTGTGTCAGAAGTAATCATGATTTCCCAAAGAGATTATGATTAATTACTTACACAAAATCTGGAAGCTTACCATGATCTATAAAAAGAGTATTACTGGCAGTTTGACGTGAAAAAACGGCACTTTTCAGCCTTCATTGATGGCATCAGTTTTATACATTTAAATATATTGTAAGATGCCTTTAAAGAAAATAAATTCGACCGACTTATTTGACACATTTGTATACAAATAGATCGGTGTCCCCAAGGTCTATGCATTATAAAGTTGTTCTAACATACAAGTATTATTCAGGCCTTACATGCTTCGTACTAAGGTAAGTTAAATACACTTGGGAGGCAAGCAAGATCACATTTGATGATGATTGATTGCATGACTACAATGATCTCTTGTAACTAAGCAAACTCGATAAACCTTGAAAGTTGTCACAGTTTTCATGATATCTGAAACATAAGTAAGCTTGTTGAAACCCATTGCCTACACACATCGGATATTCTGCCGCTTGCGTGCCGCGCATATTTTTTTTTTACGAATTCTCCGGTCTATATCGGGTAAATGGCACGCAAAGAAACATTAAGGTTTAGCAATCTTACTAATAATATAAATGCGATAGTTTAGATAGAAGGATGTTTGTTGCTCAATCACGCCAGAACGGCTAAACAGATCTAGATGTAATTTTGTACAGAAATACAATATAGCCTGAAATAGCAGATATGCTACTTTTTATCTCAAAAAAATGTACGGTTCCCAAAGGGATGCAAGATAACTGTCATTATATATTAATATTAATACTAATATTAATATTAATTTTGGACAACATCACATACACTGCTCTGATCCTGTGTTAAGTAGCCAAAGCACTTGTGTTACAGAAATCAGAAACAACGACGGTACCACAACACCCAGACCCGAGGCAATATAGAAAAGTTATTTTTCTAAATTGACCCGACCGGGAATCGAACCCGGAACCTCAAAGATAGCGACACCAAGTCCGGTATGCTCGCCTCTCTGCTACGGAGGTCGTCATATATGACGTCTTACTTACCATTAGTTTTCGCTGTTCAGTTCGCTAAAAATATTGATTGTAAAAAAAAAATGTAACTAGCTGTTATTCGCGATTTCGTCCGCGGGTGATTTTCCCAGCACCAAATCGTAAACGGCATGGCTGAAACTGCTAGTGCAGGATGGCACTTTTAACTTGTAATATTTTTTTTTAGATAAAAAAGGTTGTCTCCTACAGCAGCCTACAAATATTTTTCCATTATGATTGTCGCTAATAAGGAAAAAAAAAATATAAACACCTAAGTTTTTCATACCGGTGAAGCGGCACAATTTGTTTTTCAGTATACTTTTAATCATATAATAAAAACAGTTGATTTTTTAGGGATTTCCTTTTTTTTATTTAAATCCTAAATAGTGGCTGTACTTTATTGCGGAAACTTCATTACAAAATCTGTTGTATTTAATGAATGGTAAGTACAAATTCACGTGTCCAAATTAGATTTTTCACCGCGGTGAATTTTCGTTGTACGCGAATATCTAGGCATCCAACAACACTAGCTTCTCGCTACTGCGCAGTAAACTTGCGCACCAGGGACGCCTAAGCGCTTGATGTGAGAGGACGCGTGTTGCTTGTCTGGTGTTCCCACCAAAAACGTAAGTAGTGGGTTCCGGTGACTTGGGACCGCTTTTTTTTTCATTCACGTGAGTGGATAAAAGTTGTGACCCAATGATCCGATATGTTTATTAAATATATGTACTTTTACTTAATGTCGCCCGATCAAGTAGGTAGTATCAATTTATTTCTATCATAAATACTGTGCTTGTAGTGTTAACTTCTATTGGCTGTTTTTCATGACGGTGATCTCATTCCGGTGAATTCGGTGACCTAAATTGACACCGAAATGAGAAAAAATATCATTTCGGTGATTTTTTTTCATTTCGGTGAGAAGTTGTTCATTTCGATGATTTTTATCTTCATCTCGGTGTTTTTTTTTTTCATTCCGGTGACAAATTATTTCACTTCGGTGAAAAACAGACCATAATTTATTTTGATACATTTTAGTTGCACAAGGAATATATTTGTTTTGGGGACTAAAATGTAGCTACTAGTTAAAAGAATAATCTCAGTTGTTGCTCGCGTGGGCAATAGGCTATTTGACTAAATTGTGATAATTAGTCCACTTTAAACGTAATTCAAAAATATTGAACACGTGCTTTTTTAGGTTCCGTACCAAAATGGTACAAAAGGAACCCTTATACTTTCGCCATGTCCGTCTGTCAGTCCACGGCCTAGCACAGATACTGTTTGTACTAGGAAGCTGTAATTTTGCACGAGTATAAACATTAAACACGCCGACAGAATGGTACAATAATATCTTGAAAACAAAAATTCTAGGGTATCTCCCCTACGCGTAAAGAAGGGATGAATTATTTATTTTTAGTCTACCCCATCGTTTGGGGTATCGTCCGATGGGTCTTTCAAATATATTGCGAGGTTGTGAAGACCATTTTTCGATTCAGTGATCGGTTTCCGAAATATTAACCTTTGTTGTTTAAATTCCGAAATATTTTTGCTAGAGTCGTGTCCCCATCCAAAAGATAGATTTTTGTGCTACCTGATTTATTAATGACTAATACACAATAAGATTTTGTGAAGACAAATAACAAGAGATTACGTTTGTTTTATTTTACATTATACAGTGTGTAACGAAAAGGTGAAATAAAACTTTAAGGGGTTATTCTACGGCTAAATTACATCAACTTTTTCTATGGGACCAACATCAAAATCTCAAAAAAAAAATTGACGTTTTCATACAAACTGATGCCAGCTGGTCGCGTTTTAGTATGGGAAAGTGTTTTTTTTTTTTGCGATTTCGATGTTGGTCCCATAGAAAAAGTTGATGTAATTTAGCCGTAGAATAACCCCTTAGAGTTTTATTTCACCTTTTCGTTACACCCGTATATTACAGTATCTTTGTGTTATCAAAACTAATAATTAAAATCTTTTAAAATAAGAATCTGAAAAAGTTGTAAAGATATACAGGGTGTCCCAGAAACAATGGATAAACACTGTCGATAGGTTTCGTCAAGACCTCTCTAATCTCAAATTTTGACTCTAGTAAAAATATCTCGGTTTTCAAGATAATTGAGTTAGTTTTTTTTTTTAATGCCACTTTCGGTTAGTTTTTAATGTGCCATTTTTACAAATACGGACTTTTTCTAATTCAGTTTTTTTTTATTTCTAAAAGAATAGTTTAGCTATCAATAACAATGGTTAAAATTGAGCTAGCTAATCACGAAGTGCTTCAAAAAAACAATGTTCCAAAAAAAAAAAAAAATTATTTTTCCTCATGTTTGGTCAACTACCATGTTAAAAAAATGTATGGCGCTCATCGTGCCCATTAACTTAAAAAAAATCTTAGTTATTATATTTTCCGAAAAGGTATAATAAGCTTATGTTTTCTGTATCTCTTAAACTTCATGTCTGGTTTTTATTAATTTTTTATTAAAATTACAATAAATGTTCGAATTGGCGTCCTTGCGCTCTGATACACGCCCGGCATCTTTTTATAAAAGAACTAGCTTTTGCCCGCGGCTTCGCTCGTGTTAGATTTGATTTTAAGTGAAGTATGAATGTCAAACTCAGTAATTTAAAAAACTACAAAACTTCTAGACAATATTTTTAGCATGACTATCAAAACACGATATGATATGATATAATATAGCGATTTATCAATTTTAGGATAACGCGGGTATACATCAAATGCAAAAATAGAACCTTTGTGTTGGGATCACGTATGGCTGTCTGTCAGTCCGTCTGTTACAACCGATTAGCTCCGAAATTACTGGCCCAATTGGATTGCAATTTGGCACAAATAATTTCAAGAATTTTCATGTTCACAATATTCATTTTAAAATCAAAGTTCCAAAAAACCATAAAATCTACACCCATATTGATAGACATTTCAACCCCATCGCATCCCAACAAGGGAGATGGAATTTCACGTCCGCAACGTTACATTTTAAAATCGTTGTTGTTTTCGTAATCAGCCACCCGATAAACCATAGAAACAATACCCATGTTGATTTTCAGACTTTGTCAGCCCCCTTCCCCTTTTTAGGAGTTGACTTTTCAAAAAATCTGAAACATGTTTACTCATTTATCGTAAGGAGAACTCACTCCTGTGAAGTTTTGAATAAAAGAGTCTGACTAATCTTGTTTCCCCAAACAAACTTTGGGCCCCCATTTCACCCCTTTAGAGGGTGAATTTTGAAAAACCCTTTCTTAGTGCACCCCTAGACCTTATAAGAAACCTACATGTTAAATTTGGAATCTCTAGCACCAGCGGTTTGGGCTGTGCGTTGATATGTCAGTCAGTCAGTCAGTCAGTCAGTCAGTTTCTTCTTTTATATATATAGATGTTTGATGCGGCTCGCGTAACCAGACGTTTTTATGTATGCAGCTGCATTTTGTATGCGAGTCCGCAACTCTGTTATTGAGGATACTGGTCTCGCGTAGACAAGGTCTTTCAGACATCCGCAATAAAAAAAAATCAAGGGATTTAGATTCGGCGATCTGGGTGGCCATAAAATAGGGCCGAGCCGGCCTATCCACCTCTGTGGGTAGTGTTGATTCAAATAATTTCTTACTACTATTGCGTAGTGAGCTGGGCACCCATCATTTTTAAGCCACATTCTCCGCCTCACTTCTAAACTGATATCTCCTAGCATGCCGGGTAAATCATTTTGTAAAAAATTAAGGTAAATTTCACTATTCAGTGTAGCTGGATGTTCATATAGCCCGATCACCTGTCCGCCAATAATCCCAGTCCACAAGTTAACTTTAAATTGAACTTGGGACCGATCTTCCCTCATCAAATGTGGGTTTTCTACTTGCTAGCTATGTAGATTGTGGATGTTGAGATATCCATCTTTCCGGCATGACGAATCATCCGTTCACAACATTTTATTGAAAAATTGCAAGTCCTCCCTTATTTTATTTAACATGATTCTGCAGAATGCAATCCTGCGCGGATAGTCAGCAGGCTGTAGAGTTTGGACCCTTTGAACATGGAAAGGGTGCAACCTGTATATTTTTAACCGACTTCAAAAAAGGAGGAGGTTCTCAATTCGTCAGTATCTTTGTTTTTTTTATTTGTTTTTTTATGTATGTTCAGCGATCATTCGTTACCAGGTTAACCGATTTCGATACTTCTTTTTTTGTTCGAAAGGGAATACTTTCGGAACGGTCCCATATAAATTTGATCAAGTTCTGATGATGGGATCTATAAGAAAATCATCAAACTTTGCATGAACTCCATCCGTGCCAACTGATTTTTGTACCTATGGTGCCCAATATCTTCGGCATTTGTGAACCGATTTTGATGATTATTTCTTTATCAAATAGCTTATATGTACTTTAAAAATGGTATATTGAAAATTTTTTGGAAAATTTTCACCTCTAAGGTGGGTAAATAAAGGATGAAATCGGTGTTCAGCTGTTAACTTATGTTTGCGCTGAAAAGATTCGTATTGTTGAGGATTATCACTGTATGTATCACTAAAAATAGATGAAATAAGTAAATTTTATAAAAAAAAGTGAACCGACTTCAAAAAACTGAAAAGATAAAAATAATATCAACACATAAGTACCTAATCAGTTACTTTTGGAGTCGGTGCAAACGAAAACATTCAAACTCTCATCGGATAGCACCGACTCCAAAAGTAACTGATTAGGTACTTATGTGTTGATATTATTTTTATCTTTTCAGTTTTTATGGTTGATTATTACAATATATTTGTTATTTTTGTTGTTTTATTCTCACACGTTCCTAAATGAATTTAAGTTTAAATAAGTTGATATCCATGTATGGTACATTTTAATTAATACTTTCAATACCATTATAGTATAGTCAGAAAAGGATAACCTGTACTGTGTGATAGCACTCTTCAAAACGTAGGTAAGTAATTATGGAACTAGGATAGCAGCATTTTAGGTGCGTTGCGTGGTAACAGTTTAGTTTTTTTCGGTGACTGCATAAGTAATTTCATTGCGGTGACTCTCGTTTTTCATTTCGGTGATGAGAAGTTTCATTTCGGTGAACTATTCTTTAATTTCGGTGACACCAAAATTTTAAAGTACTATATCTCCCAAGTATATGAACTCAATTTGATGTCGAGTAAAGATTAATCATAACAATATCATAAATAACAATACTACATGGTTTTATTTCAAAAAAAGTTATAAATAAAAAAGTTCACCGTAATGACAAAAAAAATGGACTTGTTGAAATTGACCCCCGCATCGTCTTTAGTTTAGACTGACTATGGTTTTACAAAGACCTCGCGAACAAAGTCACGGGAATTAGCTATATTCCATAAAATATTTCTGGTTATCAAACTAAACAACTTTCGCAAAGAAAACAGAGCTGAAAAATGAAAAATAGGTTTGGATTCTCCATCGAAAGCGATCAGCCTAAGAGTTTAAGGAAAGTATTTTTTTTATTTCGATCTTTTTTTTCAAAGGTCCCGTGTAGAGACGGCCGTAAAGAATACACTTTTCCACCGCCAACAAGAAACGTGTCGTTAGAGGTGACTAATTCCTGTAGCACGAGACGGGCAGCAGCGTCTGCGTGCGAAATGTTATAAAAAACTGCGCTCGCCAACCCGCTTGCCAAGCGTGGCGAGTATTGGCAATTCCTCCGATGAAAGTCATTGGGGGAGGCCTGTGTTCAGCAGTGGACGTCCTATGGCTGAAATGATGATGATGAACTTTTTTTTTACGGACATAATCGTATCCTGAAATATAACTATGACACACTTTGTATAATGAAAGGTAACAATATTTGTTTTATCTCTGAAAAAACTGTTATACCTTCATCAATTAATGACACTACCCTGTTGTTTTTTGCAACACAAACAGCTCTATTATCGCTGAAATGTATCTGTCTCCTACCATTAAAACAATAAACTGCCTACACAAAGCAAATATCAAGTGGCTTACGCTAAAACCGAGAATTCCGTCTTATTGTAATACGAGGTGACGGCGTGACATTGGATCGATTACGGCAAAGCACGTACCAGGAGAATCAGGACTTGTGCACCTGTAATACTTGGGAAAGTGTGGTGTAAGATACAAGCTGTACATACTAGTAAAATGAGAAACAATAGAATTTAAATCCTTGGCTGTCACGACAAAAGCTAAGGTTCCCTTTGTCACACAATGCCTTACTTACCTTTGTGATAAAATTTGATAGATGTAGAAAACAAACTTTTCTAGGTTGCTTCAGGTCTAAATATTGTGTTAATGTTCTTTTTCTTCTTTTTCTCTTTATTTGGGACTACAAACAGTTACATTAATGGCATAATCTCTAATTTTACTAAACAAATTACTTGCAATGTAACCAGCACCGTTGTCCACAGATTAATAAAATTAAACGGTGCAGCATCGCAAAATTAATTTACATAGTTCTCATTTACAAAACTATTCGCACCCCAAGGTAAGAATAACATCACAAACATTTTTTCTAAACGTAGAAGGTGAGCTTGAGAAAAGGTCGATGTCGCAGAAATGTTCTAATTTCTATAACACGAGTACTCTAGTTACTTACCTTAAGATCAAAGCAATGCATGTAATGTTGTCCAATATTGATTTATTTATCGTTATTTGTTGTTGTTTTGAAATATTTAAATTATTATTGTCACGCGGCCTTCTGCAACTGCTTCCATGTTTCAAGAGAATTGAAAAATATCCGAGTCAAACTTTTACTTCGACGATAATTTGATTTGATAAGAAAACAACCATTTCTAAATTAACGTGCGGGCCGGATAATTTCGCCGCAAACGATAGAACATAGAGTATCGTATGCTGCCAACGCACACGGCGGCCAGAAAGACCGCGCCGCCAGTATCCACTGGGTACGCAGTAGCGCGGCGTCGGCGGCTAGCTTAGTCCACGCCGCGCGCTCTACTAAAATGGCCGTCTTGAACTGACCGTCGTGTGCGTTGAGTACGCGGCGCGGGCAGCCGCGGTCATCGACAGGCAGACGTGATCTTTATTACTTCGGGGTCAAAAAGATCTTCCCGTCCCGTCGTATGCGCTGCGCCTTACCTTTTTTGCCTTAGAAGCAAAAATAAATTTTCACGCTTCTAGCAAATCTACCATTAGCGCAAAAAAAAAACAGAAACGCTTCCGCTCTTGTTGTAGCACAAGCAACGTCCCACGCACAGACTGGAGCGATTCCTCGCTAGTCTGAATCAATACGTCTGGATGCCGCCATTAATGCCCCATCACGTCTCGCAACTCGTCTCGGCACATGCTGCGCTCACACTGAAAGTTAAGGTTGACTAAAACAACTAATAACTATTATAGGTGTGCTTTTTGAAAACATTAATGGATATGTAATTTAGTATAAATATTTATCTCTACTAGAAATAAATTTTATAGAATTATTAAGTTGTATATATTTACATTTTGTTTATTTAGTCGTTGCTGTATAATTAAAATAAAATTTTATATTGATCTATTCAAACAGGATAAAAATGTACAATCAACGATTATTGGATGAAATTAGGAAGCCATTTTGTTATTGCCTTAGCTTAGCTGTGCTCTTGCATGGCGTCACATACATTTATTGTCTAACACCGTATTCTTATGTGACACGCAATAAATGAATGACTTTGAATAAGCACTGTCATAATACTCCAAAATACATGATACATTATAAGTTATAGGCATATTCTAGTTCGCTTTGGATCGAAAGTGTCTGAATGAACTAATGATCAAATGTAACGTAACAAATGGGCTTTCTCTTAATTAGAATCTAAGACAAAAGTGTATCGATTCACTAATTCTAAAGGCAGATTCTAGTTTTGAAATATATAACTTATATTTAAAGATCAAAATCGAATAAAAGACTTCTCTATACTACTAAGTCAGTCATCACGATTAGCAAATTATTGTGGCATTTAATTTAATAAATTGTCTGTTATTTTGTAATTTGTGGATACAATATTCAAAAAGAAAAGAAAAACGAACTCTACACCGTCGCAGACTGTGGCAATGCCTACTAATTCCAATGCATTTTGTAATATATTCACGAATGTGAATTTCTTTTGCCTGACGCTGTCACTGGTATCGTTATAATGCCATATTAAAACGTAACGGTATACCACGAATACGTAAGAAATAAATAAATCAATATGAAATCTTCAGGCAATCAACAATATTAGCAGATATTTGATACGAATTTTGCTGAAAGGGATAACAAATAATTAGTAAACTATAAACATTCGGAATATATGCCAACCTGAAAAGCATATTTCACATATGGGAATAATATTATGTTGAATTTCCTGAACTGCTTATTTATTTCAGTGTACTTCATAAATTAATTCCAAGGTTCGGGGAATATCAATTCACAGCTTGTCACTCGCGTGACGATATATTGCACCGTCGGTGTATTTCACGCAGACATAAACTACGACCGCACCCAGCCGAAATCAAATTTATTTATGACGTCATACAATAGTAAATGATACCAAGCTTACATTTTGTTAGTTAGTGTTTTTACAATTTTTTGTAGTTTAGAGGTAAGTGCAATTGTAATATTTTGGAGAAGCATCGTATGATCGCTGCGCTCGGCGCACCGGATCGCATTGGCATGTTTTTACAAAAAAGCGACTGGTTTCCAAAAAATCTGATAGTTAAGAAAATGAAATTATTTTTCTTACAATTTCCACTCAGTTACGCCGGCATAGGCACCCCAATCACACCACCTGCACCCCAATCACACCATCTACACCCCAACTACACCACCTGCACCCCAATCACACCACCTGCACCCCAATCACACCACCTGCACCCACCTATGGGTGCCGGCGTAACTGAGCGGAAATTGTAAGCAAAACAATTACATTTTCAATAATTATTTAGTTATGGATTTCCGCTAAGTAACAATTTTAAAAAAACTCTGACTATCGCGTATAGACAACCTTTTACATGACACAATGTATTGTTTTCGTGATAGCGCGAATCGAATCAAGTATTTTCGCGTAAACCGGTGGCTGTGACCATTGGCTCATATTGCGGAGCCTCAAAAGAAAAAAATCTACATTGATTTCATGCTTTTAATTGAGTTTAGAGAGCGACGAAAACTTTTCAAGTCACTAAACTAAGCAAGACAACACAAATGCTACCTACTGCAATATCACTATCACACAAAAAAGCGCCGCAACATTTTTTGATTGAAATTTTTGCCCTCAACAAAGTTATGGCGGAGGAATTTTTTATTACAAACATGCTTTATAGCGTCACGATGCGTACAAATTGGAATATATTATTACGTACATATTTCCGAAATTGCATGCTGCTGTGATCTTTGGCGTGGATAAATAAGGTATGTCAAAATGTCGGGATAAAGGCGTCGAATCCATGAAATTGACGAGTGTTTTTGATGTGTTTTACGAAGAAAACGAATATATGCGAAATATTATATAGGCACTTACCCTGCCGATAGTATTTTTACCTTAAGCAAAGAAAAGCTAATAAAATTAATCTTATGACCCTACGGAGGCGAGCTTACCGGACTTGGTGCCGCAATCTCTGAGGGGGTTTGATTCCCGATCAGTCAATGTAGAAAAATAACTTTAAAAAAATACTACATTGTCTCGGGTCTTGGTGTTGTGGTACCGTCGTTGTTTCTGATTTCTGTAACATGACTGCTTTGGCTATTTACTATAGAATCAGAGCCTTGTATGTGATGTTGAGCAATAAAATGATATAAAAATTGTTTCTCATTCTCCCTTTCTTTCTTATCATAAAAAAAACTCTTCTGTTTTGATATAACTTAGATAGAGTAGGTTTTAAACAGTGTCTAAAGATTATTCAACCTATAAGTTATGTTAACCTTACCGAGACATGTTTGAAGTGTTAGATGCCTAAAAACTAGACATTCTCTTAACTATGTATCTAAAGAAGGAAGAAGGAAGTCTCTATTCCCACCTAAAACAATGTCGGAAGAAGTCGAAATTATCAAGTTTAAATCAAAAATGATATTCAACAATAATTTAACGATCATCATCATCATCATCTTCTCCATCAGTAGTACGTAGAGTTGTAAAGTGTCCGTCACGTTATAAATGTCTGACCAATATGACCGAGCAAATTTAACATTTTCTTAATGTGACCGGACATTTTGGACATTTATTGTCACTAACGTCACAATCAATTCTATTGACAAACTATGAAAAAAAAAATGACACAAATAAGTGCACTATTATAAGAAACGGGCTTTAGTAGTGATAATTTATGGAAATGAAATTTTTAAAATTAATTTATCTTCCTGCACAAACAAGCTAAAAAGCGTCGTATCGTTACGCGCGAGTTTTTTTTTGAGTTCAATCCAGATCCAATAATATGTTTTATTGTATGTTTTTATTGTCAAATACTTAACATTTGAGACTTACGTTAGAGGAATTCTTCTTTTTTAAAATTTATACTAAAAAAAATATGTGACCATCGTGACAATAAATGTCCAATGTGACCAAGCATTTATCATAAATGACGGACGCTTATAGCATATGACCGTCAATTTACAACTCTAGTAGTGCGGTGATTCACTTTGAATTCAAAAGGATCCCGGTTTGAATTCCCTTTTTATAAACTGTTAACTCACTTGGCTCAGGTTTGGGAGCACTGGGGAACGTTCTCTAAAATTTCATTGTGTCATTCTTCGTAACACTATGTTTTCAACAGACTTCAAAAAAGGAGGAGGTTCTCAATTCGATTGTATGTTTTTTTTTTTTTGTATGTTTGTTACGCGATTACTCCGCCAATTATGAATCGATTTTAATGATTCTTTTTTTGTTTGGTAGATCATACTTCAGAGGTGGTCCCGTATAAATTTTATCGAAATTGATTTAGAACTTTTTGAGAAAATCAACAAATATATACCCAGATAATATTTTGGTTGTGGTTCTTGTTACCTATCTTCGACAAATATGAGCTGATTTTGATGATTTTTGTTTTATTGAATAGCTTATACTTCAAAGATGCTATGATAAAAGTTTGAAAAATAAAAATCACCCCCAAGGGTAGGAAAATAGGGGATGAAATCGGTGTTCAGCAGTTAAATTAGGATTTATCACTAAAAATAGATGAAATAAGTAAATTTTATTAAGAAAATTAAAAACCGACTTCAAAACACTGAAATGATAAAAATAATTCTAACACTTAAGTACCTAATCAGTTACTTTTGGAGTCGGTGCAAACAAAAACATTGAATCTCTCATCGGCTGGCACCGACTCCAAAAGTATCTGATTATGTACTTAAGTGTTAGGATTATTTTTAGCATTTCAGTGTTTTGAAGTCGGTTTTATTTTTTTTAATAAAATTTACTTATTAACCCCTTACTTTGAAAATGTGACAACTGGTCTGTTGTCTGGCATAACATATTTATTTATACACAATGAAATTCTCCTACTCAATACTACAACCCATACAATAACTTTTTATATGGGACATTAAATCTAAAAAACACACTTCATCATACGAAATCGGTAACGATTAGTAATGCAAGTGTAGCAACAAAAGTTGCATTTAAGCAGGCGAAATATTCATAGCACGTAAAACTAACGACCGATTGGGCAGAAAGGTTCTAGAATGGAGGCACGTACCGGCAAGCGTAGCGTAGGACGTTCATCCACAAGGTGGACAGACGACCTTGTAAATGTTGCAGGAAGCCGCTGGATGCGGGCCGCTACCAACTGGCCAATATGAAAGTCACTGAAGGGGGCCTATGTTCAGCAGTAGACGTCCTATGGCTGAAATGAATTGCAAAACCACCGTGTGTTTATTCATTTATGATATGCACAAACAAAGATATCTAATTAAACAAATTTATCTAAACTTAAACAAAACAACCCAAATTCAAACGAGATGCTTAAAAACAATCCGCCGTCCACATTTCATTTTACATTATCTTCAGTAATTACTGTCCCTATCCGAGCTGTTACGTCCGCTTTAAACGCAACGCAACAATTTACATTTATTTATGGGTTTTTAACGATCCCCGTTTCGCAGTGTATTATATTTTAAGTGTTCTTATTTAGGCTTTTCCCAGTAGTGTTTGCTCAGTAATTTATTAGTAGGTAATGTCAGTTAAAATTTGGTATTGCTTACTTTTGTAAGCTTTTTTGTTCTTACTTTTGCTGTAAACTAAGTAATTAAGGCATAATAAGCTTGACCGATACAATAATAATGCCTGTGAGAAGGAAAATGTTTACTTTACTAAATTCAAAAAGTATAGTTATAAAAAAATAGGGCGAATGTAGTAGTTGTGAATGACGGTTATTAGTCTTATTACTCATTTATTAGGCCCTCCTCCGGGCATTTATGCATCTTCCAAAAATAATGATCTGCTCTACTACCGCTTTGGGACTATTATCGGCTGGTGATGAGAAGAAACCGCGCAACAAACTCATTTACCTTTAACATTATTTTTTACAGGTTATAATATGCTCATAAAGAAAACTTATAGAGAAATTATTTCAATAGTGATAACAATCATGATTCAGCCTCATCAAAAACCAACGGATCCTCATCGAAATCAACGGATATACTTGCCCTACAGACGCTTAAACACCCTTGTTGATAAAAAAATAGACTTGACGACGTAAAAATATCCGCTGTTCTTTACAATATTTTCGCTCAAAGGCTTAGTATAGCCGTTGAGCGAGAAAATGCTGCAAGCATCCTCGCCTCCTTGCCTCATGGACACGTTTTTATTTTTGATTAAGTAGATTTTAGTTTTAAGTTAGATATTTTTATTGTTAAGTATTATTTTGATTAAAATATTTTTTATTTTGTATGTATGGACTCTGTATTTTCCAATTCTAGTAATTATCAAATGGAGGACAAACGAGTTTTAGCGCTATAATAATCCCAGGTGTTGCAAACTCGTAAAAAATAAATGGAATTCTAAGTGCCCGCCCAATTCGCAAGTTTTATTTAAATTGATGACACTGAGAGGTATTAGTTTTAATCTATGGAATAGCCTACGGACTGCTATCGAATTGAAATTGAAATTAATCTTTTATGTTTATAATGGAATTTGATAAAAGTCTTGGAGAAATTTAGGTTATATATTGCAAGTACTTATAGATTCTACAAGAGAAACAAATATAATAAAAACATTACGGATAATATCATATTTGATCTACTCTTAAGGTAAGTAGCTAAAGCATTTTTGTTATATAAATCAGAAACAACGTCTGTACAACAGACCCAGACCTCAAAAATGGCAACGACTTATACTTTCGAAAGATACATTCGAGGATTTACATATTTTTTTCATACTTCTTATATTTTTCAGATTATAAACTAACAAATATGTAAAACCAGTATAATATCTATGGAGACCAAAATATTCAAGTACCTATGTAGGTATTTAAATGTTATCAGCAAGAATTAATCAACCAAAAGTAAATTTTATCAAAAAATAAATAAGTCGGAGTTAGTCGAGTTCATTGTCGATTCACAGTATAAATAGATACAGTAGCATCATTATCTACTTAATGCCCAGTATCTGAAATTAAACATTGTAATTGTGACTATTTTATATTTACGTATAGTCGACCAATGAAGTGCTTTATCACTTTTAATGATGTATTATTGACGCAAGATCTCAAATTAAATTAACCATATTATAACATGGTGTTTACCTAAACACATAAGCCACGGCGACGCGAGTGGTGGTTGTGCGTTTCACCCATGAATTGGTCTACACCTGTAGCTATTAGTTCTTTAAAAAACATGTGATGTATTTTGCATTTGCTAGTCAAATCGCGGTACGTAGTGTACAAAGTAAACCTACTGTATTTACTTGTACTGTGGCTGATTATTTGCACAGTGCAATTAACTTGAGTAAATGCGCGTCTAACTCGTTATTTTAAAGGGTTTACTTTATTCCGCGGTGTTGTAAGATACACTATCTAGTCGTACCTGTATACCAAAACATCGGACTTTGTACTATACTATACTATAGTATTTAGATAAGTAAACCTAAGTTAAACATATTTTAACTAGGATTGGCCCACGAATTTGGCCATGTTGAGCTTAGTCACAGAAAACAACCTTAAATAAAATACGTGTCCCAATCATCATCTACCATAGGACGTCCATTGCTGAACACAGGCTTCCCTTAATGATTTTCATCGGGGGGAATTGCTAATATGTACCACGCTTGGCAGGCGGGTTTGCGACCGCAGTTTTTATAACATTTTGCAAGCACACGCTGCTGCCCGTCTCGTGCTACAGGAATTAGTTACCTCTTACGACGCGCCTCCTGTTGGAGGTAGGGAAGTGAATTCTCTATGGCCGTCAACACACGGCACTGCGATCCGAGATATCCCAATATTTTGAAACAAATTCCATTTGGGTACTGGCTGGCAATTAGCCAATTGCCAAAACTCATAACTATTGACAATTGTTCCGCTGTGGTAGCAAAATAAACGAAAAGAAAGGCAATCGGCAGAATTTTGTATTATTTAACCTAAGTTATTTACTGTAGATTGTTTTTATTTTTGATTCTGTATTGACCAGCAATATAACTAATTAATTATCTATCCTAATATGTCTAACAACAAATTGAATGGGTCACTTGGAACCAAATAAAATAAGAAATCCTTTAAATTTAAGTCAAGTTTGGCTAAGCGTTGCAGAATAGGGCTGAGGCGGGGTCTGTTGTAATGAAATTACTCGAAAGGCTGGCTGCTGGTAATCTGCCTTTACAAATTAAATTAAATTTCGACCAAGATCTTGCCTCGCTAAATAATAAAAAATAAGGTCAGACTTATTTACGAGTTGAAGTTATAAATACATTTATATAAATGCAAAAGTATTTTTTAAATTGCGTAATGGCCTACAGTGCTGCAGTGGCTCAAGCTGAGGTCCTTTCATATAGGAAAAAAAGCGGGAGATTGTGTTTTTTGGTCCCCCAAAGAACGCCAAAGAGCACGGCTTACGTCCAGCAGTTTTTTATTTTATTTTATTTTATCGAGAAAACCAACAGCGTTACAATAGTACTTACATTCTACATAAATATTTTTGGTAAGGCCAATAACTATCTAGTCTATTCATCAAATGTGTGTGTGTGTGTGTGTGTGTGTGTGTGTGTGTGTGTGTGTGTGTGTGTGTGTGTGTGTGTGTGTGTGTGTGTGTGTGTGTATGTGCGTGCGTGCGTGCGTGCGTGCGTGCGTGCGTGCGTGCGTGCGTGCGTGCGTGCGAGCGTGCGTGCGTGCGTGCGTGCGTGCGTGCGAGCGTGCGTGCGTGCGTGTGTGTGTGTGTGAGAGAGAGAGAGAGTGAAAGTGAGTGTAAACGTAAACGCGCCTGCCTATCCTATGTTATTCAGAATTTTATTAATTTGATAATGTATATTATCTCATTTTTATTTTAAGAGTAGACTATTACAGCCACGGGACGTCCACTGCTGAATACAATAATATATCATTAAATACAAACTAGTTTTGTTATATTCGAACCCAATTTCCCTGAATATCAAAAAGGTGTTCGCGCAAACTAAAGTAAAACTAGTCTGCCTAAAAAACTGCTGATCCAAATATCCACCATAGGCACAAACAAGAAAACTTTGTTCCTAAACTAACAAGTCTAGTACAGAACGAACATTTGTCCCGAAATATGGAATTGGAGCTGTTAGACTCGATTGTTTCTACATTCGTTAACATTTATTTGCGTTGCGCCGTAACTTAGTTGGATACTGTTATCTTCTTTAAATATATTGCCGTGCATTATTATCACAAAAACTCAAGTATGGCTTGACTGATTTGTTTGATTTATTTTTTGTTGTTTGTGATTGTTAGGGCAAGCTTTGTATAAAAAGAAAACTAAAAAAAAATCCCGGAAAATTTCCAAATTCGGGATAATCTGATGCCGTTTTTAAACCTCATTTTGCGATTATGGGCGCAAATGTCGATTGACAGACAATTTGGACAAGCAACGTCTGTTGGGATAGCTAGTTCATTATTATTATTGTGTCAAATCGAATAACTTGTTTTGTATTAAAGCTTTCTTCCTATCCGGGTCAATTTCAACAAGTCCATTTTTTTTGTCATTACGGTGAACTTTTTTATTTATAACTTTTTTTGAAATAAAACCATGTAGTATTGTTATTTATGATATTGTTATGATTAATCTTTACTCGACATCAAATTGAGTTCATATACTTAGGAGATATAGTACTTTAAAATTTTGGTGTCACCGAAATTAAAGAATAGTTCACGGAAATGAAACTTCTCATCACCGAAATGAAAAACGCGAGTCACCGCAATGAAATTACTTATGCAGTCACCGAAAAAAACTAAACTGTTACCACGCAACGCACCTAAAATGCTGCTATCCTAGTTCCATAATTACTTACCTACGTTTTGAAGAGTGCTATCACACAGTACAGGTTATCCTTTTCTGACTATACTATAATGGTATTGAAAGTATTAATTAAAATGTACCATACATGGATATTAACTTATTTAAACTTAAATTAATTTAGGAACGTGTGAGAATAAAACAACAAAAATAACAAATATATTGTAATAATCAACCATAAAAACTGAAAAGATAAAAATAATATCAACACATAAGTACCTAATCAGTTACTTTTGGAATCGGTGCTATCCGATGAGAGTTTGAATGTTTTCGTTTGCACCGACTCCAAAAGTAACTGATTAGGTACTTATGTGTTGATATTATTTTTATCTTTTCAGTTTTTTGAAGTAGGTTTACTTTTTTTTATAAAATTTACTTATTTCATCTATTTTTAGTGATACATACAGTGATAATCCTCAACAATACGAATCTTTTCAGCGCAAACATAAGTTAACGGCTGAACACCGATTTCATCCCTTATTTACCCACCTTAGAGGTGAAAATTTTCCAAAAAATATAATATCTTTAAAGTATAAGCTATTCGATAAAGAAAGAATCATCAAAATCGGTTCACAAATGCCGAAGATATTGGGCAACATAGGTACAAAAATCAGTTGGCACAGATGGAGTTCATGCAAAGTTTGATGATTTTCTTATAGATCCCATCATCAGAACTTGATCAAATTTATATGGGACCATTCCAAAAGTATTCCCTTTCGAACAAAAAAAGAAGTATCGAAATCGGTTAACCTGGTAACGAATGATCGCTGAACATACATAAAAAAATAAATAAAAAAAACAAAGATACTGACGAATTGAGAACCTCCTCCTTTTTTGAAGTCGGTTAAAAAAATACAGGTTGCACCCTTTCCATGTTCAAAGGGTCCAAACTCTACAGCCTGCTGACTATCCGCGCAGGATTGCATTCTGCAGAATCATGTTAAATAAAATAAGGGAGGACTTGCAATTTTTCAATAAAATGTTGTGAACGGATGATTCGTCATGCCGGAAAGATGGATATCTCAACATCCACAATCTACATAGCTAGCAAGTAGAAAACCCACATTTGATGAGGGAAGATCGGTCCCAAGTTCAATTTAAAGTTAACTTGTGGACTGGGATTATTGGCGGACATGTGATCGGGCTATATGAACATCCAGCTACACTGAATAGTGAAATTTACCTTAATTTTTTACAAAATGATTTACCCGGCATGCTAGGAGATATCAGTTTAGAAGTGAGGCGGAGAATGTGGCTTAAAAAATGATGGGTGCCCAGCTCACTACGCAATAGTAGTAAGAAATTATTTGAATCAACACAACCCACAGAGGTGGATAGGCCGGCTCGGCCCTATTTTATGGCCACCCAGATCGCCGGATCTAAATCCCTTGATTTTTTTTTTATTGCGGATGTCTGAAAGACCTTGTCTACGCGAGACCAGTATCCTCAATAACAGAGTTGCGGACTCGCATACAAAATGCAGCTGCATACATAAAAACGTCTGGTTACGCGAGCCGCATCAAACATCTATATATATAAAAGAAGAAACTGACTGACTGACTGACATATCAACGCACAGCCCAAACCGCTGGTGCTAGAGATTCCAAATTTGGCATGTAGGTTTCTTATAAGGTCTAGGGGTGCACTAAGAAAGGGTTTTTCAAAATTCACCCTCTAAAGTGGTGAAATGGGGGCCCAAAGTTTGTATGGGGAAACAAGATTAGTCAGACTCTTATTCAAAACTTCACAGGAGTGAGTTCTCCTTACGATAAATGAGTAAACATGTTTCAGATTTTTTGAAAAGTCAACTCCTAAAAAGGGAAGGGGGCTGACAAAGTCTGAAAATCAACATGGGTATTGTTTCTATGGTTTATCGGGTCGCTGATTACGAAAATAACAACGATTTTAAAATGTAACGTTGCGGACGTGAAATTCCATCTCCCTTGTTGGGATGCGATGGGGTTGAAATGTCTATCAATATGGGTGTAGATTTTATGGTTTTTTGGAACTTTGATTTTAAAATGAATATTGTGAACATGAAAATTCTTGAAATTATTTGTGCCAAATTGCAATCCAATTGGGCCAGTAATTTCGGAGCTAATCGGTTGTAACAGACGGACTGACAGACAGCCATACGTGATCCCAACACAAAGGTTCTATTTTTGCATTTGATGTATACCCGCGTTATCCTAAAATTGATAAATCGCTATATTATATCATATCATATCGTGTTTTGATAGTCATGCTAAAAATATTGTCTAGAAGTTTTGTAGTTTTTTAAATTACTGAGTTTGACATTCATACTTCACTTAAAATCAAATCTAACGCGAGCGAAGCCGCGGGCAAAAGCTAGTTCTTTTATAAAAAGATGCCGGGCAGCATAGAAGATCAGAGCGCAAGGACGCCAATTCGAACATTTATTGTAATAAATTAATAAAAACCAGACATAAAGTTTAAGAGATACAGAAAACATAAGCTTATTATACCTTTTCGGAAAATAGAATAACTAAGAATTTTTTTAAGTTAATGGGCACGTTGAGCGCCATACATTTTTTTAACATGGTAGTTGACCAAACATGAGGAAAAATAATTTTATGTTTTTTTTTTTGGAACATTGTTTTTTTGAAGCACTACGTGATTAGCTAGCTCAATTTTAACCATTGTTATTGATAGCTAAACTATTCTTTTATAAATAAATAAAACTGAATTAGAAAAAGTCCGTATTTGTAAAAATGGCACATTAAAAACTAACCGAAAGTGGCATTTAAAAAAAAAACTAACTCAATTATCTTGAAAACCGAGATATTTTTATTAAAGTCAAAATTTGAGATTAGAGAGGTCTTGACGAAACCTATCGACAGTTAAAGGTTTATCCATTGTTTCTGGGACACCCTGTATATCTTTACAACTTTTTCAGATTCTTATTTTAAAAGATTTTAATTATTAGTTTTGATAACACAAAGATACTGTAATATACGGGTGTAACGAAAAGGTGAAATAAAACTCTAAGGGATTATTCTACGGCTAAATGACATCAACTTTTTCTATGGGACCAACATCGAAATCGCAAAAAAAAAAAACACTTTCCCATACTAAAACGCGACCAGCTGGCATCAGTTTGTATGAAAACGTCATTTTTTTTTTTGAGATTTTGATGTTGGTCCCATAGAAAAAGTTGATGTAATTTAGCCGTAGAATAACCCCTTAAAGTTTTATTTCACCTTTTCGTTACACACTGTATAATGTAAAATAAAACAAACGTAATCTCTTGTTGTTTGTCTTCACAAAATCTTATTGTGTATTAGTCATTAATAAATCAGGTAGCACACAAATCTATCTTTTGGACACGACTCTAGCAAAAATATTTCGGAATTTAAACAACAAAGGTTAATATTTCGGAAACCGATCACTGAATCGAAAAATGGTCTTTACAACCTCGCAATATATTTGAAAGACCCATCCAACGATACCCCAAACGATGGAGTAGACTAAAAATAAATAATTCATCCCTTCTTTACGTGTAGGGGAGATACCCTAGAATTTTTGTTTTCAAGATATTATTGTACCATTCTGTCGGCGTGTTTAATGTTTATACTCGTGCAAAATTACAGCTTCCTAGTACAAACAGTATCTGTGCTAGGCCGTGGACTGACAGACGGACATGGCGAAAGTATAAGGGTTCTTTTTGTACCATTTTGGTACGGAACCTAAAAAAGCACGTGTTCAATATTTTTGAATTACGTTTAAAGTGGACTAATTATCATAATTTAGTCAAATAGCCTATTGCCCACGCGAGCAACAACTGAGATTATTCTTTTAACTAGTAGCTACATTTTAGTCCCCAAAACAAATATATTCCTTGTGCAACTAAAATGTAACAAAATTTTATTTAAAAAAATAAAACCGACTTCAAAACACTAAAATGCTAAAAATAATCCTAACACTTAAGTACCTAATCAGTTACTTTTGGAGTCGGTGCCAGCCGATGAGAGATTCAATGTTTTTGTTTGCACTGACTCCAACAGTAACTGATTAGGTACTTAAGTGTTAGGATTATTTTAAGCATTTTAGTGTTTTGAAGTCGGTTTTATTTTTTTAAATAAAATTTACTTATTTCATCAATTTTTTGTGATAAATCCTAATCTAACTGCTGAACACCGATTTCATACCCTATTTTCCTACCCTTAGGGGTGATTTTTATTTTGCAAACTTTTATCATATTATCTTTGAAGTATAAGCTATTCAATAAAACAAAAATCATCAAAATCGGCTCATATTTGTCGAAGATAGGTAACAAGAACCACAACCAAAATATTATCTGGGTATATATTTGTTGATTTTCTCAAAAAGTTCTAAATCAATTTCGATAAAATTTATATGGGACCACCTTTGAAGTATGATCCACCAAACAAAAAAAGAATCATTAAAATCGATTCATAATTGGCGGAGTAATCGCGTAACAAACATACAAAAAAAAAAAAACATACAGTCGAATTGAGAACCTCCTCCTTTTTTGAAGTCGGTTGAAAAGAAATTATGGTCTGTTTTTCACCGAAGTGAAATAATTTGTCACCGGAATGAAAAAAAAAAACACCGAGATGAAGATAAAAATCATCGAAATGAACAACTTCTCACCGAAATGAAAAAAAATCACCAAAATGATATTTTTTCTCATTTCGGTGTCAATTTAGGTCACCGAATTCACCGGAATGAGATCACCGTCATGAAAAACAGCTAATAGAAGTTAACACTACAAGCACAGTATTTATGATAGAAATAAATTGATACTACCTACTTGATCGGGCGACATTAAGTAAAAGTACATATATTTAATAAACATATCGGATCATTGGATCACAACTTTTATCCACTCACGTGAATGAAAAAAAAAGCGGTCCCAAGTCACCGGAACCCACTACTTACGTTTTTGGTGGGAACACCAGACAAGCAACACGCGTCCTCTCACATCAAGCGCTTAGGCGTCCCTGGTGCGCAAGTTTACTGCGCAGTAGCGAGAAGCTAGTGTTGTTGGATGCCTAGATATTCGCGTACAACGAAAATTCACCGCGGTGAAAAATCTAATTTGGACACGTGAATTTGTACTTACCATTCATTAAATACAACAGATTTTGTAATGAAGTTTCCGCAATAAAGTACTGCCACTATTTAGGATTTAAATAAAAAAAAGGAAATCCCTAAAAAATCAACTGTTTTTATTATATGATTAAAAGTATACTGAAAAACAAATTGTGCCGCTTCACCGGTATGAAAAACTTAGGTGTTTATATATATTTTTTCCTTATTAGCGACAATCATAATGGAAAAATATTTGTAGGCTGCTGTAGGAGACAACATTTTTCATCTAAAAAAAAAATATTACAAGTTAAAAGTGCCATCCTGCACTAGCAGTTTCAGCCATGCCGTTTACGATTTGGTGCTGGGAAAATCACCCATCCTCATTCCTGTTAACAACAGGCTGGAGACAGCTACACGTGTTAAAATTTAGAAGCTATGGGAGTATAATGTATCATTGTATTAGTTCTAATGGTATCTACGTAATTAATTCTAAGAAGTTACTGTAAATTGGAAAGTAAAATAAAAATGTGTCCAATTAAAAGTTAAGCGGTTCCAAATATTGTGTTCTGTGTGTGTAACAACACAAAACAAACAAGAACAAAAAATTGTATCTCTCTATCTACTGTATTTATCTATACAGGGTTACATTGCAAAGGGCTGCCAAATTTAAAAAATAAGATCTAGGGAACAATATCAAGAAGCGTCTTGATCGTATGTTACGAAAAAAAAAACTTTAAAATATCGGAAAATAAAGTCAATAGAGAGACTACGAAGGTCGCGCTGTCATACATCAGAGGCGTAGGTACGACTAGCGAGTAAACAAGGACCTTACGCAGTACACATAAGGTGCATTTTTTTCATGAATAAGTAAATTATCCACGCGTACGATTTTTAACAGCAGACAGGAATAATCAAATGTGAAAAAAAAATGTTTTGCTCTTTGCATAGTTCGATTGAGTTACTGATTCTAAGCCACTCCTAAAGATTTGGCACCCCTTTTGCAATGTAACCCTGTATACATTATTACTATATACATTATTGTAAATACCTCCATATGTTGTTAAAACCATAACCAAAATATTTGCTAGCCGGGTACTGTAGAAGTTCCCAAAAGCGAAACGCTAGCGTTTCGTTTTTGTTAAGTTGCTGGCGTTTGATCAAAACGTCCAAAACAAACTTATATGATTTACACTCAGTAGTTCTGTTCCAGCGCGATCACGTATTCAAGCGTCCTAACTAGGTGCTAAATATGAAAATGTATCTGATTTGCGACCTGATGCCGTCCGACCACAGACGCCGGAGTTGTCACACGCATTGCGGTTGTTTGTTTCAGAATAAACAAAATAGTATCTGTGTAACGCAGCATTACAGGGTAATTAGAAGTGTTTTCGAACAACAAACTACTGTCGAAAAGAATATCAATTATTTAAACAAAGTAGAATTTATATGATCGGACTAACTTACCTAGTGACGTCCAATCTTCAACAATTATGTGAAGTAATCTCGTCCTCATATTTTGTACGATGTAGTATGCACTTCTATTGTACAAAATATGAGGACGACATTACGGAACATAATCATGGACAGTATTGATAGTCCAAAGTAAGTATAAATAACACACCTTCCACACCAATTGCCATAGTCATGTAAGGAATGAAAATTTCTGTATTACGAGATGCAACGCCGGGATTTTCCAGCACACTTATACTCGTGATCAATTATTTACCTCTTGCGCATACACTAATATTGTGTGCGCAAGAGAGACACATAAAAATATGGTATTCGATAGTGTCAACGTGCTGTGTGGGGACGGCCGTAAAGAATACACTTCCCCACCGCCAATAGGAGGCGTGTCGTAAAAGGCGACTAATGTCTGTAGCACGAGATGGGCAGCAGCGTCTGCGAGCGAAATCTTTAAAAAAACTGCGCTTGCCAACCCGCCTGCCAAGCGTGGCGAGTATTGGCAATCCCCCCTAATGATAGGTCATTGAAGGAGGCCTATGTTCAGCAGTGGACATCCTATGGCTGAAATGATGAAGTTGACAACAGCCATCGGCGTTTTGGGAGTGCAAAATACTACGTCACGTTAAGGCGACTCTATTCGTTAGCATCAGGTAGAATGCAGAGTGTCATCAACACAATGATGTCATCACCGGTGTGATTGCATCGCATTTTAGGAATTTTCGCCTGATAAAACTTCGATTGCCGATGCCAGTGTCATCTAAAAGCAACATATGTTGTTAGGCACTGAATGACAACCTTTTTATTATTTGACGACCTCCGAGAGGCGAGTACGCTGAATTATCTTAGGGTCGCTATCTCTGAGGTCCCGTGAGATGAGGTGAGGGGTGAGGGTTCCATTCTCGGTCAGTTTCTTGTAGAAAACGAAGTTTTCAACGTTGGGTCGAGTCCGGGTGTTGTGGTACCGTCGTTGTTTTTTATTTCTATAACACAAGTGCTTTAGCTACTTATTTTAGGATCAGAGTAAGTAATGTATGTGATGTTGTCCAATTTTTATATTTATTTATGACCTTGCTTTAAACTCAAATTAGTTGACTCTTATTTTTAAGGTACATTTTGATATATTAAAGCCTAGCTTTAGCCTGAATCTATAGTTAAACATCAGTCTTTATCAACTTATAAAACTAAGTCGAAAACGTAATCCGAGCAATGGGTTTATTGCAAAAGCTTACTTATTTTAATTTTGTAAGTGCAACAATTAAATAAGTAAAGTACTGCTGTTTTACAAACACTAAGTAATTGGAAATTAATCTTAATTACCGTGAATTAATAAAACGTGTACCAATCTATTTCTTTTTATTATTCTTCAATCCACTGAGTCTAATACCTCGAAATTCAATATCTTATGTATTTATTTAAGTAATCCAGTTTTCCTGAATAAAAAGTCATCCCAAAACAGACTCGTGATCAACTTTCAAAGTACACTTCACTTAGTGAATTTCGCAAAACGAAGTGAAATTAATTTTCTTCATATCAATTTGGCTAAACAAACAGAAACCCATTATAATATCTCGTAATTTTGTTAGCGGATCTTTTCGAGGGCTTTTTCAGTTTATTTCTCGGAACCCTTGGAGTAACAGTGCCCTTAAATTTTAATTAAGGTTTGAGTTTTACTCATGGAAAAGTTCTAATTTTTACGCTACTTGGTCAATATTTTGATCTCTTAATAGGATAATTATTTTAGAGAAATAATTTAAATACATTTAAATTTCAGTTTTTTCAGTTCTTATAAATGATGTGAGGCCTTTGTTCTACACTGTAACGTCTATAAGGTAACATTTATCAAATTTTAGAAGCATTATTATTATTTTTTTTTTTTTTGGCTATTTTTATTATTTCTCCTTGCCCTACCTAGTTAACATAATAGAATTTTAATATGTTATTTCTCGGCTGTATATCTACTGATATAATTCTCAAACTTGTTAAGAGGCCGTGCACCTAATTTCAGTGCAAAATTAAAATACAGTTCTGTTTGTGTGCGTCTATAATGCGGATAAAGCGTCAACAATGTTGATCCTTTACAAGATAATATTGATAATTTATTAGGTAGTGGACGTCCTACCTAGGTTTGAAAGACGAACAGTTTTGCGTGCTTGATTTAATAGTTGATTTTTTCTTAGTTAAAAATTAAGTAGTAAATACTTATTTATTTTTTATTTTTATAAAATTGTGTGTTGTTTTAGCATATTTTTTCTGCTATACTCTGTATGAAAATAAAAAAAGTATTCAACCCATGTGCAAATAGACCATATTTTCAATTAAATGTTAAAATCAAATTATCAGGATAACTTGTAGTCTCTTGTAAACCGATGTTCAAACGTAACTCGAACGTAATTTTTCAGAAATAAGGGTAGTAACTATTGGTGATTTACCTTTATTTTTGAAATGATATGAAAAATCCATTCGCGCTACATGCAAGAATAAGAACTAATCTTTTAAAATCACGTCTTATTTTGTTTCAATTATCATACACGTCTTTACAATTACAATCAAAGAAAAAATTTACGAAAATAAGACGGTATCTAGGATGGCCTCTTAAGGCCTTTACGCATTCATAAACCCCATAAGTCTACCTGTCTAGTCTAATTGTTGTCGTCGTCTTTTCATAAAATCTATGCAGTTACTCAATAAGTCACGTAGGCCACTTTCATTATTAATTCAAACTATCTTTACTGAAAGCAATTGTGTAGAAAACATGCAAAATCAAATAGTAAAAAATATCTCGCCCAAGCATGAAACACGACCTTTTTTCCGTTGCGCCAGCAAATAACAACGATTCCATGTATTTTCGTATTCACAAAAAAATGTGGGTCCGAGCTAAAATAATTCAATATTCCTATTAAATTAGTGCGGGCGAAGGAACACAATTTTGTTTCACGTATGATCGCTGCGAGTAGTCAGACGAAAACAGAAATAATGGCTGCCCAATAAGGATCGCTTGAAACGTATTTCGTTTTTCATATTATTACTAAAATTCTAAGAATGAGTTCATTAAAAAATATTTCTGTTACTATGGCAACACAGATAGCTAAGCTAAGCTAGCTGGGATTTTTTTACCGGAAAAGTCACGCAGATTTACCCTTGCATAAACTAACATACGAGCACTCATGCAAAAGCCGTAGCTAGTAAAAGCCGGTCCCTTCACGGGTCATTATAGGCTTGTCCGCTGTTACGGGTTTAACGTCTGTCCTCGGTTGTAAAAGACTGGCTGTGGAAGGTTTAGGCTTTGGTAGAGTTGTGGAAGTAGCTTTACCCCAAGCAAGTTCTGTTTTGTCATAATTCGGCAAATACTCAGCGTGAGCGACTGTATATTCCTAACTTCCTAGCTCAGTCAATCTTCCCTCCGTAGTGCTTCGCTAGTCACGGTTTCAATCGTCTATGTCTTACGGTATTACGTAATTTTTGACGCGACTAACTAAAAGTTAATAGTCATTAAAATAATATATGTCGCCGCAACGAATTAACTATGATTTTGTAATAACAATTTGGAAAGCTAATGTGTGTATCTAAAATCATTTCAACCGTTATTTTTTATTTTAGTAATGGTAATTATCAATAAGTCCTTGCTTTGACTATCAATTCCGGTAATTAATTTTATCGATTTTTCTTGTAAATTAAAACGGAGTCTATACATCTAGCAGATAGTAGAAAAACCTCTGAGAACTCTGGTAAATAGCTTGTCCAAAGCAGCCAGGACCCTCGATCATGAAGATACAACAAAGATTAACAACAATGATTTATTTATATCGAATACTGAAATTGTATCGAACTGCCAATCCACCCAGCCCCCCTAGCATGACCACCAAAACGCGATATGATATGATATGATAAAGCGATATAGCGACACCAACTGTAAAAATATAGATATAGCCGCCATTTTGATGTTTTATCGAAACAGCGATCAAAATATGTGACCACCGGCACATATATATTTCTACAGTTTGTGTCGATATATCGCTATATCATATCATATCATATCGTGTTTTGGTGCTCATGCTAGGGAGGCTAGCTTCACGTTCGTAGCGGACTTTAGATTTTGGTTGTCTATTTGATGCTTTAATTTTCTTGATTTAACAGTCTATTGTATGAAAATCGCTAGAGTACAGTTTTGGAGATTTATTCTTCTTCATCTGTACGGTCAATCCCGGTTGCGTCCAATGCCAAAGCAAAGTTTTGGAGATTTATTATGTATTAAATATTTATATATGAGATTTATTTTGGTCTTGTACTATATTACCCCACTGTATTATAACTTAATTTCCTCTGCCCTAAGATTGTCTAGAAGAGATCGCTTTTAGCGATAAGGCTACCTGATTGTACATAGCTGTGTCTTGTTTGTAATAACCTTTAATGTTTTTGTTATTTATTATTGTATATTATCTATCTATCTATCTGACGACCGTCTGGTGTAGTGGTTTGCGCTCCGGACTACAAAGCCAGCGGTTGCGGGTTCGAATCCCGCAAACATTTTGCGTTTGTGTGATGAGCACGAGCATTTGTACCTAAGTCATGGATGTTTATAAAAGTATTAAAGTATGTTTATCTAGTCGCCATAGTACAAGCTTTGCTTAGTTTGGGGCTTGATAATTGGTGTGATTGTGAAAACAATTTATTTATTATTATTATTATAAACTTTGACACACAGAATGGATTACTAACAAACACGTCGTGATATTTCAGTTTTTACAAATATACGTGGATAATTTTATTTTCTTTTAGAGTTATTTAAAGTAACACGTTATGTTTTCGCTATTTGAGTCAATGTAAATAACTATTGGATATAGGGTTATGAGCGAAAAAGAAAAACTCAGATTTAAATTAGTATACGTTGGAACGTATATTTTTCTGTAGTAGGTACGAGGAAGGTATAATGTCTGCGTCCTAACACAGAGTGGGTCGAGAAAGAAAAGAAGAAGGTATATTGACCGGTCATGGCTTTTATACTAAGCATTTGGTGTTGCCATGTTAATAATATTACCAGTGATATAAATACAAAATCAATTAATTTTTGCAATAATAATAAATCAGACAAATGCTAACAGTCCCCTCAAAAATTAATTACAAACTATTTACAATCATAGTCTTTCACTAACCAGAACATTAAAACCTTCCAAGTATTTTCTGGGAAAAATACATTAAATAATGGTCCAACATTTGTTGCAAGGATTAGGGAAACCCAGTAAAACCTAATCAGACCATTTAATCAACAATAATTAACTTAAACACACATTAACTTAAAATATTACAACATAAACCCATCTCTTCTCTGAACAGTCTAAAAGCAACAACTGGTAGCGGCTTAGTTAGTACATCAGCTATTTGTTTACCTGTGGAGAGATACAACAATTTAATTACATTGTTTTGAACTTGTTCTCTAGAAAAATGATACTTGATATCAATATGCTTCGACCTCTTATGGCTCGTAGGATTGTTTGCTATATTAATACAACCATTATTGTCTTCATAAATAGGTATCGGACTGACAATATTAATATTAAAACTAATTATCAGAGACTTTAACCATAGTGCCTCTTTTACAGCTTCAAACAATGCCATATACTCGGCCTCAGTCGAAGAAGCCGCCACAGACATTTGTCTTTTTGTATTCCAGGTTATCGTACAGCTTTCAAATAATTTAAATAAATAACCTGAGGTACTTTTTCTGTCATGTAAATCATTACCACCCCAGTCTGAATCTACATATCCACACAAAATATGCTCAAAATTATTACACCTTTTGTACGTTAGTTTTAAGTCTACACTGCCTTTCAAATACCTAAGCACTCTTTTAAGACTTTGCCACAATTCCTTGTTATTTTTGTTTGTATATCTGCTCAAAATATTTACACTAACGCTTAAGTCTGGGCGTGTACACAACATAACATACATTAAACAACCAATCAGACTGCGACAAGGTGCACTGTATTCACTGTCTATGTTCAGAGCTTTATAGTTAGGTTTACACTCCATAGGTGTACTGATTTGATTACAGTCAGACATACCAAATTTCTCCAAAATGGTTTTTATATAAGAACTTTGATCCAAAGTTACAGTGTCATTACTTCGAGTAATTTTAATGCCAAGAAATAATTTAATGTCATTTAAATCAACCATTTTAAATTTACTCATTAAATAACTCTTTAAACTATCGAGTGTTGGCTTATCTCCGCAAGCTATAACTAAATCATCAACATACAATAACACATATACATTTCTATGTACATTACTGTTATTTAAAATATAAATACATCTGTCCACCAATGAGTTTACAAAACCCTTTTCTTTCAGACACTGGTCGAATAATTCAAACCAGCATCTGGCAGCTTGTTTAAGTCCATACAAAGCTTTATTTAACTTGCACACATAACCATCTTTACTCACTATACCATCTGGCACTTTCATATAAATTTCTTCCTTTAATATGCCATTTAAAAATGCGGTTTTCACATCCATATGATGTACCAATAAGTTAAATTGATTTGCAAAACTAATCAAGAATCGAAAACTTGCTATACGAGCAACTGGGGCAAAAGTTTCACTATAATCTGTTAAATATTCCTGACTAAAGCCCCTGGCCACAAGACGTGCCTTATATCTTAATGGATTACTAAACTCGTCCTTTTTAATACTAAAAATCCATTTACAGTCAACTATGTTTTTATTATCAGGTTTTGGCACTAATTCCCAAGTATTATTAGCTAAAAGTGAATCTAATTCGTCTTTCATCGCACATTCCCATTTAGTTCTATCCTCCCTATTTTTAATCTCATTAAATGAAGTGGGTATTTCACGATTAATTGACTGAGCACACAATAAAATTTCATCAATATTATCATTGTAAGATATTTGTGTACGACCTTTTAGCCTAGCACTCCTTCTCAATCTACAAGAATCAATGGTATCCATATCGGAACTACAAGTTTTACTTGAACTTGCTTTATTGCTTACATTTGGCTCCGGCAGGTTATTTGAATCATCTAGCTTACGAATCTTACAACTAGAAACAGACTCATCAGATTTTGAACTATCTGACTTTAAACTACCTGATTTTAAAATATCAGATTTCGAACTGTCACAACCTTGAGGTGTCATTGACCCTGACTTCGATGTCAGTTTAGTATTTTGGAAATGTTCGATTTCATTCCCTTCAAGTCTTAACTTAGGCCTGGATTGAAGAAAATTAACTTATCTACTATGACATCCCTCACTGTTTCATACTTGTCATGTTCTGTGTTCCATACCTTATAGCCATTCGGTACATAACCTACCAGTATACCCTTCCACGATTTTTCATCAAACTTAGTTTTCCGGGTTTTATTATGCACAAATACGGTAGCACCAAAAACCTTTAAATGTTTTATTGCAGGCTTTTTATCATGCCACATTTCAAAGGGAGTTTTATTTTGTTGCAAAGCGCGGGTAGGTGTAATATTTATCAAATGTACTGCAGATAATACGGCATCTCCCCAAAAACATTTAGGTAATTTTGCACCACTAACCATTGCGCGGGCTTTTTCTACTATTGTTCTAACCATACGCTCTAAAACCCCATTTTGTTGTGGCGTTCTAGGAACAGTAAAATGGTATGAAATTCCGCGAGAAACTCAATACTCTTTCATTTCACTAGACAAATACTCCCGGCCGTTATCACAGTACAAGTTTACCAATTTTAAATTGAATTTTGCCTCACTTTTTGCTACAAAATCTTTAAACGCGAAAAACACATCTGATTTATAGGCTATCGGTTACGCAACGCAGTAGTGAGTAAATTGATCGACAAACAACACAAAATAATTCTTATTATCTATTGTAGAAGGAGTGATCGGCCCACAAACATCAGTATGAACAATAAATAAAGGTCGTTTAATGTGACTTTTATCCTTGGATGTGTTAAACGGCAATCGTGTCTGTTTCCCATTTATGCATGCTTCGCACAGTTTTTCGTCAGGCGTTACTAACTCAATTATACTACCGTCACTAGTCATAGAATTATTTTTCAACTCCAAAAACTTTTGTTTACTTATGTGACCTAATCTTTGATGCCACAAGTCGTAATTATTTTTATCACTATTGCACAATTGAGAAACAGATCGATCTTTAACTTTAACTCCAAAATCTACTGAAATTAAATTATTAATTGCCTTACCTCGCATCAGTATTGTACCGTCCTTACTGATATACGTTCCGTGCTGATCGAAGGTGATGGTCATCCCGGCACGCTGCATCCTCGATACCGACAGCAGGTTGTACGGCGCCTCAGGACAGAACAGCACGTCCTCCAGAGTACCTGGGATGCCAGTGTCACTGATCACTTGCAGTGTTCCACGTTTAATAGCTGAAATAAATTCACCGTGTTTAGCAATTGAAATTTTAAACGGTGTATTTAAAATTGTATAGTCACTGAAAAGATCTTCCCTATTAACGATGTGGTCGGATGCTCCGGAATCTAACAGGAATTTTATTTGCTCTCCGGTTTCGTCAGTTTTGTGATTACCGGACATGAATGCAAATCCGGTGGCTTCACTGGACATGGTGGCCCCCTCAGTCAGCTCCACTGTTTGAACAGTTCGGGGCCGGTCCGCCGGCTTCCGTTGGTGGTTAGGTTGACTTGGCCGGTCGAATTTCTGTTGATAGTTTCGGCGCTTGAAGTAATAGCAGTCCCTCTTGACGTGGCCCTTCCGCCCACAATGGTAGCATTTAGTAAGCTTCTTGGTTTCCTTAAAACTCTGGTGGTTAGATCTTGTATCAAATCGTTTTCCACTGGACTCAGCGCGTACGTGAAGAACTTTTGTTGAAGTGTCACTACCATCATTTTTTAATTTTACTTCTTGATCTAACAATCTTGTTTTTACAAAACCCAGCGTCAAATTATCTTCTGATAAAGTTTCAATAGCCGTGATGACGCCATCGTATGAATTTGGGAGGGTAAGAAGTAAATGAGATACTTTATCGGTTTCTTCGAGCTTCGCTCCCGCAGCCAACAACTCCGTCATTAAATCGTCGAAGACATTGAAATGTTTCACTAGTGGAGTATCACCTTGTAGCTTTAGGCCCAACAACTTCTTACGTATTGCCAGCTGCGTCGCTAAGCTTTTTCTCTCGTACAAAGCGTCTAGGTTCTTGAAGATTTCTCTTGCTGTCAGTTCTTCTTCGGCAAAAATTAGAAAGGAATCTGCCAAGTACTCGACGATCACACTCTTCGCAGTTCGGTTTTGCTTTTCCCACGCCTCGAGTTGTAACACGGGTTCTTCGTCGATGACCTTGATGAGATCTAATTCAGTTAATAGAGAGCGAATTCGAAACTTCCAGACACTATATTTTTCTCCGTTAAAAGGTTGAATGTTTCTCTTGGATTTTAAATTATCCATGACAAAATTTTTATACAGGGGACTCGTTACTTTTAAAAAAAAAAATTAAGAGCAACAGCACTATACTTTAGATAGTATGGCTGGGCCCATAACCTATTGGATATAGGGTTATGAGCGAAAAAGAAAAACTCAGATTTAAATTAGTATACGTTGGAACGTATATTTTTCTGTAGTAGGTACGAGGAAGGTATAATGTCTGCGTCCTAACACAGAGTGGGTCGAGAAAGAAAAGAAGAAGGTATATTGACCGGTCATGGCTTTTATACTAAGCATTTGGTGTTGCCATGTTAATAATATTACCAGTGATATAAATACAAAATCAATTAATTTTTGCAATAATAATAAATCAGACAAATGCCAACAATAACCATTAACATTTTCACGTTGAACAATTTTACACTATCGTTCCAAAACTAGTTGCTAGTGTAACATAACTTCGAGCAGTTAGCCAGTGGACCAGTTACAATAAGTCAGCGAACATTTTCGCTCTCGGTCTACGAGCGCGACTTGCGGCAAAATATTCATATTTTGCGCAAACGCAAAGTTTCCGATATCATTACTGGGGCCACACTACAGTGTCACTCACTTTATATTTTTTGTGGTAAGTAAGTTATACAAATTTGTGGTGTGTACAGAAATTGGTGTTTTGAGTAGGTACATAAATTCAAAATTTTTCAAAATAAAGTTAGAAATCATATTGCAATTATAAAATATACGGTAACCATGGATTAAAAGATACTAAAAGTTATTGAAAGTTTATCACATACGCTCCCATATTATTTAAGTGCTTAAAGTGGTAAAAAATTGTATTTATTTATTTTAAGAAAACCAGGGCTTTTACATTGATGATTCGAACAGTAGTAACAATTAAACACTTAAACGTGTGCACAAATAACAACAAGCTGAGAAATCAAACTATCTTCTCGTCCAAAATACCTCAGTGTCTCAAGACGAAAGTCTACAACTAGTGTGTGTTACTTGATGACATATGGAACTGAAACGTGGCCTCTCACTATGGTCCTCATAAGAAAGCTCAAGGTTGCACAGCGTGCTATGGAAAGGGCTATGCTCGGTGTTTCCTTGAGAGATCGAATCAGAAATGAGGAGATCCGTAAACGAACAAAAGTTTCTGACATAGTTCAACGGATTAGCAAGCTGAAGTGGCAGTGGGCGGGGCACATAGAACTGAAGGACGATGGGGCAGAAAGGTTCTGGAATGGAGGCCGCGTACCGGCAAGCGCAGCGTAGGACGTCCACTCACAAGGTGGTCAGACGACCTGGTAAGGGTCGCAGGAAGACGCTGGATGCAGGCCGCTTCCAACCGGCCAATCTGGAAGTCAATGGGGGAGGCCTATGTTCAACAGTGGACGTCCTATGGCAGAAATAATGATGATGATGATGAAGAGAAATCAAAAGGAAACATATCGAGGTCCATAGGTAATAACTTAAAACTTAACTAATACAAAAAACTTAGGTACTAACATTTAGGTACCTATATAACCTTATTACCTAAAATACTTTACTTTATAAAAATATTAACGCTTCCACCTGTTTCTAAAGTACAAGATTTGATAAAAAACGTTTTAGTAAAAAAACTTATCCGACGAAATTTCGGCACCCAAACGCATATAAACCTTCTCAGTAACAAACACTCTAAGCGTGGCAACGTAACCTATCACGTTCTGTCCTAAAACACCAACCCCGAATTGTCACCCCACATAAGACACAGTTTATAGTGCCCCGCAGCGCTGCTCGATGGCCCTGATAAATTGTTTATTGCTCTTTTCGTGTACACTAAAGTGTCTGTGCAGATCCGAGCATAACTGCGGATATGTGGGTTAGCTTTTGAGCCAGTTTTTATGGCTTTTTGAATTGAGTGACTTCGATAATGGTGAGCTCCCAAAAGTGAGTTTTTGAAGAGATTTGGGCAGTTATTTTGATCGTGTGTTTTTAAATAGAAATTAACAAGAAGTGTATGTGTCAATTGTATTGGATTTATTTATTTATTTATTTAATTAAGGACAGCCAACAAAGCATACACCTAGACAATACAAAATACAATTCAAATTTAACATTTTATAGTGTTGCCTTAATTAAAGGCCACCACGGCATGCATAAAAATGAAAAATGTGGAAACTGACATATAAACTTAACAGTTTAAGTAAATGGAAAAATGACAAATTACAGCCTTTTTTTTATATTAATGAAGACATATGTTCATGCAATATATATTTGAATTAACGTTGAATTTAATACTAATATAATTTCTTTTAATTAAAATGTGACCAACTATGTTGGGTTTACAGAAATGTGAGCAAGCTAGTTAACAACGTAATAAAGTGAATTAATTTCGAACTTATTTGTGGTGGTTTCTGTAAATTTTTAAGAGATTTTAGGAATTTTTTAGACCAACGTTGCTAATGTACGCAACATTGGCATCAATAAACTCTTACAACGCTTACATCAATTATACATATTATTATTATTAAAATATTTTCAAATATCCATGAGTTGGGTACGAATGCTCGTACTCATCACTCAATCAAACATCTGCACCTTTGCGGGATGTGCCACAACCGCCTGGCTTTGTATAAAGTTTTTGAGAACTCCCAACGTCAAACGGCATTTACATATGTTACAGATGCAGGTGACTCATCCACTTATTTCGACCTATCGCTTCACAATAGTAAACACACCGTCATTCCAATAAGGCCCACCAAAATCCCAACCGTACCAAGTTAACCTGTAAATGCAGCACCGTTACCATTAAAATAAAAGGCGGTTAATACGACCGCTGTAATCAGCGTCCCAACGAGGTGAGGATGACTAGATAACCCTAATATGCCGGGGTCGCCTGGACCCGCCCGATAGCGCGCTCATTTGCAAATTGAAATTAGATTAATGCCATTAAACTAGTGTTACGCTCGGCGTGTTGAATTATTAATTGAGGATTATTTAAATGTTACGGTCGCTGTCTTATTTGGGTCGGTGGATATGGCTGCGAGGATTTATTGCTGAAATTTATACAATTAAAGTTATATTCTGAAAATTAAGGTTTGGACAAAACTTAGCAAGTGCGGTGACATCACAGCCTTACAGCCGCGATGAGTTAAAACGTTCAAACGTTTCGATCGCAGCGATTTGTGATCTGGAACCTTAATAGGAACTTAAAACGGTTTGTTCTAGATAAGCAGTCCCAAACTTCAGATTGGCCAAAACAAGTAATTCATTCTTGGGAAATTGTATTATTTTTTTTAATAATATACCTTACAATGTTATCGAACTTCCTAATTATAAATTTAAATAAATAAATCGTTTATTTGCACAAAACACGATATAAATGGTAACATTAAACAATAAAAAGAGCTCATGTTTCGCTAATAAAAAATACCATGCAAATTGTATGTTATTACCTACATGAATTGCAATAATTAAAAATGTCTGAAATCAAAATTTCAATAGTAAATATATGTCAGTAAAATCGAGCTAGTTGTCAATAAATTCCTTAACACTATAGAAATTTTTGTCATTAAGCCATTCAGTTAATCTTTTTTTAAATAAGAAATTATTTAGCACTTTAAATTCATCACAATCACATGTCACAACCCTAATGTCTAAGGGGTATTATAAAATTCAAGACTATCTTGATGACAAGAATGTATGGTCAGTCCAGCCTGCACTAAACTGATGTACCTACCAATTATTTTGATTTTATATTTTTTTTGTGGCAGCTAGTGGTGACTTAGTTTGTTCCGGCGTTTCTTCTCAGTACTTGTCAGATTGTCTGTGTCTTGTCTCGAAGCGCTAGTAGGGCCCAAAAATTATGGAGACATGTTCTGCCCCATATGAGCCAATAATGTTATTATTGACTTTCATAAGTGGCAGTTTTCTGTCGTAAATTGAATAAATGATTTTTGACTTTGACTTTGACTTTGAGTGTGAACTTTATACAGGAAAATACCGGTATATGAAATCATGGTTCCCTGTGCAGATTGCGCCAGCCCAATCATCTGTCAAGGATGTAGGTAGACTTACATGAGTTTATGATTAAAAAAAACAGACAGGTGCGCGTCGAACTAGCATAAAAAGGGTTCCGTACAACTTACTAGGTACATTTATAAATAGTTCAGGAATAAAGTCTCGCAGTTAAGTTACAAATTAAATTTAATTACAAATATATAGATTTCAGATTTTTCCCTGTACTTTTAGTATAAGACGATATTACTTGCCAAATTTCATAGTCAGGTCAACGGAAAGTACCCTACAAATTTTGATTTCCTTGAGAGTGTTGAAATATTCGTTTTTTGCGGCATTAACGGTTGTATCTTTTTTTAAGTTAATGAAATGAAATGTAATGAATTAGTTTATTGGTATAAAGCATGGTACAGATAGGATGGTGCAAGTTATTAGGCTCAGCATACTCTGTCCTGGTCAGACATGCAAATATTTTTGTAAAAATAAAAAGGCAGGTAGGTACATAAGTCTGATATTTCTACATTAAAATTCGCACAATAAGTATTTAGGTATAATTACATTAATAATAAAAATAAAAAAATATGTCAAAAAATTATCATAATAGACTTAAATAATAATTACAAATTCAAAAAATCATTGACGGTATATAAACATTTTTCTACAAGCCAGTGGTGCAACTTTTTCTTAAATAGATTCATCGGCAAGTCAGTCAGAGATGTGGGTATTTTGTTAAATATCTTGATGGCCATTAAGTAACAGTTTTTACTAAACAACTTAACTTGGAAGTTTGCTTTTTTCTTAGCTTCAGGGAACGGTAGATCTTTAAATAATATGGTTTTAATTCCAACTCGATACCTCTACGCGTTCTCGAGTTAAAGGGTCTTGACAGATATACGGACAAACAAACAGATGAACAACCAAGTGATCCTATAAGAGTTCCGTTTTTCCTTTTAAATTACGGAACCGAACCGAATCGAACGAAAATCATAGTTATATTTACGCGCTGTGCACTCATATACACCAATTACCAATACTACTTACCTACTTACTTAGTCAATTATGAGTGGTAAGTGCTTATTTAAGTTGAGAACGATTTCTCTTCTAGCGGATCGAGGACTACCTATACATAAACGTAGATTAATTCGTAAATATAATTGTTTCTTTTTTTTGTTTGAGTACGCATGCTTCGTCACAAGACAAGTTACAAAATATTATTAATGATTTTACATTTAAACTCATGTAAGTAAACTTATTAGTGTTCTTATGAGAATAAAGTTCTTTAAACCAAACCCTAAAAACGTGGTGGTTGATTCCATAGTAAAAAATATTGTGTTTGGCGGTTGGTTCTGTTTTTTGCCAGACATCATTTTTCATTCCTTTTTGGCCTAATTCTAAAGTCTGCGACCGAAGATGAAAGAAGTCGTGGGCAGAAGCTAGTTTGTCTACAAAAATAAAAGAAATGCGCAAAACGAGCAGTGACGGAAAACAAGTGTCAAAAGTCCGAAAAGGTCAAGAGTGCTCCTGAATAAAAGTCTCCGGTCCTCGGGGCCAGCTGAGGGCACTCGTCATTATTTTAATTGGCGACGTGACTGATGGTGGACTTCTATAATTAAGGAAGGTGGGTGCCAATCAAATAATAAACCGGATTTTAATCAAAAAGTTTTCAAATGTGGGTATTAAAACTAAGAAATTGGACGAGTTGGACTCGCCCATCGGGGGTTCCGTACAAGTTTGTAGGTACATTTATAAATATTTCAGGAATCGAGTCTCGCAGTTTAATTGCAGATTAACTATGAATAATCTATATCGGGTTAGTTACACCATTTATAAGTCAGATCTGCTGGATCGATTTTTATGATCTTTGATTTGTTGAATTTGTCTTCGCCTCGAATAGTAGAATAACTATAAAGTGCGAGTTGGACTCGCTCACCGAAGGTTCCGTACAAGTTTGTAGGTACAGACGACAGCTCGTCAACCTAACACAAAATATAGAATTTCCTCAATCGATATTGATCTCTACATGTCAGCCTTAGTTAAAAATCTGTTCAATGACCTTTAACTTTTTATCTGACCTTGACTGTACATATATATTATAAATAGTTCAGAAATCGAGTCTCACAGTTTGATTGAAAATTAATTACAAGGGTATAGTTTTCAGATTTCATACATGTTGTATATAAGACGATATTATTTGCCAAATTTCATAGTTCTAATGTAACGGAAAATACCCTATAAATTTTGATTCCCTTGAGATTACTAAAATATACGTTTACAAGTATACATAAACAACACGTATACGTACGTATACAAACGAAATACACGTTTTTTGTGGCATAAACGGCCGTAACTTTTGTTAACGTTAACCAGATGTTTGAATTTTTCATAGGTTTAACTGTAGACTTGAGTATATGGTTTTAATTTCAACTCGATGCCTCCACGCGTTCTCGATATAAAGGGTCTTGATAGACATACAGACAGACAGACAACAAAGTGATCCTATTCGGGTTCTGTTAATCCTTTTGAAGTACGGAACCCTAAAAACAAAGACGAGTATCTACCTTGTTATGAAAATATTGCAGTTAAAAGACATAATTCTTTTCAATCAAGAAGCAAATTTAAAAGGTACTTGTGAAAGTTTTATTTCTAATTAAAATGTAAAAAACCGAACCCGATTTTAGACAAAACTAGTAAATTTTAATAACAGTGAAGCGAGTGCGGTCAACATAAAAAGCGATGAATAAGCAATGTTCTATAACAATAATAAAGTTTATTTGATGCTCACTGTGTAGAACTCAGATTTTAATATTCGCTGAAAATTGAGTTTTGCTTTGATGACACAAACATTCTAAGTTTATAAATACGAAATAATTTTACAACATCATGAGGTACCTATTCAAAATAAGGAGGACTTTGAGCAAAACTAGGACATTTCCATTACGCGATGCGACTGAAAATGGAAGAAACCAAAATTAGATTTATTTTGCTTTATTTTAGTTGTATTAGGATATTTTGATAATGTTACGACAAAATAAAAGTTTACGAGAGAAACCGTTGGTGATCGCAATGTTACTGGGAGCGAATCGACACCCGATTGCGAGTATTGTCAAATTACGGGAATAGGCTAGTTTCCTGGGTCAGAAAAAGATTGTTCTATTTAGTCCGTCAGTTAGATTATCAAAAAATATTGGACTCATATTTTGTCTTTTGTCAATCGAACAAAAAATGACGAAGATAAAGCGCAACAAAGTGAGCACGTGACGTCACGCCTTGCTAAAAAGTGTCGCAAGGCGTGACGTTACGCGGAACTTTAACGGGCTATATCTTCATCATTTTTTGTTTGATTGAGAAAAGAAAAAATACGTGTACAATATTTTCTATTAATCCAACTGACGGACTAATTAGATTTTTTTAAGAAACTAGCCCATTGAGCCTCGGATCTTTACTCTCATATTTATTTTAAAGGAAGTATAATCTTATTACTCTACGGAAACATTACCAAGGAAGGGGTCGACAGTATTTTTGGTTAGTATTATTCATTTGTGATATTAAAACTTAGATTTCAAAAGTTGTAATTGGCAAAAGAAACAGTAAGCAAGTTTTATTAAAATAATATTAAAGTCACGCTTTATTCATGATAACAAACAATACAAAGTAGTAGTTTTGACGACGAGAGGCGAGTATACCGGACTTGGTTTCGCTATCTCTGAGGTTTCGGGTTCGATTCCCGGTCGGTCAATGTAGAAAAATAACTTTTCTATATTGTCTCGGGTCTGGGTGTTGTGGTAGCATCGTTTTTTCTGATTTCTGTAACACAAGTGCTTAAGCTACTTATCATAGGATCAGAGCAATGTATGTGATGTTGTCCAACATTTATATTTATTTATTTATCAGTTTTGCCATGAAGGTTACAATGACAAATTTTAAAGAAAAATAAGTAGTAAGTATTTAACGCTTACCGGCACGCTTCACTTTTTGTGTGTTTACTATTTTAACCTTACCCAAATGAGGTTGACAAGTTTTAACTTAAACTGATTGTTTACTTGTTTTCAAATTGTTTTTTTTGATTTTGTATTTTCTTTATGGTGAGTAATAAATGATTATGATTATGATTATGATTATGATTATGATTGTGATTATGATTATGATTATGATTATGATTACTACTTAAGTAGTTATTATTATTTGTAAAATGTGTAAATATTTGTTTAAAGATGAATTGTTGAGTCATAATTTAACAAATAAGAACTAGGTATATGAAAAATAAAACATATGTGGAAATAAAATTACAGGAAACATGACATCGATCAAATCGAAGTAACATTTGACCGATAAAATGTACAAAATATTGATTTAAAATTCGTTGAAATGAGTTTTTTGATATAGTTTATTTAAAAAAAAAAGTAAATGCAAAAAATTAAAAATTAAGTAGGTAATTGATACATGTTGTTTCTTTATATAAGATGATGAACGTCGTTTTATCTTAAGAATCGTTACACTAAGTATTATTTAACACAATTCACTAAATCCAATTGTACATATTGTTTGTAACATTGAGACACATTACTGAGTAAATAGCAAATAGATTAAATACCCAAAGTTGCCGATCTCTGTCCTAAAAGGGGCAGGTTTTTGCTAACAAGTTGAACCCTTCCGAAGGAGCATTATTCAGTATTTTGTTAGCTCCAAATTGTAATTTACTTTGTAAATTAGATTTCGTACCTGTGGGAAGGTGGCCGCAAAATTTGACGGTTAACATTTGATAAACAGCTCTCTTTAACGAGATGTAGATTAAAAGTTGGCATTCTATGCTTGAAACAGATACAATTAATTTTATTTCAATTTTTATTTTCAATTGAGATACACGTTTTAGTCAGTAGCTATATTAAATAGGGCGAATTCGTCCATAAATACAAGTTACTTTTAGTGTGGGATTGAAATTGAAATCGTGGTAAAAAAAACCGGCAAAGTGCGAGTCGAACTCGCGGTACTAGGTACCTATATAAGTAAAAGTTCACCCATCACGACAATCGAGTCGAGTCATAGTTATAGTATTTTTATTGCAAAATGAAATCCATAACATTACGAAAGGTAAATTGCGGTTAACGATTAATGACGTATTAAAAAAACTACTTACTAGATCTCGTTCAAACCAATTTTCGGTGGAAGGTTGCATGGTAATTTACATCATTTATATTCTTTTTAGTTTTATCATTCTCATATTTTGGGGACACGACAGACAGACAGACATGACGAATCTATAAGGGTTCCGTTTTTTGCCATTTGGCTACGGAACCCTAAAAAACACCTTACAAACTAACGCTCTGCCTTGATAACAATATAAAGCGCAACCAAAATTGCTACAGTAGTTTTATACGAGCCTGTGTACAGACAGATGACAAACAAACACAGTTATTATGTTCAATAAACATTTGTCACCAGGTTCCCAGGTTTTTTTGCAAGAGGTGTCTTTCAGCATATTCTGACCTAAGCTTTAAAAATGATATTTACTAAATGTAATGTAATTTTTTTGTGAATGAATGAAATGACTGTTTCATTATGTTTTATCAGTTATCCATCTCTTTGTTGTAATTCTCCAATCCTCTGTTTGTAATTATTTAGTAAATGCAATAACAATAAAACCAATGTTTGCGGTGACCACAGACAATATTATTGCATACGTAAATTAGAATACCAATGTAGAATTAACTAATAATTGTAGTGTGTAACATAAAACTGACTTTAACAATTGGATATACAGATTGTTCAAAAAATAATCAGACTTTTCGGGGTTGATTCTAAATGAAGGCTTGTGTACAGGTACATTATTCTGAAAGTACTTATTCAAAGCAACTTGCCGGTTATAACGGGTCTCTTAACCGGCATCTTTGCATATAATAATTATTGAGCGACAACCTGTGTACATATTCCAGCTTACTTAATCTTTCACTGACATCGGTGATTGCGAATAGAAGCAAATTGTTGTATATAATAAAATAAATTCTTCTAGCAACCACATCAATTAACTAGTCCCAAGCAAAGCCTATAGAGGAGACTGGGGATAAACTGACTAAGTGTCAATAACTCGACCTATTTAAAAATGTTGCGTCATTCAACGAAGCGCGAGAATGCAATGCCATGTGTCCAGTGATTAAGCGGAAACATTTTGTCGCACCGAGTTGGATACTGTAACACCTCTAAATAGGTTACGTTTTTGATAGTTAGACAACCTACACATATATTCAAGTATCCCTGGTCTCCCTTTTATGACGACTAGAAAACGGATAAACATATTTAAATACATCTACCATCTATGACTTAATAACAAAATGATTGTGTTCATCACACAAACATCTGCTGCTTGCGGGATTTGAACCTGTAACAACCTGGCTGGCTTTGTAGTTCAGAACGCGAACAAATACACCAGACTGTTGCCAATATAATATTATCTATTTATCTAATCTGGTTGGTTCTTCAGGCACCCACCATACTCCTCATTCCCTTGCTAGCAACAAAACCTATACTTTTGTGATTTGATTAACGGGCAAATCAGGGCAACTTATGTTCAGACAATCACAGAAAGAGCAGAAGATGAATAAGCTAAGTTTTTAGGAATTAGAAAATATAATCAAAACATTTGTAAACAGTTAACACAGTTAACAGTTTATTTTGTCAAAAATTCTACAGTTAAGGGTTCTAAAAATAGATTCGTACAAAAATCTCAAAAAACAGCATCATTTCGTACAAAGAAGAATTTACATAGCACAATTGAAATTTACCTTAATGGGCGAAATTAATTCAGCTGAATAAATAGTCTTACCATTTAACTGAGTACAGAAATCAATTTCCTTCGGCCAATAGGAACTGTTGGGTGTCAGCGTCTCTTACCTTCAGACGGGGCCATTAAGAGGCCGTCCTAGAAATATATTTCCGTACATTTTGTTCTCTGATTATAAAGACGTAAATGATAATTAAAACAAAATAACGCGTGATTAAAAGAAAATAAAATGTTGAAATAACACTAAATTTTAGAAAATTTCCATTATAATATCATTATTTTTCTATCGTTATGAACAACTATTATAAGATTTAAATACTACACAAATATCTTCAGGTATACTTTTAAAATAATACTATAACTTTTATTTTATGTAAAAAAATAATAAGTTGTAAACCTAAGTCAAAATTAACTATAACATCAAGCGCGCAAAACCGATCGTTTTTCAAACCTAGGTAGGACGTCGATTAACTAATAAATTATCCAAATTATCTTGTAACGGATCAACATTGTTGATGCTTTATCCCGCATCATAGACGCACACAAGCATAGAACTGTATTTAAATTTTGCACTGAAAATAGGTGCACGGCCTCTTAAACTGGCGAATTATAAACTGGCGAATTAGTACTGGTGAGCAGGTAGGGTAAGTGGTGGTGTCAGTAGCATCCTAAAAACTATTTTACTATTTCTTTCTATTTGTAGCTGGATGCAGTTTGAAATGAATAGCTAAAGAAAGGGTTCCATGTTGAGGTTAAAGAAACATGGGTGCATCAATGTAAATTTACTATGTAAATAAGACATAATTTATCGTCAACCTCAACCATACCAACCATATATTTAATACCTGGTAGAGAATTCCTGAATGCTTACATAAACCAGTTTCACATGTACGACTACTTCGGGCAATTGATAATAAATAGATAAATACCTCAGTACCTTTGTATATTATTGACGAAAAAATAATTTTTAAAATTTTTTACTTTTAATTCGAGAAGTACCCGATTCTCCAATTTCGTTACTTCGTCACTAAATCTAATTTCTCATATTCAAGCCTACGTTTTTGTGGCTCTACAATGCGACCATAAAGGTAGCTGTTACGTTGCGACACAGCGCGGATCAAAACAAATACGCCTTAGAGCTTCTACTCACTTGTTGGATGCTGACTTTAAACCAGTGGTTCTATCCAAAAGCTTATTAACCTTATTCATAAACATTAAATAACGCTTGACAAAATGTTGTATTCATGAATACCACTGTAAGTCACAGCGGATTTGAGTCCGCCGTGACACAATCTTGAGAGATCTTCTTGCTCCTTCGTGTGGACTGTATTGTTGAAATGAAACACTTCTTTCTTCCTTTGTTTCTTTATGATGATGATCTCCGATGATGATCTTGACCGTGAGCGCAGTACAAATTTTGCGACCCACGGCCCCTTTATTTATACAATCTTAGCCTATTCTCACTAGTGACTATCACGGGTTAGTTCACAAGACAAGGACATACAATCTTCTGTCTCTGTCTACCAAATTCGTTAGTGTAACATTTATGTCTACCCTCCTAACATCGAGATACTGAGGGAGACGACCTATTGTTTATGTTCTATCTCTGTCTACACATTTTTAAACCTACCTACAGAAGATGTGATATTTCCCACTCACAACATTCTATCTCTGTGGGTGTCCTACCTACCCTCCAAATGTGCGAGATGGGCGACAGAGATAGTCTGCAGGTTCTACCGGTCCCACCCTCCAGTTCCGTCGATTCCCTGGTAGGGTGAGACAACCTTACAGGGTCTCTTTCACACCCGTTTACCAAATACCATACAAACCCAGTTACCTTTATTAGCCCTACCTGCCTACCTAGTTAGGATATATCTAAACAAACTTTATTAAAATAAAACAATCCCTGCGCTAATTACAAATGCTTTATAGCTAGACCCTAATAGAAAATTAGGCTTTATTTACAAAACATCAAACTTATAACTATTACATAAGAATAGATTGGTTTGTCCGTAACAACCACTTAGAGCTAATCAACAGATTAATTAAGCCGTTACTAAAATCAATGTCCATTAAGGCTACTTTTTATACGATTTCAATTTATGCAATAAAGTTTTAATAAATAAATGACTAATGAAACAACCACTGCACCTCTTATAAATGATATTCAACAAAATGGCGTCCATCCAACATTACGTTTTATATAGCCAAAAGTGTCTGTTCATAATTTTACATTAATTTGAAATATGGTTCCGATAGGTTTAGAAAAGTTCGTTTTCTGGTCTGGATATACTGGGACACGCCCATGGCATAATAAATTGTTTTGCACCTCGTAACACAAGAATGTCATTTCTAACTTGGAGACCATGATAATAAAAAACACACCAATTTATAACTAACTACCCTACTTACATTTGAACTTGCGAAATAAGTATCACTTACTTACTTTCTGTACCCATTTTGCCGATGAAACTAGTTTTTTCCACCTCTAACGCGCCTTTTCCTGCTCTATGTCGCATTGATCTCAACTGGATGCGGATACGTCAGATAGTAGATTTGTTTTGATTTGAAAGGTTCGCCGAATCCCTTTGTCTTCGTATGGGTTTTCATTGCCCTTTGAACTGTAAAAGGGCAAAAGTAAATAGCACGTGGCATTTCGCTTTTGTTTTTACGGAAAATACTTTTTGTACCTGGCAGAGAAGAAGACTTTGTTTTATTTGGCATAGGTTGCTTTTAAAAATAATAAACAAGTAATTATTTTTATTAAAAGTTGAAGTACGAGTAATATGATACATAGTATTCACAACAATAAATTATAGGTTTTCGTTAGCAAATTTGACTAGACAAAATTAAAAAAGTATTTATGTTATCAAAATATAAGTCATTTATAAACTATTGTTAAATAAACAGGGTAACATTGCAAAGGGGTGCCAAATCTTTAGAAGTGGCTCAAAATCACTAACATAATCGAACTAAGCAAAGAAAAAAAAAATTTTTTTTACATTTAATTATTCCAATCTGCTGTTAAAAATCGTAGGCGTGGATAATTTAACTCATTCATGAAAAAATTGCACCGTATATGCATTGCGTAAGGTCCTTGTAGGCTCGCCGTACCACGCCTCTGATGAATGACCGCCCGGCTTTCGTAATCTCTGTAAAAATTAAAAACGATTAAGACGCTTCTTTATATTGTTCCTAGGACCTTATTTTTTAAATTTGTCACTCCTTTGCAATGTAACCTTGTATTTTGTTCTCAAATGACTAAAATACATTTAAAATTATAAATCAATCTATGTACCAAAAGCGCAGCAAAATCAATAGGAACCGGACTTGGGCGACACACACATAAATCTTAGACCGGCTTAACTCTGCCGGACTTGATAATAATAATCTAACTAAGCCTGCCAAGCCCATAGACAACGAAGATGTCCAATAAGACGGTGCAAAATTAATATGGCTTCATAGCTTCTACTAAATTAACCAAGATTTAGCCTTAACCTTGTGGTCTTTGAAGTGTAACTTAACCGTTGTGTGCAACAAACAGTAGGGCAAGCAGTAGGGTAACTTTTAACAGAAAGAAACACTTGACAAAATTAGACAGGTAGGCCAACGTGCTCAGTAACTGTAGCTCTTAGAAAAGCATTCGAAAAGAGACATGGGTTCAATTCCCAACTAAGGCAGTAGATTCTTTTAATTTTTAATATTTCGTATTAAAAAAAAGCTTAGAACAGCTATTCGAAAATGATGCATTATGATAGCGCGTACACAGCTAGGGGAGAAAACGATTTTTTGCTTCTACATAGTTAAGTCACGCAACACTTTTAGACAGTTCAAGTTTTTGTAACCTATAAAATTCGCCCCTGTAAGCATCGTCCTTCAATCTATAGAGTTGCTTTTAAAATTATCAACTACTCACATAGCATACTGTTGTGAAGCCAATTTTTAACACTACATTACGAATAAATACAAAACTATGGCCGCCTGTTTATATGTATCATTGGCAACACGATTTTCGCAAGTGTTACATGGCTATAGTTACTGTAAATTGAAAATATCTACTACTTAAAATAGTGCAGTTTTATTGCGAGTATAGTCAGTAGCGTAGGTATATTCGAGTTAGGCAATTAACAAACAAACTGACAGAATTACAAAAGTTCTGATAGTTTGTTTGTAAAAAGAATAAAAAGTTGTGTCTCGAATTTTATGACGAGAACCAACAAATTTAATTTCTTCCTACATACGACACACTGTTTAATGCTTGAATTAAACAATATCAATTCCTGTAACCTAAGGTTATCTGTTAAATATTGTTTTGTCGATAAGGTTAGCTGATTATACATAATTGTGTTGTTTGTAAAATCTTTTAACTTTTTTATGGAGATTAATAAACAACAAAAGTTAATTTAAGTGAAAGCTTACATTGATTTTATTTTTAAAATTAAAACTTATCAGACGTACAGTCCAGCTTAAACGAAACAAAGTCTAATCCAGTTTCTTAAGTCTGTGTGGTTCGTTCTAGCGCGTGCGATCCATCCCCTCTTCATCAGATAACAGACGTGACTCGGGCGTCAAATAAGCTGTATTGTGTGTATGTAAGCCCATGATATTAGGGATAAGTTTCTTACCGTTTAGTGAATATCTTGAAATGGGGATATTTACTTTTGTTGCTTATATAAGTAAAATGGTGCTGAGATATCCGCAGAAAACTTTAGCTCTAACGTTCCTTCTCGTAGCGCTTTATTCCGTACCTAGACTCTGATTCTATAAGCGGCAATTTTAGTTATTGTATTTGGAGTGATGTGACGTTTGGAGACGGCCGTAAAGAATACACTTCCCCACTGCCAACAGGAGGTTGTAATAGGCGACTAATTCCTGTAATACGAGACGAGCAGCAGCGTCTGCGTCCGAAATCTTATAAAAACTGCGCTCGCCAACCCGCCTGCCAAGCGTGGCGAGTATTGGCAATCCCCCCAATGAAAGTCATTGGGGGAGGCCTATGTTCACCAGTGGACCTCCTATGGTTGAAATGATGATGATTCGGAGTAATTGCCATCACAATTATGTAACCCTTAAATAGGGGATCTAAACCATTTTCAGACTATGGCTACACATTCATTGTTAACTGAATCAACAGGTTTATTCACGATGTCCCTCACCGCCGAACTATTGATGGAGCAGGGATTTGAATTCGCGACATACTGAGTGTATAGGCTTATGCCACTTGCAAACCAAAACCATCGCGTGGAAACCTTCTATAAATCCTATTGACTTAAAACTTTGTATCTAAGTGATATTTACGTGCTATGTGCCCCGCTTATTGCCACTTCAGCTTGCTAATCTGTTAGGATATGTCAGCGACTTCTGTATATATACCGCCCTTTCCATAGCACGCTGTGGGACCTTGAGTTTTCTTATGAGACCTAGAGTGAGAGGCTACATTTCATATGTCATCACTGGTATCACTCACTGGTTGCAGATTTTCTTATTTAGGCACTTAGGTATTTTAGACGAGAAGACGCTTTACCAAACGCTGCCCAGCCGAGTCAAATTCGACAATTGCCCTCCTTCTCAAAATTGGACCTATACACCTGAATCACTAAACTTGTTCTAGGTAGACGTTTGTCAAAAATTCCGAGAGTAGAGAACTGACGGCTGATAAGGCAGAAAGGTTCTAGAATGGAGGCAAGTGCAGCGTAGTACATCCACCCACAAGGTAGACAGACGACCTGATAAAGGTCTCAGGAAGCCGCTGGATGCAGCTTCCAACTGGCCAATATATATTTTGCTGACAACGGAATAATTTTACACAATCGAACTGATTTGGTGATGGAGCCAGGAGAAACCTTTAATGATGATGATTTGATTTGACGAGTTCATACAATACATAAAAATTGTTTGATAGTTTTTTAAACTGAAATAGTTAACAACATAAATATCAACAAATGTTATAAACGTTATAAACATAACATTGGTCGGTACTAACCATTACAAGTGGGAAACGGCACCTCAACCCTCGTCACGGTTCCATTCGTTTTTATTCGGCAGAATTGGGATTTCTCTCACCTGCCAATTTTTTCATTCCCGCGTAACGGCACTTGTAATATGAGGTTAAGGTAGTTTTCACGCCCCGATACCGGTTTTCGAATGGTCTATGGAGTAGTAAATTGTGTTTTCTATGGTATTCTGTAGGTGTTTGTTGAGGGAGTGGTACTTAAAACGTATTTTTTGGTTTGTTATAAACTAACACATCTAAAGAGACAGAAATTCGTGCAACACTACGTTTTGTGTTAGGTATCTTGTGATTGGTTATAAGATAAATAAAATAAATATTGTACAACATCAACATCATCATAATTATTTCAGCTATACGACGTCCACTGCTGAACATAGACTGCCAATATTAACTGCCAGATTAGCCGGTTGGAAGCGGCCTACATCCAGCGTCTTCCTGCAACCTTTACCAGGTCGTCTGTCCACCATGTCAACTTGGATGTCCTACACAGCGCTTGCCGGTAGGAGGTCTCCGTCACACCCAGACCCGAGACAACATATAAAACATCACATATATTGCTTTAATCCTAAGATAAGTAGCTAAAGCACTTGAGTTATAGAAATCAGAAACAACAACGATACAACAACTCATAAACCCCAGACACGAAGCAACGTTTTTATAATTTGTTTAATATCTCCATAAATAATTGTCGGTGTGTTTTGTTTTTGTTATATTTTCATGCTAGTAGCATTCGTATTCGTACGAATTGCGACAGCACGTTGATTCGTTTCCACCATAGACACTTGTTTTTTTTTAAATTTTACTTGATTATCACCAAGAATATAAATAAAATATATCCAACATGGCACGACGAAACAGGCCAGGAAAAATGACCTTGAATTCTACAATGCTCGAGTTATTTTTAAGTAAAATGCAACCAAAAACTTTAATAATTAAATAAGAGTATCTTCAAAAGTTCTGAGTCAGCCAAAGCTCAATCCGCGATTCTCATTAGGGGCGAGACAAAAGCCAAGGCCCAAGTGTCGTTGCGACGGAGCATTTGAGCTTTCTTTTGTGCGGTGGGTGTATTCGGAACGAGATAGAGCTTAATCCAACTTTCATTTATGTATTGTTGTGACTATAACTTTTGGTACTTGTGACATTATTATGGAACTTGACATAACGTTTTTGATCTATTGGCGCAGTGAAACGGTTTTTTGTCTTGAACACAAGTGTCGGTTCAATTCCTGCCCCAATGCCTAGCCTGCCCTAGAATGAACACCAAAACACGATATGATATGATATAGCGATTTATCGACACCAACTGCAAAAATATGATAGATATAGCCGCCATGTTGACGTGCCGGTTACGTTACATTTTATGATCGCTGTTTCGATAAAAAATCAACATGGCGTCTATATCTATCATATTTTTGCAGTTGGTGTCGATAAATCGCTATATCATATCATATCTGTAGTGTCCTGTATTCCAGGGCGAGGTTACGGGCGTATTCGGAGATAAATGAGACGCGTGTTAACCATTCAATGATTTATTCCGAACTGCCTGCTACCCTACATACAATGATATTCATAAGTGGGTACGAATACATCACATCCCTCAGCACTAAAACTAAACTATACCTAAGTACATAATAAAATCCACCACCAACTAACCTAATTTTTATTTACTTTTATTTTTAATAATACACTAAAACTTATATCTAGGTGCCTTATCTAACCTACAGCGACGTATGGGTCTATCGGGCGGGGTCGATACAGGGGTCACCGGCGCAGGTAGCACTTGTACTGGCTCCTGCGGTGGAACCGAGGGTAAAGTCGGTTCCCTGTCTGGTGTTCTAAAGCTATCGCCATCTGCGTCCTCGTCCTCGACCACCCCGCGCGACGGCGACACCACGGCAGGGTCTGACTGAACCGTACTCTCTGAGTGGGAACACCTATCGCTTTGACTCAAATTCGCTTTTGCAGAATGAGTAGAATCTAATGGATAAGCTAGAGAACTCCTAGATCTACGTCTCAATTGGTCAACGTGCCGATGAATTACGTTACCACTTGAATCCGCTACCTTGTAATTTGTGCCTCCCATAGAACTTTTTACTATACCTGGCTGCCACTTTTCCCCTTTTAAGTATTGTCGATACCAAATTTCCTCTCCATCTCCTAACTTCCTAGTGCAGCCGCCTGCAGCTGCAACCTGCGTTCGCTGCGATTTTAAGACTTTGGTCTCCCTGTTAGGTTTTAATAAATCTAAGCGTGTCCTTAATCGTCTCCCCGTTAATAATACTGCTGGACATTCACCTGTCGAGCAGTGTTCCGTATTTCGATAATACAATAAGAACCTATGTAATGCTTCCTGTATGTTAGATTTTACCAGAGACGCTTTTTTTATTACGGTCTTAATAGTTTTTACAGCATTTTCGGCCGCTCCGTTTGAGGACGGGTGATAGGGTGCCGAAAAAATGTGATCAACCCCATCTGCGGACAGAAATGTTGCAAATTCCTTACTTGTAAAAGGGGGGCCGTTATCACTTACAACTTGTTTAGGTACTCCCCACCTAGCCCACAGTTCTCGTAACTTCTCTATAGTCAACCCGGCTGACGTACTACTCACAGGGAATACTTCAATCCATTTGGACATAGCATCGATAACTATTAGGTAAGTTCTTCCTAACAGAGGGCCTAAAAAATCAAGATGCACCCGTGACCAGGGTCGACCTGGCCACGGCCAGGGCGTGGGCGCGTGGTGCGCCGGCGCGTCGGCGAGCGCCGCGCACACGGCGCACGCGCGGCACGAGCGCTCCACGGCTTCGTCGATGCCGGCCCACCACACATAGCTACGTGCTAGAGCCTTGGATTTTACAATGCCCATGTGTGGCTCGTGAATAATGTTTAAAACCTTATCCCTACATCCCTCAGGTATTACCACCCGGTGTCCCCACATCACGCAGCCTACTTCCTCGTACAATTCCGCTTTTCTGTTAAAATAAGGCTTTAGCCCTGTTATGTCACATATTTCTGGCCAACCGTCGCGAATGTAACTTAGTATCCTACTTAAAATGGGATCTTTTAAAGTTTGTTTCTTAATTTCATTATGGTCTAGCAATAACGCGTCTTGTGCGTAGTGTAGGTATGTCTGTTCAGGAATTTCATCATAAATTTTGTTATTCACACATGGTTTTGGCAATCTTGATAAACTATCTGCGAAGTTATTACTGGTGCTAACATATTCGATCTCATAATCGTAGGCCGATAGAATGATAGCCCACCTTTGCATCCTACTTGCCGTCATACAGGGTATTCCTGTATTCGGACCGAATATTGAAACTAACGGTTTGTGATCTGTACGTAAAATAAAATGTCTACCGTACAGATATTGATGAAACTTCTTAACGCAAAAAATAATAGCCAGCGCTTCGCGGTGTATTTGTGAGTAGTTCGCCTCCGCGTGAGTGAGGGTGCGCGATGCGTAGGCGACCGGCCGCTCGCCGCCGGGCCCCGGCTGCGTCAGCACGGCGCCGATGCCTCGCGCGCTCGCGTCGCAGGTCACTATCAAAGGTTTGTTTTGATCGTAATGAGTCAAAACGTGCTTACCCGACAGTAACTGTTTTACTTGTGTAAACGACCGCTCGCACTCCGGTCCCCATTTCCACTCCGTGCCTTTACGTAACAGATTATACAGCGGTGACAACCAGGAGCTTAGGTTTTTAATAAATTTACCAAAAAAATTTACAGTACCCAGGAACGATCGTAATTCTGAAATATTCTGTGGTTGTTGCATGTGTAAAATTGAATCAATTTTTGATTTATCGGGCTTAATACCTTCTTTTGAAACAACATAGCCGAGATACGTAACTTCTTCTGCTAAGAATACACATTTACTCTTTTTTAATTTCAATCCGTAAGATAACAATCGTTGGAAAACTTCCTCTAAGGTTTGCAAATTTTCTGATTTTGTTAAACCTCCAATGATGACGTCATCTAAGAATACTTGTACATTTGGTATGTTACTTAATAAATTGGTCATTATGCGCTGGAATATACCTACGCTAGATGATAGACCATACACTAACCTATTGTATTGAAATAAACCTCTGTGTGTGTTTACTACAGTGTATTTCTTTGATTCATCCAGTTCTATCTGATTATATGCTTGAGAAAGATCGATTTTGCTAAAATACGCATACCCGTTCAAATTAACTAGAACATCTTCTATTTTCGGTAGTGGATAGCGGTCGACCAACAGAGACGGATTCAGAGTTGTTTTATAATCGGCACAGATTCTAAGAGAGCCATCTGGCTTATTAATAGGTACCAGAGGTGAGGCCCAGTCAGAGCACTCGACGGGCTCGATGACGCCGTCGCGCAGCATGGCGTCGAGCTCGGCGTCGACGCGCGCGCGCAGCGCGTACGGCAGCGGTCGCGCGCGGTGGAACGCGGGAGTCGCGTCCTCCCGCACCCGCAGCGTCGCTAGCCCGCCCGTGTACCGGCCCAACCCACCACTGAATAGTTCCTTAAATCTGTCGACCAAGTTAACAAGATTGTCATTCACTCGTTCCTCTTTATTTACTACAAAATTACAATTAAACTTAGGTACTTCAATGTTTAATTCAGACAACCATTGCCTCCCTAACAAGGACGTTGTTCCCTTATCGATCACAAACAGTTCTAATCGTTTCTGACAATCCTTATACGAAACTAAAGGCCTAATTATACCTACAGGTTTAATTTTTGACCCATCATAAAATTTAAGTACAGTAGTATCTTGTTCAATTTATATGAGTTCTTAAGGAGAATCTACCTAAAAAGATTTAATGTTTAATGTTACATTAAAGCGTTACATATTCTTTACGTCAACTCGATTACATAGACAAATATATATTTTTTTATATAAAATAAAAGAATAGCCATTTCGACATGGAATTTTAGAAACAAATCTTGAACAAATTGAGTTAATAAGATAAATCATATAGATTTATCTTATTAACTCACTTATCAATTTTACATAAATGCGCTATATTTTCAAAACAATCTCAAAATAAATTGTTATTTTAAGTAAACAATCACTAATTATAAACTGAAACTATCAAAACTTCAAGTTTTTAGATATAAAGTTTGATTGCAGTTCTTTATTTTCGGTAAAAAAAAACCTAATAATACTTACAACGGTAAACAAATTTGATTTAATTTGTCAAATTAGTAGTGCGTTAAGAAAAATTAAAGTAACACTTGCTACGATATCCGCGTAGTGTGCTACGAAATATCAGAGTGCTACGAAAACTTGTAGCAATCATAATAATATCACGATTACAACGACTGAGACGCTTCTTTTCAAAACTTTGTTTTATAACATTTTACGTGAATCTCATGAATATAAAACTACAATTTGCGTGAGACTAGAACCCCAATCAACCTTTCAGCCAGCAACATTCAGAAACAACTGTCATTTCCAAAATAAAAGTAACATTTTCATACAAAAAAGTTAGAAAACGCGATGAGCCCCGAGGGAGAGGCCGAGAACCGAACCGGCAACGAGAAAACTTTGATTCGGTTTGGTTTGTTTCGACTTATAACGAGAACACCTTGGGAAGTCATAATATCGAAGTAATATTAGAACGACAATGTTATGTTTGTGTTTAGATCTATCGCATACCTAATAATAATAATAGATAAATAAATATCGAACAACATCACATACATTGCTCTGATTGTATGGTAAGTAGCCAAAGCACGTGTTACAAAAATCAGAAACACCGACGGTACCACAACACCCAGACCCGAGACAATATAGAAAAGTTATTTTTCTACATTGACCGACCGGTAATCGTACCCGGGACTTCAGAGATAGCGACACCAAGTCTGGAATGCCTCCCCTTTCGGCTACGGAGGTCGTCAAACATAGACAAAAAAAAATCGTTTAAAAATAAGTTATGTTTCGCTAGAGAGATTTTATCAATAACGCTGACTCCATTAACACATTGAAAAACAGGTCGTATTCGGTCGGTCATTACCAAATTCAGTTAGCCTTAATTAGGCTAAATTGACCTGACCTACCCCTCTAGCAAGACCATGAAAACACGATATGATATTGTGATGTATTCGTACCCACTTATGAATATCATTGTATGTAGGGTAGCAGGCAGTTCGGAATAAATCATTGAATGGTTAACACGCGTCTCATTTATCTCCGAATACGCCCGTAACCTCGCCCTGGAATACAGGACACTACAGTTTGGCGACGAGTTTAGCGAATTCCGTGTGCAGTGTTAATTTAATAATCATGTCAATCGGTAAACTGAACGAGTTTAATGTGAAGTGCGGTACGTGGTCGTCGTACGTGGACAGGTTAAAAATGTACTTCAAAGTGAACGACATTAAAGACGATATGAAGTTGCCTATTTTAATAGCCAGTGTCGGTGACGAGGCATACGAGTTGCTGGAAAATCTAGCCAGCCCAGTTAAACCCGAGAATTTAACATTTGTAACGGCAACGGAGTTAATGCAGCAACATTTACAACCGATACCCTCATCATTGGCGGAAAGATATGAATTTCGGCAACGAAGACAAAATGTAGGTGAAAATATATCGGGTTACGTCGCGGAGCTTAAAAGACTTTCAAAAAACTGTAAGTTTGGTGCGAATTTGTCAGAAAACTTGCGGGATCAATTTATTTGCGGGTTACATAGTGACGTCATAAGACAGCGGCTATTCGCGGAAGATGACACGACAACTTTCGCAAATGCAGTCAAACTAGCAACGTCTTTAGAAACGGCAGAAAGGGACGCAGCAATCGTGGATCATTCAGCGGCGCCGGCGGCGTCGAGCTCTTGTGACAATAAGGCGGTGTATGCTATTTCACCATTAGCAGCGCGGGGCCGAGCGGAACGAGGCCGGGCGGGCGAACGGTCCAGGCCGCACTGGGGCCAGGCAGCGGCAAACGGGCAACATACTCGACGCCCAGGACCAGAAACAAATGGCAACAGAAGCTGCAGTGCTTGCGGAGCACAGGGTCATAATTACGGGAGCTGTCGGTTTCGTAATTATGTGTGTAGCAAGTGTCAGCGGACGGGCCACTTGCGGCGCGTGTGCCCGGAGTGGGGCGCAGCGCCAGCGCCAAGGGGCCCGCCGCAGCGCGCCGGCGAGCAGCCAGCAGCGGGACCGCGGAGGGACTTCCACTTCGGTGAGGCCGATCACGAACGTGAGGAGTGCGGCGACATTGAAGACGAGTTACATCACTTATGCTTAAACAATTATAAGGCAGTAAGTGTACCGATTCAAATCGATAACAATATTATAGATATGGAAATAGATACGGGCACAGCTATATCGTGTATAAGTAAGACTATGTATGAAAATAACTTCTCACATTTGCCTATTGAACAAGATACTACTGTACTTAAATTTTATGATGGGTCAAAAATTAAACCTGTAGGTATAATTAGGCCTTTAGTTTCGTATAAGGATTGTCAGAAACGATTAGAACTGTTTGTGATCGATAAGGGAACAACGTCCTTGTTAGGGAGGCAATGGTTGTCTGAATTAAACATTGAAGTACCTAAGTTTAATTGTAATTTTGTAGTAAATAAAGAGGAACGAGTGAATGACAATCTTGTTAACTTGGTCGACAGATTTAAGGAACTATTCAGTGGTGGGTTGGGCCGGTACACGGGCGGGCTAGCGACGCTGCGGGTGCGGGAGGACGCGACTCCCGCGTTCCACCGCGCGCGACCGCTGCCGTACGCGCTGCGCGCGCGCGTCGACGCCGAGCTCGACGCCATGCTGCGCGACGGCGTCATCGAGCCCGTCGAGTGCTCTGACTGGGCCTCACCTCTGGTACCTATTAATAAGCCAGATGGCTCTCTTAGAATCTGTGCCGATTATAAAACAACTCTGAATCCGTCTCTGTTGGTCGACCGCTATCCACTACCGAAAATAGAAGATGTTCTAGTTAATTTGAACGGGTATGCGTATTTTAGCAAAATCGATCTTTCTCAAGCATATAATCAGATAGAACTGGATGAATCAAAGAAATACACTGTAGTAAACACACACAGAGGTTTATTTCAATACAATAGGTTAGTGTATGGTCTATCATCTAGCGTAGGTATATTCCAGCGCATAATGACCAATTTATTAAGTAACATACCAAATGTACAAGTATTCTTAGATGACGTCATCATTGGAGGTTTAACAAAATCAGAAAATTTGCAAACCTTAGAGGAAGTTTTCCAACGATTGTTATCTTACGGATTGAAATTAAAAAAGAGTAAATGTGTATTCTTAGCAGAAGAAGTTACGTATCTCGGCTATGTTGTTTCAAAAGAAGGTATTAAGCCCGATAAATCAAAAATTGATTCAATTTTACACATGCAACAACCACAGAATATTTCAGAATTACGATCGTTCCTGGGTACTGTAAATTTTTTTGGTAAATTTATTAAAAACCTAAGCTCCTGGTTGTCACCGCTGTATAATCTGTTACGTAAAGGCACGGAGTGGAAATGGGGACCGGAGTGCGAGCGGTCGTTTACACAAGTAAAACAGTTACTGTCGGGTAAGCACGTTTTGACTCATTACGATCAAAACAAACCTTTGATAGTGACCTGCGACGCGAGCGCGCGAGGCATCGGCGCCGTGCTGACGCAGCCGGGGCCCGGCGGCGAGCGGCCGGTCGCCTACGCATCGCGCACCCTCACTCACGCGGAGGCGAACTACTCACAAATACACCGCGAAGCGCTGGCTATTATTTTTTGCGTTAAGAAGTTTCATCAATATCTGTACGGTAGACATTTTATTTTACGTACAGATCACAAACCGTTAGTTTCAATATTCGGTCCGAATACAGGAATACCCTGTATGACGGCAAGTAGGATGCAAAGGTGGGCTATCATTCTATCGGCCTACGATTATGAGATCGAATATGTTAGCACCAGTAATAACTTCGCAGATAGTTTATCAAGATTGCCAAAACCATGTGTGAATAACAAAATTTATGATGAAATTCCTGAACAGACATACCTACACTACGCACAAGACGCGTTATTGCTAGACCATAATGAAATTAAGAAACAAACTTTAAAAGATCCCATTTTAAGTAGGATACTAAGTTACATTCGCGACGGTTGGCCAGAAATATGTGACATAACAGGGCTAAAGCCTTATTTTAACAATATTTCTTTACGCAAGTTTCATTTGTTAAATCTTTACTTTGGATACTAAAATAGAATGCTTTTGTTGGAGCTTACAAATACCCATAATGGAACAGTACTTAACTTTTATTAGATTTATTGTAAGCGGGTACCTAAATGTATTAAGCTACTTGTATTAAAGAAACGGTCATTAAATAAAGGGAGAAAAAGCCTTTATCCCTATTTAAAGACTAAGTAAATTATTTCAATATTTGCTACAGCTGTTTAGGGAATAGGAAGCTATCTAAAATGTAATTCAGTTTAGTAATTAATCATCATCTTAATCAGTTCTGCCATAGGACGTCCACTGCTGAACATAGCCCCCCCCCCCCAATGAGCAAGAATCGAGGGGGGATTGCCAATACGCTTAGCAAGCGGGTTAGCGAGCGCAGCTTTTGATAAGATTTTGCAAGCACACGCTGCTGCCCGCCTCGTACTACAGAAATTAGTTACCTTTTACGACACGCCTCCTCTAGGCGGTAGGGAAGTGTGTTTTTTAGGGCCGGATCCGCACAGCTATTTTTTTTTAATAGCGCTAAAAAATTTTTTTATCCCCAACGCAGAACCTTCTAATCAGGACCCACTTACAACCAGCTTTCTTCATCTGCTTCAGGTAATTTTGAATGATATCACAATACACGCATATTAGTGGTACTGCTCAAGCACTTTGTTAGGTCCTTTTTTGTACTATTTTTTGTATTATCTTATTGTTTTTTTAAATTATTTTTGCTGCAAATCAAGAGAGAAAGATAGAGACATCACAAGTATGTGTATGTGAAGTAATTAACGTTTAACCTATCACCCTATTAACACTTCAGGTATAAGAATGACACTTGACTCCCAATTTAGCAAATTAATCCCGAACGTATCGCATAAAAAATCATGAGCAGAACCCACTTACCGCCGCCATCAAACGAACGACATTGTAAAACGTGGCTCGTATGCAGCAATAATATTCTGCCAGTTTACTGCTATTTTTTCCTCCGTCATAAAATATTTATAGTTTATAGAACAAATAAAATATTTATCACAGTACAACTGGGGCAGAATAAGGAATGGCATTTCTATAGGGTCACTGAACCTATATGTAGAAAGAACTGTCTTCGAACTGCTTGCATAGAGATGTTATTTATGGGCTAGTCCTTTTTCTAATAGTTGATACTTTCGTATGTGGTTTATCGTTAACTAGCTGTCCCGGCGAACTTCGTACCGCCTCGTCTTTTTCGTGAATTTTTCAATGTTTTAATAATTATTCTGCTATTCAGGACAAAGACAAATCCAAAAAGTCATAAATCATAAAAATCGGCCCAGCCGTTCTTGACTTATAAATGGTGTAACTAACCCGACTTTATTTTATATATAAAGATAAGCTATTTAAAATGAAAATATTTCAAGAATTGAGTTGAATATTTTGCGTCTCCCAGGACAACTCGACCACAAAAATGCTACAATAGGGGAGAGCGGAAGAATCTAATGCAAACCTTTGCGAAAAAAAAACAATTTAGTTTTTAAAAAAAAAACTTAAGATTTTTTTAATTCAAAATGAAGCATTTTTAAACTTGCACACTTCTCTACAGTACATACTCTTTATGCGACTAGCAAAGTAACCGTATTCCGGTGAAGTATCAACAAAAGCAGAATAATAGTCGTAAACGCGAAACAATCCAAGCGGACAGTGTGTCGAATCGCTACTAGCTACGAGGGCGATCAACACCACACGATTACACTTATTTTTAAAGTATTTTTTTGACTGTCTACACTAGCGTTTGATTTCCAAGAGGAGAAAAATGTTTGTATGACGAACACGAACAATTATACTTATGTCAAAAATGTTTATTTAAGACTGTTTATTTATCCATTAATTAGTCACCATAATTAAAGCCGTGCTTATTTTGGGGCCTGGGCGCAGCAGAGTACAAGCTTAGCCTCGAGTATGAGGTGGTTTGGGTCAAACTCTAAAACGCGGGCCCAGTAAAAACTGTTGAAGGGGTTTTGTAAGGCAATAATTGACTGGAAAGAGAACCAAATTAGAATAAATTATCGATTCGCAATTAAATCGTGGCTTGTGAAGTGACAACTAAACTAAACCCAGCGCGCCCACATCCTTTTTATGTCGTTAATTTCAGTGAAATGCAGTGATTATTTGCTTTTGTTGCGCTGTGGTCGCGGGGCGCTTCCTGACAGTTTTTGTTAGCTTATGGAATTGTAAGGACTGGTACAGAACATTGAGCTTATAATAAATAAAATAAATAAAAATGTATACACCTTATATCAAGTCACAATGAGTCAATTGATTTTTGCTTCGTCGTCGACTTCGTTTCAACATGCATTTAAAGTTAAGATTAAAATCAAAACCAAAAGGTGTTAAATTTATAAAAATCAGTTCACTTCACATAATTAATTGTCAATTAATTAATTATTAATTATTAATCAATTAACACTTTACATATATTTTTTTTATATTTAATAAATTGGGATATATCTATCATGTCCGGAATACTGTCTGCAAATGTGTTAAAAAAACTGGTACTTAAGCCCAGAAGGAGGCTTCTAAAATCTTCATTATTTTATGCCTTGCCTCAAGACAATAAATTGCCTTAATAACAACCTACCTAATATTTAATAAAAACTACAAAAAAAATGCATAACCGTATAAAGTTTTGTACAGACTAATTTGTATAATCATTTGTTTGTCAATAACTTTAGGGTTATTCACTCAGGTTATTCATTCATTCAGGTTTAACTACATGCGGTGCTATGTGTTGCTCAATGTGGTACTTCAAATTGCATATACATTTTTATAATGATTCATTTCTATCAGGGAAGTGCATATAAGAGTTTTTTTGATATTGAGTATCTACTTATCAAAAAGTGTAAATTTCTGATAAAAATGAACAAAGAAACAAAAAATGTATTACGAAGTGTATACTTAACTTTATAAATTCAGTCCGACGTGTACAGGAAACATTCCCCAACTGATTTTAGTTCGCATTTCAACTTCAGATGGAAAACATTTGACGGCAGACATTTAGTTTTGGGCCAGATATTAAACAAAGAGCGAAATTAAATATTTTACAATAATCACTGGTGTACAAATAAATAGTATTAATTATCAGGCTACGAACTCATTAATTATCAAGAAGGTACGTTTTAACATTACCCGGGCTAATCCTGTAAAGACTTACAAAACAAAATTAAATAGATCACTAATTGAAGTTGTTTATTAAGTCTTTGACTGCCACAAACTAGACACAATAGAAAATCTATTGTTTGCGGAATCGCGGCTCACCCATAAGCCGCGTGGCGCTCAACGTGTAAAGGAGATTTAAAGAGGTTAAAATAAAAATAAAATGTTTCAAGAGTTAGAAAAAATGTTATGTGTTAAAGCCAAATGGCTATTGTAACAGAGAACTAAAGAACTAGATGTAGATTGCTACAAAAATATTTAGTCACTAAATAAATAAATATTTGAAAAGATCACATACATTGCTCTGATCCTAAGATTAATAGCATCTGTGATAAAGAAATTAGAAACAACGACTGAACTACAATACTCAGACCCGCGATATAGAAAAGTTTTTACATTGACCTGACCGGTTGTCAAACCTGGGAGTAGAGTAAATATCAACAATGAAATGTTCCTGATGAAGATCAATGGAGGAGGCCTTTGCTTAGATATGAACAACTTTGATTAAAATGACTATGCTAATTATAACTTGTTAAGGTAATCCAGTCCACAGTCACAAATAAATTCTCTACAAGCGGTGATTTAAAGTATCGTTACCGCCACAACGACGAGCAAGCTGTCAAGCCTCGTCTGATCTACGGCACTAATTCATTTACCTCCTGAATAATTGTTATGACGAAATTTCGGCATCGTACTACACCCCACTCTTATTCATATTAAAGCAATTTGTTCGCCAAACAGCGCTACGGGGAATTTTAGACGCCAATTTATTAATTAAACGACGTCGCATTTCGTAATTGAGTCAATTGAGCCCTTTTCAAACGGAAAAATGTGTTTAACGGGCGTATATTTACTTTTAGTTATATAAAATGGGGCAGAGACTGTTGGGTTTTGTGAATTGCTTTTTGGAGCAGACATTTCCACTTTTAATTGGTTTTGCGGGTAACTATAGTTCCGAGTTCACTTACAGTTAAAATTCAATAGTACAGTAGTCAATCCCTTGATAGATGTTGGGTCTGACTCTTTGCCGCTATTCTCTTAGCTTAATTTAGGTTCACTTGTATTATTTATTCGAATAGGAATATTACATTGGTCAAATTCAACAAATCAAAGATCAGAATAATCAGTCCAGCGGTTTTTGACTTATAAATGGTGTAACTAAACCGACTTTGTTTATATATATAGATTAAAAATATTTCTAGCAGTTTTTAAATTGGCTTTGAAAATGTCTCTGTAAAATTTCCCCATAAATTTTAAGTGGAATAGATAAGTTTAGCACCTAACTATAAGCATGCCAGTCTTAATGTTCAAGCACACTTGTCACTTGTCTGCTAATCCTTGTCTGGATTTGGCATAGATTACAAATGATTATACTGTTATGCTGGTAAAACTGGCCCACCAACTTCACGCCACTCAGCAAGCTACGATGCTTGGGATTTCGTTAAGAGATGAAATCCGAAACAAGGTTATCCAGCAGAAGCCCAAAGTACTGGACATTGTTCTAAAATGTAGCAAGCTAAAGTGGCAGTGGCAGGAGTAAACGGGTTCGAGTGGACACCTTAGCAAACGTAGTATAGGACGTTCCCAAGCTCCATGGACCGACGACCTAAGGAAGATGGCTGGCAGTGGATGGATGAAAAAAGCGGGAAATCGTGCTCTTTGGGCGAAATTTACATCACGCTGTGGACTGCAATAGGCTGACATAATGCTACTGTTATGAATCATTAAAAAATATTTAACCCTGATTGATAAATATTAAAACCTAATCACATAAAATTATTCAACCAAATCGATGTAAAGCTCATTTGTCATTAATTAATTAGCTATAATTCAATTGGGCGCCGCATTCGACCGCGCGAACAAACAGACAAACATGCATTATGCAAATAACAATATTGTCGGGCGTTGATTGGAATCCGATTACAAATGTTGGTTAGGATTTTAGGCTACATGTAGTCAATTTAGCTAGTTAAAATTCTGCCTATTGCCTCTGGTTGGCAAAAATAAAAGAAGATAATGATTAAGTGCTAAAAATATAATAATTTAAAGTTTGTTACTTTTAGCTACACTATTAGTGATTAATGCATTACTTACATTACAAGATATAATGTTCGTAGAACTGACGGCCGATGGGACAGAAAGGTTCTAGAATGGAGGCCACGTACCGGCAAGCGCAGCGTGGGACTTCCACCCACAAGGTGGACAGACGATCTGGTAAAGGTCGCAGGAAGACGCTCGATGCAGGCTGCTTCTAACTGGCCAATCTGGAAGTCAATGGGGAGGCCTTCAGCACTAGACGTCCTATGGCTGAAATGATGATGATATGAAACAAAAACAACATATAAAATTGATAATACTTTAACAATTTTTAAAACACACTTAACCACCGTGTAATTCTAAATACTCAAAATCTCTTAGGGGCTGATTCTGGTGCCAAGTACAACAACTTTTTGTGTAGGATCAACAGTAAAATCTAAAAAAAAATACTTCATCTTCATACTAAATGTCCAATCAGCTGTTATGCTTTGTATGTGTTTGAGCACTAGAGGCCTTAAGAGGTTTTGCGTATTTAGAGTTACACGTTGTATATATCAAAACGAATCGAATGAGTTCGGAAACAAAGGTTTTACTAGAAGTCATTATAGAGTACTACCTACCTCTTGATCACATCAGATCAGCACCACTGATCAAGTAAAACTAACTAAAAAAAATCGATGGTGTCAAATGATTGTATTGTCATCCAAATGTCAAATAGTTCCTTACAAAATTTCAAATCGAATTTCAACTTTTAATAGAAGTAGGTAGGTTAAAATTTCTTCCAAGATTTGATTTACATAGTTAGTCAGTTAGTTACAAGTAATAAAATTGTGTTAAAAACGATAATTTTCTCCGTATTTTTGGCATTTATTTAGTAACATACGACTATTGGGAAACACGGTGCCCGGAACTTGGCGCCGTGAATCATCGCCTAATGCACGCCGCACTTACCTACGGAACTGTAGCAAATATTTTAACTGGAGGTGAGGGAATGTTAGAAATATTTGAATTTACTAAAATATACGAGCTGTACAAAAATAAAAGACACTCTTTGTAACCACGTAGTTAGTTTCTGATATAAAATATCTTTCTTCTTATTATGCTCCTAAAAACTTAACGCGCAAAAAAGGGTTTTGTGAGACGGAGCAAGGTAACCCTATACAGGTTTAGAGAGATAAATTTAAAAATAAGGTCTATAGAACAATATAAAAATAACAATTTATTTTATATCTTATAAATTTTCTGGAGTCAAATTTACTTAAAAATTTCTGAAAAAAAAAAGAAAACGCGAGATGAGCAGTCATTCATCAGAGATCACAGGCATACGCCGACGCCGCTCCAACAAGAACCTTATGCAGTGCACTTACGGTGCAATTCAATCGAGTAATCGTAAATTTATTACGTATTTTATTCTTTAAATGCAGAATGGAAGAATTAAATATGAAAAAAAATGAGTTTGTTTTTTACGTAGATCGATTTAGTTACTGATTCTGAGTGGTCCCTAAAAAATTGGCACTACCGTGAAATGTAACCCTGTATAGTTAATGTGTTTTCATCATAAGGTTTGGAAGCCTGAAAACTAGCTGGAGCAGACATTGACAATGTTTGCGATTTAGTGAATCCCACAATAATTAGCCTCTCTTACCTACTAGGGACCTACCCATGAAATCTTCAAACAGTATTACTTCAACCTTGGTTTGGTTTCTGTATAGAGTTTGGCATAAAACAACATTGCTTTTGTATCATTTACATTTCATGGTTCGTCCTTTGTAGATACTGCATGTGCCGCTCAAAAATGACAAAATGCTTCAAAAATATTTTTTTTGTTTTGTCCTCTATCATTGGTAACTTCCCATTCCCTTTTCTAATTTTTAGATAGATAGGTCCTCATTATTGCATACCATTTATTCTGTTACGCTTCATTTTGATCGTCAACTTAAGTAAATTATTAGACCTTTGTCCTATAGTGGAAGTTTATAATCTTTCAGAGGCAATATATAACGACTATCCGGCATTGTTGGTTCGCAGTCCAGACAATTATTAATGATTACCCTGCCGCCTAACAGGCCGAATATTGAGCTATTGTGGCTAGGTAATTGCCTTGCTAACATTATAATTAAGAGAAATAGTAAGGTTTAGTAAGACATACAATGTTGACGTATTTTTGTTTGTTTTTTGTAACGTTTTGTGTTTGCTAAATTGAATTTGTCATTTTTCGTTATTCATTGCTTGTTTTCTGGGAAAGAGTAACATGAGTATCTTTGTTAATATTGTTTGGTTACTATATGTTAAAATAATAATGTCGGTTTTACTAACGGCATTCGTGTTTTGATTAATTTTTTTTAATGTGAATTTTATGTCATACTTTTTTTAACAATTTGTCTTAAAAATACATAAATAATAATATATAAAAAACGGTATAGTCGTTGTGGTGGAATAAAGAAACTCACATGCATGAACCCTAAATACATAACACTCCTTCTTTGGGCAGTCGTGTTGTTGACGCCTAAGCATGTGTGCAACGCCCACACGCACACAGGCATCGCAGTGTGAAGAAGAAACTACCGCGGCGACCGAGGCATTCGGTTTTCGTCCGTTGACAATTCAGTGTCTCTGTACTTACATATTAATTTAGAAGCATTATAGTTCTAAAATCCGTTTTTTTGACTTTTAATTAATTCCTTCTGCGAGGGTCCCATGCAGGAGCTCAGATCATTCTTCCACATTTACCAGCGACCTATGGATATTACGAAGAGAAAATATTAACGAAGAAAGGATACTACCGCGTGGTACCGCCATTACGTGGAAGGAATTGCAAATCGACATTGAAACCTGGAAAGGCCGAATCAATACATTAAGAAGGAACTGCTACAAAACATTGCAAAGCATAAACTACGAAGAAATATCGCAGAAGTGACGAACATCGCACCTATTTATCACGGCACATGGAAGGAACCGGTCTGTGAGATTAGCGTTACTGTGAGTTCGTTCCAATTTCTTTCATTTTGCATTACATATTTCTCGTAATATCATTAAAGTATTACGTACATTAAATCTATTGCCATTTACCTTAAAGTTTGGTTAAAATATTTCTTAATTTATTTCTTTATTCACTCATACGAATTTCAAATTCGTCTCATTAACTCATTTTGCCAAAAGTAACTTGAATCTACATCCTAATATTTTCTTTCTTTTAATCAAACGAGATTAATCCAGTTGCTCAATCCATATAAGAACAATAGGTACCTACTCATTGAACTATTTCAAGGTTTTTAGATCTGGATTGCCATCGGGTGTCCGGGAACTGTATTCATTTTTGCATACCTACATATGTTAACATTCAATCGAACATTCCAGAACAAGTGACGTCATCGCGAGCGCTTTCGACCGCCCCGCTGCATCGCCCGGGCCGCTGCGCGCGCGAACGCCGCTATTTGCTTTGCAATTTGGTGCATACTGCGCACTTACCTATTATTATTTTTGCTGCACCTTCATCTAGCTTCACACTAACTAAATTTAAGTATTTTGTTCCATTATATTTTCTTTGAACGATTTTCATTTATATTTGCGCTTTTCACTCATTTTCTTATATTATGGATATTAAATCATTAATTAAAAAGCGAGCAACGCATAAATCTAAATTAACTCAATTCAAGAATCATTTGGAAGGTCTCGAAGAGTGTAAAACCTTAAATAATCGTCAAATCACTGAGCTTAAATGTCGATTATCGAAAATCGAAGAACTTTACTCCGAGTACGATAGTGTTCAGAGTGATATAGAGGCCCTGCATGAAATTCCAGATGAGCAGTACAAGGAGCGCGAAGCCTTCGAGTCCCAGTACTTCGCCGCGATGGCCCAGGCACAGGAAGTGTTAAAGAGGGATGCTGACGCGAACGCGAGCCACTCCACGGTTACAGGTTCTACTGCTGCTTTTAGAGGTGGGCCAACACTTAAACTACCTACTATCAATTTACCTACCTTTTCGGGTCAGTACGAAGATTGGCTAGAGTTTCATGATACATTTAGCTCACTCATACATTTAGACAATTCCATACCAAATATAAACAAATTTCATTATTTGCGTGCCTCCTTAAAGGACAGCGCTGCATTTATCATTCGTTCGTTAGATTTTTCGGCAGAAAATTACATTATAGCATGGGATCTGTTATGTGATCGTTATAACAATAACAGACTTCTAGTTAATCATCATATTCAAGCAATTTTCAATATGGAACCTTTATCCAGAGAGTCACCTAAGGCATTACGTAACATTATCGACACCGTTAGTCGAAATCTTAGGGCTTTAAAGACTCTCAAGCTCCCTACAGAGCATTGGGACATACTCATTATACACATAGTTTCTAGTAAATTTGATGTAACAACAAGCCGCGAATGGGAGACCTGCCGTAACACTTTAAAGGAGCTACCCACACTTACTGACTTTAAAACCTTTTTAAAAAACCGATCTGATTTACTGGAAACAATGGAGGAAGCTCATAGCATTAAGCGTAGATTCAGTGACGTTACTCATAATAGGCATAAATCATTAGTAGTTGAGTCACGATCGCCTCCTTCGAAGTCAGGTTATGTTTGCCCGTTATGTAAAGGCAATCATGCAATCTATCATTGTCCTAAATATCGGTTATTGCCATTAGATATTAAAATTAATAAAGCTAGAATGCTTAAACTATGTCTAAACTGCTTACGCCAAGGACACTCAGCAAATACATGCCGATTAGGCCCTTGTCGTTTGTGCCACAAGCTGCATAACACCCTGTTGCATTCTGACTCACCTGCACCGCCGACCGCGGCTCCTGCCGCGCCCGCCAGCAACGTAGTCCTGTGCGCCGCTCCGCCGCTGCCGTCAGGGCCGCCAGCACCGTCCGTGCCACCGGCGCCGTCCGTGTCGCACCTAGGAACTCATGCTCAATCCCTAAAGTGCGGGGAGTCATCATGCAATGTTACATTATCAGCTGTTCATAATACTTGTGTCCTTTTATCTACAGCCTTAATTCAAGTCACTGATCGTGACGGTAAAAAACATACAATCCGTGCATTACTAGACAACGGAAGTACATCTAGTTTTATTAGTGAAAGTCTATGTTCGAAACTTAATTTGTCGACCCAATCAACCTCGACATTAGTTGAAGGGTTAAATTCACAATCATCCAGTCTTAATAAACGCTGCGAAGTCATTATATATCGTCCTTAATAAACCACTATGCAGAAAACATTAACTGTTATGTTGTACCTCGCATCACCCAGTTGTTGCCAACTACGGAAGTAAATTATGAGTCATTAAACATACCACAGCACATTACTTTAGCTGATCCTACCTTTTATACACCTTCAGAGATAGATATACTTTTAGGAGCTGATATATTTTGGAGTGTGTTAAACTCGAAAAACATATGTTTAGGCAGAAATAAACCTACATTCAGCAGCAAAAAATTTGGCTGGCTTATTTCTGGCCCTATACAAATAAAAAATAATAAAAACAATTCAGTACAATGTAACCATTCTATTTTACTGTCTGATGATCAACTTAACGATCAATTGTCTCGATTCTTTGAGCTTGAAGCTGTTTCATCACATAAACATATGTCAAACGATGAAAATGAATGTGAACAAAGCTTTGTAAAAAATACTTTGCGCGAGCCTGATGGCCGTTTTCTCGTAACAATACCATTAAAAGAATCACCCGAAAAACTAGGTGACTCATACTCACAAGCTTTGTCCAGATTCTTATCTTTGGAAGCTAAACTTGCACACAATCCTACACTTAAGAAACAATATTGTGACTTTATGCAAGAATACATAACCTTAGGTCATATGTCTGAAAATAAAAATCCTGAAAAAGATGAGTGCGCTTACTTTATGCCGCATCATGGTGTTTTACGTCAGTCGAGCTTATCTACTAAATTACGTGTTGTTTTTGATGCATCCGCAGTGACGTCATCCGGCTTGTCTTTCAATAACCTACAGTTAGTCGGACCCGTTGTGCAAAACGATCTCATTAGTATTTTGATTCGACTGCGTCAGCACAAATATGCTGTCACTGCGGACGTAGAAAAAATGTACCGCATGATTAATGTAAACTCAGACCAACGTCAGTTGCAACAAATATTATGGCGATTCGAGCCTACCGAAGAACTGAAACAATATGTTCTTAATACAGTAACTTACGGTACTGCTTCTGCCCCTTACCTGGCAACTAGGTGTTTAGTTCAATTAGGAAAAGAATGTTCTGATAGTTCTGTAGCTGAAGTTATCTTAAATGTTTTTTTTATTGATGACCTTATCACAGGAGCGTCTTCAGAGTTAACTTTAATAGAAATTTGTAAGGGTGTCACGCAGCAGTTGAATAGTGCAAGTTTTAATCTAAGAAAGTGGACATCCAATAATCCACACATGTTGATTCAAGTTGTAGGTACAAATAGCAATGATGACTTGCTAAATCTGAGTCATAATGAATTTTCCAAAACGTTAGGTTTACTTTGGTCTTGCAAAGAAGATAAATTGTTATTTTCAGTCAATCCTGTATCTAAGACTTCAATTACTAAATGCACTATTTTATCCATCACGTCACAAATATTTGATCCTTTAGGTTTGATAAATCCTTGCACCCTCACAGCAAGGGTAATTTTACAGAAATTATGGTCTTTAAAATACGATTGGGACGAGGAACTACCATCAGATATTTGTGATACATGGTACACATTTTTAAATTCACTTTACTACTTAAATAACATTAAAATTCCACGTTATGTTCTATGTGACTTACCTTTTTCAATTGAATTGCACATATTTAGTGACGCGTCAATGCAAGCTTACAGCGCTTGTGTTTACATAAGGTCTATTTCTAATAATCAAGTTTCTGTTCATTTGATAGCAGCCAAAAGCAGGGTTGCACCTATAAAACCTGTGACAATACCGAGGTTAGAACTATGTGGTGCTTTACTGGCCACTCGGTTAGCTGATAAGGTAAAATCTTCACTTAGACTGAAAATAGACAATTATACATACTGGTGTGACTCGACCATTGTCTTAGGTTGGATAAAATCACAAAAGGCCCATTTACTCAAACCATTTGTTTACAATTGCATTAAAGAAATAACAGAAAACTCCGTACCGAGTTCGTGGCGTTATGTACCTACTAATGTGAACCCAGCTGATATCGGGTCACGTGGTGCGGACGCTAAACAGTTAGAAGGTTGTTGTTTGTGGTGGCGCGGCCCCCCTTTTTTAATTCATGATAAATCAGCCTGGCCTATTCATTCAAGTGTAATTCAAGATTGCGAACTGCCCGAATTTAAAGTTCAATGTCACGTAAGCACACACAATTCAGATTACCTTTCAAGTTTAATAAAACGTTTTTCTAACCTAAACAAGTTGCAGCGGGTATTGGCATACGTGCATCGATTTATTAATAACTGCCGATTTCCGCATAAAAAACGAAATGGCTTTTTAGGGGTAAGTGAGCTAAATCAGTCATTTAACTCATTATGTAGATTTGCGCAACTTGAAAGTTTTGGGAAGGAATATTCGTTATTAAAACAAGGAAAAGAACTTCCTAGTAAAAACAAGCTACTTAATTTAAATCCATTTTACAATAATGATGACTCATTACTTAGAGTGGGAGGCAGGTTGTCTAACTCATTTTACGATTATGATACTAAGCATCCTATTCTACTTCATTCATCTCATTATCTTACAATGCTTATTTATAGACATTATCATAGGTCATTAATGCACGCGGGACCTCAACTTTTGTTAGCAAATTCACGTCATAAAGTTTGGGTTCTCGGTGGCAGGAATCTTGCGAGGAAAATTGTACATGAATGTGTCAAATGTTGTCGTTATTCAGGTAAACCTAAGCAGCCAATCATGGGCAATCTTCCTGAGCAACGTTTGCACGCTGATTATCCATTCTCTAGCACTGCTGTAGATTATGCGGGCCCAATCTTAATACTGAATCGAAAGGGGAGAGGTAGTACTTTGATAAAATCATATCTTTGTATTTTTGTTTGTTTGGCCGTAAAAGCAGTTCATATAGAGCTTGTGACTGATTTGAGTACCGATTCCTTTTTGTCTGCATATACACAGATTTATCGCTCGCAGAGGCAAACCTCTTAACATTTTTTCAGATAATGGAAAATGTTTTGTAGGCGCGTGTAATGAACTTTCTAAATTTCTAAAACATAATTCAGAGATTATTAGTGCTGAAGCTGCAACTTTAAATATTAATTTTAAATTTTCTCCAGTTTATAGCCCCCACTTTAACGGCCTAGCTGAAAGTACAGTAAAATCATTTAAATATCACCTTAAAAGAGTATTAACTATGACAAACCTTACTTATGAGGAAATGAATACAGTTCTTATACAGATTGAGGGCATTCTTAATTCTAGACCTCTTATTCCGACATCCTCAGATCCATTAGACCTTACAGCTCTCACCCCATCACATTTCCTCATTGGACGAACTTTAACGGTATTGCCTTCTCCTCAGATCAAGGATGCTGAGAAGATACCCACTCTGTCAAGATACATGAGAATGCAACAATTAAAACTTCATTTCTGGTCACGTTTCTATAAAGAATACATTACAGAGTTGCAAACCAGACAGAAATGGCAGAGGAAGGGAGAACAATTACAAGTCGGCGAGCTTGTCCTGATCAAAGATGACCGGCTGCCTCCGAACAGATGGTTGCTGGGACGCGTGACGCGCCTGTACCCCGGCTCCGACGACATCGCCCGCGTGGCCGACGTACTCACCACTTCGGGTACCTTGCGACGAGCATTCAACCGGCTGTGTCCACTACCGGTGGAAGACCAGAACTTCGTTCTTGGGCGGCAGGATGTTGACGCCTAAGCATGTGTGCAACGCCCACACGCACACAGGCATCGCAGTGTGAAGAAGAAACTACCGCGGCGACCGAGGCATTCGGTTTTCGTCCGTTGACAATTCTGTGTCTCTGTACTTACATATTAATTTAGAAGCATTACAGTTCTAAAATCCGTTTTTTGACTTTTAATTAATTCCTTCTGCGAGGGTCCCATGCAGGAGCTCAGATCATTCTTCCACACGTGTAAAAATGGGAATGCATAGATAGGTTAAATTAAATTAAATTAAATTATTTTATTTTATTTGGGATAAAAACAATTGTACAATTCTTAGGCTTAACTGCAGCACGTCGAAATGCGCGGGCTAAAACTAAAACTTTTAAGTCCGATGGACTGCTAGGCATTCTAAAATGGTAAAAATATATTTTAATATTTATCTTGTAAGATAAAAGTAAAAACTCTGCGTATTAATAAAGAGAAGTCCGTGCAATTTGAAAATGTCTTTTATTACTACCGTTTTGTACACGTATATTGTATTGCATAACATAAAAACGAGCGACATAAGTTGCGTTTGAAAAGATAATAATAATAACATTGGGAGCAGTTGGCAAGCCCGGAGCGACTGCGCTCTACGCGAGTTGTTTTTTCGTCTGTCTTTCGTGACAAGAGGTGGCGGTTTATAAAATCTTAGTGTAGGTACTGACCAGCCTCACTGGGTGTAATGTCATCATCATCATCATCATTTCCGTCATAGGAAGTCCACTGCTGAACATAGGCCTCCCCCAGTGACTTCCAGATTGGCCGGTTGGAAATAGCCTGTACCCAAGGGCTTCCTACAACCTTTACCAGGTTGTCTGTCCACCTTGTGGGTGGACGTCCTACGCTGCGCTTGCCGGTACGTGGCCTCCATTCCAAAACCTTTCTGCCCCATGGCCCGTCAGTTCTACGTGCTATGTGCCCCACCCACTGCTATTTCAGCTTGCTAATTCGTTGGGCTATGTCAGCGACTTTTGTTCGTTTACGGAAAACGGCATAATGTAACATATTACAAAGTGAGAATTCTTGTAGTCACCTTTATCACCAACTTTAATCTAGGTTACTTTGTTAAAGAACCCTTATCACAAACTAAAATAAATACTAGTTGGCTATGAAGGTACCTTTTTAGCTGTAGACTTACAAAAATAATAATAAGTTAAGTCAAAGACAACATTATCGTCATCATTTCAGCCATAGGACGTCCACTGATGAACATAGGCCTCCCCCAATGACTTTGGTGACTTATAATAATTTACAATGTAAAGCTTTGCAATGCAATGTAAATCATGTAATAATTCACGAAACAAAAGCGGACGTGCACCTGACCTAAGCCATTCAGCGTTACAACGTGGCCAGCCTTCTGGGCAACTTTCCCCAAGACAGCGAGCTCAATCAAATTTTTTATTGAAAGACCTGTGTTAAAAATTGAGGTTTAGTTTTATTCATAATTGCCCGCGACTTCATTCACGTGGTCTTTAGTTTATCCTTAAAGGATTTTGAAAAAACTATGTCATATTATTAACAAATTTAATTAACATGAAGTATAAGTATCAATTTGAATACAATGTAGGTACTAATAGCGCGTTTATTTTTTATATTACGGTAATGTATGGTTATTTAATTAGGAATGCATATTTTGACGTGTATGCATAATTGGTAAAGGGTCTGCACACTTAATAGGAGTCTTGGGTTCGAGTCAAAAAATGGGCAATCAGATTTTATTTTATTTTAAATATTTCTTTCTGTTTACTGATTTCTGGCGTAATTGGTTATATTTACAGCTGTCTCTACTCATTTATAACTTGCACCAGCGGCCCCCAACAAGCGGGCACCTCATAAAATATTATAACATGCAAAAACGCTCCGCTCATACGGACCCGTTCGCGATAATTGTTATGGGACATATGAAAACTTTGTTCTGGTTTTTTTGCGGCGCGGCCTCAAAATTTGCGCTTTATAGAGCTGGATAGTCGCCGTGCCAAGCGACCCCGGCATTTTATTCATCAGATTATTTTTAGGTCTTCTTTTTAGATTTCAAAATTTTTATTTTTTTTAAGTTAGCTTCTACTCCTTCCTAACGTTTTGTCCTCTAGACAAACGCTTGATAATGCTCCTAGACAAGTCTAGCAATTGCAATTAGAGTGATTGTCATTCTGAAACACTTGTCTAAGGACAACATACTATTTTTGAACTATACGTGAAATACCCCATCAATTCTGAAATGCAGGTTTCCTGGCGGTGTTTTCCCTCACTGACCAAAAAGGGATATAAATCCGTACATAGATTCCGGAAAAATCAGATGTGCTGAGTTTCTAAAGGCTCTATCACTGCTCTTAAATATAGTTTAATTACCAAAAGTTGTTACAGTCAGCAATTCGTGTACACACAGTTAAGAAAATAAAAATTTCAACGACTGTTATTTAGAGTATTTATTATAATAGGCTATTTGACTGTTTTCTGAAATGGAGATATTATTGTTGGTATTATATTCAAATAAAGCGTCAGCAATTTTATTTCAATTTTAAACCTTTGAATATAATCAAAAATAGTAATTCATTCTTTACGTTTTTAATAGCCCGCGAAAACGCCGTCGGCCATGATGTACTTGTTTGTGACCTCACGAACCTTTATATATCCATTGAGTTATAAAGTACTAGAACGGGCATGTTAAAAAAACCTTTGTCGACAGTTGCTCTCTGCTACTCTACTCATACTTTGTGCGAGCGTAGCGCAAAATCTTGCTTCGGGATGTCAGTTCTAGAACAAAGTTACTCAATGGTGACGTGCCTGTCATTGTAGCCGGCGTTTTTGACAATGTAAAATACCGACAAAAATATAACATTTGAAAATGCATTTTTTACAGTAATCATGTACTATTTTTAGTAACTACCGATATGTTTTGGTTCCATATGGTGAAAACTATCAAACTAAATTATTGATTAAGTAAATTTTAGTACAAGGCAAATAGCCTATTCATTTAAATATAAAATTGTAATGATAACGATTATTATGCGATTGTAATCTACAAATGCATTTTACTTTCAATTTTTCCAGGCCAGAATATTTTAACAAAATTTATAACCAACTAGGTATATTTTATATTGTGAAATCAAAAATAAATCATGTTAATAAAGAAACTGACCCTTTATTTTCAAATAGATTTGTAATCGTATTTGTTTTACCACATTTCTAACATATTCTGATTAAAACCATTTCGTTCATTATCTGATAAGGAGTACCATTTATTCCGAACATACAGATTGAAGTTTCAGTCGAATAATTTAGACTGTTTGAGTGTAGCACCTAAATCAATCTAAAAGGACAATTAAGTAAGAGACAGTAAGATTATTCGCTAATAGAAAGATATCCAAACAATACCATATTAGCCGTGCGATCTGATGAAGGCATTGGCTTTCATATAGCGACTAAGTAACTGCTGGATGTTAAAAACAGTTTAAATTCTAGACCCTCTGACAGAAAGTTAGCGAATTATTAACGTTAGGACCAAAAGACACAAAACAGCGCTCATACCAATCGTGTTTATAAATGATTTAGTGATTCTTCAGAACAGTTACTTTTTGGAGTGCAACGTTTTTAATTGTCACTGAAAAAGCAAAAACTGTTCAAGACATAATGAAAATTCCTTAGTTTTTACTGTTAGGTTATTTTAACTCTTGCAATAATGATGCGGCCATAATTTCGTCAAGTTGTTGTAAAATGTATTAATATTTAAAGTCATCTGATTAGAATTATAATAAACTACAATTCACTGCAAGCTTTCGTTTCAACATATTAATGAAAAAAAAAAGTGGCTAGAAGCTACTTGATATTTTCACATTGCTAAAAAATGCTGCTCCAGAAAGTAACACCTATTTGAGAGTGGGCCTACTAACTATCTCAGCATTTGGTTGTACCAGCAGTGTCTGTTGAAATTGTCTCGAATGCAAACTAACTGAACCGTACACGACTCCACTTTGAACGCGGCCATTTTACTTTTATATTAGGCAAAATGTCTAGGATTCGGGAGTTTCCCTTTGACAAATAAAATGCGCTGTATCACAAAGTGAATTCATATATCAAAAGATTTCAACAAACCGTATAAATTTAATCGTGAATAGTAATTTGAGATGTTTTTTGGCAAAAAAAAACTGGATATAAAATGTGGAAATATATATATCATGTAACTTATATGTTGAAGTTTTGTTCGTAGTATCTAAATATCATTTATGAGCCCTTATAAACACTAACTTAACATAGTTATTTATACATTCGTACCTTTTGTTTGTAGTTATTTTTCTTCAATTAATCAACAAATTAAGGATCTATAATAGATTCCACTTTTTGCGCCTACTTTTCCAAGCGCGGATACTTTGATAATCAGGCGTTTTTGTGCGCCACAAAAAGGCGACGTTGCATGCCCGCTCGACCGCACTGCGAGACGCATAGCACGGAATAGAAGTCGCGCGAGTTGACGCTAAATGATCAAGGTCACTTGCCTTCCCCTTCGCCTTAACCACGCATTCTGTACAACAAACCAAGTTGAATTCAAAAATAATAATTGGTTTTTTTTTACACCCGATATACCCTCTTCCGGGCACATAAACACGTCCCAAAAGTATAGCTTTGCCCTATCACCGCTTTAGGATGACATGTCAGCTGGTGATAAGAAGAAGCGGTTAGTTAAACTACAAGTCACTTATTAAATTTAGTCCCTGCGACTAAGAATATTATCTAAATACATTCTGAATTTAAACTAAAATACATATTTATAACCTCATCTAACCGACTAATCAAACCTCGCAAAAGTATTACTGATATTTCGCAGTGAAAATCGCATACTCGATGCCAATTCAATAATTTTGTATGGATGCTAAACCGCCTCATTCCCTCCGATCTCGTCGTAATTAATTCTAACGGACCACTGATACTCTATTTTGAATTCTAAGTCACTATCAATAAGGTATAAAAGTAAATCACAGTTCAAAATGCTATCACGTGTGGTTTCAAAATATAGGTTTAATTATCGTTCTGTTTTGGGTATTTCGTTAGGCAATATTATTAGTTAGGAGTCTATTAGTTTACTATTGTAACATTGTTAACATTTTTAATCAACAAACGAGTAACACCAAAAGTATTTTGTTGTAGTGGCATGATTCGCCGTGAAGGCAAGGGCCTAGGTTCGATTACTGGTTCAGGTTACTTCTGAAAACTAGCTTTTCTAAATCGGTTGGGGTTTTTGTTCTAGGACACGCCCCTAGAAAAAATTGTTGGTTAGTACCTCGTAATACAAAGATGTTGACTCTTTACTTCGGGAACACTAAAATAAATTCAAAATTCTTTATTTCTCAACAAAAACTTACTTATTTATATCTAGTAAACGGAATCTCCTTCAAGGCATGAAAATTACCTATGACAGGGGTCAACGCTCTGTATAACTAGTAAATGTTAATGTGTATTATTATACTAAGCAAACATAACAAAATGGAGGTCTTATTTTTACTTGAAAAAAATATAATATATATATTTTTTGTAATAATATCGATTTATTCTCTGACGCTTATTTATTGATTCATGTTGAAATCTACATCTGAAATTATCATAAACTAGCTGTCCTGGCGAACTTTGTACCGCGTCTTCATTCGTTTTTTTTTGTGATTTTTTTCGGGGCGGAAACAATTCCAACAAATAAAAAATCATTAAAATCGGTCCAGCCGTTCTTGACTTCTAAATGGTGTAACTAGCCCTTTGTTTTATCGACGACCGCCTGGTGTAGTGGTTCGCGCTACGGACTACAAAGCCAGAGGTAGCGGGTTCGAATCCCGCAAGGGGCAAATCTTTGTGTGATGAACACGAGCATCTGTACCTAAGTCATGGATGTTTATAAAAGTATTTAAGTATGTTTATCCGTTATCTAGTCACCATAGTACAAGCTTTGCTTAGTTTGGGGCTAGCTAATTGGTGTGATTGTGAAAACAATTATTTATTTATTTATTTATATAGATAATCATCATAATTTCAGCCATAGGACGTCCATTGCTGAAGAAAAGCCTCCCCCAATGACTTATTATCGGGGGGGATTGCTCGCCACGCTTGGCAGGCGGGTTGGCGGGCGTACTTATTATAAGATTTTGCACAAAGACGCTGCTGCCCGTCTCGTGCTACAGGATTTAGTCGCCGCTTACGACACACCTCCTGTTGGCGGTGGAGAATTCTTTACGGCCGTCCCCACACGGCACAATCTGAAATATCTTTCTTAAAAAAATAACATCAAATCTAGCATTAGTAGTATTTATATTAGTACTAGCATTTAAAAAAAGTGTAATTAAAAGTTTTTCGGGCTTTTGTTAGATACATTTCAAAACATAAAGCTTGTGAACTTACAAATCATTTTCACTAAATTTGTTTTATCTTCATAAAGTAAAATTGACAAAAATAAATATTAATAATTGTTAAGAAACTAGTTACTTCATCCGATGCTCTGCTTTTATTAAAATATATTTAAATATTTATAAGCACTCTGCACGATGTTTTTCTTTCATCAATATTTTGCTCTACCTGAAATTTGCCTAACAGAGATCTCTCTTCTTCATCTATACGGTCAATCCCGGTTGCGTCCAAAGCTATTGCTTTGGAGCCCAGGGTCCGCTTTCCTTGATTTACTCCTCCACTTCGCACGGTCTTGAGCGTCTCTAGTTGTGAGATCATTGGCACGCATGTCAGCCCTAACAACGTCAAGCCAGCATCTCTTGGGTCTACCCCTTTTGCCAGGACCTGGCGGTGGCGGCCTGGCCAGACATTTGTTTCCTACGTGGCTTACCGGTTTCCGCAAAACATGGCCGTACCAGCGTAGGCGACTCTCCTGCAGTTTGTCTGCAATATCACGGACACGAAGGCTACCGCGGATGCGCGAGTTCCTCACGCGGTCCTTTCGCGTGACTCCTCACATCCATCGCAGCATATTCATCTCCGTGACACGCAGCCTAACAGAGATCCCTATCAGCCATAAAACCACCTAAATTGTACTTCTTTCTGTTAATAGCATGTGGTGCATTACTTTGTAGGGTGTGTATAAGGATGTGTCTATCCTAAAGCTTTAATCTTTTCAGGTCACTGGTATAGAAAAATCTAAAAACCTTACCTACTACAAAGTGAATTATGATCCACGACGAGTTTCCAGTTATTTCATTTGGCGGACGCCGGATCTGATCCGGAAGTCCAAACAGGATGTAAACATGAAGGTAGGAATTTAAAATAGTTGCGATTGTTATTATCATGGCAGCCTATTGCAGTCCAGTCCTGATGGATGTTAGCTTTTTTCAACCAGCCACTGCCAGCCATCTTCTTGAGGTCGTCGGTCCATCGAGTCGGGGGGCGTCCTACACTACGTTTTCCAAGGCGCGGTCTCCACTCGAGAACTCGTTTATCGTTTACGTTTACGATTGTTATACTCGCATCAAAACAATAGAGAATGCGTCATAGTATTAAATCCACCTTTTGTATGTTTTTTTTTAAATCAGTGCAATACAGTCTATAATAATGAAACAGATGAAGAATTTATGTAAACAAAGCAACTGTCATTTTGTATTGATTTTATTTATTTTATCATCATTATCACTTCAGCCATAGGACGTCTAATGCTGAACAAAGGCCTACCTCGACTTATCATCGGGGGGGATTGCCAATACTCGCCACCCTTTTCAGACGGGTTGGCGAACAGCACGGCAGTTTTTTATATGATTTCGCACGAAGACGCTACTTCACTTACTTATTTTTGATAGAAAAACGGTAAACCGATTCAATTTATAAAAAAAACCATGGCTTATTTTTGTTTCTTGTTCATGTTTGGGTCACCGATATTCATAAATGTACAACTGAATCGGTTCAGTAGATTCAGAGCAAATTGGCTGTGACAGACGGACAGACAAACACAAGAGTGATCCTTTAAGGGTTTAGTTTTGTCTTTTAGACTTACGGAACCCTAAAACCACAACTATGCTGACTACGTAAATCATTTATACACTAAAATGGGAATTAACGCGATCATTATTAGGTTTTGACCGGGTTACACTGACCGTGGTCACAGGCTGACTGGATCAGCTATGTCCTAACTCCGTATGAGAGGTAAATTTTACACCCACCCTCATAACAATTGATTTAAAAAGTAAATATACGGCTGACAGAACAAACTACTCTACATGTTTACCATACATGACAAACTAACGCCATCTATTAGAACTACCTTAAACTGTGTCGTAACAGTTAAACAGCAACACACCATGCATTGCTTTCTATTTTGTCAAACGTTGAGAATGAGGAAACAAAATTTTTAAAACAATGTAAATAAGTTTCTTTTTTAACATAATATTTTCGATTGACCGATTGATTCGATTTCATATTACAATGAAATATCATACCTTTTATTAGTTGTGATTTTGTCTGAGTTGACCCAACAAAACATATCATTTTCCTAATTAGAAAAACGATACCTACGCTCTCGACGACAGCCGGCAGCCGACTACGTCACTTCGGTCTAAAGAGGACCACCTTAGGACCACATTAGTGGCAACAGTTTGACATGCGGTCCGCCCTGTCCTTACGAAGTAATATACAAGTCAATGCTCATAACATTATTTTTGCCCAAGTACCGTCACACTACAGTGACTGTACCCCTACTCTGAAAACTAACCGCCGCGTCCGTATTCTGGTGATTACTCGATCGCGAACAAAAACGAGATAGTGTAATTTTAATCACTGGATTCCATATCGAAAATAGTTGGAATCCATCTCCCCGATATAAATTCTTTTACTTTTTGATTTCGACCGCTTCACGCACTACTCTTGAATGAAAGTAGCAATCCGTGGAAAGGTCTAGCGTTAGCGTTAATTAGTGTGTATTAATTATACAACGCGTAAGTTTACAAGTAATAAATCAATTATTTAAACGCCAGTTGGTTCAACTAGCCAAATTTGTAATTTAGCTTAACTGAAAGTGATATCAGTAAATTTCTTTACTTCATGTAAACCTAGTATTTCATAGACATGGATAGGAGTACCTCAGGGGATAGACTGCACTCGCAGTGATCCCGACCGGTTGCGATGCCGACACACTAACTGATGTACTAGTAATTTTGTTAGACTGCCGTAGCAGAATGGAATACGGCGTAACAAGTTTTGGAATTCTGGAAAAAAGATAACATAAGAGTTTTATCTACTAACCTTAGGATCAGCAGTGTTTGTGATGTTTATTTATTTTATTTGTGATTATTTTTAATTCCTAGAAGTCAAGGTATGTTTCGAAATAATCACTGCTTACAATACACCCACTGAGTATATTTTTTTACGCTGCGCGTCCGAACAAGTCTGACTACGATTGTGCTACGGCGTAGCAAAGCATATTTAAAGGGTTTTCCATTAACTGTTTTTTTTTACGTTATAAATATATTTTTATGATGTTTTTTTTTTACGTGTTTAATATGACACTTCCAAAATTGACTCCGATAAATCTAAGGAGTTGTTTTTAGAACATAACTCGTTTTAGAAAGTAACAATAAAAATATTATGTAGTGCTGAAAACCCTTTTTGATAATTGTTGAAGCTGTTGCTGCTTTTAAAAAAAAGGTTTTCATTATTTAAATAGTTATAGATTTATTAAAATCATTTATTATATTAAAATCATTTATACTGGATTTTTTTTGGCTCAATCAATTTCAATTTCCAGAATAATTAAGGGATTTAGCTCGTACGTTCAAGAAAATACATTTTTGTCATACGCACCGTGTTTATGCTGTGGTCTAGGTACCAGGCAAGCATAAACACGCGTGAAGCAATTACCGAGGCTTGTTCACAGGATATTATTAGCGGAGGTGAGTTAGAAGTGCGCCGGAGAGGGCCGTGAATTGGACACGAGCAATGTTACATTCGGAGCGCATCGGCGCTGCCGGGACTGTGCGGGGTTCGTATTTGATAGGCTGTAGCGTTTTTGTTGTTCTACAAAAATATTGTGATTTTTCAATATCATCGAGGGTTCCGTACCAATCGGGATCCTAAATGCGAGCCAGACGTACCCTTGACCGATTTTTTTACTAAAACTTAAAAAGGTAAAAAGGTAATTCATCATTCGTTTAAGATCTACTGCATGTAATAATATTATGAATGCAATTAATAAATCGAATGAACTTTGTATTATGTTAAAATAATTACCAATTTCTCAGATCTGCAATCCCTTGGAGCTGTGAAACAATTGATTTTCTATTTCTCTTTGAAAATAATTGTCTTTTTTTTTAAATGTTTTGTTTACACTATCGGCTCCTAGTATGAGTACCAAAACACGATATGATATAAAAATATATCGACACCAACTGTAGAAATATGATAGATATTGTAGCCACGTTGAATCATCGTTTGATAAAAATTCAAAATGGCGGATACATCTATTATATTTTTACAGTTGGTGTCGATATATTGCTATATCATATCGTGTTTTGTAGCTCATGCTATTAAATTTAATTTCCATGTCCATGCCTTACAGAAATCGCTTATCGCTTATATATCAAACTTACCCATTAATCAGACTCGTGTATTGGGCTCTTGTTTCTGCGATTAATGTCATCCTCCGTTTATTTTGAAGCAAATAGATTGTAATAAGTCGATACCTACATATGTAGGTATAAATGTATAAAACTAGTTTTGACGACTTTTATAGTGTAGTAGCGATCTGATTCGCCTCCCTTTGATTTCTATTTTAATAATTTAGATGTGCCGTGTAGGGACGGCCGCAAAGAATACACTTCCCCACCGCCACAGGAGGCGTGTCATCGCTAACCCGCCTGCCAAGCGTGGCGAGTATTGTCAATCCCCCTAATGATAGGTCATTGAGGGAGGCCTATGTTCAGCAGTGGACGTCCTATGTCTGAAATGATGATGATGATGAATTTAGATGTTTAAAACTTGACTACAGATTTAAATACCAATTTTTTAAATTTTGCGTGCACAACCACTCATCAGAGTTTTCTTGATCGGATGCGCGGCTTAATAACGTACTCAAGATATAAACATAAATTGATTAATTTGTTTATAACTAAACAGCCAGCCAGTAATAAATCCACTTAATTAACTTTTTTGGTTGACTTAATTTTTTAATTGTTTCTTTAATTCTAAATCGCTAATCGCTCGTACCTTAAACTAGTGCATTAATCGTGCACGGGATCCAGTCTCTCTGATTAATATCATTCTCTGCTTGTTTCAGGGCGTCTGTTCGGGGATTGCAATCGGTTAATACGCAGCAATCGGCTCGCTCGAGCACCGCTGCACCGGCGCGTCTCGCCTGCTACTCGTAAATTGAATATTGCATCGTCTCGCGTTTGTTCGCATGAAATAGTAGCTTCAGATGGAGTTAATTTGTAAACTATGCTTCTGGTATGTTATTGACCGGTTTTTTGTCCAAAAGCACTCATAAGAGGCAAAATATCATGTGATAAATCGGACTGGGGACCAGTTAATAATAACAAAAAATTTAAAAACATATTGTGTTGTTAGGTTAATTGAAATGACTAAACAAACTTGATTACTAACTGACACAACGGGTGCAGGTGTGATCCAAGGTTGTCTAGAACATTACCATTAAGTCGTGCCTTAGTGTTATTTAATGATGAACTAGATGGATTTATATCTTTATGTATCATTTATCATTAGATTATCTCGTACTTGGCTCCGCTCGACTTCATTTAATATATTTTTTTTAGTTAAAATTGTTTTATTGATTTCTTACTTTTAAAATACTTGTTTTTTTTGTGATGACAGATGTTCTAAATGACCAGTTTTCCACCACACGTACTGCACTATAGGTGGTATGTAACAGGTATTTTCTGCACTGCAATTGCACTGGCCAGGTTATCCTCACAGCATCCAACTTGCAGTTTGCAGCCATTTCAAGGATTTTAGGTTTGCCAAGGCAGATCTTTGCCTAGTGAAAAACTGTCTGATGATGAAAGCAGCAGTGCTACCTTTCCTTTTAATTCGTGACCCTGGATTGAAGAGGATTCTTGGTAATGCAACAGGTCTCTGACCTGAAGTTCCGTCGGCTCTTCATCCTTTAAACTATAGACTATAGTTTACTGAACAACAAACTTGCACCTCGATACAGTTTAGTTTCGCATCTGCTTAGTAGAATACAGTCTCACGTTTGCCTAATTGAAAATTAATTCAGGCACAGATGTTGCGGGCGAAGGCCACCGCAGGCCGCCGTGCAAACAATTGCGGTGTGTATCTGCCATTATGCTGAAAGAGACAATGAGCTGAGTGTCTTGTTTAATACACATTCAAGAACAATGTAGCAGCAACAGTGTAACAGCTTACAAAACCGTTAATATTTAAAATACAATTACACTTTTTTTATTAACCATACGAGTCCCATCAAAACTCAATGAGCCCCATCGCAAAAAAAAGCTAATAATTTTTGTATGTTAGAAAGGCAGCAATCATGCTGATAACACTGAAGTTTTAACTTTATCTAAACGGCTAGATACGGCCAGATCCAATGACAACAGATATCTAAATATCTATCATAATTGTTCCAATCATTTGGGATGTGTAAAGCGCCCAAGGAGAACATGTAGCAATACTAGCTTCTGGACGCTACTTTGTCTATGTATATTGTAGAATTAGGCCAAAGAGGCCGTGCCGTGTGGGGACGGCCGTAAAGAATACACTTTCCCACCGCCAACAGGTGGCATGTCGTAAAAGGCGACTAATTCTTGTAGCATGAGAGAGGCAGCAGCGTCTGCGTGCGAAATAGTATAAAAAATGGCGCTCGCTAGTATAAAAAATCTACATGCACGTCAAATTTCAGCTTATTCCGTCCAGCAGTTAAAGCGTCATTGACTAACAAAAATCTAAACAACTTTGAAATTTTATAATATTAGTAAGATTCTATTTAAAAAAGCAGAACCTAATATCATAGGCAAGCGTACCTCGACTATAAACAGAACAAAGCGCTATTAAAGAGAGAGCAATCGATCCAAAATTCGAATGATTTTCCAACAAACATCCTCCACTCAAGTCACCAAATTAATAAACGCATTTACATGACAACTGAGCCCTTTCTCTAATGGTGGCAAAACAACGGAATAAAGACTCGAGTGCCACGTGCCGACGACAGGCAAGAGCCGTATCGACTAACGGAGGGATCACGGAACAATCAATTTATGAATATTATTATCAATCCCTTTGTGTTTGTGGTCAGGCTTAAGGGTCGATTGTCATCTGGAAAAACTCTTTTTTTCAGTAAGAATCCAAGATCAAACCTTAACTTAACGGTGTATAAGTATGAGCGGTTAATCAGGAAAATTGAAAAACAGGTTATTTTATAGTTTGATTTTAATTATTTAATTGGCGTTGCGGGTAAGCCTAATACGCCTTGAACGTAAGGGATCTCGGGTTCGGCTCCCGATTTGAACAGTTAGGAAAACGTTTTTTTTAATAAGTTTGGGTCTAGTGTTCTGAAAGATACCACTGGCAAAATTCATTAGTGTGTCATTTGACACATATTTAGGCGTGGGACAAGAGGCGTCCGTGTGGGACGAGTGCGGCACGGTTACCAAACGGCTTGCCACTCCTGCCATTCATAGACGCCCTTCATGTATATCCCGCGTCTTATACAATGATTCAGACTTTCCGTTTTTTTATCAAATACAATGACAGAAGTAGGTAAACATTATAAAGGTTAAACGAAGGATAACCTTCTAATGGTTGTTTTTCTCATGTACATAAACCACCTTTATGGGACCGACGATGGTGAAATCGAGGAAAAACAACTGTTCCATCCATTTCAGTAGAGTAGCACTCAGACTTAGTACGGTACCTCAAGTTGGATTTTATTCAATTTCACTTGTAGCTCTTTATTAAAAGTTGTTTAATATTCATGAGTAGGACAATATAAAAGTACCTATGTCCCTCTATAAAGAAGTTACACAAGAATATACAAGGTCGCTTTTAACAAACTGGTGAAACTTTAACAGAACTTCTAATTATTTTAGAGAAAAATTAAGAGCCCTATCTAGTCTGAAACGTCCCTACGTCATCGCCTCTGTCTTTCTCATTTCTATAGTGCCTCACTCTTCGGGGCACGGGGTGTTTTATTTTACGTTAAAATCAAAATAGTTTTGGCGTTTTTCTCGAAAACTAGCGTATACAAATTTTCTTTTTTTCTAACAAACAAAAACAAATGATTCATTTATGTTTTTGTAATTGCTCTTTAAATTTCACCAGGCGACCTTATATACAACGTCTTGACGCTGTATATAAACTGCAGATTTGCACTTTGTTTTTAAATATATATAAAACGAAACTTCCTAGTATGCTCTAAAAAAGTTAAACCTACGTTCTAAAAACAGAATAATCATGACCTACAAGTATTTCATGATTTCACACACTCACTATAAAACGGGAACAAACTACGACCCAAATTTCCAAACCAAAATATAAACTTCTAGCACTCGTAAAAACGCCGAAACTTAATACAGGTGCAAATGCACTGAAACATTATATAGAAACCGTCACTTTAATTTTGTAGCGTTCATAAACCGACTTTATTACGATTGCATAGGGTGCAAGGGAAATAAAGCTTGACGTACAGTCGGGGCATAATGTTTTTCTCAACATTCAGCCAGCAGTTGCCAGCAATTTAATCCAAATAACAGACCGGCGGCGTTGAGTGGACAAAGAGTAGCGACGGACAGAAATGCCTTTTTTCTAACATTTGATTTATTTGGCGACAGCACTTCGAGCGCTGTGGGGTTTTGCAGCTGAATAGAATTTGTAAAGGTTTAAAAGCACTGCGCGATTTCCAACTGCGAAAAATATTGAAAAATAACAGACATTTGGTCGCTCACAATAAAATATAGGTGGTTTTGCAACACAAAAACGTGAAGTTGTAGTTTCTTTTTTGGGTGCGCTGCGTAAGCGTTGCACCTTTTATTGAGTGCTGGGCTTTAAATTCAACAAAGCAGAAACCATTGCATAGTGAAATAGAGTGCATTCTGTACTATAAAGTGCTGAGATTTTTTTCCCGTTATATGAATGATATTTTTTCAGAATGGTCAACTAGCACCACTATGTTATGTTGTCAACAATCAAGTGATCCTTTAAACTTTCACTTTAAGCTTTGTTGTTTAAAATACAGTCATCATCATGTCATGACAGCCTTAAGCAGTCCACTGCTGCTAGACGTGTGCCGCTTCCAAAGAGCGCTACAGAGCACGATGTCACGAGTCACTGCCAACCATCTTCCTAATGTCGTCGGGCCATTGTTCTCGGCGGTATCTTACACTACGTCTGCCAAGGCGTGGTCTCCGTTTCAAAACCCGTTTATTCCTTCATTGGTTCTGCGACAGATGTGGCCGATTCACTTGGCAGTAGACCTTTAGCTTGCTACGTTTTAGGACTATATCCATTACTTTGGTCTTCTGCCGAATAGCCTCGTTTTGGATTTTATTCCTTAACGCTTAAAGTACAGTACATTTATACCAATTTTATAGTAGGTATCTAAAAATGTTAAGGTTATAAGGAGCGTCATAAATGTCACTTCTACGCAGTTTATAATCCATAAGTAATGTACCGTGAGTCAAGTGTAGGTGCGGCACGGAGCGAGCCGACATCAGTGAAGTGTGATGCTATTATGTGGTTATTATTTACCGTTACTGCTAGTATGGTCAGCAAAAATTCAATACATTTGATACGTTTGCTAAGCAGAATGTTTTGATAGATTTAATCCCTCGGTAATCAGGAAGCGTGTTCAGAAAAAAGAAAATATGCACCACACACCAATGTTCTCACACCAATTGACATGGTCTAGAAAAAAGGAATTAACAAAAGGATCTTCCAGTCACTGATTTTTGCCAGTGTCATCCCTCAGCACATATAGAACCAAGCCAAATTAGGATTGTTTTTTCCTAAATTGACATAGATCGGGTATCGAACCACGCCAACACTCCAAACGGGTTGTCGTCAGATATATAACAAGTCACATGACATTTACTAGAGTTGTCAAGAATTTGTACAGATTCTAATAATTTATCCAATCCAAAATTTTGTATCCTACTTTTAATTCAATTCAATTAAATTCAATATATTTATTGCATTCTATAATGTTACACAGGTGTTATAATTAGATACATAAAATAGATCATTATAGACCCTGTAGGGCACAACAATAAGATAGGTATTGTGGGCAGAGAGGATGACGCCTTGCACAATTAGATCAATTTGTTTATTTTAAGAAGTTGTAAAGAATTAAAATAATTAAGAAATCATATGATAATTATTGAATAATTTATTGAATAACATAATCAAATAAATAGTATTTTTAGGCATTTAAATATTTATTTATCTTTGGATTTCATTTATTGTTTTAGATTGTTGTCATTTAAGTATTCGTTTATTGTGTAATAACATTTTTTAATTAACATTAATTTTAATTGTTTTATAAATTTTAAATCATTTACTTCATTTTTCATTTTTCAAAAAATGCCAACTTGTGATTATGTTCCTGCTCTGTTATAATAATCTGCTCTGTTATTTTTGAAATTCGAATTTCATTCTGCGTAAGAATGTATTGAAAAAGAACAAGTGAAGGTGCGCTCTTTTATCGGAATGTCTAGATTGCCAATATTTTAAAGCTGCACAAAGAATTCGAATCCAAACACGTAACATCGATATCTTGGCGAAACACTAAAAGTTTTAGGTTGACTGAAGCTTGTATAATTTATTAAATCATCCTTGTAATATTGTACAGATGTAGCCTAGTCATTTAAGAATGAGTCTCGCTTTACATTCGTGGGTTCACATTTCTTAGCACCGAAAGACAGCATCAAAAGTAGCTGACAAAAACGTATTTTCAAATAGTTCTGACTCTTCTAAATTTCACAATAAACTCACTTGCATCGAACTTTTGGGAAGAGATTTTTTTGACTATTGTGATATGAGATTTTTTTTAAAACTTAGATACTAAGCTAGTTTTTAAATGTTGATTGTACCTACCTCTGGTCTTTTCGAAATCTTTGTGCGGACTGACCACTTAGTCGGCGGTAAGAGAAAACATCATGAAGAATTAATTACATTGAAATAAACTTCAAAATAATGATGATGAAACTTCATAAATATATACAGGGTGTAACAAAAAGGTGAATTAAAACTTTAAGGGGTTATTCTACGGCTAAATTACATCAACTTTTTCTATGGGACCAACATCAAAATCTCAAAAATTGTAATTGTAAAAATGTAATTTAGCCGTAGAATAACCCCTCAAAGTTTTATTTCACCTTTTCGTTACACCCAGTATATATTACTCGACCGTATGTCCTATTTACTTTGAGTCTTTAAAATGAATATAATGAATTAAACTTTATAAATATAATTCAATTTAATTTGAATATTGTGTGTTTTATGTAATTGTAAAAATTTAACTATTTTTTGCACTACCTTATATGTACATAATAAATGTGACATTTAAATTGTTTGTTTCCCTAACATTACTAAAATAAAACCTGAACATAAAGGTAACACTGGATGTGTAGTCATGGTTCGCAAATGGTCTGGTTTTCTGTAAAATCGTTTCAAGATCTGGTGGCAATCGCTGCAAATGTAAGACTTGTCACATCTAGGATCATTGTCAAAGCGCTAATAAAATGAATAATCCAAAAATTATAGTAATTATATATTTGATCTAAGTTTTGCCTGACAAAAACATAAATAAAACCAAACTAAAAAAACATTTGTTACAAAGTATTACATAGTGCTTTAACGTACCTATTGTTATTAGAGACTTAAAGTTCCCACAGATAAACTGCTTTAACAGTTTTGTGGGGCTATGATAGCAACAGTAAAAAAAATATGTTTTTGTTTATAAATAAATTAATTAACTAGTTTATAAATAAACAAACAAATAATATCAGCAACTTATTTAAATACGAGCAACACGTTCAAATAATAAATTTTATTAAAAAAAATAAAACCGACTTCAAAACACTGAAATGCTAAAAATAATCCTAACACTTAAGTACCTAATCAGATACTTTTGGTGTCGGTGCCAGCCGATGAGAGATTCAATGTTTTTGTTTGCACCGACTCCAAAAGTAACTGATTAGGTACTTAAGTGTTAGGATTATTTTTAGCATTTCAGTGTTTTGAAGTCGGTTTTATTTTTTTTTATAAAATTTACTTATTTCATCTATTTTTAGTGATAAATCCTAATCTAACTGCTGAACACCGATTTCATCCCCTATTTTCCTACCCTTAGGGGTGATTTTTGTTTTGTAAACTTTTAGCATATTATTTTTGAAGTATAAGCTATTCAATAAAACAAAAATCATCAAAATCGGCTCATATTTGTCGAAGATAGGTAACAAGAACCACAACCAAAATACTATCTGGGTATATATTTGTTGATTTTCTCAAAAAGTTCTAAATCAATTTCGATAAAATTTATATGGGACCACCTCTGAAGTATGATCTACCAAACAAAAAAAGAATCATTAAAATCGATTCATAATTGGCGGAGTAATCGCGTAACAAACATACAAAAAAAAAACATACAGTCGAATTGAGAACCTCCTCCTTTTTTGAAGTCGGTTGAAAATGCCGGTAATTTATCGCATAAACATTCGACACTGACTGTGAATCGAAATAAAACATACAGCCTGCTATTATAAGGGCAGAATTATGATTATACTATATTATACTGACCAAACCTCGTTAAGTTAAATAAAAATAGAACCTGCACCTAACAACATATAGGCACTAACAATTTTTAAACACAGGCCAGTGATTAATTAAAGCAATTATGCTATACAACACGGTATTACTCACTTTTTTACTCCTGAATTTTCGGTCAAAGTAAAAGGTATAAAAAATGTTTTTTTCCTTAAAGCTACATTATGATTTTATCACGCTGCCCTTTGTCAGAGTGACGAATATGACGGCTTAAAACATTAACTGATAAATTGCAAGTATTATGAAGTGAAAAGGCCGAGTAAAAAGGTATTTTTACCCGCATTGTGGGTTGAAGTACTCTGGAAGTAGGTTAAGATAACTCAAAGTGCGTTATAAATGAAGTCTGAGTAGTCTTCTATTGTGATAGCAAAGTTCCGGAAAAGTTTTAAATATTCTCAAAGTGAGTATAGGGGTTAACTTTAATCCAATTTGCGACCTCTTGAAGTGAGATTTGTGCAATGATTCTGTTTCTACAAAGCATTGTCATAGCAAAGATTATGAATATTTGTCGTACCTATTTTACTTATAACTCATAGATTTATTACTTATACTTGGATATAAATAAAATGTAATAAGAATCTTTCAGTCTTGAAAATCGTATACAGGGTGGCTAGAAAAGTGTCCGCGGTGCCGCTTGCGGCTCGCAAGCGACCGGCTATAAAGTACTACTTTTTATTATTATTATGAAAGCTAAGAGTCTAGCGCATTCTTTGAAGCTACTCGTACTTAGAAACTAAGAAATTATCAGTTCAGATTTTTAATTTTTAGTTAAATTTAAATGATAACTCACTTAACATAAATTCTAAACTTAAGGTCAATTTTGTAGTGACTTCTATTAAAATTATGAGGCGAGGAGTTTAAAATTATAATAAATTATTTATTTTATGCATAAATGCACAGTTCATATAGATTTAGCTGCAAAAAAAATATCGAAATAAACCTACTTTTTTTAAAAAAAATTTCAAACATCCTATTGCAAAAATTCCTAAAAAAAAAGGTAACTCGAAAACTACAAAAAATCGTAGAACATACATAGGAGTGATTCTATGCCATATATACGTCTATGCCATAAATTTATGCAATCCTATTTGTATCAGGTAAGAATTTTAAGAACTCTGCAACACCTTCCCCTTTCTTTAATGGTTGTCCTCTACCTAAAGGTTGTCTGGAAGAGATCGCTATTAATAAAAACCAATAAAAACCAATAAAACCAATTTATTTCTGTAAATAGGCCTAAATTAAGCTCTTTTACACGTCCCAATATATTTTTTTACCCTACCACTGCTTCGGGACAATATTGTGGGCTAGTGCCGAGAAGAAGCAGCGCAAGAAACTCGGTCACTATTGTCAGCCTCTTTTTAAATAGTGTGTTTACATAACAAGATAAAATGAACCTGTGCGAGCACGGCAGTATTTAATTCCATACATTTTTATCATTTAAATAGTCATTTACAGTGTAATAACCTTTTTTCATTAAAATCATCTTGACATGCGATTTAAATTCATACATAGGCAGTTCAGCAATGGACTGTGGTAATTTGTTAAAAAAGCGAATACATTTTCCCATAAACGAATTACCCACTTTATGCAGTCTGAAATTATTAGCGATAAGACCGCCTAAATTGTACATTTGTAAACATCATGTGTATTTTACTTGTATGGTGTGCGATATAGAGCATCTATCTATCTATTTATCTGTTGATCATGACATAAATTTGTTGTTCTTACTTCTCCCTTCTTTGTCCTGTATATAGTTAACCATTAGGCGATCATTTAGAGGGATCACCAGACCTCTGAAATCAGTTGAAAACAATTTTGATACACCTACTGTAATTTGACTGTGCAGGTTCCCAAAATGTACCCTTGTCGCTGTGTAAGAAAATTTAATATCATCACCATCATTTCAAACGTAAGACGTCCACTGCTGAACATAGGCCTCCCCGAAAAGGGGGGGATTGCCAATACTCGCCACGCTTGGCAGACGGGCGAGCGCAGTTTTTTATAATATTTCGCAAGCAGACGCTGCTGCCCGTCTCGTGCTACAGGAATTAGTTGCCTCTTACGACACGCCTCCTATTGGCAATGGTGAAGTGTATTCTGTGTATATTGTGTATACGGCCGTCCCCATACGGCACAAAAAAAAGAATAATAATAATTCCCAAAAAACTAGTACGAGTATTATCGTTGTCTTACTTACATGAAAATATTTTGCGAGTAAATTTTTTGATACATGCTTATCTAATATTATAACAATGCTTTTAATTATATGCATTTGTTCTTCATATCTGTGTTAAATAACGAACATGGTATGCATTTATGAACTGCTTATCGTCCTAAACAGAACTTATCCAAAATTAGGTCACACACGGTCGCGGTGATTAACGAGTGCCGCCACCTGCGCGCGCGCTTAAGCCGCGATTACACGGGCGACGTGATGACCGAGCTTTGAGATTTAGCACCTAAAGTAGATAAGCTCAGCTATGTTATTTCTGGAATTTCAATGATTTGCGCAGGGTAAATTCAGTAACAATAACAATCGTAATTAGGCATTTTACCTAACTACGCGTTACTTTTCCGCGTTACAATTTTGGTTTTAAACTGGCGTTTCGTTTTTAGGGTTCCGTAACCAAATGGCAAAAAACAGAACCCTTATAGATTCGTCATGTCTGTCTGTCTGTCTGTCCGTCTGTCCGTCCGTCCGTATGTATGTCCGCCACTTTTTTCCGAAACTATATGAACTATACTGTTGAAACTTGGTAAGTAGATGCATTCTGTGAACCGCATTAAGATTTTCACAAAAAAATAGAAAAATAATAATACATTTTAGGGGCTCCCCATACTTAGGGTCCCCATATTTTTTTTCGTCAAACCCATACGTTTGGGGTATCAATGGATAGGTTTTTAAAAATGATATTGAGGTTTCTAATATCATTTTTTTCTAAACTGAATAGTTTGCGTGTGAGACGCTTCCAAAGTGGTAAAATGTGTGTCCCCCCCCTGTAACTTCTAAAATAAGAGAATGATAAATCTAAAAAAAATATGTAATGTACATTACCATAAACACTACCAGCGAAAATTGGTTTGAACGAGATCAAATAATTAGTTTATTTTTAATACGTCATAAATCGTAAACCGCAATTTAACTTTCGTAATGTTATGGATTCATTTTGCAATAAAAATACCATAACTATGACTCAATTGTCGTGATGGGTGAACTTTTACTCATAACGGTACCTACAGGTTTGTACGGAACCCTTGGTGCGCGAGTCCGACTCGCACTTGGCCGGTTTTTTTTTTTTAGTTTATTGTTTTGATTTTAATCTGTTAATGGTACATCATTGGCTGAAGGGCGTTCCCTCTGTTATTTTACGACCTGTAAAAGGTCATAATTTATAAGGCAACTTCATTCTATGGGATGCTTATACTGCTATAATACTTTTTTTTTCTATCGGACCAACTCAGCCATTTACTTGGACCTGCATGTCGGTGATTGGCCCACTATCACTCTTATGGCCATAATTTTGTTACGGCTGTGTTACCAACCGTTTTCTAGGAGTAAGTAATGCAATCCCACTCTGGCCTGGATTTTTTTATGTTCGTCTTCGAACTTATTCCTTCAATCTAGTCAGTTGGTATTCGATTGACAACTAAAGTCCCGGGCATTGATGATCCATTCTCTTATACAAGCCCATTTTCAAATCGTGCCTACATGTTAGTGTTGCTAAAGTATCGATGGTGAAACTATCGATGAAAACGAAAACAGCTACTATACCTATCGATACTTTTGATAGCTACGAACGTTAAAATACTATTGACGGAAAGCGATAATAGCGATGGTATTGTAAGTTTTGTTTTTTTGAGGAGTTGTCGATAGTACTAATAGTTTTGTCGCATGTTTATGTTCATAAATTACCTTACTTCCTTACTTATAATAAATAATAATAATAATAATAAATTGTTTCCACAATCACACCAATTAGCTAGCCCCAAACTAAGCAGAGCTTGTACTATGGCGACTAGATAACGGATAAACATACTTAAATACATTTATAAACATCCATGACTTAGGTACAAATGCTCGTGCTCATCACACAAACATTTGCTCCTTGCGGGATTCGAACCCGCAACCGCTGGCTTTGTAGTCCGGAGCGCGAACCACTACACCAGACGGTCGTCACTTCGGTCGTACTTATAAAGTATTATATTGCCAAGCGATATATAGTGTTACTATTAGTAAATATAAATAGCCCTTCCCGCGCCGCATCGTGCCACCCCCTCCCTTGCTTGGGCCAAACCCGTGCCCGACCCGAGTCATCGCGGCGCCTTGGTTTACAAATGCTCGAAACTTGATGCCTGACCCGTTCTTTGTTCAAATTTTAGTGTGGGAAGTCTGTCTCAATCTTCCTTCTACCTAATTTAACGCAGCAAACAAAGATAAGTATAGAAACCGGCTGGTGCAACGCCATTGAATAAACACTTAAGTGCATTTTAAGTGCATGCCCGTAGCGGGTACTCGGCGCTTATATGTTTGTAAAAATACCCGCAGCGGGTGTCGGCCCGGAAAGGGATAGACTATCGATTTGCTATGATATTCGATAGTATTACACACAGTCAATAGTATAATTCAGTAATCAGTAATGATTTATTCATTTGCACACCATAGTGTTACAAGAGATGGAATTTAAGGATTAAAGCTAGATTATTTTTGGGCACAGAAAACAATTTAGGTATAAGGCGAGGACACAGTTAAGTATTATTTAAGGTACTATAAAAATATCTGTCACAGCTGCAATAAGAGAAAGTATTGTGTGTAAAAATTACAATAGTAGGTAAAGACACCACGGAAAAATTAAAACGGGGCAGTGCAAGTGGGGTTAGGGGCGGATGGACAACGCTTTGAGATATTAGTGGCATCGTTTATGAAAAAAAAAACCTTATCATCATCTATACGGTCAATCCCGGTTGCATCCAGAGCCATCGCTTTGGAGCCCAGGGTCCGCTTTTCTTAATTTACTCCTCCACTTCGCACGGTCTTAAGCGTCTCTAGTTGTGAGATCATTGGCACGCATGTCGGCCCTCACGATGTCAAGCTATCATTTCTTGGTTCTACCCCTTTTGCTAGGACCCGGCGGTGGCGGCATGGCCAGAAATTTGTTTCCTACGTACTTGCCGGTTTTCGCAAAACATGGCCATAGCCATAGCATGTACCAGCGTAGGCAACTCTCCTGCAGTTTATGAAAAAAAAATGTTTGATCAATAAATTAATGTCATTATTGTATACTTTAGGTACAAATATATATTCTCCAATTGCAGCTGCATCAAATAATTTTCTAGCACCTTATTTGATGCAATAATTTAGTGTAATGTTGTTACACGTTGTTATGTTGACTAATAGTAGGACTATTGACAGCTACGATACTATTAATACTCTTACTGTTCATCATGGATAGACTATCTGTTATTATTTATCTAGTATAGTCTAGTAAATAATAACAAGGTGGACAGACGACCTGGTCAAGGTTGCAGGGAGCCGCTGGATGCGGGCCGCTTTCAACCGGCTAATCTGGAAATCACTAGGGGAGGCATATGTTCAGCAGTTAACGTCTTGTGACTAAAATGATGATGATGATGAAATAATAAGAACCTTGTAACGTGTTTTGTAACAGTGATCTTATTTTGTGACTGGGTTAACTTGAACTAAATAAATATTCTATTCTATTCTATCGGTTCGCTATCGATTATCGAGTATATAGGCAACACTAGTTTATGTGCAGCTAGCAGCCGGAACACATCGGGCGTGCAGCGCCTGCAGAACTGCTGCGATCAAATGAAACGTGCGCCCGAAACATTTGAAACATCTACATTTTAGTTACTCAGAGACACTCGGACGGAGTAAGTTCACGATGAAAAAGCTGCTTATATTAGGGTCAGTTGGTATTAAAAACCTTACTTAATTTTACTTAATTTTTATTATAGTAAGTAAAAAGTAACAAATATTTAAATTAGTATGTAAGAAAGAGAATCTTTTTTTTTACCAGATTTTTGTTAGTTTTTACATTAATATTATTTTGAATTCAACATAAAATAATACTAAAAGAATTATTCATTTTTTGAATATTTATCATCCTAATTAAAACATTTAAGGTAGGCACACATCTGCATCTATTTATTTAGGATCGCTGTACTCTATTTCATCAAGTAAATAAAGATAAATAGTGTAAGTTAGTCCTATATGCGTTCCTAAACAATTCATCAGATTGTGACTGATGATGACTTTAATGGGGTTTTGTTAGTGATTGTTTTGTTTTTTTGCAAGAGAGGATTGTTGAAATAAATTAAAGATCACGCGAATGAAGTCGCAGGCAACAGCTAGTAGCAAATAAGGTATTGATTTTAAATTTGTAATTATTTGTGCAAACGACTGTACTTTTATCTGAGTTATGAGTATATACATACATTTTCTTGACGAATTAGTTCAATTACTTAACTTTTTCTTCTTCTCGTGTCGAAGGCAAGGCAACTCAATATTTATATGTGACAAAATCTCCGCCAAACGAACCGCGCTTTTTTGTTATACACTTTCATATTATTATTTTAGAAAAAGCTACTAGAAACAAAATTACAAAGAGACGTTTCATATTGTATTAATTTTCTTTTTACCTCTCATGTAAACTTTTACTATCGACCAACATAAAAATCTCAAAAACAAGTTCAAATAAGTTCTTGATTTATGCCGGTAGGCACACATACCACATTATCTCTCGATTTGTATCTTGAATATTATGGTCATGTTTGCAATCGCAGCAGATCTGTCACGTAGTGATAAGATTGCTGTGACGTAAATTATCGGTCGATTGTCCAGTATAACATACCTACTCATAATAAACTCAATAAACTAAACTAATAACAACGTTTGTCTCATTATCATCCACCCTGTCATAAGTCATGGCAAAATCCAGCCTAACAGGTTACATTGAATTAAATATTTTGAGGTAATATAATTTTCTTCTGACAGACTGCTAAACAAAACATCTAATCATCGCCTCAATTAATGCTCATCGTATTTGGATGCTTAATAATTTTGAGCATCCTCCCTGAACCAATTATACCAATGTAGGCGTTATCAAGGCGAAACGGCGCCTCGTCGCGCTCCTAACGACGAGAGTCTAATTGTGTTCGACGGATGTATCATAAACTGGCAAATATATAATTAATGTTGCCATTGTTAAAATGCTGCCTTTTAAGCCTAAATTTTTAAATTTTGTTTAGTTTTGCACTTTTCTTTTTCCTTTTTAAGTCGACAGCAATTCTGATAGTTTTTTTATAGGCCAGTATTTCGCCACATAAGCCGCATTATCGATGGCGCGTAACAGATCTTCGCGTGTGAAGATATCCGTGCAAGTTAGACATTAAAGAAATCCTATGGTTCAAAGTCAAAGTCAAAGTCAAAAATCATTTATTCAATTCAGGACAAAATTGCCACTTATGAACGTCAATAATAACATTATAGGCCCTTAGGGGGCCAGAACATGTCTCCTTATTTTTTGGGCCGCCGGAACAAACTCAGTCACCACTAGCTACCACACAAAAAATATAAATCAAAATAAACAGGTAGGTACATCAGTTTAGTGCAGGCTGGACTGACCATACATTCTTGTCATCAAGATAGTCTTGAATTTTATAATACCCCTTAGACATCAGTGTAGTTTTGACATGTGACTTAAATTTATAAATAGAAAGTTTGATAACATTGTGACGTATATTATTGAAAAATTTAATACAATTTCCCAAGAATGAATTACTTGTTTTGGCCAATCTAAAGTTTGGGACTACAAGTTTGTTTTTGTTTCTTGTATTATATGAATTAATATCACTTTTTTTTATAAAAAGATCTAAATTTTTGCGTACGTACATGATATTATCAAATGTGTATTGAGAGGCCACAGTGAGTATGTTAATTTCTTTAAAGAAATCTCTCAGGGATTCGAGCGGACTAAGTTTGTATATAGCACGAATGGCTCTTTTCTGTAAAATAAAGATGGTATCGATGTCCGCAGCAGAACCCCACAAGAGAAGACCATAAGACATAATACTATGAAAGTAACTGAAATACACCAGCCTTGCCGTTACAACGTCAGTTAGATGTCTAATTTTTCTAACCGCAAAGGCAGCTGAAGCAAGTCTCCCAGCCAGAGTGGCAACATGTGGTCCCCATTGCATCTTCGAATCCAATGTAATGCCCAGGTTTAGAAAGGAAGTACCACTATTGCACTTGCCATTGGTGCCATCAGTTTAGTTCAACTTTTTTGGCTTATCCTGAAAGCCTAAAGGTGGATACCTTGGTTAACAGCCTGTTCAAGTTTTTCCATGTCGGCTACAGCAGTCTTTGACAGTGGGAACAGTGGTGCATAGGTACCTTTTCCTTCACCTCACGACACTAGCTGCAAGTGCAGTTAGCAGCTGACATTTAAATACATTGTGTTCAAGTTAGTGAAATAGGTAGCTTGTCAAGTTAACCTAAGCTCAGTGCAATTAGGGATTGTCTTTGAAAAGAAGTGTAGGTAACTAATTGAATTTTTCATTGAATACATTTCCTTAAGAATTCACTATTTTGATGAGTCTTAACAAACATCTTAGTGACTAATAAAATTAGGTCTCAGACTCGGTTTTTACAAGTAAACCGTACTGTTAAAATAATATTATCATTGCGATAAGATTAAATGTAGCACAATTAGTACAAACCTATTAGAATGTGTGAAACTCTCATCTCAGAGACATCGACATTTGTAACATTTGAGCAAATTTGAAAATTAATACAATCACAATCAGACTTTGGCTTATTAGCAACAAGGAGCGCTCAGCATACACGAACTTACACGTTACTCAGATATATAAAGCATTTATACATAAGTTGCTTATACGAAGGGACCATTTTCAAATCGAAACTATTCTTTTTTTCTAGATTCTCGTTACGAAAAAACTATTTACATACCGTCAAGACTGTTCGGAACCCTTGACCGGTTTTTTTATTCCTTACTCAAACAACTACCAAATTACATCAAGCAAAAAATTTAATATGGTGAAATGGTACAGTCAGCCTGTGACCTCGATCGGTGTAACCCGATCGAAACGACAGGCAAATAAAAGGAAAAATATGTTTACTAATGATCGCATTAATTAATAAACGTTAATTACGTAACGTGAAAATTTTAAAGTAATTATGATACAAGAGAAGTGGAGATGATAACAGAAGATAACAAGTTTATAACGGTTCGTCTGAATAAGATGATCTTGCGGAAGTTTTAAAAAAACCGGCCAAATGCGAGTCGGACTCGCGCACCGAGGGTTCCGTACAAACCTGTAGGTACCTATATAAGTAAAAGTTCAGCCATCACGACAATCAAGTCATAGTTATGATATTTTTATTGCAAAATAAAATCCATAACATTACGAAAGGTAAAATTATTGCGGTTTACGATTTATGACGTATTAAAAAAAACTACTTAAGTACTAGATCTCGTTCAAACCAATTTTCGGTGGAAGTTTGCATGAAAATGTACATCATACATTTTTTTTTGTTTTATCATTCTCTTATTTTAGTAGTTACAGGGGGGGACACACATTTTACCACTTTGGAAGTGCCTCTCGCGCAAACTATTCAGTTTAGAAAAAACTTATATTACAAACCTCAATATTTAAAGACCTATCCATACAATTTTTAAAGACCTATCCATAGATACCCCACACGTATGGGTTTGGTGAAAAACATTTTTTTAAAATTTAATGACGTCACTTTTCTGGCCACCCTGTATTTTGTATGAAGACAATTGAAACTAGGTGAACAGAGGACTTGGTAAAGGTTGCGGAAGCCGCTGGATGCAAGCTGCTTCCACCGGCCAATCTGGATGTCAATGGGGAGGCCTATGCTGTGGACGTCCTATGGCTGAAATGATGAAAAAAATATTGGGTGATTTTAAGCTGCTTAAACGTTTAACTTATATCTTTACAATCAACATTTTGCACTTGACTATCTTGAAATGGCAAATTAAATAACTGTATTTACCATGGAGCTTCTACAAACGGCTCTATCTTAGCTCGCTGCAGAATCTTAATTGACCTTAATCCAGGCTTCAGCCAAACTGGGGTCAAGCCAAAGATCTATCTTGCAACAAGCCAATTTAGATAAAGTCATGCAATTCTTGCCTTACCAAATTTAGGTCCGCCATTTAAAATAAGGTGGAAAAAATGCCCAAATTTACGGAAGAGTGTTCTCCTTAATTAACTTTTTATTTACCTTTCCAATTAAGAGAGTTTATACTGAGAAACGCTGGCGTCCAGTATATTACAGTTTAGGGATCCCCGGTCGGGTCCTAATTAGAATTAACCTGGGACCGCTGTATAACATACGAGAGGGTTCTGGAGGTATTATAAGGAACTTTCTTGGAAATTAAGCTAATCATACAAGTACGTTGAATAGAGATGCAAGTTGTTTTCGTCACTGATATTTTTAATTGCTTCTAAAATCAATTACAAAACCACTACTTACTAATTAGCTATCTGATTACATTGACTAATTAGCAGATTTATTATTAGGCCAGATAATTTATTGGATGTTAATTTCATAAAGGTTCAGTGCCCGTTATATTAATTTTATTGTGTCCAATATTCAGGCACATTATAGGTGCTAATTTTACATGTTGAATTGAATTTTTTTAATAATAGTTAATTGACTGATATAAATAATAAATACTTATAAAAAACTTCTACTTATAATTGCAATTCTAACACTTTCATTAACTTACCTTAAATATAATATCCCTTGAATATATTTTAAGAGTTTAGTACGTGCTTCACATTCCGCTCTGTCTCGTCTGGTTATTAAATATTTCACGTTACATAACGTGATACCGAAACCTTATCACATCACATCTCTATGAGACTTGATTAAGCTTAAGACATAGCGAAACTGGATCGAGTTAACTATAATAAGAAAAGTTTCGTTTCTCCTTTATACGATGAGAAGACATGATTTACTCGTTCATAAACTTGATATAGTACATCAGTAATTAGTTTTTATTTCGATCATTAAACATTTAGGTAGATGCTCGTTTAGACCTTCCAAAGGACGTTTATTGAACTCATGATGCATTAAATCTATCGAGAATTTTCCAAACGTAAACAAATTGCAAAAACAAAGTGCCGTGTGGGGGCGGCCGTAAAGAATACACTTCCCCACCGCCAACAGGAGGCGTGTCGAAGGAGGCAACTAATTCCTGTAGCACGAGACGGGCAGTAGCGTCTGCGTGCAAAATCTTATAAAAAACTGCGCTCGCCGACCCACCTGCCAAGCGTGGCGAGTATTGGTATCCTCCCCCGATGAAAATCATTGGGGGAGGCCTGTGTTCAGCAGTGGACGTCATATGGCTGAGATGATGAAACAAATTGCAGTTATTAATTTGGTTTATGTAAGTCCCTACTATCTTTGCTGTTTATAGTAAATGTCTATCCATTAATACAAATGTAAAAAATATAAAAAACCTACATTACAATTTTGTGGTATACATAATCTGTATTTTTATTGATTTCATTGAACATCAAAGATTGAAACATAATGTAAATTGGTTCATTTCGCTTGAGGTACGTAATCAGCAAATGTTGCAACTTTTATAAAGCAACAACGTTGAAATAACAACATATTTTTTTCTCTAAAAAGATTCTTGATTTTACTGTGCTTTGTAGCAAAAGAAGTTCTTATAATTTTTCCCATTTATCTAGGAGCATACTCAATATGATTTAGTTAGGCGGTTGTCCTGCATCGAAGCAAACTTCCATAAGACGAATGTAATACTATGTTTTCGGCTACAAACTGCAAACGGTGGCGATATTTTTAAAATAAGCTGTATATATTTATACTTCAGGGATAGCAAAACTATTAAATGACTTGGTAATTGGTGACACGACGTGAGTAAGAGACTATATAAAATAATTAATAACGTTGTCAATTCTCCTTACTTACTAAATAAATTAACTTTAAAATATCCACGATCCTACGACACAAGAGTACATTTGTTACACCCACCTGCTCGACTAATCACATCACATCACATCACACACAATCACATCGACAATTATTTGTCAATTGGGCCATTCGATGTAACTACATCACCTGCTATTTCTTTTGGGCCTATAATTATTCTTTTGTCCCCTTACATACAACATATTACTGTAAAACTACTGGTGGAATCTTGTAATGCTTTAGTAATAACATCATCATCATCATCATTTCAGTCATAGGACGTCCACTGCTGAACATAGGCCTCCCCCAATGACTTTCATAGGGAGGGATTGCCATTACTCGCCTCGCTTGGCAGGCGGGTTGGCGACTATACATTATTTGTAAACTAAATTTAACTTTAATAGCTATTTTTTCATTAATAAAGATAAATAAGTTGGCGACTATACATTATTTGTTAACTAAATTTAACTTTAATATCTGTTTTTTCATTAATAAAGATAAATAAAAATAAATAAATAATTAAAGTAGTTTGTAACACGCTTGTTTGAAAAGCTCTATCAGCAGTGGCCTGGACAAGAAATACGTGCTAAAGCGAGACTAAAAAACCCAGAGGGGTTTTTAGAAATCTATTTTAATCATTTATGACTTGCTTGGTGGTAAGGGGAAAAACATAAACTAGTCATGTTCACCAGTCTTTTAGTATGTCTATTTAGCTGTCATAGTTTTATAATAGAAATAGTTCTCAATGTATGACAGAACTGTACTAAATTATTTTTAATCATGGTATTGTTATGAACGGAATAAATAAGGAAACCCGCAAATATATGTAGCATTAAAACAGTCAGTGTGTTCCCAACTATACAAACTATGCTAACAGCTGCTGATAAGTCTGCAGTCTTTTTAAAATTCTCCAGGTTAGCTATGCAAGTATTTTTGCTGAAGCTAGGTTTGTTGCACTCATAATGACCTAACTCACTAACTCACTTTATAGTAATTTATCGCGCTTTGAAACGAGCTATGCTCAGTGATTTTACAAAATACTATCTCTTAAGTATTAGACCAAACCTCCGAAACTAAAGTTGGCAGCTGCAGAGACCGTGACGGCTGCATTAGTTGCGGTACAGCATCGACGCGTCGAGACGCACGCAACAGTATGACTATAGTTCCGGAATCCCCAATTGCAAATTGCAGGGCCGTTTAAAATAAATGAAAATCTGTTGCAGTCGGTTTGGTAGATGATAACTAGCATCCAAGATTAAAATATCAATTAATAAATATATCTAGGCTAGGCTAGGATGAGCGGCAGAGACAACGCAAAGCGCGGCTTAAATGTACTTTGTGGGCTAAATTAAATTAACTTATTTTTTTATACTGATTTTCTCAGATTGTTTTGGGCACCTCTGAGTCGGCACAAAATCGGTTGGCGATCCGGATCTGGACCGCGGTCCGCCATTTGGTGACCTGATAAGAAACTACAGTATAGTTGTCTAACAAGACAGAAGTAAGAACACTGGCATTGATAGATTGTATTGTGGTGAGCAGTTAAACTGTTAATATTTCTTCTTCATCTGTACGGTCAATCCCAGTTGCGTCCAAAGCCATTGTTTTGGAGCCCAGGGTCCGCTTTCCTTGATACTCGTATACCTCCACTAACACACATAGTTAAACTGTTGATACTAATAACCTGTTTACCCTGAGCTATTACTATAATTCAAGTGTTACTTGAACTTACAGTGGTTTTATTTCTTCTTGTAATATGCCAAAAGAGAATTCTGCCAAGATTGAATTTATCTAGCAACCTATTTTCTGATGTATGACTATGTTTCTTTGGCAAAATGGTTAAGTTTCATGAGCACATCCTTATTATTAGCTAACCGTAAAAATCCCATATTGTACACATCTGCCACGCAGTCAAATCACTTAATTCAAAACAGTTCAAATTGAACTAACTCCTAGCACTAGCCAAAACACGGTAAGCCAAATCGCGGTATCTGACCGAAACCAGCAAAAAGCCAAACGACAGAATACTCGAAACAATTCCACGTGCAAAGTCCATTAATTAAGCTCTTCGCAAAAACACGCGGCCATTTGCCGAGCAAATTATGTACATAAATTAGACATAATCGCGCACCGGCTGCGCCCGCTTATAAATATTAAAGAAATAACGTTTGACTTTTTCAAGTCTAAGGTAAGATGATTTAGGGCCAACGCGCGAGATAGATGGCGCTTAGGAAGAGCGTTTAGCATACATTTGTAGGAATTACTCTTGAGTCTTAGGTTTCTTCCGAGTCAAATTAGGTTTTGGAAAGGCTATTTTAGCGAACGTGAGACACTTAAGAAGTATGCAATTATTTACTACTAACTATCGGTGAAGTGCTGGTGGCGCAGTGGCGGCAGCGTTTTGGTAGTGAGTACCATTGTAATTGGGTGGGTGACCATTCCAACCATATTTAGTGTCATTTATCACAAGCATATCCGTGCTTCGGAAGGCACGTTAAAAGTTGGTCCCGGCTAATATCACTTGATATACTCGTACTAGTCGTGAAGTCTAGTCAGAGGTCTTTCTGACACTAAGGTTAAGTCACTGGCGTGATGGAGTATGGCCCAAACCATCTCTTAGTTGAAGTGAGGCCTGTGCCCTGCAGTGGGACGTATATAAGCATACTTACTTTTACTTTTTCGTATAAGTTATCTGTTTCATGTCAATTAAGAATATGCTCATTCTTTATCAAATATTTTAGTTCTATGTCGAATCACCTCATTTTACCAATATATTACGTGTAGTAAATAGCTGACACATTTATTGAGTGTTCAATTTAGTTGTCTACAATATTTTTCAAACAAAACTATGATTAAAAAGTGTAAACGTAAATTAACCGTTCCACTTTCAATACAAAAATAAAATGGAATACCAGAATAACTACGCGGCACTGGTTTAATTTGCTACTAACATTTCAGTTGTTCGCGTTATCTGTTAATGAAATTTGTATACACGCGGCGCCGTAACACAGCTTTAAACATACGCTCATGTACATGGTCGTGACACGCATGTTTTAAAGCATCAGTGTTCCTGAAATCCTCATTGGAATCTATTTGTCGAAAAAACTTTGTTTTACACCTCTTGTTGTATTACCTTGTGGCCATATGACTAGACATCTTGTCTCATAAAGGGCGTGACACAAGATGTCTAGGGACATTGGGCAACGTTATCACGTCGCCTAACTTCGCACAACATCTCTAGCGTCACGTGTCGCGTCGCGAAATAATGCCTCCTAGTGAAAACAAGGTTTTAATCTATTTACGAATATTTCGGACCCATATAGTTTAGTTAGGATTTTTTTTTAAATTACTTACTTATATCAAAAAGCGGTTAGTCGACCCTAGTAGGCAAGTATAAATCCAGTGCCTGAAGATGGAACATGATGGCTAATCCTTTATAACCATCAGGATGCTGTTGGCACTCTGCCGTACCCTATCAAGCATCGAGGCTGTTCGCTTTTGAATGATGACGTAAAAATCATTAACATGCGCTTCCGCGAACATCATCGATGCACTGTAGAATCTGCACTGTACATCAGCATCCTGAAGGCATTGTTGTCGATGCTTCCTCCTAAAGGCATCCTTTGGCCATGTTTGTATGACGTATCTTGGGAAGCCATCTCTAAATGGCTACCTACAAACATGGGCCGTCGCTAATTAAGAGTCAAGAAAAAGGTGGGTGAGACGATATTGGTCAAGTTCATCGTTCAAGGATTAGAAAAATTTGGCATTAGATAAAAATAATTAGAGGGATTTCAGAGAGGTTTTTGCCTCACAGTAGAAAATATCATTAAAAAATATATTAATAATTAAAATATCATTAAAAAAATTATTAATATATACATAACGCAAAGCTCGACGACGACGGCTCAAAATATCCAACCGTGTTCTCCCAAATTTTTCGCCGCCCACATTTGGCCAAACATGTTATCGAACGCTTCGGCGTCGATTGATAGACTATTTGCATATTGGCCCAACGCAACTCGGTTCAGCGAATAATAAATTCACGCCACTCCGAACCCCTCGAAACAGGGAACATGCAATTATACTTTCTGATTGGTGCTCAAATTTGTTGACGGAACCCTAATTTCTCGAGTGAAAAATCTGATAGGGATTTGTTGTTGGAGGGTTGTGTTGTTATTAAGTTTATTGGGAAAGGACGGGGTAATCAAGAGGTTTTTAAGCTTTATAGTTGTTTGATACATTTATAGCCTTGTAAAATAGGTGGCGACATTTTTATAAGCCTTTTCATAATTTATGGGACTTGTTTCGGCTTTATTTGTTGTACATGTTTAATAAGTAGGCATTTTTTTGTTATTATTCATATTCATATTCATTTATTGAGTCATAAGTGTACATTAAGGTGTTATTACGTTGTGTGAGACCATACTAATGGACCCTGTAAGGGTTTTGCATTCATGTTATACAATAATATTAATATGTAATCAATAAAGTAAATCGTCATATTGATAAATTTAAAAAAAAACGTATGTCAAGTCAAAATAATACATAAAACTTAATTTTAAATAAATTTCAATTAAATTAAATCATGCGAATTAAAGCAATATGTTAATTTATAATTATTTAAAATCTAAACTTAAAATAGTAGTTTTTTTACTATTTCATATAATTTTATATATTTATTATTTATCTCGATTTACCTTTAAAAGTTTTTAGAGTTGATTTTAGCGAGATCTAAACACACATAGCCGTAAATCGAAGACCACATTTCCTATTTATATTCTCGGCCAGAGATATTAACATCATATTTCCTTTCTCATAGATCGAATGTACTACTATCAATCTAATTCACTAACTATCAATTTAATTAACCAGAATCGTAAAAGTACTTTCTTTTCTATTCAAGGCAACTTTATTTTTGTCCCGATAAAGTTCAACACAAAGACGAAATTAATTTCTTCTGCACATTTAATAATTCAATGGCAGTCTCCAGTCTCCACCTCAGTAACGCAATATCGGGCTCACTCAAAACTCACAATGAAATTAAGCAAACTGAAAGCGGTCACGTTCACTTACAGAGACGTCCTCTCAGCGGTATCCAGAGAATTCCGAACAAAAAACAGAATTAAGATTTTTCGCAACACTCAGTGTCTTCCAAATCAAATCTTTATTTTGGCTCGTTTAAGAAAAAGGTCCAGAATTAGATTATCGCCCGTCTGGTGGAATGCTAACTTTATTATGATGATCGATACAGAGTAAAGGATGTTTTAGAATTGGACATAGCGTTAATATTCGAGTCACAGTTACGCCGAGGAGCTGTATTATTGGATTGTCTATGAGATGTGTAAGGAACAGCACGTGACGTAGTTACAGTTCAATGAATTCCTGAATTTATGCCATTGAATATTTCATCGTTTGGTATTATTTCTGCAAAATGAACCCTTGCTCGAATACTGGGAATAATAAATATTAGAAATATTTAATAAAGTGAACAGAGTAACGTCTAGTACGCTGAATCAAGTAGTCAGGAACTGTTCTGCGGGTGATTACTAGGATTCTAGTAGATTAGTAGTCTCTCAAAAGTCTTATCGATGTCATAGTGAAAGTAATTGTTAATCAGTCTGGATTGTCATTGAGTACGTAAGCCTTAGAATGTCACAAACTGGACGACAGCGGGCAGGGGAGCGGTGGCGACGGCCGCGTGGGTTGCATCTCGCGTGATTTCGACGAATTGCCTAGATTTGTATTTGCTGTTCCCTAAGGTCGTGGCGCGGGCACAGAATACCTAATAGTACTACCGTACAGAAGATTCACTTCCTAACAAAAGTCAGGTTTAGGTATAAAAATATACCTAGACTCGCCAGAGCTACCTCGCCTGCAAGCAAAATTGAAACTTAAACCCCGCGCGCGAACCGTGAATTTTCTTTGCGCGCCCCAGTTGTATGACCGAGCTGTGAACGACGGCTCGGGGTTGTCACTTGAGAAGTTTTTGTACCTAGTTGATTTATTAGTTTTACGATTAAAATAAGTAGATTAAGCATTGCAAACGTTGATTCTGTAAACATATAAATTCCATCTGAACGTCGTGTGTTCGATTCCTATGGGTGTAGGTATTCCTTTGTAAACATTATCCTATCCTATTCTTAATATTGTTTCTGGGCAACTAATTAAGGATTTTTATTTTAACTATTACTAATGATTATGGACATGGATTTAAAGAAGAACAAATATTTTAATATCGTGTGATTTTAAAAAAAAAATGTTCTGATTCACTATTCGCTTTATTCAGACATCCGTAAACACAGCAATACATTTTATAACAGATTATTATACTGACGTTTAGGCTTAGAAGACATTGCGGGTCAATTTGCAAAAGAAAAAAAAAATTCAAATATGCAAGAGCGCGACGTGACTGCGACTGTCGTGCGAGCCGAGCGACAGCCCACTGCCAATACGCCGCTTCGGGCGGCGCGCTGCCCGAATATACCTAAACTGTGGAGTGACACCCCCCTGGCGCGGGCACTGGTCAGCGCGTCAACGGGACACGGGTTCCAGATGATCGGTTTCTTGCCTACCTACAAATACTTTTCCATCAATTAATTTACTAAATAAAGTTGAAGGAAATAATTTCAGCAGTTAAGTAAATTGATCTGGAACTTCATCACTGTGACCACGGAAAAGACTAATAAGTCTAGAAAAAAATTAAGGAAAATTCTCAAAGGATACACAAGAACAAAACAAAAACTTTATTCGAGTACGAGTGATAAATTATTTCCTTGCTATGTCGGAGCAGGGACTTATTTAAATAGAACAACTTTTGAGCCCTTAATTAGAAATTATCGTGGCAAAGACTTTCAAACTCTTAATGAAATTCTAGCTTTTTTGTTCCGACGTGGCCACGAAAAGTGTTTCCATGTTAATGAGCTCTTTAAATATTTAAAAGGTCAGATCATTTTGTTTTAACACGAAAGCGTTATTTTCTGGGAATTTTTAAGACCAAACCGAAGTACATTGTTATTTACGACTTTTGAAAATAAGTTTCACTTCAACAAACTTAAATAAAGGATTTAAACAACAAAGATTCAGCTAACTAAATTAGGCGCATTCAGTAGGTATAACACAAGAAACTCATAGAAACCTACCTAAAAACTTTATTTTTCCAAGAAAACACAAAATATGCCCGAAATAGGTGGTGAGGCCCGAGCTCACGGGCCGGGCTAGCTGTCACCAAAACTACTGAAATTAGGCCGGCCTTCTACAATATTAAAAAAAAAAATCGCTCTAACAATTAAATAAATTATGTCTATTATTGTTATAATATCAAAATCGGGGGAAAAAGTTTACTTTTCAATACAGAATAGTCACTTAATTCGACTATAATATGGAGCATTTTTTCGTGTGTCGATGTAAGCCCCGTAAAAGATGTTCATTTAAACGGGCAGAATATCCTGGTTAAGTGATTCCCTCGTTCAACGTTTAATTATATTGTTTCTGTCTACTGTTTTTCTCTCTCTCTTCTCTGTATCCATTTCTCTGTCTATGTTTGTTTTATATTGTTTTTATGTAAAAATTATGTGTCGTCCTGATGTTCATCCATATTAGTCAATTATTTTTTTCTTCTTTTTTTTTTCTTTTGTGTCCTTTCTTTTCTCTTTGTTTCTTTTTTTTTCTTTTCTTTTCTGTCCTTTCTTTACTATTCTTTTAATTTCTATTCTTGTCACCATTTGGCTTAGCAAGTTAAAAACGCTTTTTTCTTGGCTCGCGCACTATTACGGCGAAGTTTTTAATAGTCTGTGTGAGTTTTGTTGTTAATTACGCTATGAATCGGCTCGCGGAAGGGGATTAGATCTCATCGTGTACGTGTAGAAATTAATGCAGAAAATTGATAAGGTTTTGTAGGTACTCTAGTACAAATTTTAAAAAAATAATACCAATGCACTATTTGAACTTAAAATTGGTGATGGATATGAATATAAATTAGAGAGGAGACTTACTACATTAACTATTAATTTTATTATTAGAACTTATAATCACATCGACTTAAGTAATGATACACTGTTTTAGTTAAAAAGGTCAACCGATATAATTGTGCCATAATACTATATGTGTATATAGCCTGTTTTATTATTTTATCCATTTTTATTTATTTTTAGTCGAACTTTTATCTCCTCAACGTTATTACTGTATATTCTACTAGTAGAGTGTTGTTATGCTAATAGTGCTAGCATTATTTGTAAACTAATTTGAAGCGTTCATAATGTTGTTTCAGAATGTTAGTATGAATCATCATCATCATCATCATTTCAGCAATAAGGCCTCCTCTAATAACTTTCAGATTAGCTAGTTGAAAGCAAATAAGACCTTATTAAATAAAAAATCAATTGTTTTCGCAAATAGGCCAATAATAGCACTATTACTTGTTCCAATATTTTTACCCTACTACTCCTTCTGGCCAAATGCATCATTTGCAATGCCGTCGATCTTTTTTAAGGTAACCAAGTAGTTTTTGCCCAGAATTCATTTGGCATGTGACTGACGTGTCCAGTATGAAACGTATATTTTGCGCGTAAAATCACAATATTCCTGAATGCTGTTCCGTTTTTGCAACAACAAGAAAGCAATATTAGAGTTGCAATGCATTTGGTCATTTAAGTTTACTACATCAAAACTTCGCTTTATAATCGCGCAAAAGGAACTCTTAGACATTTTAAAAAAAAAGATGATTACTTATTTTAAGAAAATGAATATTATTATGTACCTAAAATTAAATAGTAAGGTTTAATAGCTGAGACATTTAGAAATTTACTACAAATTCAAGAAATAAAATCCTTTTCTTCTCCACGAGTATGCACAAGACAGTTAACTGTCATCTTTAACAAAGATCCTCCACTTTGCTCTGCGCACTTAACCCTTTCACGTCACTACACTTTTGGCTGGTGCCCAACTTTCGTCTGCGGACTAGTCGGTCAACTGATCCAACGACTGGTTCACATTTTGTTGCCCAAGAGTCCCGGGCCAACTTCCAACACTGTACTTATTAAGCGCCATGAAGCGTTGTGATCGAGTTAACTTATAACTTTTATTGCTGTTCAGAATTATATTACTTCTTTTAACTGACTTAAAGGGCGAGTTATAATACACTCAACTTGAGGTTAGTTTAATATGACATAGGTATTTTCAACTGTTGTAAGACTGATGTGTGTATGTGAATACGTCAAACCGGAATTTAATTATTTGACAATAATTTTGGGGTAGTTACATTTGCCGTAAAACCGATAACCGATGGGGTAGACGTGTTCTTGAGTGGAGACCGCGATTAGGCAAGCACAGCGTAGGGCGCCCTCCAAAAAGGTGAAGCGTCAAAATACGCAAAACTGCTGGCCGTAGATAGAAGACAATAGCCGAGAATCGGTCTCAGTGGCGTCCATTGGGAAAGGCTTATGACCAGCAGTGGACTGACGTGGGCCAATTATGATGACGATGACAACCATTTTAAATAATACAGTATAAATAAGAAGCTGTTTTTTTATCATTTAATTGTAGCATTGTTTATCGTGTCGTAGTAGCTATACCACGAAGCTACGATATACGTAGCATTCGTAGCAAGCGTAGTCTAATAACTTTTGCACCGCTCTGCTACGAACGGCAGCACTATTTGCTTACTACGGAACTGCTACTTATGTATTGAACTACATTGATTTTTAACTATTTTGAATTTAGCTGCAAGTAATTAGAAAATTCCAATGCATGTTATTTTTTTTGTTTTGATTTTTTTTTCAGAATTAGGTTTCATCGTTCTAATAATACAATGTGATTTATAAATATAAGTTGATGGTTATACTAACCCTAATTTCTAAGTCATTACTTATCGAAGTATGTAGCCTAATTAATATTAAAACAACCCTGGCCTGCTCACAACAAAGTACTTTAAAGAATAAGATGAGATTTTTTTATGTCTTTTGTAGCTTAATTTTTAGCTTCTACAACAGTATGACGTATTTTATCGAAAGACAAAAAAAAGTAATTTGCTTTGATTTAACTAAGAGTTACTTAAAACCTTTGTTATAATGTTTGAGTTCGCCATTCAATTAAAAATTCTTCATTTCACTTCAATCAAACGGATGAAAGCCTGACTATATACAACATATTGTGTCGAACTTGAGAAAGCAATAGTGACTTATTTTCAAACTCAAATATTTCTTAGTTTGCATTCCCAGTTATAAATTAAACTTCAATACTGCAAAGCGGATTCAATTTAACGTCGGTACGGAGAGCTGTTCAAATACGTTTCATATCAATTTCCAAACGTATTCAACTGAAGAAAAATTTAATTTTATATACCTGCATAATTTTTTTTTGGAGATTCCGATGTTGTACCCTAGTAAAAGGTGTTGTATATGACCCTTTATGAGGAAATCTATATAATATATACAACAAAGTCGGATTAGTTACACCATTTATAAGTCAGGAACCGCTGGACCGATTTTTATGATCTTTGATTTGTTTAATTTGTCTTCCCCCGAATAGCAGAATTACTATAAAAAACCGGAAAAATTCACAAAAAAAATGTATGAAGGGGCGGTTCGAAGTTCGCCAGGACAGCTAGTTAATTAATAAAATAGATTTTATAAAGATTTATAAATATTGGACAACATCACATACATTGCTCTGATTCTATAATAAGTAGCTTAAAGCACTTGTGTTACAGAAATTAGAAACAACGAACCGTCGTTGTTTCTAATTTCTGTTGTGATACCGATCACAACACCCAGACCCGAGACAATATAGAAAAGTTATTTTTCTACATTGACCGACCGGGAATCGAACCCGGAACCTCAGAGATAGCGACACCAAGTCCGGTATGCTCGCCTCTCGGCTACGGAGGTCGTCAAAAAATAGGACTCTATATTGTATGTACTTATTTTATTTTGCTGTTTTATCTCAGCTTATTACAGTCTACTTCTGGACGGAAAGAGCGCCAAATCTCCCGCTTTTTTCATCCAGCTACTGCCAGCAACGTTCCTAAGGTCATGGGTCAATCCAGTTGGGGGAGCGACATATATTAAGTTTGCCGAAACGTGGAAACCCGAGGACCCGTTTACTTCATCGTTCATTGGTTGTCGGTGGCTGGCCTACTGCCACTTTAGCTTGCTACATTTTTGGACTATGTCTATCACTTTCGTCTAATGCCGGATTCCAAGCACCAACATTATAGCTCTTATATAATTTTAAGACATTTTTTTTTTTCATATTTGTTATTGTTTTGTGTAAAAAAATTGATAAGGCAATAAATTTTCTAAGTTACGTGTTAATCTTGAACTATTGGGCCCCAAGCAACCCTCTTAATACTCAGCGCGAGCGACTGTATCTTTCAGTAACTTTCTAGCTCAGCCAATCTACCCTCCTTAGTGCTCCGCTAGTCACGGCTTCAATCATAATATGTATCATACAAAACGAAGGTGCTTGGGGTCTAATGGACCCCGTGGGACTATTTGAAAACCCCGAGTTTTCAGCTTTTAAATCTTACCCAAGAGCTTCCAAAGCTTCAAATATGTCTGAGATCTATAGACAGAAAAACCAAAACCAAATGCGGTAAATGTGCAATAAGCACCATAGCAAAGTCTGCAATCCATGTACCTGTTTATACAATTTTTGAGTCTGATTTAGATTTAGGGACAAATTTTTTGGAAGTTATATGCCTTTATCAAGTTAAAATGCTGTACTTTAAGTTTTAATTAATAATATTACAACTTTGAGTTTTTAATTTATTTTTGCAAATTAAACCCTATGGTCCAGAGGAACCAAAGCGACTAATATCGTAATTTTTTGACGCGACTATGACACAGGCAATTACTGCCTACATGAGACACCAGTCTTATTCTGGTTGATCTTTCCATCCTAGTCGGGGCATGCTTAAACATGATTTCAGATTCTAGGTCTCACATTTAAAGATATTGCCATTAGAACTCCGTAACCGATAGATTATCCAGGTCATTAGTGACCATGTTCTATCTGAAAGTGTAGGTTTACTCAAGATGTATTCCAAGTAAGTGGTGTATACCACTTGGAATACAATAGGCTAGTTTCGTGGGTCAAAAAAAGATTATTCTATTTAATCCGTCAGTTACATTATCAAAAAATATTAGACCAATATTTTTATCTTTTGTCAATCAAAGAAAAAATTACGAAGATACAGCGCATAAAAATAAGCACGTAACGTCACGCCTTGCTAAAAAGTGTCACAAGGCGTGACGTTACGCGGAACTTTAACGGGCTATATCTTCATAATTTTTTGTTTGATTGCGAAAAGAAAAAATATGTGTCCAATATTTTCTATTAATTCAACTGACGGACTAACCCATTGTTGTAGATTCTGAAAAATAGAGAAAATAATTCTAGAAATGCAAATACTGTGTTTACTAAAAATTGTGTAAAATTATTAATAAATATTGTTTACAAAAATCGCTGTAAAAAACATGTATTATTATCATATCATGCGTTATTTTTCTAACAAACATCTCGGTAACACATTTTGCATAATTAAAACCATTACGCAAGGCGGACCCCAACCCGTTAGCATTAATACGTTTAGTTATAACCCTAACGAGCTTGGAAGAAGTTATTTTAACTTTCCTTAGGTGGCGTCATTGTGCAATAGATATTTACGCGTATGAACATGTATAATTAAAGTGGAAACAGAGGGCTCACCATTCACTTAGCACGCTTGTGATCTTCCGTAGTGTAAAGTTAAAAATCCGTACAACAGAAATGCCTTGTGTTAGTGGGTCTGGATGTTGTGGTATCATTGTTGTTTCGGATTTCTGTAACACAAGTGCTTTGGCTACTTACCATAGGATCAAAGCAATGTATTTGATGTTGTTCAATATTTATATTTATTTAGTGTAATTTTTTTTACATAAAGTTACTACTATACTTCCGCACGAAGACCCAATTGGCGTAGTGGCGTGGCGATTCACGCGATTCACCATTAACCCAAGGATCTCGGATTTGATTCCCGATTCGTTTTAATTTATAGTTTTTTTTTTAATTAGCTCGAAAAAGTTTTGTCTGTCTGTACCTTGTAACGCAAGTATGTTTATTTCTAACTTCTAGACCATGACAATATTTGATGTGTTGTCTGGCAAACTTATCGATTGAAAGTAAAATAGAATATGTGTGGTATTTAGGGTAGCGCCGCTTGGTCGGTGAAAATGTTATAAACGTTATATAACCCTGCAAATACGCTTTAATCTTCGATCTTAATAAAGCAAGAAAAACTTTGCGTGGGCCCTCTGATTACTGCTCTAGCATGAGGACGTAAGCGCGTGTGGGCTGTTTAATAAAATTACAGAGTAAACACCGCTTAGTAGAATTAAATTGCAGAATCTTTATTTTACACACACACACACACGCGGTACAATTTTCTGAATCGATGAAACCATTGTAACATATGATCGTATGTTAAAGTCGTAGACATACACAATGCACCATCGCAACACATATCGATTAATTAAATTAAGGTTAACTTTTCAAAACACGTCAGATTAATTTTTACCACACTTTCTTACAGAATCAATTACTTTCTTACAGCAATCAATAAACGATTGAGATGCAGAAATAGTTTGTTAAACTAATTCTAAAGCTTTAAATTGCGTTTTAATTGTAGGGTATCGCGCCACATGAGTGTCGCGCACAAACTCGAAAATCCTTATGGAAAATGGATAATTATGTTCTTTAATCTCGTCCTCATTGTGTACAATGTAGTACGCACTTTTTGCTACTGCACTGATTACAATCTTCAAAGTTAGGCGCGTGCTTGAACGCGTCAATAAACTAAAAAATAAATAACCGGAACGTGCCCGCACCGTCACCTATCAATGTCATCTGTCACCTGTCAATGTCATTGTACTTTTTTGTACACAGCACTGAAGACGTAAATATTTAGAATAAATTAGTTTTATAACTAATTAGTGATTTACAGCTTACATACAAATGCAAAAATCCAAGAAGAAAATACGGTGATGTTTGTGTAAAAGTATGGTGGCTGGAAAACAAAACTTGTCAGTTGAATTTGTGAAATTGTTGGACCGATACCTCGGCTCAATTATTACGATTATTACGATTTCTATCACCACCACAGCACACTAAAATATAATATCATCACCATCACCATCATCTCAGCCTATTACAGCCCACTGCTGGACGTAAGGGAAGGACGCAAAGAGCGCCAAGGAGTACGATCTCCTGCTTTGATACAAATGTATCCAGCCATAATCCTGAGTTCGTCGGCCCATCGAGTTGAGAAGCGTCCTACACTACGTTCGCCGAGACGTGGCCTTTGCTCCAACAACATAATCAGCCAGAAATTAATCATGAAAACAAGGAGTATGTGTGACAGAGTGGCGTTATTCTTCAGCCTGCAAACGAGACAGAATGAATGACATCGGAGCTTTCACGGGAGGTTGGCCGTGGTGATCATTAAGTTCATTCTAGTTGTCTCTCATGTCTCAGAATGAATGACATCGGAGCTTTCACGGGAGGTTGGCCGTTGGTGATCATTATGTTCATTCTAGTTGTCTGTCATGTCTCCGAATGACTCCACAGAAACTGCTCTGTACAGAAGCACTGGCCTTTACGATGGAGTGGCCAGTGGTTTTTTGTTCAGTCTGAAGGGTCTCCTCGAGGTATTCCTCCTGAGACGTAACATTATGGCTCTAGTCTTCATGAAGAGTTGACCATGAGATCGATATAATGTTGCACCAGAAATATACTACAAAGGATCTGTAATAGCATTAGGTAAGTTATTAATATTATAAATTTATTCTAGCGCATCATATGTACCGAGAGAACAATTATTCCTCTTGTCTGTCTCGCAGCAGAATTATAACACTTCCACTTGCTTGCACGAGGGGTTAGCCTGTGGCTTAAAAAATTTGTTATAATATTGCGGGTCTGCAAATCATCTTATAAGGTTGACCAGAGACCGACTTCATCAATTGAAGTTGAAAATATAGTCGAACACAAAGGTATCAAGGCGATACATATCTTCTAATGCCACTGAAGAAAAAAAAAAAAAAAGAGAGGAGGGAGAATATGGGTACCGAGACCATGAGGTAATGCCCTCCGTCTTAGTATTTTTTTCAACTTAACACTTTGACTATAAGGAGGCTATGAAAGAAGCTCCTTTGCCTGCTGATATTGAAGGCTCAAGGAATTCTGAGTACTTGTGTAAACAAGTCACATACTTACCTAGACAATTTCAGTCTGTTTATAAAGATTTTAAGTTTTTAATAATTTCATCAGTTGTTACTATTAAATTGGGCCTTTGGCAACCATTAATGGTACCAAGACAATCTGTTGGTCTCAGATCTGCTTGTCTTATTCTGCCCCATTTATATACATACAAGTCAATGATAAATAGCGATTTTACAAATTATGGTTTATCTCGGTGTGGATTTCCACAAGTATATAATTGAGGTACTTCATGATGTTGGCCCAAGAGGGCAAGGCTTTATAAAGCATACCATAGAAAACAACCTGTTTACTCCAATAGTTCATGGAGTTATGACCATATTAAGTTTTTTTTTTTCTCTCTTATATTTTACTAAAAAGCTTAAATAAATAAATAAACATTACTTGAAATTGCTAATTGATATCTGTGACTTAAAGATCATTAGTCCACTTGATTCGTGAAGTGCCTTAACGTAAAAGGTCCCAGGTTCGATACTCTGTTCGAATGACCCTGGCGAGATACATTGTCTTGTACCTCGTAGTACAGGGAAGTTGACTCCTTGTTTGGAGACCATGACAAATTCATGTTGGCTGGTGCATGTTTGTATGTTCCTATACAAATGATATGGTATCCCATTGTGTAACTTATAGTATTAGATCTGGTCACAACCGGGTAAACCTTAAATTCTCATAGTATCAAGCTTAATTCTCAAGATTCTATAATAATCTATGAAAGCAATTAAAATTTAACACTGTTACTGACTTAAGGTTATTATTCTAGCTGATCGCCATGGCTAGTTAGATTATTTCTAGTCTTCATCAAGTGTGAATAATTTCTCAGAAAATTTATAAATAAAGACACACTCAAGATGAGTCTGACTTACAAATAATGTGAGTGAAGATCACTGTTACAGATATGGAAAAATAATTCTCCTTGTTATCAACAAGATAAAAATTACCAAAATTAAAAACTTTTTTAACTGTAACTATATGTTATATTCCAATATTTTCAGAGTCAGTAAAAACCCATGGAAAGATTTATGCAGCTTTATTTACAGGCAAAAATGTCGCACCATAATTGATCCTTATGTACTTGCCATAAGGTCGAAAACCAATTATTTTAATTTTAAAGTAGGTACCTGCTACCTTTGGAAAAGTAAGAGAAATTCAAAACTAGACACAAAGTTCCAATGATAACTTGAATTTTCAAATCTGACCTAAATATATTTTTAATATGTTTTTGTTATAAACCATATATTTCTAGACATTTTATCATTTGTGAAAATGTTTGATACCTAAAATTGAAGACAAAGATAAATAATCATCCAATCATTAAATTATCAAGATACTAAAGATATTAAATAAGCTGAATTATCCCAGGTGGATAACAAAGGTTCATATTTAAATAGATGATTATAATAAAACATAATTAGAAAATTAAAATTGTATCCATGAAACTATAAACTTCATAAAAAATATACTACTGACTTAAAATTATTATTTAAATTAAGGCATTAATCTTACAATTATAATTGAAGTTTGTCAACTACCTGAAGTACCTATGTAAGTCTATGTATAAATAATTTTATTAGATATTAAATTACCATGTAAAGCAAAAATGGAGATGATAAATAATGACAGAAAAATACTAATGAACTGAATTTAAAAAAAAAAAAAAAAAAAAAAAAAAAAAAAAAAAAAAATGGATGACACGATAGAGGCATTGATCAGTGGCAATAATTAAGGCAATGCAGGCTATAAATGTTGCCTTACCTTGTTATTGGACTAAGGCTGTAAGGCTGCTACAAGTATTTTGAGCCGGAGTAAACTTTCTATCTTATCCGATGTGATGTATTGGTAAATTATAACTTATTTAATTTTTTAATTTTTTATTAGCTTTACAAGAATTGACCAGTCATTGAATCTTTTTCTAAATAAGTATTCAGACTGTTTCATTAACTTATTAATATACCCTACCAGGGATCCACACATAAAGTGCAAATATGCACATAAAGTGGAGTCTCATACTGATTTCCAGCCATATAAGTGTAACACATATAACGGTTTTCTAAGAAGATGAGTAAAAATCAATTTTTCTCAGTAAAATAATGTTGAAACTATTGTTAACAAAATAGGATCCCTACTGGAACAATACTGGTAGTATTTGTACATAATTTCCTTATTAATAACATATTATTAATGAAAGATTTGCCATAGTAAACATCCATATTATTTATTTTAGTTTCCTTTACTTTGGAACTACACCTTGAACAGAAGTTATTAAGAATAAGACTAATTTATTTGCATAAAAAATTGTATTACAGACAATGATAACTTAAAAGGTTACTAGATTTTCTTATTATATAAAATAAAATAAATCTTTTCAGAAGATATACTAGCTTAACTACCTACTTGCACATCGATAAATTTACCTTGTTAGGTAACCATGTACTAAGTATGTACTACATACTACTGGATAAATGAGACGGATATTAATAGTTCAAAGCATTGGCTCCATTTCCATGACAACTTATTAAACTAGCTGTTGCCCCGCGATTTCGTTTGCGTGATCTCTAGTTTATTCGTAAAGAATATACCTACTTAATAGCGAGGGGTAATTATTTAAAACTTTATTGCACAAACTTAAAAGTGAACAACAGGTGGATTATCAGTCTCAGTCCCAGCAAATCTATAAATTCATAAAGACTTACAGTTTTAACAAAAATAAAAGAGTATTGCAATTAAAGTAAAATTTGCTATTTTCGATTTTATAGAATTCCTACACATTTTTTGGTCCACCTGTATGGTATAAAATAGCTACAGGTTTGTGTCATCAAATGGGATGGGACTGTATCAATATACATGGTTGTATTAGCATACGGGGTTATATCATCATACAGGGTTGTATTATCATACAGGGTGTATCATCATACAGGGTGTATCATCACACAGGGTGTATCATCATACAGGATTGTATCGATATACAGGGTTGTATCGATATACAGGGTTGTATCGATATACAGGGTTGTATCGATATACAGGGTTGGTTGATTAATTCCAATGAATTAATTAAACAACTATATCCTTGTTAGATAAAACTTGAATTTAGCATCTACCAATAGATAGTTAATAAAATAAAGTTTTATCATGTGCTAAGACTTTAGCAAATCATATAAATGATCATAATAAATGTTTATATTGCTTTGTCGACACAACTTTCCTCTTTGAACATCTACATTGTACACAATGAGGACGAGATTAAAGAACATAATTTATATGATCGGACTAACTTACCTAGTGACGTCCGATCCTCAATTATGTGAAGTAATCTCGTCCTCATCCTATCCCCAGCCCGACCCAGTTAGTATGTATTTATCAATCCTTAAAGTACAAAAAAGATTATATGCTATAAATACCTACCTACTACTTAGTTTCCCTTCTTTTTGAAAGTTGTGTCCAGTTTTATCCTTTGAAATAATGACATTGACAGGTGACAGATGACATTGATAGGTGACGGTGCGGGCACGTTCCGGTTATTTATTTTTTAGTTTATTGACGCGTTCAAGCACGCGCCTAACTTTGAAGATTGTAATCAGTGCAGTAGCAAAAAGTGCGTACTACATTGTACACAATGAGGACGAGATTACTTCACATAATTGAGGATCGGACGTCACTAGGTAAGTTAGTCCGATCATATAAATTATAAAAAAGACGATTATTTAAACGATAAGAGTGCCTAAATTCATAATCTGCCTAGCTCGCACTTACCACATCTCTTGTAACTCTATTTTCAGAAATAAGATGAAACGGCGCAACAAGCTCGGTCGCTTTTGTCAGCATTTACTACCGAGTTTGTTGCGCAGTTTCTTCTTATCACCAGTAATTATGTAGTCCCTGGAGTCCAGTAGGGCAAAGCTATATTTTTGGACGTTTAAAGGTTCTCTAAATATGTTTGAGTTATACGAGTAACTATAATAGCTCAAAATTTTAATGTCGGACGGGGACAAAATATGGTAAATTCACATCAGTCGGAGATAAATATGTTTTTATTGTTTTATAGTGTATTTTTACTCACTAAAAATTCATTTTAGGCTCTCTAGCTATTCAAAACAAAATAATAATACTATATTTTAGACAGCACAGCGTTTGTAGCAGCAGCCGAATTGCCTAATGCCATTTAAAATTGATATTGAATTGAGGCCCGCCGGTGGAGGCGGCGGTTTCGGCGATGTCGTAAACGTGGTTTATTGCAAGCGCTCGAATGCTTCTGCGCCTTCTAATAGAGAGGTGGTAAGGTTGGTGGTACAACAGGAGATAAATAACCACGTCATTTGATTATAATAAAAAAATCTTTAACGACCGTCTGGTATAATGGTTTGCGCTAGACGACAAAGCCAGGTGGTTACGGGTTTAAAAATCCCGCAAGAGGTAAATGTTTGTGTGATAACCAGGAGTAGGTATTTGTACGTGTCATGGATATTTATAAATATATTTAAGTATGTTTATCCGTTACCTAGTCGCCATAGTACAAGTTTTGCTTAGTTTGGGGCTCAATGATTGGTGTAATTGTAAAAAGAATATAATTTCATCATCATCGTGATCATTATTTCAGCCATAGGACGTCTACCTGCTGAATATGGCCAAACTTTAGGTCATCTGTTCACTTTGTGAGTAGACTTCCTAAGCTGCGCTTGCCGGTCACGTGCCGCAAACCTTGATTAATTTAATGTAAACTCCTGTAAACACTAATTAATAACATCCTTGTCATATTATATTGAAATATACATACATATTTTTAGTAAGGCCAATAACAGTTTTCCTTAAATTAACAATAAGACTAGCTATCAAGTTATCTATCTATCCATCAAATGTACGCGTGTGTGTGTGTGTGTGGGTGTGTGTGTGTGTGTGTGTGTGTGTGTGTGTGTGTGTGTGTGTGTGTGTGTGTGTGTGTGTGTGTGTGTGTGTGTGTGTGTGTGTGTGTGTGTGTGTGGGTGGGTGGGTGAGTGAGAGTGATTGTAAACGTGAACGCGCCTGCCTATCCCCTGCTATTCAGATTTTTTATTAATTTGAGATTTGATTTTAAACAGCACAAAAAACGTGACCTATCAATGTATATGCCTTTGCAAGGTAAATGTAAAGCACTTTACGATTTTTTACATTTGTTAACTAACACTTGCAGCAAATAAACTTGAAAACAAATAGTTTTTTTTAAGTAAGTATATAATATACATATTATTATAGTAGATTTTAAGATTATCTTTCAATGCGTTAAGGTGTTCTTTTATTAAGAATAAACTGAATAGTTTTTAATTTTTGTTTGTATCTAAATGCTTATAATTCAAACGCTACACTTGTATTTTTTTCTATGATAATGGGAGTAGGACAAACCAATTTCTATTTAAGCTTAGACAGATAAAATATTTAAAATTTTATTAAAATGATCTCTCAGTGTGCCCCAGTCCTACTAAGCAGCTACACCGAACCGGTTTTACTGCGGCTCCTGAATATTCCGCGAGATGGAGTGATAAAAAAACGTTACCCGCGATTGGATCCGCGCACGCCTTTACAGCCATAAGCGAATTAGCGCCTGCGTTTACGATACACAAGTAAATTACTTTAATTTTCTTTTTATTTTCAAACCTATTATTGTTTATGCCTCGGGTCTTATGTGAAAGTCTGTTGTATTGTTTTTCTTGATTATTTCTGCATGACCTCAAGGTTGACTGGTAGAGAATGCTACATAGCACTAAGCCCGCCATTTGTACTGACCTGTGCAACAACTTTTAAATAAATAAATATGTTTTCAAGAATCAGACAAATACAAACTGTCATATATAAAAAGTCATAGAAACATAAAAACTAAGTACTTTTATAGGAAGGACGACAGGCAAAACAAATCTTAGATGGCGCCAGCGTGTTAGGGCTTGTCTCTGATCAAGTAACAACTGGGTTGCAGGGCGTCACATGTATACCTAGTCTGTACCTACCACCTAAACTAATTATTACCTAATGTGACATGCAATAAACGATTTGAATTTGAATTTGAATTTGGGTTTGGGCTTTGACAACTAATATCAACAAAGACTTCTGCCATACTAATTCTTAAAGAATGTTTTTTTTGTGCTCGTTAAATAAACACAAAATATATTTGCTAATGATTTTAATAATACAAATAGGCGTCGTTTTAGGTCATAATTATATATCTTTGTTTGCGTCAATCATGGTATACATTACATTAAAATATAGATTTACATATTGGGCTGTATAAGTTAGCATGCAAATGTCATAATCCAAAAATATATGTATTAAAAATGATAAAATGTTAAATCTACTAAATCTAAATTGTTGATTAATAAGAATTCAGAATGTCTAATTAGTACCCATACACAATACATAAACAGAGATATAATATTACTACTCGTATTAGGTATTCTTTGGTATAACTATTGTATTTATTTACATTAATGTTTGACAACTTAGCAGAACCTATAGAGTAGACCATTTAAATTTGATCAGTGACAGAACCACTGATTCAGTGATCAAATAATCACAATGGGCAAGGCCAAACACTATGCACCACCTACCGGGCTGAATGTGCAGTGTGGTTCCCCATTATTACCGCTGATTGATCATCAATAGTAGATTTATTGATGACGGTTTCATGTTAAACAATTCCTAAGTTTTTTTTTATTTTAAAAAAGAGAGGTTTAATAAAAATTGAAAAGACAAAACACAAAAACACAATACAAAAATAATTAGGTACACACAAAACAAAAAAAAACATGCGAATAAAAATAAGTAATAACTCAATTTTTGTTTAATGCCAATACGCGAATTAGCGGGAAGATTCGTCTTGAACGCAAATGGTCCCAGGTTTTATTTCCGGTCCGGGTCAATTTAGAAATCAATTTTATTGAAATTCGCTTGTGCTATGTGACGTCCCTGGCAAATTTATAATTTGCTAACTTAAAACACAAGGATTAATAATAATAAATTGTTTCTACAATCACCCATATTATCTAGCCCCTAACTAAGCAATCTAGTTCCTAGCCGCCTTGCATCGCCTATTCCTGGTCACAGCGGTGGTCATGGTTATGACAGGGCATATTTGATGACTTTTGATGATTTGGGCAGTCTGTGATGACTAACGGCACTGAGACGTGGTCCTTTACTATTGACCTCTAAAGAATCTCACAGTCACCCAACGTGCTATGGAGGAAGCTATGCTTGGCGTCTCTTTGCGAGATAGGATCTGAAATAAGGAGATCCGTTGAAAAACCAAAGCTCCCGATGTAGCTTTTCTAATTGCAAAACTAAAGTGGCAGTGGGCAGACCACATCACTCGTAGAACTGACAACTGTTGGGGAAGAAAGGCTCTCGAGTGGCGACCGCGAATTGGAAGACGCAGCGTGGGCAGGCCTCCCACGCAGTGGACTGACGAGCTAGTCAAGGTTGCGGACAGCCGCTGGATGCAAGCGGCCTAGAGCTGCTCGCTGTGACGTTCTGTAGGAGAAGCCTATGTCCAGCTGTGGACTTCTAGAGGCTGATGATGATAATAGTTAAGTCGGCGTTCTTACCTTTACCAAAAACGCTGACTAAAACCAAAAGACAGAATTAAAAGCTGTGTACAGATATTTAAAAATTCTTAGGGATACTTATTGAGGTCGATGGTTATTTATTATGCTGAGAATACTCACCGTTACTGGGATGTATATTTTAGAAATAAGTTTGTTAGACAACACCCGGAACTATTCAAAACAGCCCGTGATGTTTATCCACGAAACTAGAGATAGTGATAGACTCGTCCTAGATCGTCAACCAAAAACAGCTCTATGTCGAAAAAGCTGTTACTGCATGTGTGTAGAAGTATATAATAAAATCCCAAGGCAATTTAAACAGGGGTCTATCAGTCTTACAACAAAAAAACTACGTGAATGGCTAATAAAAAAATGTTACTATAGTTGTACGGAATTCCAGCATGATAATAATATGCATGTTGTTGACTTATGACGGAGGTATCTAAGAGTGTCTGTTTTAACTTCAAGTTTCGAATTTGTTTTAGTATTTAATTTAATTTTATCTTAACAATGACATTTTTATTTTATTAATATACTGACATAATTGTATTTAGTCTGAATTAATAATTAATTTAATATGTTCACTAACTAAATTGAGTTGAATTATGTACCTAAGTTTGCATGCTATATTTTATGGCTAAATAGGTCTTCGAACATTTAACTTTTCTCCTGTACCATCTTTACTACCTACCCTATTTACTGCGAATAAAGAAATTTGAATTTGAATTTGAATTTGACGCCATTCCAGTTTTTTTTATAATAATAATTGGTGTGATTTAGATGTAATTTAAAAAAAAACAATTGGCGGCGCTTGATACCCAGCTGCATCCTCTTAGGTAAATCGCGATGTCAGAAACACTACAAACCGCGCAATGTTTTTCAGGTTTGCAAAAAACAATTTCTTTTTCACAAACAACGTTGTTCTTTATACAGACAAATGTGATGCCTGGGCCTACGCAATCTGCTTCACCCATTCATAATGAGTCGGTCTGAGACACGAATCGGCCCACAATCGTTTGCCGCAGACGTCATTTGAGACGACTCATTTGTCGGACAAATGTGCACGTGCGTCTGTCACTGAACACTTAGGGTGCTGATATACCAAATCGACTTTTTTAGGTTTTGATGCTGACAAGTTTATTTAATTTTTAAATGATTTAACTATAAGTTTATGTGGCTTTAAAGATTTTCAGATATGTTTTTTTTTTTAAAATGCAATATCTGTTAAACCTGCCGTTTGATTTCTAAAAAAATAAGATGAAGATATTATAAATGCGAGTATTTGTGCCAAAATAATTAAGTCACTTACACACAATATTACGTCAGAACCACAAAGCAAATTCATTCATTTGTCATTTGTGACATTATATTAAGGGTAAAATAATTATTATGCACTTGTTTGTTAAACATATTCAAGTTTTGTTATTGTTTTTAGTAATTGCTATTTTGACTATTATTGATATAATGATAATAAATGAATATACATACAATTTTATTAAATTCTTTAATGCTAAGTGATGCAGAATTTGTATTAAGAATTGAGTAGTTCTTAAAATATTTTTAATTAGGTTATTTACAGTAGAATTATGAAGCTGCAACCATCAAATTGAGTTTTTCCTGTAATGTACAGTATGTAGACGACCGCTCGTCAACCGACCACAAAATGTAAAATTTTCTTAATTGATATTGATCTCCACGTGTCGGACTTGAAGTTGAATTAGGTTGAATGACCTTTAACTTTTTGAGAAGGTTTACCTGCCGCTGTCTGTACTATTAAAAAGACACTTAGTTTCTAATCGATGTAAAAAAATATAAGTAGATTAATACTCAATAATACTCATTTATTTTGTACATAGGCCCTCTTCCGGGCACTTATACACGTCCCAAAACTATAGCTTAGTCCTACCACCGCTTCGGGACTACATATTGGCTGGTGATGAGAAGAAACGGCGCAACAAACTCAGTCACCTTTGTCAGCCTTACTTTACATGAAATACAGTTTACAAGACATGTAGTAAGTGTGAGCCAAGCAGGTTAAGTCCTCTGCACTCTTGTCGTTTAAATAATTGTCTATTTTATAATATCCTTTTTTCATAAGGATTTTTTTAATGTGAATTTTGAATTCATGTACAGGTAATTCAACAAGAGTACGTGGTACTTTATTGAAAAATTTAATACATTTCCCCAAGAATGAATCACCAACTTTGTGTAGTCTGAAGCTCGGAACGGCAAGATTATTTTTATTTCGAGTATTATATTGATGAAAATCACTTTTTAGGCTAAACAAACTAAGATTTTTTCGAACGTACATAATATTTTCAAAAATGTATTGAGAGGCTACTGTTAATATATTAATATCTTTAAAAATCTCCCTCAGTGAGTCACGAGGTCCAAGACAGTATATGGCGCGTACGGCTATTTTTATTTTATTAAATTCGATTATTCGATTAAATTCGACTTCCAAAATTTGATTACATAGTTCCAAGTGAAGCCAATAGAATTTAGTTAAATTTACTATTTAGGTAGATATTGCCAAACTTAGTCCAGATAAGAGTGAATAAGCACTTATTAAGCCAGTACCATCAGCTTCGACTGCCTCAAGTGTACGAAGATACTGCCAACATAAAAAAAAACTCTAATTAAAATGGTTTTAGAATATTGTACTAGATAAATAAAATGTAGATTATCTTTATCTAATACAAATAAAATTATTCTCTTATTTGATTACTGCACGGTCAATGAACTCAATAAAGAAAAGGATTTCATAAAACACTCCATCACCAAGAACATGGCTCTCAAGAAAACTGGTAAAAAATCCTTGTAAACCAAACTTAGCCTTTTTGCTGCGAAAAACATCGGGGTGTCGGACTTGAGCCGGCCCTTTTCCATTACCTCAACTATCTGCCTTTATCATCTGTGCCACCATAATTTTACTCCAAACTTCAGTACATTTACTTTGGACTTTACTTGGAGGTTTTAGGGCGTATTTCTTTTCTTTGGACAGCACTTATAAATATGTCATCCTGACCGCATTCGCAAGTTTACTTTTGCACTCAGCAAATCCTTATCACTTTGTTTTTAAAGTTGGTTTTGCTGGCTTTTGGTTGAAGACTAAGTGGTGAACAGTTGGCATAATGCCAGAATGCCGATGGAGCGTGGAGGCTATCGACGATTCTGGCCAGTTAGGGCGTGTTTACACCGCCGTTTCAGCAATTTGCCCCTCATACTGGTGGAAGACACGGATGGCTGGTTTTGAGAGAAGACTGTGTATTCAATAGCCTTAGATATCGTTTATACAGCTGAGAAGACATTTTGAATTTATTTTCCACATAATCAAGAAAATGTTGGAAAAGTATTCCTTAATTACCACATAATCCATACTTAATTTATAATTGTGAAAGAAACTCTGTTACCGTTAACCGTTTTTCATTAAATTTGATACTGAGACTGGATGAACTTTAGGAAATGGCATACTTAGGGCTACCTTAGTATGTCATTTCCTAAAGGAGTAAAATAGGTGTTGACAAGCCACAGGAACAGCTAGTTATTAATATTGTGTCGTTTAAAGAACTATACTAATAACGTGCTTGTAGAATGCTTCAAAGTTCCTCAGAAAAATAAATTAAATGAAAAAAGTTTCTAATGAGAATTTTAAATATTAGAACCTTTGTAACCTACAGTGAAATCAGTTTTTTAAGACATATTATCGGTTATCTATCTTATGTTCGAAAAGGTGTTTACCGAATTTTATTTCACCGAAAACTCTTCGACTAATTTCGTTTCGCTTTTTTTCATTTCATCGAAATGACCTTTGCCACTCGATCTGTTGACCTATTATCAATTCGTTTTTATTGTTACTCCGACGTTTCATTTGTTTGAAACACTTATTATCGAACTTTGCTTGGCCGAAATAACATTTGTTCGAAGTATTAGTGTATTAAGTATTTTATTATGTTACAGACAACATTTGCCAAAGCTATTTATGTTAGATGATTTAGTTTCCAGAAACATGCTTCCAATATTTTTATTTTATTTTATTTTATTTAACTAACAATAATGATAATAATCAATCCTTCATCCTTATCCTAAGAATTTATCCTTAGTTTTTAAGTGTGTGTGGTCACTGTTCTAACCTAACCTAACCTAACCAAATTAGTCTTATTCTATACGCAGTATTCTGGTAAATGAAAAAGGTTCAAAGAGACTTCGGCCAACAGGAAAAAGTTATTCTGAGAATCGATGAAACGTAGTTCGATAAAATGATATTTATGTCAAGAGATATTTCGATGGACTAAAAATATATTAAATGATTCATATAGCAAAATAAATGTCGGCCAATAGTTTTCGGCCAACTGAAATTCTGACAAGTAAATTACGGACAAGTAATCGGTTACCCATATTATCATCATCGTTATCTCAGCCTATTGCAGTCCACTGCTGGACGTAAGCGACAAAGAGTACGACCTCGCCCTTTTTTTATCCAGCCACTACACGCCATCTTCCTAAGGTCGTCAGTCAAACATGCTGGGGGGCATCCTGTACCACGTTTGTCGAGACGTAGCGATTATTATTACCTGAGCGCACTTTAGCTATCAACATAAATTATATGTTATTTAACCATACAGGATATACCGTTGGCTGATTGCTGCAATTCTAGCATCATTATCTATCTGACACTGTTATATGCAGCAGTTTATATAAGATGATAACTCGGCCAATCAATCAATTAATCATGATTTATGAGCGGTTACACCTAATCAACGATATCGGTCCGCTGTGCAGTGGCGTGGAACGGTCTATGATATTGTAGTAAAAGCTATAGCGTTCAATCTAACTATCTAGTAAATGGCAGAACGATTTTATGTTAATATTTGTTTCATAATACAACTTCCTTTAGTACAATCCGTCGTTTCATTGATTTACATGTCAAGCATGTGAATCAATGAAATGACCATCACTGTTTCCCACCGTGCACTGTTTGTTACTAACATAGTTTATAAGTTTATTGATACTAACAGTAACATAGTCCAATCTACTAACATAGTATATAAGATCAAATTGTTACTAACCAAATTATGGACTTCTTGGTCTGAATTTTTTTTTTAAATTTTTTATTATTATTTTATTTTATATCATCGTTGCTAATAAATTACAATCACTCTATATTTAATTATCACAAAATAATACAAATTCAATAACACTACTCGCACATACCTAAAAGGCTGCGCGCGCGAGACTGTCGCTTTAGTGAGCCAGCGATGCGAAGGCGTTCGGATGTATGAATATGTGTCCATAATCTAATCAGCACATATTTCCTGCTGCTAGGTCTTTATTTGCAGCGCTACTTCTTACTTAAAAGCGCTATCTTTCCCAGTGTGACCCAGTTTTTTTTATACTCGTCAGAATTGTATACATCATAGACTGAACAACTTTTGTTATACGACTTTTAAAAATGTTTGCATTTTTGCACTAACTAGTTAGTTAACTAACTAGCTAAAAAAACTCATTTTTTCGATGTGCTCAAAAAAAGATTATTCTATTTAGTTCGTCAGTTAGAGTATCATAAAATATTGGACCCATATTTTGTTGTTTGTCAATCAAATAAAAAATGACGAAGATAAAGCGCATCAAAGTGAGCACGTGACGTCACGCCTTGCTAAAAAATGTCGCAAGGCGTGACGTTACGCGGATCTTTAACGGGCTATATCTTCATCATATATTTTTGTTTGATTGAGAAAAGAAAAAATATACGTGACATATATTTTCTGTTAATCTAACTCACGGGCTAATTCGACTTTTTTAGGAAATGAGTCCATTATCCACATATAGTTAAGTTAGCTAAATAACACCTTATAATATAATCCTATGTCCAGCCTATATCCTAAAGCCTATGTTTAGCAGTGGACTGACGTGGGCTGTTAATGATGATGATGAACATAATCGTTGTGAGACAAACATTTAAATCCGTTTAGCCATGAATAACAAACACAAAAACTTTTACAATAAATAGTAAGGAGGGTGTAGGCTTTTAAGAGCTTTGTCAGGGCGTATGTAAACAAACTTGCCCTAAATGTGTCTTAATTTGCTTAGGATGTGTAATCACAACGCTTCACAATGTAAACGTCAAGATAAACCTCTCATGTTGATCGGTTTCTAGATTGCCGCTTCGTTATTCATACCAGAGAAATGGCTCCGATCAGTTCGTCAGCTATAATCACTTACCATTCCCCTGCCCTCTTCACCTGGATTCCAATGAAGATAAGCTTCAGTAGAATCACTTTTCCCTTAGAGTATGCCAATATGATGTAGCAACTTACTGCGGCGCCGCGCAGTTTGCTGTGTACGAGTTAGACCGAGCTATGTTTTCTGTCAAATTTTGTTATGTGAAAAGAACACGCACTTAACTCATGACGAATAAATATTAAACAACATCACAAACTCTGATCCTATTATAAGTAGTTTAAGCATACACAGCATGTTACAGAAATCAAAAACAACAACGGTACTATGACACCCAGACCCGAGATAAAATAGAAACCGAACCGAGAATTAAACCCGGGACCTCAAAGATAGCCACAATAAGTTCGGTAGGCTCGCCTCTCCGCTACAGAGGTCGTCAAACTATTATTACGCTGCGCCCTAAATGCAGTACTAGTACCTACTGACATTGTATTTACGGGATGACTATGCGATGCCACACAAGCAAATAATATTTATTTAAATTTTTATAAATTTCGTCCAACCATTTCACTGTTACGAATTTTGTGATAAATTTGTTACATCTGTTGTTGTGGTGCTGTCGTTGTTTTCGATTTCTGTAACACAAGTGCTTTGGCTACTTACCACAGAATCAGAGCAATGTATGTGATGTTGTCCAATATTTATATTTATTTATTTATTTTACCTACCTGGAGAAAATTTGTTTTTTTATTTTCAAGCTATTGTCTTTTATAATAAGGATATCTAAATCGTGTATTTTACAAGTTCCAGTATAGTCGCATAGTCATAACATTTTAATGAATTTTTTGGTCATGCGCAACTCTAATAAACAAAATTTATAATTAGTTTTTGACACTTTTATAATTACCTAATTCATCATCTTCATCATCAGTTCAGCCATAAGACGTCTACTGCTAAACATCGGCCTTCCCTAATAACTCCGAGATTAGCTGGTTGGAAGCGGCCTGCATCCAGCAGCTTCCTGCCAACTTTACCAGGTCTTCTGTCCATCTTGTGGGTGGATGTCTTATGCTGTGCTTGCAGGTACGTGGCCTCCATTTTGCCTCATTTTACTTTTTGAGCTTAACCTTACGGAAGTTTTGTGGCTTTAAGCACCTTTCTGCCATAGTGATTTTAGGCTTACTGCGGTATATGCCCTTCTGTGTCTCTATCCATTACACTGAGTCCTCTTGAAATGTAAATCCTCTTCAGATTAAATCTCTACCAATTCTATCTGCTTTGATAACAATAGGAGGAGGCAAGATGCCACTCGTGAAGATCTTATCTCTGTCCTTTGCTAATAAATGGTAAAAGAATAGGATAGGTAGAATCAATCACGTGATTGAATGGGATAGCGTATACAATAGAATTGAAATTAGATTTACTGAATCATTCGGTTGTTTGTGTCTGTTTTGTATAGATTGTGCGAAATCAATACGGTTATCGTATTGACGCATTGGCGGCCAACCTTTCGTGTTGGAATAGGATTATGTGTAAACCCCCGATAAGACCCCAATGTGGCAAACGTTTGCCGAAAATAAACCTGGCAACCTTATTATTTTCTGTTGGGCCGGTTGCGGGAATATATCCAAAGGTCATTGATTTGTAGTCTATGACTACTAGACCAGACCGTTTTGCATGATCTCTCTGCTATAATATTTTGAACTAGATTTCAATCCAATTGCCTAAATCTTTGTAAATTTCAGTGACCAGTAATCCGAAAATGCCCTTTGAGCTGTGAGAGTTTGGATTTGGTCAAACACGTTCTACGAATCCGTATTTGATCAAGAATTTCAATTGGTCATATAGTTTCTGGAATATCACTAGTAATTTACGAACTATTTAAATTCTTACAATTTGAAATTTTACAAACAAATTTTTTGCTCTATGTGACTGGATCACATTTAGTTAGTTTTAACCCGACTGGCCCAGAAGGAGGGTAATGTTTTTGTGATACCATATAGAACAATTATGTAACAAATTATGGGTGCTCTATTCATTTGTAATGTTTATTTTACCAAGCATACTAAGTATGCGGTAATCATACATAGGTACTAACTCGCAACAATAGATCAACCTGAGATCGCACTAGTTAGAGTTCTCAAACTATTCGCGGTAGCGTAGTTAAATGTTTATTAACGGTCTCAGATAACACAGTTTGCTAACGATGTATGCGAAGGTGTTATGCATAACATGTTATGAGGCATATCTTAAGGTGAGTATAGTCGCCAAATGTAAACTAGCATGTGGTTTCAAAAGCCTACTACTTAAGTCTGTTACGAGTGCAAGCCTCGTCTACGTCACTGCTATGTGTCACCAGTGTATATGTGTTGTGCAAGTGCAGGTGTTAAAGATTGAGCAATAGTACCAAAAGTGCATAGTTAGCAGTTTTCACCCACATGGGAACTTTTGGACAGTTTTCGAGTGCCTTTTAGCTTCAATCGCGGAAGCGACAGGACGTTAGTTAAGACCAGATCAATCGGGATCAAATTAGAATTATAATTTTGTAATTAATTTTAATAAATAAGTTAAACCTAAATTGTCTAGTTTTTAAAAATCCTACCCGACGGCCCAATTCCGTAATTGGCGCAGTCGGTAGGATAGTCGCGTCAGTGCGTGTTATCACACTTCGATCCGCCTGATAGTCGCTTCGTCGGCGCGTCGACTATCCCTACGAATCTACGCAAGTGGTCGTCGGATGGAAAAGAAGAATCGTCTTCACTCAACGGCGCTCATCCAAAAATTGATGGCCCACCAGCACCCGCAGCAGCACCAGTGGCAGCACCAACGTCAATCCAGTATGCTAAGCAGCCTGCTTCTGTGAGTTATATTATAGTATTAGTTACGCATTCCTATTGGTTGCCAGTGGTCCCTTTCCTGTCTCCTGTAGAGAGTGTTATTAGTTAGTTAGGTAGATATATATTTTTAATAAAAAGTACATTTAGTTTTCAAGATTTTCTATCCTAGGAGAGATAGGGATATTGGGCCGAATCAGCGGCGCAGTATCAGATCTAATTCTAGATTGCTTAGATTTCATCGCGATATTGAGTTAGATAACATAGAGGAAGAAATGGCAAACGAACAGCAACAGTTTGTTCCCGCCCCAGACATGACAGACCGAATTTGGAAAGCATTAAGATTGGTACCCGAGTTTGATGGAAATTCTAACGTTTTAATTAGATTTTTAAAGATATGTGACCAACTTATTTTAACTTATGTCAATCCAGCCCCGGGAAATGAGTTAAATAACTCCGCCTTAATTAATGGCATTTTAAATAAAATCACTGGGCATGCCGCTAAAACGCTAGCAACAAATGGTATTCCCCAGGACTGGAATGGTATTAGAAATACTCTTATTAACAGCTTTTCGGATCACAGAGATGAGTCCGCTCTTTATACAGATATGTCCACGTTAACTCAAGGCTCAGACACACCCCAAGTGTTTTACGAACGTGTTCAAAATTTATTAAGTGTTATAATGACCTATGTAGAGTTGCACGAAACTATTGCAACTACAGTAGAGTCTAAACGCACCCTTTACAAAAAACTAGCCCTCCAAACTTACACTAGAGGCCTTGCCGAGCCTTTAGGCTCACGTGTTAGGTGCATGCGTCCTGAAACGTTAGAAAAGGCCCTGGAGTTTGCCCAGGAAGAACTAAATGTTTTATATCTGCAAAGTAAAGCCGGGAACCCGCCGAATTCCAAGAAATCGTTTAACAATAACGGGTTCAATTACTCACCTTTTAGTTCGCAGCATGAATCACCGATGTCTTCAAGACAGTTTAATTTCCCAGTGCCTATTAAACAATTTAGACCTACTAATTTCCCAATGATGCAACAAAGCAATTTTCCGAATAATTTCGTACCAAATATTAATTTTCCAAATAGCAATTTCAGGCCTAACGCGCCTCAAAACTTCCCTAATCAGCAAGGACTTACCAGAACTCAGCAAATGATGAGAGCCTTACCACGTTCAAACATGACTACCGGTTTCAGAATTCCTCCTCGAGGAAATCCTCAAAACTTCAGAAATTTTCCTACACCTATGAGTGGCGTTAGTCATCCAGTTGCCCGCGTACTACCGCCTTCTCCACAGAATACGCATCCACAGATAAACGTTAATGAATGCGTTAACCCCGATAACTATTACTATGACCACACTGACCTTGACTATTACCAACAGGCCTATATGACTAACCCTGAAAATTACTGTCAGACTGAAGAAGTGACAGACCAAACAGATTATGATGAACAGGAAAATTTTTGCCAGGCTCCGGATCAAACATCCCTAAAATAGAGTTAAACCTCCAAGATCAAAGGCAGTTGCCATTTATCCAAATTAACGACCCCCCGTTAAAGCTTCTTATAGATACTGGAGCCAACAAATCTTTTATTAGCCCAGAAGCGGCGAAAAATTTTTTTTCGTATTATGATCTGAAATATGACCCCTTCATTGTTACCAACATACATGCAACAACCCAGAATAACTATTCCGTGACTATTCCCTGTTTTCCCGAATTCAATGACCAAACCCCCATAAAACTTTACGTCTACAGATTTCACGAATATTTCGATGGTCTAATTGGCCTAGATCTTCTTGAAAAATGGCAATCCAAAATTGACCTTAGTGACCGCATATTACGAACGCAATACGCAGAAAATCCCATTTTAATGTACAAATCTGGCACTATTAATTCATTTGAGACAATTATTCCCGCACAATCAACGCAACTAGTTAAAGTTCCAACTACGATTTTTCAAGGCGATATTTCCATAGAATCCCAAATTATGTGCAATTGTCACATCTCGGACTGTTTTTCGTCGGCACAAAATGGTCAAGCCTACATAGAAATTTTAAATCCATCCCAAAATGATATCATTTTCACTTTAACAGAACCCTTACAGGTTCATGTATTTAATGAACAAACCGACTTACCTAACATGACTCATGACTCCGAGCGTTTCCGAGAAGTTTCGTCACGCTTGCGAATGGATCATTTGAACCCTGAGGAGAAAGCCAATTTACTTTCACTGTGCAAAGAATATTCTGACATATTTCATCTTGAAGACGAACCTCTGACATTTACGAACAAAATTAAGCACCGAATTACAACGACAGACGAAATTCCCGTTCATAGTAAAACTTACAGATATCCGTTCGTACACAGGCAAGAAGTCCAGTCACAAATAAAAAAAATGCTCGACCAAGGTATTATAAGACCTTCAATTTCAGCCTGGAGTGCTCCTATCTGGATCGTCCCGAAAAAAGCAGATGCCTCCGGCAAAATTAAATGGAGACTTGTAGTTGACTTTAGAAAACTCAACGAAAAAACTGTGGACGATAAATACCCGATCCCCAACTTAATTGATATCCTAGACAAGCTAGGCAAGTGTCAATATTTTACCACCCTAGATTTAGCTAGCGGTTTTTATCAAGTCGAAATGCACCCGGACGATATTCACAAAACAGGTTTCAGTGTTGCAGACGGTAATGGACACTTTGAATTTCTACGAATGCCCATGGGCCTTAAAAATAGTCCATCTACGTTCCAGCGCGTCATGGACAACGTGCTGAGAGGCTTACAAAACGTCATTTGTGTGGTTTATCAGGACGATATTCTGATTTTTTCAACATCCCTTCAGGAACACATGATAAATCTTCGTAAAATTTTTGACAGGCTTCGTGACTCCAATTTTAAAGTCCAAATGGACAAATCCGAATTTTTAAGACATGAAACCGCGTATTTAGGACACATTATAACACCCCAAGGCGTTAAACCCAATCCCGACAAGATAGCAGCCATTTTAAAATACCCCATCCCCAAAACTACTAAGCAAATAAAAGGATTTTTAGGCCTCATAGGGTACTACCGACGCTTCATTCCCGATTTTGCTCGTTTAACAAAACCTCTCACTGCGTGCCTAAAAAAAGGATCCAAAATTACACTGACTTCTGACTATGTCCGATGTTTTGAACACTGCAAAACTTTACTCATAAATGACCCAATACTTCAATACCCAGACCTCTCCAAAGACTTCATTTTGACCACAGACGCCTCAAACGTTGCCTTAGGAGCCGTTTTATCGCAGGGTTCCATAAGCTCCGACAGACCAGTTGCCTACGCATCCAGAACTTTAAATGACAGTGAACTGAACTACTCCACAATTGAAAAAGAATTGCTTGCAATAGTTTGGGCGACAAAGTACTTTAGACCTTACTTATTTGGCCGAAAATTCAAAATTATCACGGACCATAAGCCTCTTCAATGGCTTCTCAACTTACGCGAACCAAATTCTCGTCTAACTCGATGGCGACTCAAATTGGCAGAATATAACTTCATCATCGTTTATAAAAAAGGTAAAGCGAACACCAATGCTGACGCATTGTCTCGCATTGAAATCCACAACGAGGAGTTGAACTCCGTAGTTGTTAACATCAGCGACTCTTCATCATCCCCATCAATTATTCAAATTAACGACTCGTCATCCTCGACCATCACCGCCCCTGATGACAGACCTCTGATTAGCCAATCCTCAACTGACACAGCACCAAGCCTGAGACCACTAAGCAGCCCACCACCTGAAAATAACGATGACTTACAGTTTTTACCCGATTTTGAAGAAGGCACAGCACACACCAGTGTCGAACATCCTGTACTCGAACTACCCGTATCAGAAAATCCCTTAAATAAATTCAAAAGACAATTAGTTATACGCGTTAACGCCAACCCCTGTAACGCCAAACCTAAAACAATCACACTATTCGAAACCTACAGAAAAACAACAGTCCAAATTTCTGAGAATAACTTAGAACAGGATATTATAAATATCATAAAAAATCACATTGACCCCAAACTGCGTACGGCTATCCTGGTACAACCTTTGAACAAAATGTACGACATCGTTCCTATTTTACAAAAAACCTTTAAAAGGGCTTCAGCTAACTTAATACTTGTCAAAAAAGAAATCCAAGACATTAGCGATTTTCTCAACCAACAGGATATCATGTCAAAATATCACGAAGGAAAAACGAATCACAGAGGCATAAATGAAACACATTTAGCTCTATCCCAACGATATTATTGGCCAAAACTGAAAGAAAGCATTACTAAATATATTAATCAATGTGACCTATGCAATCGTGCAAAATATGACCGCGACCCCCCACAACCTAAGTTCCAAATTGTGCCTCCACCCTCCAAGCCGTATCAAACAGCCCATGCAGATATACTCACTATAGAACAGAATAAATATCTCACGATTATCGACTCTTTTTCAAAATATGCTCAAG